>OV743719.1:22008764-22677931 GCA_928272305.1 Volucella inflata
TCTGAGTGGGAGATGATACTTATCTACCCGCATGTGGTTCCTTTCGTCTGCAGCCTCTTTTTCTTTTTCTTTTTCGATTCCTTTGATGTTTCTCCGGTTCTCTTGATTTCTCTGGTGGGTTGTATGGTACCTATGCACTTGTCCACGCGAAACCGATTACCAAAACGCGATTCACTATGAGCTTTTATGTATGCACTTTTTAATTGTCTTTATGTGATACACTATGATGTCTTAGAAAATTGCAGAATTGTTTTTTTTTTTTTTTGATAATTTAGGGGTTTTTTTCTTACGTTTGGGCGCCAAAATGTACGTGGCGACAATTTTCACAACGTACTCCCGAGATTTCTATCTTTGCTTGATAGATTTAGCTTAGTTGATACTAAATTACTTAGACTTTAGACTATCGAATATAGTCTATACAAAGGAGGATTTAGTTTAGCGAGTGGAGCGAAAAAGCGAGCGAGAAGTGGAAAAATGAAACGCGGTCTGTTCAACAACGAGTTCTTAGTACAACTAACTTCATTACAAAAAAATGACATGATCAGTAATCGGTCTTCTTTACATAATTTAATCATTAATATAAAAAATATGGCTGTCGCCGCGATCGGCGGTAAATTCAAAATTTCTATGTTTTTTACAAAATTTTATAAATATTGTAATATTTCGGCTAGGGTTCGAAATGATAAAACGTTATTCTGTTTCTAAAAACACTCTATTTATTACTATTTAAATACAACTTTTAATTAATTCACAAACAGTTTCACTTCTATTTCACAATTCAAATCTCTTATCTTTCACTTAGTAAGACTTAGGTCCTTTTCCATCGCTTTCCAAAAATCAACTTATCGTCCGCAGTTTCTCATCCTGTATTTATACTACATTTGTCGGGTTCTAGTTCTTTCTGGTAACTTCTGGTTTGAAACTGGGGTAATAACTGAACTCTCCAACGTGGAGAGTTTGTATGATCCTAAAACTATGCAACACTGGATAATTGATTTAATCACATATATACCACAATATCCCCTTCTTAAACTTGTTCGTCCCGAACAAACTCTTCGCCATTCTGCCCAATATAGCGATGTATTCGATCCACATGAACCACTTTCATCTTGCCTCTTCCTCGTTGAATGCGATAGACAACATCGTTGATGCGTTTTACGACTTTATATGGTCCTTCCCAGTCTTGCTGTAATTTGGGTGATACGCCTTTCCGTCTATGGGGGTTATATAGCCACACTAGATCTCCTTCCTGGAATCCCGTTGTGGTCGCCTTGACATCATACCTCGTCTTCATGCGATCACTGGCTATCTTGATCTTATCCCTGGTTGTTTGGTGCACGTCCCTAATAATCCGTCTGAGGTCTGCGACATAGTCGTCTTCATTTCTGTTCTCTTCAGACGGCGGTGATCCAAACATCAATTCACTAGGTAACCGGACTGTTCGACCGAAAAGGATTTCCGATGGAGTGTGACCTGTGGTGTTGTGGACTGCACTCCGATAGGCTAATAGAAACATTGGAATTTGCCTATCCCAATCGCATTGCTTGTCGCCAACGACCTTTGATAGGTGTTCATTCAAGGTTCCGTTGAAGCGTTCTACCATCCCGTCCGATTGTGGGTGGAGCGGTGTTGTTCTCGTCTTTTTAATCCCCAGTAGCTCGCACACCCCTTGGAAAATCTTAGACTCGAAGTTACGCCCTTGATCCGAGTGCAATTCCATCGGTACGCCGAATCTGCTCACCCAGTTGTAAACGATCTGCTCAACCACGGTTTTGGCTTCTTGGTTAGGGATAGCAAAAGCCTCAGGCCACTTGCTGAAGTAATCCATAACAACAAGAATGTAGCGATTACCCTTTTCGGTTTCAGGAAACGGTCCTGCAATGTCAACTGCGATTCTCTCGAATGGCGCTCCAACGTTGTATTGCTGCATTCTGCCGTGAGTTTTAACCCTCGGGCCTTTACTGGCGGCGCAGGTGACACACTTTCTGCACCAATTTTCTACATCGTCCTTGGCGTGCACCCAATAAAAACGTTCTCGCACCTTTTCTAACGTCTTATTCACTCCCAAGTGGCCTCCGGATATTCCATCGTGCAGTTCCCTTAGCACGTCACTGACTCTCGACCTTGGCACAACGAGCTGCATCACAAACGACTTTCCATCCGAGCTTTCTCACCTTCGCCTCAAAACACCATCTTGAACTTGAAGCGAGTCCCACTGTGCCCAGTATGCCTTTAGTTCGGAACTTTTATTGGATATTTCCTGCCATTCTGGTTTTTCTTCATGTTCTTTCCAGGCGAGAATTGGCTCGATATCCGGATCCTCTTTTTGGGCGTTTCGCATTTCACTTTCATTCCAACCATCAGTGGGCTCAGCTCTTAGTCGTTGAGTGGATACCGCATCTTTTGCTTCTTGTCGTGCGCAATGTTTGCAATCAGATTTGCAAGGTCGCCGGGACAGAGCATCCGCATTAGAGTGAAGGCTTCCCTTTCGATGCTGTATCTCGTAGTCGTACATCTGGAGTCGTTCAATCCACCTTGCGACTTGTCCTTCAGGATTTTTAAATTGCAGCAACCACTTCAGAGATGCATGGTCTGTGCGAAGAATGAATTGTTGCCCGTACAGGTACTTATGGAAATGCTTTGTTGCCAAGACCAAAGCAAGAAGTTCCCGCCTGGTAACACAGTAGTTCCTTTCCGGCTTAGAGAGCACCTTACTAAAGTAGGAAACAACTTTCTCTTGCCCGTCATGCATCTGCGAAAGGACAGCTCCAATTCCGACGTTACTGGCATCTGCATCCACAATAAATGTTTTTCCTGGAGTAGGGTACACTAGTACAGGGGCCTCACATAGTTGTTGTTTGAGAGTTTTGAAGCTTCTTTCGCATTCACTTGACCATTTGAATTGTTTTCCCTTTTCTGTTAGTTGATGTAAACTCTTTGCGATCCCAGCAAAATCCTTCACAAACCGCCTGTAGTACGTAGCGAGTCCCAGAAAGCTTCTCAGTTGGTGTTTGTCTCTTGGGACTGGCCAATTTTTCACCGCTTCGATCTTTTCTGGGTCTGTCCTTACCCCTTCGGATGAGATGATGTGTCCCAAGTATTTGACATCTGGCCTAAAGAGATGACACTTCTTCGGGTTTAGCTTTAGCTGTGCACTTCGTAGTCTTTGGAACACTTCCTTTAAGTTATCTCGATGTTCTTGAAAAGTTTTGCCGACCACGATGACATCGTGCAGGTAGACCAAACAGGTTTTCCATGTTAGTCCCAGCAAAACGCGTTCCATTAGACGCTCAAAGGTTGCCGGAGCATTGCACAATCCGAATGGCATTACTGCGAATTGCCAAAGCCCGTTTCCTGCGGTGAAGGCTGTCTTCTCACGGTCCTCCGAATGGATCTGTACTTGCCAGTAGCCACTTTTCAAATCAAGTGTGGAGAACCATTGCGCTCCTGACAGTGTGTCCAGTGTGTCGTCAATCCTTGGCAAAGGGTAGCTATCCTTCTTGGTGACATTATTTAGCTGGCGATAATCCACGCAGAATCTATTGGTGCCGTCTTTCTTCTTGACCAGTACAACGGGTGATGCCCACGGACTCTTAGAGCCTTCAATCAACCCTTGATTTTCCATAGTCGAAACCATTTCTGCAACCTCCGTCTGCTTAGCTAATGGTAAACGCCTAGGAGGTTGACGTATGGGTCTTGCATCTCCAGTGTCTATTCGGTGTTGTACCAAATGTGTGCTGCCATATTCGCCATCATGCGAGGCAAATACGTCTGCAAATTCGTTGATTAGTTCCTCTGCCATAGCTCGTTGCTCCTGGTTCAGCTCGGTTTGCCGGAGTATAGTTCTTTTCAACTCAGCTGTGCTACTTGATGGAAAAGATATAGCAGCATTCTCCTTCGACAACTTGGTGACAGCAGTTATCGGTACGCACGCTCCGATCGATTGTCCTTGCTTTAGTTTGATGCTCTTATTTCCCACATTCAAGATTCTTACTGGGACCATTTTGCCTTTCGGCTCAACGAGCATCTTTCCCACGACGTAATTCTGATAATGATTTTTAGAGTCCGGCTCAATCAAATAGAATCGATGGCCCCCAAGATCACCTTCCAGCTGCGCCCAAATTAGTGTCTCTGCGGAAGGTGGTAAGATCTCGTCCTTGTTGACTACTGTCCTAAGGCATGCGGCATTCTCATTCCCGTACACCATTGGAATCTCGACGTTCCTGTACTTAAGTACTTGAGTTCCGATGTCGAGCACTACATTATGCGCCTTCATAAAGTCAACTCCAATGATGCACTCGTCGCATATATCGGCCACTAGGAATACGTGGGTGAATGTTAGTCCTGCCAGATTGATCGTAAGAACAACTTCTCCATACACCTTTGCCGTCGCTCCTGTTGCTGTTTTCAAGCAATAGCTACTGGTATTGTGCAGCCATGAATCATGGGCGATATCCCTTCTTATAATGGAAGCGGTGGCACCGGTGTCAATGGTGGCCACGCATTTATTCTGGCCAATGTGGGCTTCCACTGTAAGACTCTTGTTACTTCGTTTTGTTTGGGAGACTTGGATTTTGATCCTGGGAGCGTCAATTCCAGAAACCAACTTCTGCCCCTCGAAGTTGGTTCTTACACGTTTCCCGCCTGGTAACTTGACGTTGCGCTGCTGGCAGGATAGATGTCATTCCTGCCAGATGCCTCTTCGTTACGTCTCCTAGCAGCGCATTGTGGACAACTGCGTTGTTTAAGTGGAGACCTGCACTCACGCTGCAGATGTCCTATTTTGTTGCAGTTCCAACAACGGACTTGTCCTCCACGCACACTGTTCCGCTCCACGACATCTGTTCTTTGGCATGAGCATTCCACGGCTGTCACTTCTCTCACGCGGTGGATTCCTTGAGATGCTTGGTCGGCAGCTTTCATAGTCAGGGCAAATGCTAGGGCCTCAGAAAGGGTTCGTTTTCCAGCCATTCTTACAGCCATTTGCAACTGCCTATCTTCAATCGCTTCGGTAAACGCCTCTACAGCCATTTCGTTGATAAGGTCTTCTCCGGCATTAGGATAAGATAGATGCGCCAACCGTTTGATATCGGCCTGCAACTGCTGAAGTGTTTCGCCCCTCTTCTGGACTCTGCTGCGCAGTTGGACTCTGTATACTTGCTGCATATGGTCATCTCCGAACCGCATTTCTATGGCTTTAACCAAAGCGTCGTAGTTGAGTTGTTTATCTTCTGAGATGGTTTGCAGCAATTCCGCAGCTGTACATCTCAGTGCCAGCGTGAGTGCAATCGACTTTTCTCCGTCGTCCCAGTTGTTGGTCATGGCAGCTGCTTCAAATTGTCTTCTATATATTGGCCACGATGTTTGGCCATCGAAGACAGGCGGTTGCATCTCTTTCCTTCTAGGGCTGTCTGTAGAAATTTCTCGGACTTTCTGTTTCTTTACTCTCTCTAGTTCTTTCGCAAGATTCTCGATATTGTGTTCAACCTTCTCGAATTGTGCCTCGTGCATATTTAATTTTTGATCAATTATTTCGAATTTCGCTTCTAGAGAATTCTTGAACTCTTCGACAGTGTCTTTTTGTGCGGAAATAATGGAATTCTTCTGTTCTTCTAGAGAATTCTTCTGTTCTTCTAGAGAATTCTTCTGTTCTTCTAGAGAATTCTTCTGTTCTTCTAGAGAATTCTTCTGTTCTTCTAGAGAATTCTTCTGTTCTTCAAACTTAGAATCCATACTTCTCCTTTGTTCTTCTAAAGAATTCTTCTGTTCTTCAAATTTAGAATTCAATCCAAGGAGTAATTCCATCATGGCAGACATGTCAACCCCTGTGCTTACAAGCTCCTCTTCTACGTCGAACGACATGGATTTAGGATCTTTTCCATCTTTTTCGATCGCTTCTTGTAGCCGAAGAATCAAATCACTTTTCCCTCCAGCTGCGGAGAGATTCCGCTTCTCTAGCTCCATTTTCAGCTGGGGTATACTTAGCCCCAGCAATGTACGTCAATGTACGTGGCATTTTTATTTTTCTTTATTATTTTCTTTTTTTTCACAGCACTCAGAATAAGTTTTATCCCACTTCTGACACCAATGTAATATTTCGGCTAGGGTTCGAAATGATAAAACGTTATTCTGTTTCTAAAAACACTCTATTTATTACTATTTAAATACAACTTTTAATTAATTCACAAACAATTTCACTTCTATTTCACAATTCAAATCTCTTATCTTTCACTTAGTAAGACTTAGGTCCTTTTCCATCGCTTTCCAAAAATCAACTTATCGTCCGCAGTTTCTCATCCTGTATTTATACTACATTTGTCGGGTTCTAGTTCTTTCTGGTAACTTCTGGTTTGAAACTGGGGTAATAACTGAACTCTCCAACGTGGAGAGTTTGTATGATCCTAAAACTATGCAACACTGGATAATTGATTTAATCACATATATACCACAATATAAATATTCCAGAATGTATCCTTTCAACAAAAACTACTGCATACAATTGTGCGTTCATATAAATTAAATTTCAAAAAAAATGTATTTTTGTAGGCTCTAACACCGCCTGTAGTAGGTAGCGAGTCCCAGAAAGCTTCTCAGTTGGTGTTTGTCTCTTGGGACTGGCCAAATTTTTACCGCTTCGATATTTTCTGGGTCTCTCCTTACCCCTTCGGTTGAGATGATGTGTCCCAAGTATTTGACATCTGGCCTAAAAAGATGACATTTCTTCGGATTAAGCATTAGCTGTGCACTTCGTAATCTTTGGAACACTTCCTTTAAGTTATCTCGATGTTCTTGAAATTTTTGCCAGCCATGATGACATCGTCCAGGTAGACCAAACAGATTTTTCATGTTAGTCCCAGCAAAACGCGTTCCATTAGGCGCTCAAAGGTTGCCGGAGCATTGCGCAATCCGAATGGCATTACAGTGAATTGCCAAAGCCCGTTTCCTGCGGTGAAGGCTGTTTTCTCACGGTCCTCCGGATGGATCTATACTTGCCAGTAGCCACTCTTCAGATCAAGTGTGGATAACCATTGCGCTCCTGACAGTGTGTCCAGTGTGTCGTCAATCCTTGGCAAAGGGTAGCTATCCTTCTTGGTGACATTATTTAGCTGGCGATAATCCATGCAGAATCTATTGGTGCCGTCTTTCTTCTTGACCAGTACAACGGATGATGCCCACGGACTCTTAGAGCCTTCAATCAACCTTTCCTTTTCCATGGTCGAAACCATTTCTGCAACCTCCATCTGCTTAGCTAATGGTAAACGCCTACGAGGTTGACGTATTGGTCTTGCATCTCCAATGTCTATTCAGTGTTGTACCAAATGTGTGCTGCCATATTTGCCGTCCTGCGAGGCAAATACGTCTGCAAATTCGTTGATTATTTCCTCTGCCATCGCTCGTTGCTCCTGGTTCAGCTTGGTTTGCCTGAGTATAGTCTTTTTCAACTCGGCTGTGCTACTTGATGGCGAAGATATAGCAGCATTTTCCTCCGACAACTTGGTGACAGCAGTTATAGGTACGCACGCTCCGATCAATTGTCCTTGCTTTAGTCAGTTGTCATTTGACTTTCAAAGTGTGCAGTCGTGTTTTTTGCGGAGTGCGGACGATTTTTTATAATTTTCGGTCGCCGTAGAAAATAAGTGTGTACATAAATTGGTTTTTTCGGTTATAACTTTATTACGGTCATTAATTGCGGTCGTCTTTTTTCGAACGTAATTTCCGGATATTTTATTGCACTTCTCAGTGCAGGTGTCAGTAAAACGTTTTATTGCGGTTTTATTACGGTCTTGTGTGGTCGTGATTTACGGGGACATTTGTTGCACTTAGTGCAGGTGTACTTTTCGAGATACTGATTATCATAAGAAAGTGATTAGTGCGGGTGGAATTACCTATATTTCCGATTAAAGTGAGTAATATGGAGATTGACCCCGAGGCGGCTAAGAGAAAGAGGGTGATAAAAAAGAAAGCCCAGGAGACCTGCGACGAGAGTTGCAAGGAAAACAATGCCGGGGACATTGATTTCAAGGAGGTCAAGAAAAAGAGGAAGAAGAAGAGCAAAAAGAGCGACGAAGAGAGTGAGATTGCTGTCGAAAAGGTAATTGATAATATTACAAAAAATTATTTGGGAGGGGAGAATGGTGATGTCACCAAAAAAATTGACATCACAAACGTAAGTTTACTGACGAAAGCGATGTTGTCTATTGCAACTGAGCTGGTTGATGCTGTTTTCAGCAGAGTAGTAGACCCGGAGCTGGCTACTAAAGTTAGGACGGTTGCCTCAAGGTATGACAGTATCGTGTGGCAGCTTGTGGCCCAAAATGAGTACCTTAGGGGCTCAAATGAAGCCTTAACGGCATCCGGGGTTCCTCATGCAGTAAACGAGCGAGGTGCCTGTCCCAAGCAAGTGGTCACAAAAGCCTCCACGGCTGTTGGTGTTAACAGCATTAAGGAGAGTATTTCCGCGAATGAGGTGATGACCACCCTGAAGAAAGCTGGCCCATTAGGGGTAAGGGTGGAAAAGGTGGTACAAATTAAAAACGGGAGCGTTTTAGTTAGAACACCGTCAGCCCTCGAAAGGGAGAAACTCCTTCAGAGCGATAATTTCCGGGGCGTAGGCCTTAAAGCTGCGGTACCGCAAAAGCCCGGAGACAGGGTTATTGTTCATGGGGTCAACACAGATATTACCACTGAGGAGTTTTTAGCGGACCTTCACCGCCTGAACTATTCTGAAAAGAGTGAAGAGTGAATTCGATTGGGGTGCTACCGTTGCTTTGGCCTTGGTCAAAGTGTGGCTGAGTGTCCTTTCAAAGCTGACCTCTGTCGCCGTTGTGGGCAGGAGGGTCATAGGGCCGTTGCGTGTAAGGAGGCCATGCAGTGTAGAAACTGCAAGTCCAGAGGGCGGCCAGTCGTGCACCTTATGGGGTCGGCTGATTGCCCCATGCACGAAGCTGCGCTAGCTAGGGCCAATTCTCGAAACTAAGATGATGATTGTCCAACAAAACTTTCAGGGCGCTTTTTCAGTAGGGGTCGATTTAGGAGTACAAATGGTGAGGCAGGACTGTGGTATTGCCCTGGTATAAGAGCCCTATACTTCTAATGGATGTGTTAGGGGCTTACCTGCAGGAATGCGGGTATTCCTTGATACCAGAGGTAAGGCCGCAATTATTATAAGGGATGTTGATTTAGTTTGCGTGCCTGTTTCCTCTAGCGAACGGGGAGTTTGCGTGAGTATTGAAGGGGCGTTTGGCAGGATCTTTCTTGCAAGCGTTTACTGCAAATACAGTGAGGAAATTGACCCATACATACAGTATATGGATGGTTTGTTTTTGCTAGCCGGCACAGAACCCCTCGTAATCAGGGTTGACGCCAATGCGACCTCCCCTCTGTGGTTCAGTAAGGCATCCAGAACTACGACTGGTACCCGGAACCAGGCGCGGGGGGGGGGGGGGGCGGTTCCTTGGCGACTGGATTGTTACACGCAATGTCCAGGTCATCAACGAACCGAGCGCGGTATATACTTTTGATGTGGTCAACGTTGTCAAGAGTGACATTGATGTTACTTTTGCCAATGAGGCAGCTTGTAGGGCGTTTAGTTGTAGATGGCGGGTTAGTGCAGGGATGAGTGATCACAACTGGATCCAGTTTGAGATCACTCACGAAACAGCGGGTAGAGACACGGTTCCCGAAAGGAGAGGGTGTGTGCGAGGCGCTGATTGGAATGTTTATGGTGCTCGTATACTTGCGGAGGTAACATCTGTATCACCTCAGGTGTACGGCAGCTTAGACATTGACCAGAAAATCGGACACATCAACGAATGTGTATGGCAGGTTAACGATGAACTCTTTGAGAGGAGCCGCAGGGCCAATCAAAAGAGGGTAAATTAGTAGACCCGTCTATTGACTGAGAAGCGAAGGCTAGTTCGAAACCTAAGGAAGCGATTCCAAAGGGCTCGTGCGGCCAACGCTGAGAACTTGGCTCACTTGGGCATTGCCTTTCGGCGAGGTCTCGCTGAGTACAAGCGACTCATAGTCAGCACAAAAGAAGCTCACTGGCGGAACTTTGTGTTTGGAAATAGGGACGATCCCTGGGGCAAATTGTATAAGATTTGCAGGAGTGTCAAGAAGACTGCTGACATTGAAGGCATCCGTGTGGGTAATAGTGTTTTAACCACATGGAGAGAATGCCTGACTACACTGCTTGGTCAGTTCTTTCCGAGAGAGGAGCGCGTTGCTGACCCTTTTATTGAAGAGCCTCCGGTCCCTCCGGAATTAAGGGCTGAAGAGGCTGAGCAGGGTGTTTCACTTCTTCGTTCCAGGAGATCTCCTGGAACAGATAGAATGACTGGAGAGATGGTGAAAGCCATCTGGAAAGCTATTCCAGAATACCTGCTTTGCCTTTATAGCAAGTGTATTGCCTGTGGCTCCTTCCCTCAGGATTGGAGGGAGGCAAGGGTGGTTGTGAAGTCCCCTGATAACATTAAGTCTGATCCTGGATCATATCGGAGCATCAGCCTTCTTCCGGTACTTGGAAAAGTGCTGAAAAGGGTCATGGTGGAAAGGATTTCTGAAAGTATGACGGAACCAATGTCCCCATTCCAATTCGGCTTTACAAAAGGCAAGTGTGTAGAGGATGCTTGGTCTTTCCTCAAAGACAGAGTCCAGAACAGCAGAGCCAGTGTGATTATTGGCATCTTTATTGATTTTAAAGGTGCCTTTGACAACTTGAACTGGCAGAGTATACTCACCAGGTTGAGAGAATTGGGCTGCCAGGAAATTGGGTTTTGGGGAAGCTATTTTTCTGGTAGAAGAGCGAGTGTGGTCAATGCACATGACAGCGTTTGCGTTGACGTGGAGAAGGGCTGCCCCCAGGGGTCCATCTGCGGTATTTGGAACCTGATGATGGAACCGCTTTTGTAGCGTTTGAATGAGCTCTGTGGTTGCTGCGCTTATGTAGACGACCTGCTCCTTATCCTTAAGGGTCAGTCCAGGGCTCTTGCGGAACAAGTAGGAGAAAGAGCTCTTTCAATCGTTTCTGAATGGGGAGGAATCGTTGGCGTCAAGGTGTCAACGTAGAGGACTGTTTCAATATTGCTGAAGGGCAAATTGAAAACGAGACGTCAGAATCCTTTGATTCATATGAATGCCGTTAGTATTAAGAGTGTGGCTGAGGTCAAATACTTAGGCATAACGGTGGGTGAGCGCATGAAATTCATGCCTCATCTCAAGCAAATGAGGAAACGCATGTTGTGTGCTGTAGGCCAGGTGAGGCGCATTCTGCGATCTGACTGGGGGCTTAACAGGCGTTCTGTTCGTGTCATATACGACGGTCTTTTAGTTGCCTGTGCAACTTATGGAGCGTCGGTGTGGTACGACGCGGCAACGAATGATGATTGCTGCCGTCAGATTTTGGCTTGCCAAAGAGTGGCATTGATTGGTTGCCTACCTGTGTGCCGCACTGTCTCCACAGAGGCAATGCAGGTGTTGGGAGTGCCACCTCTCGATCTGGAGGTGATACGTCGTGGTATTGCCTTCAAGATCAGAAAAGGTCTCCCACCAAACGAGCAAGATTGGGTGTCCCAGAGGGAAGTGGATGGCCTATCCCAGAGGGAGCGTAAAGCCTTGCTTAACGCATGCGTGATATCTAGATGGCAGTCTAGATGGGACGCTAGCGAAAATGGCAGGGTTACCTACAGCTTTCTTAGGGATGTGCTGACCATGCAGAGGTTTCCTGAACGGAACTTTACCCTCAGCCTGGGCTTTTTGTTGACCGGGCATGGCTCCCTTAATGCATTTTTGCATAAAAGGGGGCTTAGCGGCTCGGCGAATTGCTCATGTGGAGCTTCCCACGAAGATGGGCTGCACGTTCTTTGCGAGTGCCCAAATTATTCGGATGTTAGGGACTTGCATGCTATGGGCATCACCTTCAATGGTGAGACCTACGATGTCAGTGGAATTCTAACTGAAACCGTATGGTTCGAATGAGCCCGTAGCTTTGCAAGAGAAGTATTTCTTAGAAGACGCCGTAGAGAGCTAGCGGGTTGATTGTGAGTAGCTAGGAGAAATTGAGGCACTAAAGGCCGCCAGTCCTGGGAAGTGAGGTGCCCAACTGGAAGTGACCGCAAGGTTGCGAAGCTCGACCGGAAGCTATATTCTGGTAACACGGGAGGTCAGGGGCCCCTGGAACTATTGTTTCCAGCCTGACCTAGGAGTTGGCCCCCTTGTGGGAGTATCGTGGTGGCTGTGGTTTACACCCAAAGTCGTGGGGAGAGTAGAACAAATGGTGCTTGGACATCTCATGGTTGAGCATATGTCGTAGCCTGCTACGGAATCATTGATCTATTCGATGTGGAGTTGCACTGCAACCGGATGCCATGATCCACAGAATGGCTGAGGTATTAGATAGGCCTCGACCCTTCACCAAAGGGCAAGTTCGTGCCTTACACACGACTTCGAATCTGGTACTGGTGGTGGTATCTATCACCCGAAGGGCGCTGATCAACGCTTTGTTTTGACATCTCGTGCGAAGACGCACCGTAGGCTTGAGCCTTCACGGCAGGTACCTACGTTAAACACATGTGACATCTGTCCTTGCTTTAGTTTGATGCTCTTATTTCCCACACTCAAGATTTTTACTGGGACCTTCTTCTTATCCTTTTATTAACCCTTTCCTCGTTATACGAACTTATGCGTAACGAGTTTCCCATTTTTACTGCATCGCTGCTGCTCCGCTTATGGGGTTCGCTAATGTCGCAGACCGCAGAACGCGTCTACATAATGCTCGGTCCTGGATCGCTTCAGTGGTTAACCCCAGACGTTGTTGCGCATTTGCCATCTGAGAAATCTAGGAATTCTTTTTCCGACCTCGTTTTCTTACAGTTGGAGTGACCGTAGTTGATAGCGCCTTTTTAACCGGATTTTCCGCAGATCTTCTTTGAACGTGGCAATACCAACTTATTCTATTCGCCTCAAGCTGTTCGGTTACCGAGTTCTTTATATGTAGACTTCCTCTTATACACGTAGATCTAATGCAATCGCGTTTAGTGACTCCACTAGACATCCTTAACATTTTCATTTCCGCTGCCGTCATTTTGTTTTTAAACGCTTCGTACATTGTCCAGCACTGTGAACCGTATATAAGAGCTGGTCTAACAACCGTGGTGTAGAGCTTCCCCTTTAATTTAAGTGGAAATTTTCGGTCGCAAAAGATTCCCGAATTTTCCCGCCATTTCATCCATCCCACACTCACTCTGTGGTTTACGTCGTCGTCACATTTCGCTTCCATGTTAACGATTGATCCTAAGTACTTAAAGATAGTGCTTTTCGGAAGAACTATTCCGTCTAACATTATATCCGGAACAGGTCGCAACGGATGTGCAAATGGGCACGTCAAATGCTCCGTCTTTGAACGACTTATTTTAAGCCCGTTTCTCTCTAGCGCATTTCTCCATGAATCTAAGGCGTTCTGTAAATCTTCGACGTTATCGCTAAGTATAACTGCGTCGTCAGCGAAGAGAATTGGCGTTACATTTGCTTCGCGCATGCAGTCTTTTAAAAGATAGTCGAATACTACGTTAAAGAGGAAAGGGCTAAGTACGCTTCCTTGATGCACTCCGACATTAACTGGAAATTCTCTCGTTAGTCCAGCAGGGCTTTTAACCGCAGTTTTCACGTTTCCGTACATGTCTTGTATTATTCTAACATACGTTTCCGGTACATTTTGAGACCTCAGCGCGGCCCATATGAGATCCCTAGGCACTCGATCGAATGCTTTCTCGAGGTCGATAAATACCATGTGTAAATCCTTAGACGAATCTCGGTGCTTTTCCATTATTATTCGTAGGCTTTGGATAGCGTCCACCGTCGATCTTCCTTCAACAAATCCACACTGGCTATTATCGAGCTTTATTATTTGCCGAAGACGTTCGTTTAAGACTCTTTCGACGATTTTCATTGTGTGTGACATAAGCTTGATTGAACGGTAGTTGTTGCATTCTCGAGTGTCGCCTTTTCCTTTGTATAATGGAACCAAGAAGCTACTTCTCCATTGATTCGGCATGGGTTGTCCACATTTTAATTTATTTAAAAGTTTCGATAGCCAAACGCTGCCGATCCCCTCCATCTTCGACCAAAACTCTGATGGAATGCTGTCTGGTCCCGCCGCTTTCCCGCGCTTCATTTTTCCAATTGCTATACTTATTTCTTCGATTGAAAAGCCCGAAACTTCCTCCTCGAATAGACCAGCTGTCGGCACGATATCACGTGGAAACTGTTTGTTAAGAAACTCCTTGCAGTATTCAAGCCACCGGTCACAAATTTCCTTTTCATTTGTTAATAAGCGACCGTCTGCGTTTTTGATGTATTTCGGCGAGGTTATTTCCATTGAATTTTTTCGCCTCTGTGCAGCGAGCTTAAAAATATTTAACATTTTAGTACTGTACGACGTTTGAACTTCTTGGATAGCTTGTCTTCTATCCGCCGATCGTGAGGATATTTGTTCCAACTCATGGTACAGGTTTTCCGCTTCTGCCGCTCGAGTTCGAGCCAGGACTTTCTTTGCGATCTTTTTAAGACGCTCGTATTCAAGAGACAGTCGAGCTTTTTCGATATCGTCGCTCCGATCGCATTTTGTCCACGCTTGGAATGCACTCTTCTTGTCGGCCACAGCTCGTTTGGTTTCGTCATTCCACCACCATGTTTCTTTGCCGACGTAATGGTATTTCGATATAGTCCCCAGATGGGACTTTGCGAGTGTTATGCATTCCTCGTGCATGCTGTTCCACATTTCTTGCGGGCTAAGTGAGTCTGCTATACCATTTATATTTTGAAGTACTTCTTTAGCCAGTGCGATAAATCTTGCGCTTCGTTCCTTCGATAGATTATACCACCGGATTTTTGGCTTTCCAAACGATGCCCGTGTTTTCGGTGGTTCCGCTGTGAAAAATTCTGTAATGAGCAGACGGTGTTGGCTTACTAGCGATTCTCCAAGTATTACTTTACAGTCCTTAACACGGTTTCTCATCGACATTTTGCAGAGGTGATAATCTATTTGCGTTACGTGGCCTCCGCTGCTATAGGTGATAAGATGTCGTTGATGTTTAATAAACATTGTATTTACGACGGTTAAGCCGTAAGCCCTACATGCTACAAGGATGTCTTCGCCAGCTGAATTTCTGGTTCCAAAGCCTTTACCGCCGTGGCAGTCCACATAATCAACATTTGTTTCTCCGACGTGGCCATTTAAATCTCCGCCTACGAAGAGCATCTCATCGATAGGTATATTTCTAAGTAAATAACCGAACTCTGACCAAAATGTATCTTTTTCCGATTGGTCGCATCCATTTTGTGGAGCGTACGCGCTAACAATGTTCTACGTTTCATTGTGTATGACGAGTTTAACACTCATCAAGCGGTCGCTTATTTTCAAGATACCAACGATGTTGTTTAGAAGATCCGCTGCAACAACGATTCCAACACCGTTTCGTCCATTGACCGTTCCATGGTAGAACATCTTAAATGCCTTAGTTTTTAAATCTAGAAAACGCGCTTTATTTCCTGTATTACACCACTTCGTTTCCTGTACGCACAGGATTTGTAGAGTTCTGCGACGCATAATCGCTTCCAGTTCTAAACTTTTTGAGGTCATCGATCCGACGTTCCAACTTGCAAACCGAAGTTTATGAAAATATTTTGGAAACTTCATTTTGCCCGCCCCCGGAATCCGTCGGGCTCTGACACAAGCACTTCTGCTTGCTCTGGGATCACCCGAGTGCGTTGCAATCGTGGTGCCCAGCGGGGTAGTGCTATTAATTGCGATCATTTCCATGAAGTTTAAAGTTTGAGTGGTTTGACACTTGTATGCTCATTTCGAATTGATTGACTGTTCTTTTACCCCACCGGTAGTCTCAAGACGTGGGAACCCACTGGTTGCATACAAACTTGTGGGAAAGTTTTAAGGTGTTAAAGTGTCACAGGCTCATTTTTGGTGTCATAGTTGCCTGTATATGATTGGTGTCCCATTTAGTCGCCTCTTAGGACAAGCTGGGACGCACTGCGGCACTATTCTTTATCCGATGCCGCACGGACGAAGATTTTTACTGGGACAATTTTGCCTTTCGGCTCAACGAGCATCTTTCCCACGACGTAATTCTGATAATGATTTTTAGAGTCCGGCTCAATCAAATAGAATCGATGGCTCCCAAGATCACCTTCCAGCTTCGCCCAAATAAGTGTCTCTGCAGAAGGTGGTAAGGTTTCGTCCTTGCTGACTACTGTCCTAAGGCATGCGGCATTCTCATTCACGTACACCATCGGAATCTCAACGTTCATGTACTTAAGTACTTGAGTTCCGATGTCGAGCACTACATTATGCGCCTTCATAAAGTCAACTTCAATGATGCACTCGTCGCATATATCGGCCACTAGGAATACGTGGGTGAATGTTAGTCCTCTCAGGTTGATGGTAAGAACAACCTCTCCATACACAACGCCGTCGCTCCTGTTGCTGTTTTCAGACAGTAGCTACCAGTATTGTGCGGCCATGAATCAGTAGCGATGTCCCTTCTTATAATGGAAGCGGTGGCACCGGTGTCAATGGTGGCCAGCATTTATTCTGGCCAATGTGGGCTTCCACTGTAAGACTCTTGTTACTTCGTTTTGTTTGGGAGACTTGGATTTTGATCTTGGGGGCGTCAATTCCAGAAATTGAAGCTGGTCCTTACACGTATTCCTGTTGACTTGATGATACGCTGCTTGCAGTATAGATCTTTTCCCTGCTACACGCTTCTTTGTTAAGCCTCCCAGCAGAGCACTGAGGACAACTGCGTTCTTTAAGTGGAGCCCAGCACTGACGCTGCAGATATCCTATTTTGTTGCAGTTCCAACAACGGACTTGTCCTCCATGTACACTGTTCCGCTCCACGATGTCTGCTCGTTGGCATGAGCATTCCACAGCTGTTACTTCTCTGACGCGATGGATTCCTTGAGATGCTTGGTCGCAGCTTTCATCGTCAGGGCAAATGCTAGGGCCTCAGGAAGGGTTTGTTTTCAGCCATTTGCAACTGCCTATCTTCAATCGCCTCTACAGCCATTTCGTTGATAAGGTCTTCTCCGGCATTAGGATAAGATAAATGAGCCAACCGTTCTGGACCCTGCTGCGCAGTTAGACTCTGTATAGTTGCTGCATATGGTCATCTCCGAAGCGCATTTCAATGGCTTTAACCAAAGCGTCGTAGTTGAGTTGATTATCTTCTGAGATAGTTTGCAGCAATTCCGCAGCTGTTCCTCTCAGTGCCAGCGTTAGCGCAATCGACTTTTCTCCGTCGTCCCAATTGTTGGTCATGGCAGCTGCTTCAAATTGTCTTCTATATATTGGCCATCGAAAACAGGCTGTTGCATCTCTTTCCTTCTAGGGCTGTCTGAAGAAATTTCTCGGACCTTCCGTTTCTTCACTCTCTCTAGTTCTATAGCAAGATTCTCAATATTGTTTTCAACCTTCCCGAACTGTTCCTCGACCTTCACGAGCTGGTTTTGGATTTCGGTTCCAACCTTCGCGAGTTTTGCCTCGTGCATATTTAATTTTTGATAGATTATTTCGAATTTCGCACCTAGAGAATTCTTGAACTCTTCAACAGTGTCTTTCTGCGCGGCAACAATGGAATTCTTCTGTTCTTCAAACTTAGAATCCATACCTCTCCTTTGCTCGTCTAAAGAATTCATCTGTTCTTCTAACTTAGAATTCATTCTAAGGACTAATTCCATCATAACGGCCATGTCAACTCCTGTGCTCACTTGTTTTTCTTCTACGTCGAACAAAATGGATTTCGGATCTTTTCCATCCTTTTCGATCGCTTCTTGTAGCCGAAGAATCAAATCACTTTTCCCTCCAGCTGCGGAGAGATTCCGCTTCTCTAGCTCAGTTTTCAGCTGGGATATTCTTAGCTCCATCAATGTACGTAATCTTTCTGGTAACTTCTGGTTTGAAACTGGGGTAATAACTGAACTTTCCAACGTGGAGAGTTTGTATGATCCTTAAGTTATGCAACACTGGATAATTGATTTAATCACATATATACCACAATATTTATCAGCCTTCCAAAGGGAGTAGTCTGTGACTTTGTCAGCAGATAAGTAACGGAGGTATTCACTAAGAGATCTGTTTTTAAAAACACTGATACATATCTTAAGTTGGTTATTTAGTCTATTGAATATAGCTTTATCGCCAGGATATCTTTGCCATATTTGCCATTTCCTGCGAGCTCTTTTCTTTTCTTATATATTGTAATATTTCGGCTATTGTTCGAAATAATAAACCGTTATTCTGTTTCTAAAACACTCTATTTATTATTATTTGAATACAACTTTCAATTAATTCACTTCTATTTCACAATTCAAATCTCTTATCTTTCACTTAGTAAGACTTACGTCCTTTTCCATCGCTTTCCAAAAATCAACTTATCGTCCGCAGTTTCTCATCCTGTATTAATACCACATTTGTCGGGTTTTAGTTCTTTCTCGTAACTTCTCGCTTGAAACTGGGGAAATAACTGAACTCTCCAACATGGAGAGTTTGTATGATCCTAAAACTATGCAACACTGGATCCTTGATTTAATCACATATATACCACAATATCCCCCTCTTAAACTTGTTCGACATTCTGCCCAATATAGCGATGTATTCGATCCACATGAACCATTTTCATTTTGCCTCTTCCTCGTTGAATGCGATAGACAACATCGTTGATGAGTTTTACGACTTTAAAGGGTCCTTCCCAGTCTTGCTGTAATTTGGGTGATACGCCTTTCCATCTATGAGGGTTATATAGCCACACTAGATCTCCTTCCTGGAATCCCGTTGTGGTCGCCTTGACATCATACCTCGTATTCATGCGGTCACTGGCTATGTCGATCTTATCCCTGGTTCTTTGGTGCACTTCCCTAATAATCCGTCTGAGGTCTGCGACATAGTCGTCTTCATTTCTGTTCTCTTCAGACGGCGGTGATCCAAACATCAATTCACTAGGTAACCGGACTGTTCGACCGAAGAGGATTTCCGATGGAGTTTGACCTGTGGTGTTGTGTACTGCACTCCGATAGGCTAATAGAAACATTGGAATTTGCCTATCCCAATCGCATTGCTTGTCACCAACGACCTCTGATAGGTGTTCATTCAAGGTTCTGTTGAAGCGTTCTACCATTCCGTCCGATTGTGGGTGGAGCAGTGTTGTTCTCGTCTTTTTAATCCCCAGTAGCTCGCACACCCCTTGGAAAATCTTAGACTCGAAGTTACGCCCTTGATCCGAGTGCAATTCCATCGGTACGCCGAATCTGCTCACCCAGTTGTAAACGATCTGCTCAATCACGGTTTTGGATTCTTGGTTAGGGATAGCAAAAGCGATTTCCATTTTCGGTTTCAGGAAACGGTCCTGCAATGTCAGCTGCGATTCTCTCGAATGGCGCTCCAACGTTGTATTGCTGCATTTTGCCGTGAGTTTTAACCCTCGGGCCTTTACTGGCGGCACAGGTGACACACTTTCTGCACCAATTTTCGACATCGACCTTGGCATGCACCCAATAAAAACGTTCTCGCACCTTTTCTAACGTCTTATTCACTCCCAAGTGGCCTCCGGATATTCCATCGTGCAGTTCCCTTAGCAAGTAACTGACTCTAGACCTTGGCACAAAGAGCTGCATCACAAACGTCTTTCCATCGGAGCTTTCCCACCTTCGCCTCAAAACACCATCTTGAACATGAAGCGAGTTCCACTGTGCCCAGTATGCCTTTAGCTCTGGACTTTTATTGGATATTTCCTGCCAATCTGGTTTTTCTTCGTGTTCTTTCCAGGCGAGTATTGGCTCGATATCCGGATCCGCTTTTTGGGCGTTTCGCATTTCACTTTCATTCCAATCGTCAGTGGGCTCAGCTCTAAGTCTCTGAGTGGATACCGCATCTTTTTCTTCTTGTCGTGCGCAATGTCTGCAATCAGATTTGCAAGGTCGCCGGGACAGAGCATCCGCATTAGAGTGAAGGCTTCCCTTTCGATGCTGTAGCTCGTAGTCGTACATCTGGAGTCGTTCAATCCACCTTGCGACTTGTCCTTCAGGATTTTTAAATTGCAGCAACCACTTCAGAGATGCATGGTCTGTGCGAAGAATGAATTTTCGTCCGTACAGGTACTTATGGAAATGCTTTGTTGCCAAGACCAAAGCAAGAAGTTCCCGCCTGGTAACACAGTAGTTCCTTTCCAGCTTGGAGAGCACCTTACTAAAGTAGGAAACAACTTTCTCTTGCCCGTTATGCATCTGCGAAAGGATAGCTCCAATTCCGACGTTACTGGCATCTGCATCCACAATAAATGTTTTTCCTGGAGTAGGGTACGGTAGTACAGGGGCCTCACATAGTTGTTGTTTGAGAGTTTTGAAGCTTCTTTCGCATTCACTGGACCATTTGAATTGTTTTCCCTTTTCTGTTAGTTGATGCAAACTCTTTGCTATCCCAGCAAAATCCTTCACAAACCGCCTGTAGTAGGTAGCGAGTCCCAGAAAGCCGCTTCGATCTTTTTTGGGTCTGTCCTTACCCCTTCGGATGAAATGATGTGTCCCAAGTATTTGATATCTGGCCTAAAGAGATGACACTTCCTCGGTTTTAGCTTTAGCTGAGCACTTCGTAATCTTTGGAACACTTCCTTTAAGTTATCTCGATGTTCTTGAAAAGTTTTGCCGACCACGATGACATCGTCCAGGTAGACCAAACAGGTTTTCCATGTTAGACCCAGCAAAACGCGTTCCATTAGACGCTCAAAGGTTGCCGGAGCATTGCACAATCCGAATGGCATTACTGTGAATTGCCAAAGCCCGTTTCCTGCGGTGAAGACTGTCTTCTCACGGTCCTCCGGATGGATCTGTACTTGCCAGCAGCCACTCTTCAGATCAAGTGTGGAGAACCATTGCGCTCCTGACAGTGTGTCCAGTGTGTCGTCAATCCTTGGCAAGGGGTAGCTTTCCTTCTTGGGGACATTATTTAGCTGGCGATAATCCACGCAGAATCTATTGGTGCCGTCTTTCTTCTTGACCAGTACAACGGGTGATGCCCACGGACTCTTAGAGCCTTCAATCAACCCTTGATTTTCCATAGTCGAAACCATTTCTGCAACCTCCGTCTGCTTAGCTAATGGTAAACGCCTTGGAGGTTGACGTATGGGTCTTGCATCTTCTGTGTCTATCCGGTGTTGTACCAAATATGTGCTGCCATATTCCCTATCCTGCGAGGCAAATACGTCTGCAAATTCGTTGATTAGTTCCTCTGCCATCGCTCGTTTCTCCTGGTTCAGCTCGGTTTGCCTGAGTATAGTTCTTTTCAATCCGGCTGTGCTTCTTTATGGCAAAGATATAGCAGCATTTTCCTTCGACAACTTGGTGACAGCAGTTATTGGTACGCACGCTCCGATCGATTGTCCTTGCTTTAGTTTGATGCTCTTATTTCCCACATTCAATATTCTTACTGGGACCATTTTGCCTTTCGGCTCAACGAGCATCTTTCCTACGACGAAATTCTGATAATGATTTTTAGAGTCCGGCTCAATCAAATAGAATCGATGGCTCTCAAGATCACCTTCCAGCTTCGCCCAAATAAGTGTCTCTGCGGAAGGTGGTAAGATCTCGTCCTTGCCGACTACTGTCCTAAGGCATGCTACATTATCATTCCCGTACACCATCGGAATCCCAACGTTCCTGTACTTAAGTACTTGAGTTCCGATGTCGAGCACTACATTATGCGCCTTCATAAAGTCAACTCCAATGATGCACTCGTCGCATATATCGGCCACTAGGAATACGTGGGTGAATGTTAGTCCTCCCAGGTTGATGGTAAGAACAACCTCTCCATACACCTCCGCCGTCGCTCCTGTTGCTGTTTTCAGACTGTAGCTATTGGTATTGTGCAGCCTTGAATCAGTAGCGATGTCCCTTCTTATAATGGAAGCGGTGGCACCGGTATCAATGGTGGCCACGCATTTATTCTGGCCAATGTGGGCTTCCACTGTAAGACTCTTGTTACTTCGTTTTGTTTGGGAGACTTGGATTTTGATCTTGGGAGCGTCGATTCCAGAAAGCGACTTCTGCCCCTCGAAGTTGGTCCTTACACGTATTCCCGCCTGTTGACTTGATGACGCGCTGCTTTCAGTATAGATGTTTTCCCTGCTACATGCTTCTTTTTTACGCCTCCCAGCAGCGCATTGTGAACAACTGCGTTCTTTAAGTGGAGCCCAGCACTGACGCTGCAGATGTCCTATTTTGTTGCAGTTCCAACAACGGACTTGTCCTCCACGCACACTGATCGTTGGCATGAGCATTCCACGGCTATCACTTCTCTCACGCGATGGATTCCTTGAGATGCTTGGTCGGCAGCTTTCAGCGTCAGGGCGAATGCTAGGGCCTCAGGGAGGGTTCGTTTTTCGGCCATTCTTACAGCCATTTGCAACTGCCTATCTTCAATTGCTTGGGTAAACGCCTCTACAGCCATTTCACTGATAATGTATTCTCCGGCATTAGGATAAGATAAATGCGCCAACCGTTCGATATCGGCCTGCAACTGCTGAAGTGTTTCTCCCCTCTTCTGGACTCTATTGCGCAGTTGGACTCTGTATACTTGTTGCATATGGTCATCTCCGAACCGCAGTTCTATGGCTTTCACCAAAGCGTCGTAGTTGAGTTGTTTATCTTCTGATATGGTTTGCAGCAATTCCGCAGCTGTACCTCTTAGTGCCAGCGTTAGCGCAATCGACTTTTCTCCGTCGTCCCAGTTGTTGGTCACGGCAGTTGCTTCAAATTGTCTTCTATATATTGGCCACGATGTTTGGCCATCGAAAACAGGCGGTTGCATCTCTTTCCTTCTAGGGCTGTCTGTAGAAATTGCTCGGACCTTCTGGTTTGAAACTGGGGAAATTGCTGAACTCTCCAACGTGGAGAGTTTGTATGATCCTGAAACTATGCAACACCCTAGTTTCTGCGAGATATTTTACTGATGCTTGTTTCTTTTGTTGATAATGCGGTGTACTATCTTTCGCTGCCTGTTGTATATCGGCAATGAATTGTTCCAACTCGGTATCAATATTGCTAATTGTGACTAGTGGAGACTCAAGTTTAATAAATTGTTCGAGAAGTTCCTGAAATTTACACCAGTTCGTTCTTTTGTGGGTTAATCTAACCATTTTCATTTGTTCTAATGACAAGCTGACGACAGATCATCGCTGCTGTCGACCTCTATTTTCTTTCTGTTGATTGCTTTCGTTATTAAGAAATCTATAAGGTCGGGTATTTTTGCTGGGTCATTTGGCCAATAAGTAGGCGATCGAGTCGAGATAATGTCGCAGTTATAATGTCGCCCTGCTTTGTAAACCTTCCTGCCTTTTATCGTTGTTAGTCTCGACCCCCAGTAAGTATGTTTAGCATTGAAGTCACATCAAATGATAAAGTTGTTGTCTAGTATTTGGAAAAGGTTCTTGAGATCTTCCTCTGTAGGCGAAGGCCTGGGTGGGCAGCATATAGAAGCTATTTTAAATTTCTTGCTTTTTCCGCAATATTTACCATCGATACTTGGATAGTTTGCTTAGCTATTTTCGGCAATTCATACGGCTCTAAAATTCTTTTGACAATGTCAGAACTTCTTCCCCTTGCACTGTCAGCTGGATGAGGAGAGTGGTAACAGAGGTACCTGGGAATACTAATCTTTGTTCCACGTTTAAAGTCGGTTTCAGAAATCAAACAAACATCAATTCCCTCATTGCATAAGAAAACCTCAAATTCTGAGATGTGTTGGAGTAGACCGTTTGCATTCCAGGTTGCGACTTTCTCCCTGTACTTCTTTACCTAGTAGTTTTGTTACTTAATTTTGTTTGTCCAGTCTTTGAATAATAGTTAAAAGCATTTCTTTTACTGAAAATTCCTCTTCTTTACGAGTATTTTTAAGAATTGAAGAATACGATTTGTTGTTTACAATGGGTGTGTTTGTTTTAACAGCAATTGGTATTTTGTTTTTAACATTAATTTTTTGCCTGTTTTTATTTATATTTTTTCTTATGTTTTGTTGATGTTCGATTGCAGCTGGGCAACCTCTGTAACTAGCTGGGTGGTTACCATGACAGTTCATACATTTCGCTTTCTCATCGTTCTTTAGTATACAGTTATCTGTTCGGTGTTTCCCGTCATATTTGACGCTTGCAAAGTCTCTTTTACAGGAGCTTTGCGTATGCCCAATGGTTTGACGTCATTGGCATTGTGGTATTGACTTGGGATTTCTCCAAAGTGGTTCAATCTTAACAATAATACCCAATATCGTTTTAATAGCGTATACCTTTTCGATATCTTCTTGATTGTGAAAGAAAAGTATAGAAAGAGGTAATTTTATATTTCTTGTCGTTTCTTGGTTTTCCATCATTACTATGTGTTCTTTCTTTTTTAATTAGATTTTTGGATTCTAAGATTTTAAATTTTCTATAAGTGAAGTCTTCAACAATATCATGTTCATCACATGAGAAGTGAAGACCTCTAGCGAGTAGTCTTAATGGTCTAGTAGCCTTATTGTCGTATTAGTGCCATTGCAACTTTGTTTTCGATAGCTCACCAGTGATATCTCTATATGTATCACTGTCATCAAAAGTTATTTTCCAATTATGGTTGGTATAGGATGTGAGCTTGCACGTATTTTCTGTTCTTTCGTAGATTATTTTTTTTATCTCATCAAATTTGTCTATTCCAGAGATCATTATTGGTGGTGGTAATGATTGCCTTTTTCTTCCAGTAATATTTTTTTCAAGCATTTTATTATTTGTATTAGCCTGTGAATTCGCGTATTTTGCCACACTTTCATGATTTCGTGCAGATGTTTTCGGGCTTTCTTCTGCCTTGCGTTTTTTGTTGGCCTTTTGTTTTTCTTTGGATGCTTCTACCTCTAGTGCAAGCTCTTCTTCATCTGTGAGGTATTTTATTTTTTTATCCTGATGTATTGTTTTGGGTTGGACCGTACTGTCCAGGACACTTTTATTTCTAGGTTTGTTAACTGCTTTTGCAAGCTGACAACATTATTTATAATAGCTGATCCTTTTAAGTTTCGCTTGTGAATCTGTTTGAAATTCTCTTTCAATTACGCTGGTAAGGTTTTTGTGGCATGACCGTTTTTGGTGAAGTTCTCGGCGTGAGTGAGTCCTTCTGGAGCTTTGTTGAATAAGCAATAAGTGCCCCCCCAGAATCCATGGAACCGACCTCAGAGGAGGGTGGATTTTCCAGTTTACCTGGTCTGCCACCTGGGGTAATTAAATCAGTAGTTTTGTTCATTTTCATATCATTTTTTACTGAATCAGTTTTATTGAGTAGCTCAGTAAATTCTACACACAAACCCCCTACCAGGAGGACCTGGTCATTTATTTTTCGTCTTCGTCTTCGCTTTCGTGAGTAGGGGGTGGGTATGGAGGGATGAGGAATGAAAAGTAAGGAGGGATTATGAGAGGGGGAGGGTGGTGTTTTAGTCACCTCTTACATAGGCATACCTACCGTGGGTAAATTCTGGCCCCTATCCCACAGGGGTTTCATATATCCCGCGAAAAGTTTTAGATACTGTGCAACGAACTGCAAGGTTTGGTGAAACACAATACAAACTTTAGACTGTGTATTCCATTGCAAAGAAGAATTGCTATTGCAATGTACACACTCGGATCTTCAGCAGTGTATCGAAGTATTTCCAATCTTTTCGGCATTGGCAAGGCCGCAGTTTGCCAAATATTGAAAATGTATTGCAAAGAAGTTTGGAAAGAGCTAAAGCCTAAATACTTGAACACTTATCCACTTAATCAGGAATATATAGAAGAAAATTCCACAGTGAATTGGCGTTATAGGTAAGAACAAAATATCAAATACCTACACAGAACGGAAAGACCTGGTGCTGAAGATGCAGTTGACTACTAGAACTACAAGAGTTGGTATTCTACCATCTTGTTGGCTGTTGTTAATTATCGGTGAGTTTACTAATTACCTTTACATAATACGAAAAACCCTGTACTGTATCTAAATCCTTCTGTATGTACAGCGACTTTCTTAAATAAAATATCAAATAATTTAGTTATAGATTTATCTACGTAAATGTTGGAAGCCCAGGCTTCCAATCTAAAATTGGAGCTCCAAAAACCAATTTTAAAGGAGTTGTCGAAAAAAATATGCGATGTTGACGTTCCAGTTCTTCTTATTGGAGACTCTGCTTTTCGCTTTCCGATGTGATAATGAAACCCTATACGTATGACAGTAGTGCAACTCAAGAAGAAAAAAACTTTAACTACGCTTTATCAAAATGCCTTTGGACATTTGAAGGACGGATTTAGACGAATTTGAAAAGTACTGGATAACCACATAGATAACACAAACCTTATAATTAAATCTTGCTGTATCTTACATAATTTTTCAAATAAGCCCAACGATACACCTAACTCGCATTGGATGCAATATCAGTACGAAACCAGAAGAAGAGATCAACCGGAGCACACATCACACATAGTTGATTCGACGACATCCGCTCAAAGTATTAGAAGTGCCATCAGCAGATATTAAAACTAAGAACAACTATGTGTTTTTTTTAATTTTCTTAATACTTTAACAAATTTCCATGGAACATGATGAATACTTGTCAAGAAGTTTATTTCTCTCCCTTTCAATTTCCATCATTTCCACATCATTTTTTTTATATCGTTCAATTCCCTACAAATGAGATCGTCTGTCGTTTTGATCTGATATACTAATCTGTCCTTTGTTTCTTTGCAGCTCATCGTTTGGGTGTTGATGAACCTGCAGACGCTGGCGCTGTTGTTGAACCTGATGTTGACGGTAACGATTGTCCACCAATTGCAGTCTGTGGAGTGGATGATGCGGATGTACAGTGGATGGAACAGCTTTGAACTTCTTGATCTTGAAATGAACAGACATGTTAAACAAATTAAATATATGTTAATGTAAACTAACCTTCAAAAGTGTTGTCTTCTATTATGGAATTGAGGTTCTTTATTTTATGCCGTCCCAGAATAGCATTAATTTTGGAATAAAGAGGCCATTCTGAGGGAGATAATCCTGAAATCCCTATTGACTATTTTTCTTTCCTGGTGGTTTTCAAAATAAATAGGATGTTTATAAATGCATTTAAATAAAATAATATATAAAACATTATGTACCTGTAGTTTCCGGTCCGGTAATTTTTGTTTTTATCTCCTTCGGTGAAAAATCCACCCCTTTATTTTTAAACATGAGGGACATCTCTTTATATATATGTCCGTTTGTTTTTGTTCCCCCAGAGTCCAACATTATTTTCCTCCCTAAGTTCAACAATAAACTCCTCGTCAGCGTCTTCCCATTTCCTCCTTTTTTTATAAATTTTTTCGTCTATTTGTCTGAGGGACATAGTCGTTAGTGATTGTTAATATTGGAACAGTTGACATCTTTCAAAGTTGTTTTTGTAAGCGCTATGACGTGCGCTGAGTGATGTGCGGAATAATTAAAAAAGTTTGTTCGATTGGACGACCTTCTAAATGCAAATACGAAATGCAGCATTTTGCTGAAATGTAACATTTCGAAATGCCGGAAATTGGGTAGAGCATTTCGGCTAAAATGTTGAATTTGTCCGAAATGCTGAACTTCAGGTCGGTGTAAACGTTCTATTACAAAGACGCACGCCCCTCGACAATTTAGAGTTAATTTAAGCTCAAGAGCTCGTTCTCTGCTCTCTTGTTCTCTTTTTCTTTCGTACCATCTTATACGTCATTACCACCAACTTTGTGTGCGGGTGGCTAAGTTTAAGTCAGAAATAGAAATAGAAATAAAACTAGAACTTAAAAAAAAAACATGTGTGAATCAGTTAGGAAAAAATGAAACAAAGGTCTAGAGTACAATAACGGTCAAACCAAGCATTTTTTGCTCCCCCACGCCCCGTTTAGGAGGTCGGGGCAATTAAAAACAAAGACTTAAGCTGAAAAAAAAAATTATTAAAAAACAACGGAAATACTTACAATGAAGTACTATACCGGTTTTTTCAATTCTGAATTTAAACTAAATAATTTATGTCAATAGTTTTTAAAAATTAGCATGTAGACTGTAAATATTGATAAAAAGAAAAGGCACTTTCCTCGACCGCGTGATGCTCATGAAGAAGCCGGTACTCGTCTCTCCTCTTCGGCTCATAGAAGTCGTGAGCAGCTCTAGTCTTTTTTGAAGTGCTGCGTTTCGTGCTTTTTGCTTAGCCGCATGTGCTTGCCGCCATTCGCCATAAAACCAGTGGTTTCGTTGTGCTGGTCGAGTGAAACCCAGCCCATCAGAAGCGGCATCTCTGATTGCTTTCTGGCTGTGTTACCACTGGTCTTCGATGCTTCATGCTGGCGGCAAGGAGACTCGATCGGAAAAGAACTTGGAGATCTCTTGCGATTGTAGCCATATGACGTCAAAATTGCTCACAATATTAGCTTGGCGTTGTTCGCGATATCCGTAACTGTACCTTGGCTACAACAAGGTAGTGGCCCGAGTCGATGTTGGCTCTTGGGAAAGTTCGGACATCCATAATATTGGAGGGGTGTCTTGCGTCGATCGCAATGTGGTCAATCTGGTTAACGGTTGATTGATCAGGAGTTCTCCAAGTCCCCTGGTGAATATCGAGATGGTGTCGTGAAGGTGGTGTCGCGCAGGTTAAATCTTCCCACAGTGCTACCAAAGATGCGTTCTCTTCCTAGCTTTGCATTAAAGTCGCCAAGGACAAATTTAATGTCATAGCTAGGGTTACTGGCTTCGGTGTAACCGACCCCTCGTCCTAGGGGCACTCAAAATGGAACTGGTCCTCCAGGTTGGGGGTTGTGCCGCCGGGGTATCTGCCCGGCCATTAAAAAAAAAATTAAGTTACGAAGCATCAACAAGCCTCGGATACGGACGGATCTACTGTTGACAACCCACGCAAACGATTTAAGGACAATGAGCTTCGGATATGCACGTGGAATGTTAGATCCCTTAATAGACCACGTGCAGCCGAGCAACTAGCGGAGGCCCTAGACTGCTGCAAAGCAGACATAACCGCCATCCAAGAAATGCGATGGGATGGGCCGGACAAAAAGTAGATGAAAAACTGCGACATCTACTACGGCAATTGCTATCGACGGCAAAAGCAGCGCTTATTTGGATGCGGATTTGTTGTCGGAGGCAGACTAAGACAAGAAGTCCTCAGCTTCCGGCATGTGAGCGAGCACCTCGTAGCAATCCGCATCAAGGCTGAATTCGCCAACATAAGCCTCATATGCGCGCATGCCCCCACAGAGGAGAAAGATGACGACACCAAGGATGCCTTCTACGAGCTCCTTAACAAGACCTACGAACAATGCCCTAGCTTTGACATTAAAATTGTCCTCGGTGATTTTAATGCAAAGCTAGGAAGAGAGGGTATCTTTGGTGGAACAATCGGAAAATATAGCCTGCATAACACCACCTCCGATAACGGATTCAGGCTAATCGACTTTGCGGCGGGGCGAAACATTGTCGTGGCTAGCACGCGGTTCCCACATCTCGACATACACAAGGGGACTTGGAGACACTCCTCCAGCATTATGGATGTCCGTACGTTCCGAGGAGCCAACATCGACTCGGACCATTACCTTGTTGTAGCCAAGGTACGGTTGCGGATATCCCAAACTACGCCAAGACAAACTAATGCTGTGAGAAAATTCGACGTCAGACGGCTACAATCGCAAGAGATCGCCAAGTCCTTTTCCGATCGAGTGTCTCTTAATCTCTTAAGAGGTCCAATGCCGCCAGCATCAAGCATCGAAGACCATTGGAAACACTGCCAAAACGCCATCAGAGATGCCGCTTCTGATGTGCTGGGTTTCATTCGTCCACCACAACGAAACCCCTGGTTCGATGATGAATGCCGGCAAGCACGTACAGCAAAGCAAGATGCATATAACGCGGCGCTGCTTAGAAAGACCAGAGCTGCTTATGAGCTCTATGAGCGGAAGAGGAGAGACGAGCACCGGCTTCTCAGGAGGAAGAAGAAAGAGCATGAGAAGCGCGCGATCGAGGAAATTGAGAGATGCTACTCCAGGAATGAGGTAGCAGAAGGTAAAAATAACATGCCACGGAAACAAACCCCGAACCGAAGCCTGTAGAGATGAACAAGGGAACATCGTAGTAGAATCGCAAATACCGCTGTCAGGCAGAATCAACCTTTCAACCTGGACGATGATGACCAACAATTCCGTCCACCCTACCTGGATGAAGTGAAGATAGCCATATCGAAGCTTAAGTTCAACAAAGCTGCTGGAGCGGATGGCCGGACTTCCGAGCTCTTCAAAGCGGCAAGCGATGACTTGGTAGGGAGCATACACCAACTCATCTGTAAAATATGGTCGGACGAAAGTATGCCCGATGAATGGAACCTCAGCATTGTTTGCCCAATTCCCCAGAAAGGAGACCCTCTGAACTGCGCCAACTACAGAGGCATCAGTCTCCTTAACATCGCATATAAGATCTTATCCGCCGTATTGTGTGAACGCCTGAAGCCGTTCGTCAACAACCTGATAGGTCCATATCAGTGTGGCTTCAGGCCAGGAAAGTCCACCATCGACCAGATATTCACACTACGGCAGATCTTGGAGAAGACTCATGAGCTTCAGATCGATACCCACCACCTATTCATCGATTTTAAGGCCGCGTATGACAGCATCTATAGAGACGAGCTATATAAAGCAATATCTAGTTTTGGCATCCCTGCCAAACTCGTCTGTCTGTGCAGGATGACGATGGAAAATGCACGCTGCTCCATCAAGGTCGGTAAAGATCTCACCGAGACCTATGATGTCCAGAAAGGACTTAGACAAGGCGATGCGATATCATGCAATTTTTTCAACATCGTACTTGAAAGAATAGTGCAAAACTCACGAGCAAACACAAGAGGCACTATCTTTCAAAAGTCCGTCCAACTACTCGTATACGCCGACGATATTGACATAATCGGGAGAAAACAGCGTGATGTCAGTGGCGCTTTCGCGAGTATTGAGACGGAGGCGGCGAAAATGGGTTTAGCGGTCAATGAGTGCAAGACCAAGTATATGCTGTCAAGCAAAAAGGACAACCAACACCGACGTCTTGGACAGAACGTCACCCTCGACAGATATAACTTTGAGGTAGTAAAGGACTTTGTCTACCTAGGCTCCGCTATAAATACAGACAACGACACCAGCGCTGAGATCAAGCGAAGAATAACTCTTGCCAACCGCTGTTTCTTTGGGTTAAGAAGGCAATTGAGTAGCAAAGCCCTCTCTCGGACAACAAAAGTCACCCTTTATAAGACTAAAATAATACCGGTCCTGCTTTATGGCGGAGAGGCATGGACATTATCAAAAATGGATGAGGGTGTTCTTGGTTGCTTCAAGAGAAAAATTCTTCGGGCGATCTTCGGTCCCGTCTGCATTGACAGTGAGTGGAGGAGGAGATACAACGACGAACTGTATGGACTGTACAGCGACATGGACCTAGCCAGAAGAGTGAAGATCCAAAGACTTAGATGGCTTTGTCATGTAGAGCGCATGGACACCAATGCTCCGGTCCGAAAAGTCTTCGAATCCGGTTCCGAGGGACAGCGCAGTAGAGGAAGTCCAAGACTCAGGTGGCGCACGCAAGTGGAAGAGGACCTCAGCCAACTAAGCGTGCGAAACTGGAGGCAGCTAGCCAGGGATCGAGCTGGCTGCAGAAGCTTGTTGACTGAGGCCCAGGTCCACCCCGGACTGTAGCGCCACCTAAAGTAAGTAAGTAAGTGGACCTTGCCAGATAGAAATAAATGAAAGCGACATAATGAAAACGGCGTTCTCAATGAACGACGGCTATTACGAATTTATTCGAATGCCGTTTGGCTTAAAAAACTTACCATCCACCTTTCAGCGTTTAATGAATGACGTTCTGGCAGAATTCATTGGAAAAGTTTGCCTCGTCTACATGGATGACATCATTGTGTTTTCTACTAGTCTTGAGGAACACCTTACCTATCTTAAGAAAATTTTTCAACGATTTAAAGAAGTCAACCTCAAAGTCCAACTTGACAAAAGTGAGTTTCTGAAAAAAGAGACTGAATTTTTGGGCCATGTTGTAACAACCGAAGTCATTAAACCAAACCCTAACAAAATAACGGGTATAAAAAACTATACAATCCCAAAAACAATGTAACAAATCAAATCCTCTTTAGGCATTACTAGGTATTACAGAAAGTTCATTAAGGACTATTCATAGGTGGCAAAACCTATGACAGCTTTCCTAAAAAAGATGCAAAAATTGATGTGAATAATCCCGAATATATTGAGAGCTTTGAAAATTTGAAAGCACTATAACATCAGATCCCATCCTGAAGTACCCAAATTTTAACAAAAAATTTACACTTACAACAGACGCATCCAACCATGCTTTGGGAGCCGTCTTGACACAAGAAATCCATCCAGTAAGCTACGCTAAGCGTACATTAAATGATCATAAGACTAGGTACTCCACCATCGAAAAGGAATTGTTGGCGATTGTATATGCCACAAAATATTTTAGGCCTTATCTCTACGGCAGGAAGTTTACCATAAGAACAGACGACCGACCCTTAGTCTGACTCAGTTCATTGAAAGAACCAAATGCTAGGCTTCAAAGGTGGAAAATCAAATTAGGAGAGCATAACTTCGACATAGAGTATGTAAAAGGTAAAGACAACCAAGTTGCAGATGGATTGTCAAGGATAGGAATTCATTACAGCGAAAATGTAACGAATTTGGAAAACCTTAACAAAGTCAACAGAACTTCTTCTTATCCTTTTATTAACCCTTTCCTCGTTATACGAACTTATGCGTTACGAGTTTCCCATTTTTACTGCATCGCTGCTGCTCCGCTTATGGGGTTGGTTAATGTCGCAGACCGCAGAACGCGTCTACATAATGCTCGGTCCTGGATCGCTTCAGTGGTTAACCCCAGACGTTGTTGCGCATTTGCCATCTGAGAAATCCAGCAATTCTTTTTCCGACCTCGTTTTCTTACAGTTGGAGTGACCGTAGTTGATAGTGCCTTTTTAACCGGATTTTCCGCAGATCTTCTTTGAACGTGGCAATACCAACTTATTCTATTCGCCTCAAGCTGTTCGGTTACCGAATTCTTTATATGTAGACTTCCTCTTATACGCGTAGATCTAATGCAATCGCGTTTAGTGACTCCACTAGACATCCTTAACATTTTCATTTCCGCTGCCGTCATTTTGTTTTTAAACGCTTCGTACATTGTCCAGCACTGTGAACCGTATATAAGAGCTGGTCTAACAACCGTGGTGTAGAGTTTCCCCTTTAATTTAAGTGGAAATTTTCGGTCGCAAAAGATTCCCGAATTTTCCTGCCATTTCATCCATCCCACACTCACTCTGTGGTTTACGTCGTCGTCACATTTCGCTTCCATGTTAACGATTGATCCTAAGTACTTAAAAATAGTGCTTTTCGGAAGAACTATTCCGTCTAACATTATATACGGAACAGGTCGCAACGGATGCGCAAATGGGCACGTCAGATGCTCTGTCTTTGAAAGACTTATTTTAAACCCGTTCCTCTCTAGCGAATTTCTCCATGAATCTAAGGCGTTCTGCAAATCTTCGACGTTATCGCTAAGTATAACTGCGTCGTCAGCGAAGAGAATTGGCGTTACATTTGCTTCGCGCATGCAGTCTTTTAAAAGATAGTCGAATACCACGATAAAGAGGAAAGGGCTAAGTACGCTTCCTTGATGCACTTCGACATTAACTGGAAATTCTCTCGTTAGTCCAGCAGAGCTTTTAACCGCAGTTTTCACGTTTCCGTACATGTCTTGTATTATTCTAACATACGTTTCCGGTACATTTTGAGACCTCAGCGCGGCCCATATGAGATCCCTAGGCACTCGATCGAATGCTTTCTCGAGGTCGATAAATACCTAGACTCTTTCGACGATTTTCATTGTGTGTGACATAAGCTTGATTGAACGGTAGTTGTTGCATTCTCGAGTGTCGCCTTTTCCTTTGTATAATGGAACCAAGAAGCTACTTCTCCATTGATTCGGCATGGCTTGTCCACATTTTAATTTAATTAAAAGTTTCGATAGCCAAACGCTGCCGATCCCCTCCATCTTCAACCAAAACTCTGATGGAATGCTGCCTGGTCCCGCCGCTTTCCCGCACTTCATTTTTCCAATTGCTATACTTATTTCTTCGATTGAAAAGTCCGAAACTTCCTCCTCGAATAGACCAGCTGTCGGCACGATATCACGTGGAAACTGTTTGTTAAGCAACTCCTTGCAGTATTCAAGCCACCGGTCACAAATTTCCTTTTCATTTGTAAGTAAGCGACCATCAGCGTTTTTGATGTATTTCGGCGAGGTTATTTCCATTGAATTTTTTCTCCTCTGTGCAGCGAGCTTAAAAATATTTGGCATTTTAGTATTGTACGACGTTTGAACTTCTTGGATAGCTTGTATTCTATCCGCCGATCGTGAGGATATTTGTTCCAACTCCTGGTACAGGTTTTCCGCTTCTGCCGCTCGAGTTCGAGCCAGGACTTTCTTTGCGATCTTTTTAAGACGCTCGTATTCAAGAGCCAGTCGAGCTTTTTCGATATCGTCGCTCCGATTGCATTTTGTCCACGCTTGGAATGCACTCTTCTTGTCGGCCACAGCTCGTTTGGTTTCGTCATTCCACCACCATGTTTCTTTGCCGACGTGATGGTATTTCGATATAGTCCCTAGATGGGACCTTGCGAGTGTTATGCATTCCTCGTGCATGCTGTTCCACATTTCTTGCGGGCTAAGTGAGTCTGCGATACCGTTTATATTGTGAAGTACTTCTTTAGCCAGTGCGATAAATCTTGCGCTTCGTTCCTTCGATAGATTATACCACCGGATTTTTGGCTTTCCAAACGATGCCCGTGTTTTCGGTGGTTCCGCTGTGAAAAATTCTGTAATGAGCAGACGGTGTTGGCTTACTAGCGATTCTCCAAGTATTACTTTACAGTCCTTAACACGGTTTCTCATCGACATTTTGCAGAGGTGATAATCTATTTGCGTTTCGTGGGCTCCGCTGCTATAGGTGATAAGATGTCGTTGATGTTTAATAAACATTGTATTTAAGGCGGTTAAGCCGTAAGCCCTACACGCTACAAGGATGTCTTCGCCAGCTGAATTTCTGGTTCCAAAGCCTTTACCGCCGTGGCAGTCCTCATAATCAACATTTGTTTCTCCGACGTGGCCATTTAAATCTCCGCCTACGAAGAGCATCTCATCGATAGGTATATTTCTAAGCAAATTACCGAACTCTGACCAAAATCTATCTTTTTCCGATTGGTCGCATCCATTTTGTGGAGCGTACGCGCTAACAATGTTCTACGTTTCATTGTGTATGACGAGTTTAACACTCATCAAGCGGTCGCTTATTTTCAAGATACCAACGATGTTGTTTAGAAGATCCGCTGCAACAACGATTCCAACACCGTTTCGTCCATTGACCGTTCCATGGTAGAACATCTTAAATGCCTTAGTTTTTAAATCTAGAAAACGCGCTTTATTTCCTGTATTACACCACTTCGTTTCCTGTACGCACAGGATTTGTAGAGTTCTGCGACGCATAATCGCTTCCAGTTCTAAACTTTTTGAGGTCATCGATCCGACGTTCCAACTTGCAAACCGAAGTTTATGAAAATATTTTGGAAACTTCATTTTGCCCGCCCCCGGAATCCGTCGGGCTCTGACACAAGCACTTCTGCTTGCTCTGGGATCACCCGAGTGCGTTGCAATCGTGGTGCCCAGCGGGGTAGTGCTATTAATTGCGATCATTTCCATGAAGTTTAAAGTTTGAGTGGTTTGACACTTGTATGCTCATTTCGAATTGATTGACTGTTCTTTTACCCCACCGGTAGTCTCCAGACGTGGGAACCCACTGATTGCATACAAACTTGTGGGAAAGTTTTAAGGTGTTAAAGTGTCACAGGCTCATTTTTGGTGTCATAGTTGCCTGTATATGATTGGTGTCCCATTTAGTCGCCTCTTACGACAAGCTGGGACGCACTGCGCTATTCTTTATCCGATGCCACACGGACTAACAAAGTCAACAGAACTACAAGCGCAGAAAACATAAATCTCGACGACCAATCTGTCATTGCCACAATCCATAGTGCTAACGTAGATAGTAGCGAGTATATCCCGATTGTCGAGACACCAGTTAATATTTACAAATCTCAAATCATTCTCAATAACTCAGACTCGATAAATATGCATAAAATATATACAGAATTTGGCAAAAGAAGACGAAGAAGAAGAAGATTTAAAAGAATTCAAAGAAAATTACGTTTTAGATATTTTGAAAAAATTTATTCCACCTAAAGGAATTGTAGCTATATTTTCAAATTACGACCATTTGTTTGCAAAATTTCAGGACACATATATCAAATATTTCACTAAAAATCGATTACTTAAAACAATAAATTGCAGCAAATTTCTAGGCGACATTACTGACGAGGAAAAGTTAGCAAAAGTAATTATAAACACGCATAAGCTTTTGAACCATAGAGGCATTAACAAGACATATGCGGAAATCAAAGACATATATTACGCCCCGAATCTCAAGGACAAAATCCAGAAATTTATAAACAATTGCGAAATATGCAACAAAGCCAAATAGGAACGAATTCCAAATAAAATCCCTCTAAAATTAACCGCTACCCCAGAAAAACCTAACCAGATTCTACATATCGACATCTGGTATGCAAATATTAACTTAATATACGTTACGATGATCGGCAAATTCACAAAATACGTAACAGTTCAGGAAATAAAATATCGTACATGGATGGCCCTCCTTAAAACCTTACAATGTAGATTTGCTTCCCTGGGAATTCCTCAAAAAATAGTTGTGGACGGTGAAAGCGGCTTCTCTTCAATCATAATAAAGGAATTTTTAAAAGAAAATGACGTCGAGCTACATACGAGTATTACTACACGTTATAATAAAACCGGAAATTCTGACTTCGAAAGGTTTCATTCTACGTTGAATGAACATATTCGTACATTTACAGTTGACAAAAGCAACAAAGACACGTTACGCAACAATATTTTAAAAGCCGTAACAAATTACAATAAAACGATACATTCGACAACTAAACAAAGACCAATTGACTTTCTTAATGGCACCATTTCTAGCGTTGATTATGTTAAAATTATAGAAATAGTTAAGAAAAATAAAGAAAATTACATTAAAAAACATAATAGAAATAGAAACGATATAGATTTTACAGATTTTACATATATTTAAAAAATAGAGATAAGAATAAACTTAAACCAATACATAAGAAAACAGACCTAATTATTTTAGATAAAGACCACGTTATAGATGAAAAAGGCAGCAAGTTTTACAAGACGCAAATTAAGCGCAAATACAAATACGAAAATTCAGATTAACAATATATTTAATATTTCAGAAAATATTTTTAATTTACATTACAATGACCATCACAAATGGACAAAAAATTGACGTACAAGACTTGAGTAATGGACAAGGATACGTGACGATAAGAGACAACAGCTCCAAGTAATAAAAGGATACACGAAACTACTTCACTGTGTTAACCTAACATCATGGACTGAAAATTTAGACATTATTGAACATAACATTGACAAATTAAATAATAAAAATGAATACCCGACCTTAATGCATAGCTTTAAACTTTTAGCACAGGAGATAGAAAACATTTCGTATAGGAATAGGTATAAAGTCAGAAGGGGACTAGTCAATATTGTCGGGAAAGGTTTAAAATAACTGGCAGGAACAATGGACTATGACGACGAACAAGAAATAAGAAAAAGTCTAGAAGTCAACGAAAGAAGTAGTCATAACTTAATTAACGGACTAAACGAACAAATCAACATTAATTACCATTTCGATGAAGCTATAGAAAACATTACAAGACATATTAACAGACAGCAATTAAAAATCAAAGGACAGTTACAAAATTTAGGAAATGCAATCATGCAAATGCAAATGCAAATGCAACAGAGAGTTCTCAGAAATCGCACATATGCAGCAGGTATTTCAAATACAATATGACATACAGCTCCTAAAGGAACAGGTAGGAAAATTCAAAGAAAATTTGCTGGCAAGTCAATTAGGAATTTTAGGAAGAGATCTATTACTGCCAGAAGAAATTAAGAAATTTAATATAACAATTATAAAATTAACAAATATAAAGAGTTCTGTTATAATATACGATAGTGAAATAATATTCGTTATAATGATACCCCAATACTCAAATGTAAAATTTTACAGAATAATAATAGAACCAATACCAAACAAAAATAAACTAGAACTTATTTCGCCTTTTAACACATTTATAACAAATAATGAGAATAATTACCAAGATGTAAACGGAACACTTCATATTAAGAATTTAAAACCATTAAAAGACAGTTGTATTTCAAATCTGTTCAAACAAAATGTAGTAATTAAACAGTTAAGTAATAATATTATAATAACCAAAAATATTCCATATACACACTTAAAACATAATTGTCATAAATTTAGCATAAGTCTCATAGGCAAAAATATTGTAATATTTCGGCTAGGGCTCAAAATGATAAAACGTTATTCTGTTTCTAAAAACACTCTATTTATTATTATTTAAATACAACTTTCAATTAATTCACGAACAGTTTCACTTCTATTACACAATTCAAATCTCTTATCTTTCACTTAGTAAGACATAGGTCCTTTTCCATCGCTTTCCAAAAATCAACTTATCGTCCGCAGTTTCTCATCCTGTATTTATACCACATTTGTCGGGTTCTGTTCTTTCTCTTAACTTCTGGTTTGAAACTGGGGAAATAACTGAACTCTCCAACGTGGAGAGTTTGTATGATCTTAAAACTATGCAACACTGGATAATTGATTTAATCACATATATACCACAATATCCCCCTCTTAAACTTGTTCGTCCCGAACAAACTCTTCGACATTCTGCCCAATATAGCGATGTATTCGATCCACATGAACAACTATCATCTTGCCTCTTCCTCGTTGAATGCGATAGACAACACAGTTGATGCGTTTTACGACTTTATATGGTCCTTCCCAGTCTTGCTGTAATTTGGGTGATACGCCTTTCCATCTATGAGGGTTATATAGCCACACTAGATCTCCTTCCTGGAATCCCGTTGTGGTCGCCTTGACATCATACCTCGTCTTCATGCGGTCACTGGCTATCTTGATCTTATCCCTGGTTCTTTGGTGCACGTCCCCAATAATCCGTCTGAGGTCTGCGACATAGTCGTCTTCATTTCTGTTCTCTTCAGACGGCGGTGATCCAAACATCAATTCACTAGGTAACCGGACTGTTCGACCGAAAAGGATTTCCGATGGAGTGTGACCTGTGGTGTTGTGTACTGCACTCCGCTAGGCTAATAGAAACATTAGAATTTGCCTATCCCAATCGCATTGCTTGTCAACGACCTTTGATAGGTGTTCATTCAAGGTTCTGTTGAAGCGTTCTACCATCCCGTCCGATTGTGGGTGGAGCAGTGTTGTTCTCGTCTTTTTAATCCCCAGTAGCTCGCACACCCCTTGGAAAATCTTAGACTCGAAGTTACGCCCTTGATCCGAGTGCAATTCCATCGGTACGCCAAACCTGCTCACCCAGTTGTAAACAATCTACTCAATCTCGGTTTTGGCTTCTTGGTTAGGGATAGCAAAAGCCTCAGGCCACTTGCTGAAGTAATCCATAACAACAAGAATGTAGCGATTTCCATTTTCGGTTTCAGGAAACGGTCCTGCGATGTCAACCGCGATTCTCTCGAAGGGCGCTCCAACGTTGTATTGCTGCATTCTGCCGTGAGTTCTAACCTTCGGGCCTTTACTGGCGGCGCAGGTGACACACTTTCTGCACCAATTTTCTACATCGTCCTTGGCGTGCACCCAATAAAAACGTTCTCGCACCTTTTCTAACGTCTTATTCACTCCCAAGTGGCCTCCGGACACTCCATCGTGCAGTTCCCTTAGCAAGTAACTGACTCTAGACCTTGGCACAACGAGCTGCATCACAAATGACTTTCCATCCGAGCTTTCCCACCTTCGCCTCAAGATATCATCTTGAACATGAAGCGAGTCCCACTGTGCCCAGTATGCCTTTAGTTCTGGACTTTTATTGGATATTTCCTGCCAATCTGGTTTTTCTTCGTGTTCTTTCCAGGCGAGTATCGGCTCGATATCCGGATCCTCTTTTTGGGCATTTCGCATTTCACTTTCATTCCAATCGTCAGTGGGCTCAGCTCTTAGCCGTTGGGTGGATACCGCATCTTTTTCTTCTTGTCGTGCGCAATGTTTGCAATCAGATTTGGAAGGTCGCCGGGACAGAGCATCCGCATTAGAGTGAAAGCTTCCCCTTCGATGCTGTATCTCGTAGTCGTACATCTGGAGTCGTTCAATCCACCTTGCGACTTGTCCTTCAGGATTTTTAAATTGCAGCAACCACTTCAGAGATGCATGGTCTGTGCGAAGAATGAATTTTCGTCCGTACAGGTACTTATGGAAATGCTTTGTTGCCAAGACCAAAGCAAGAAGTTCCCGCCTGGTAACACAGTAGTTCCTTTCCAGCTTGGAGAGCACCTTACTAAAGTAGGAAACAACTTTCTCTTGCCCGTCATGCATCTGCGAAAGGACAGCTCCAATTCCGACGTTACTGGCATTTGCATCCACAATAAATGTCTTTCCTGGAGTAGGGTACGCTAGTACAGGGGCCTCACATAGTTGTTGTTTGAAAGTTTTGAAGCTTCTTTCGCATTCACTGGACCATTTGAATTGTTTTCCCTTTTCTGTTAGTTGATGCAAGCTCTTTGCTATCCCAGTAAAATCCTTCACAAACCGCCTGTAGTAGGTAGCGAGTCCCAGAAAGCTTCTCAGTTGGTGTTTGTCTCTTGGGACTGGCCAATTTTCCACCGCTTCGATCTTTTTTGGGTCTGTCCTTACCCCTTCGGATGAAATGATGTGTCCCAAGTATTTGATATCTGGCCTAAAGAGATGACACTTCCTCGGTTTTAGCTTTAGCTGAGCACTTCGTAATCTTTGGAACACTTCCTTTAAGTTATCTCGATGTTCTTGAAAAGTTTTGCCGACCACGATGACATCGTCCAGGTAGACCAAACAGGTTTTCCATGTTAGACCCAGCAAAACGCGTTCCATTAGACGCTCAAAGGTTGCCGGAGCATTGCACAATCCGAATGGCATTACTGTGAATTGCCAAAGCCCGTTTCCTGCGGTGAAGGCTGTCTTCTCACGGTCCTCCGGATGGATCTGTACTTGCCAGCAGCCACTCTTCAGATCAAGTGTGGAGAACCATTGCGCTCCTGACAGTGTGTCCAGTGTGTCGTCAATCCTTGGCAAAGGGTAGCTATCCTTCTTGGTGACATTATTTAGCTGGCGATAATCCACGCAGAATCTATTGGTGCCGTCTTTCTTCTTAACCAGTGCAACGGGTGATGCCCACGGACTCTTAGAGCCTTCAATCAACCCTTGATTTTCCATAGTCGAAACCATTTCTGCAACCTCCGTCTGCTTAGCTAATGGTAAAAGCCTAGGAGGTTGACGTATGGGTCTTGCATCTTCTGTGTCTATCCGGTGTTGTACCAAATGTGTGCTACCATATTCCCCATCCTGCGAGGCAAATACGTCTGCAAATTCGTTGATTAGTTCCTCTGCCATCGCTCGTTGCTCCTGGTTCAGCTCGGTTTGCCTGAGTATAGTTCTTTTCAACTCGGCTGTGCTTCTTGATGGCAAAGATATAGCAGCATTTTCCTTCGACAACTTGGTGACAGCAGTTATCGGTACGCACGCTCCGATCGATTGTCCTTGCTTTAGTTTGATGCTCTTATTTCCCACATTCAATATTCTTACTGGGACCATTTTGCCTTTCGGCTCAACGAGCATCTTTCCTACGACGAAATTCTGATAATGATTTTTAGAGTCCGGCTCAATCAAATAGAATCGATGGCTCCCAAGATCACCTTCCAGCTTCGCCCAAATAAGTGTCTCTGCGGAAGGTGGTAAGATCTCGTCCTTGCCGACTACTGTCCTAAGGCATGCTACATTATCATTCCCGTACACCATCGGAATCCCAACGTTCCTGTACTTAAGTACTTGAGTTCCGATGTCGAGCACTACATTATGCGCCTTCATAAAGTCAACTCCAATGATGCACTCGTCGCATATATCGGCCACTAGGAATACGTGGGTGAATGTTAGTCCTGCCAGATTGATCGTAAGAAGAACCTCTCCATATACCTCCGCCGTCGCTCCTGTTGCTGTTTTCAGACTGTAGCTACTGGTATTGTGCAGCCATGAATCAGTAGCGATGTCCCTTCTTATAATGGAAGCGGTGGCACCGGTGTCAATGGTGGCCACGCATTTATTCTGGCCAACGTGGGCTTCTACTGTAAGACTCTTGTTACTTCGTTTTGTTTGGAAGACTTGGATTTTGATCCTGGGGGCGTCAATTCTAGAAACCAACTTCTGTCCCTCGAAGTTAGTTCTTACACGTTTCCCGCCTGTTGACTTGACGTTGCGCTGCTTGCAGGATAGATGTCATTCCTGCCAGATGCCTCTTCGTTACGCCTCCCAGCAGCGCATTGTGGACACCTGCGTTGTTTAAGTGGAGCTCTGAACTCACGCTGCAGATGTCCTATTTTGTTACAGTTCCAACAACGGACTTGTCCTCCACGCACACTGTTCCGCTCCACGACATCTGTTCTTTGGCATGAGCATTCCACGGCTGTCACTTCTCTCACGCGGTGGATTCCTTGAGATGCTTGGTCGGCAGCTTTCATCGTCAGTGCAAATGCTAGAGCCTCAGGAAGGGTTCGTTTTACAGCCATTTGCAACATCCTATCTTCAATCCCTTGGGTAAACGCCTCTACAGCCATTTCGTTGATAAGGTCTTCTCCGGCATTAGGATAAGATAAATGCGCCAACCGTTTGATATCGGCCTGCAACTGCTGAAGTCTTTCTCCCCTCTTCTGGACTCTGCTGCGCAGTTGGACTCTGTATACTTGCTGCATATGGTCATCTCCGAAGCGCATTTCTATGGCTTTCACCAAAGCATCGTAGTTGAGTTGTTTATCTTCTGAGATGGTTTGCAGCAATTCCGCAGCTGTACCTCTCAGTGCCAGCGTGAGCGCAATCGACTTTTCTCCGTCGTCCCAGTTGTTGGTCATGGCCGCTGCTTCAAATTGTCTTCTATATATTGGCCACGATGTTTGGCCATCGAAAACAGGCGGTTGCATCTCTTTCCTTCTAGGGCAGTCTGTAGAAATTTCTCGGACCTTCTGTTTCTTCACTCTCTCTAGTTCTTTGGCAAGATTCTCAATATTGTTTTTAACCTTCCCGAACTGTTTCTCGACTTTCACGAGCTGTTCCTGGAATTCGGTTCCAACCTTTGCGAGTTTTGCCTCGTGCATATTTAATTTTTGATCGATTATTTCGAATTTCGCTTCTAGAGAATTCTTGAACTCTTCAACAGTGTCTTTCTGCGCGGCAACAATGGAATTCTTCTGTTCGTCAAACTTAGAATCCATACTTCTCCTTTGTTCTTCTGCTGAATTCTTCTGTTCTTCAAACTTTGAATCCATACTTCTCCTTTGTTCTTCTAAAGAATTCTTCTGTTCTTCAAATTTAGAGTTCAATCCAAGGAGTAATTCCATCATAACGGCCATGTCAACTCCTGTACTCACATGTTCTTCTTCTACGTCAAACAAAATGGATTTCGGATCTTTTCCATCTTTTTCGATCGTTTCTTGTAGCCGAAGAATCAAATCACTTTTCCCTCCAGCTGCGGAGAGATTCCGCTTCTCTAGCTCAATTTTCAGCTGGGGTATACTTAGCTCCAGCAATGTACGTGCCATTTTGTTTTTTTTTTTTTTTTTTGTATTTCATGGCACTCAAAATAAGTTTTATCCCACTTCTGACACCAATGTAATATTTCGGCTAGGGTTCAAAATGATAAAACGTTATTCTGTTTCAAAAACACTCTATTTATTATTATTTAAATACAACTTTCAATTAATTCACGAACAATTTCACTTCCATTTCACAATTCAAATCTCTTATCTTTCACTTAGTAAGACTTAGGTCCTTTTCCATCGCTTTCCAAAAATCAACTTATCGTCCAATATATCATGTATTTATACCACATTTGTCGGGTTCTAGTTCTTTCTCGTAACTTCTGGTTTGAAACTGGGGAAATAACTGAACTCTCCAACGTGGAGAGTTTGTTTGATCCTAAAACTATGCAACACTGGATAATTGATTTAATCACATATATACCACAATATACGAGTAATAAGATTTGAAAATTGTGAAATTGAAATAAATAGCATTAAGTATGAGAATTTTATAACATATGATAATTTTATTATACCTAATTTTAATAATGTAACAATTGAAAATATTGCAGTAAATGTTTCCACACAAGAATTACATATAAAATATGTAGAAAACAGAAAATTAATAGAAGAACTAAAGAACGGAAAAACAATTTATGAATATGCAAACTCTGTAACAATATTTATAATCATAATTGCAATCGTAATCATTATTTTTAAAGGGAAAAATAAAGATCACACAAATGTTAAAATAAAAGTTCAGAACATTGATTTTTCGGAGCAGAATCATATGCGGGGAGGAGTTACGTTTCAGAGATCACTCCCTTTTGATCCTGTTAGTCTCCCCACATCCTCTTGCCAATCTAACCAATGATAAAGGCATTGAATGGCAGAAGCCACCACATCCCCCTTTTCCCGTTACTTCACCATCTTCCCAATCCCACCATCCAAATATGCATTACCTGTCTGCTTACTCAGGTGAATGATCACGCATACCCCATATGCACACTTTGCACTCCATAGTGCACAATCAGTACACGCGCTTGGAATCAAGTAACAAGCCAAGAGCAGACGAATTCTTTTCCCACGAAATAATCATTACGTTTGCAAAAGTGTAGCTATAAGAATAGGTAACAAATGATATGTTAGTTTTAGTTTTAAGTGGAAGTTCGGATACAATAAAGTTTTTTTTTTAAAACAAACCGGTGTTTGCTTCCATAACTTGACTTCTACTGGTAGATTTCACATTAAAAATGGTCTGCGACAAGGTGCGGTCAATTCGTCGATCCTTTTCAACTTTTACACAGGTGATCTGATAGGCTCACTTCACCATGCCATAGCGTACGCAGACGCTTTAATCGCGGACAGATCAGGTCCAAACATTGAGGTTATAAACATTCTTCCGGAACATGACATCGACAAAATTAAACTATATATATGGGTACATAAAATTCTATCCTAACGAGGTCTTATACAAGAGGGCAAACGTAACAAGAGTGGACAATTTCGTTATTAGTTGATTCGAAGGCACATTGCAAGAGCAATGACCTCATCGAATAACCTGATCTCCGGGGCTTACTACCCCAATTCTATGTATCACGAAAGAGTTCGCTTTGATGGCTTTATTCCTCCAGAAGCGTTCTTCAACCTCAACAAGAAAGGTCTGATCCAGGATTGATTAGCAGTGCCGTTTATCTTCACCGTCATTCAAACAAACAAACAAACGCGGCGTCTCTGGTTTAGTTTTTAATTTTGGTGGCTTGCAGAAGAAGTTGAAGCTCCATCGTCGAATTCCTCTAGTAGTAGGTAGTTTCGTCAGGGAGCAGAGTGGGTCTGCTTAATTTTTAGTCATGGCCGGCTTACGTACTCTTAGGTAGGGTTAATGTAGATTTAAGAACAAAAATTATAAAAACCAAAATGCAAAAAAAAATAAAAAAAAATAAACGAAAACGAACTAGAAACAAACACAAAAGAAATTAAAAAATTCAAAAATTAAAAAACAACAACAAGAATGGGTAACCTTCTCTTGAAAAGTGGTAATCCATACATATAAGATAGAATACCTATATAATAAGTTAACTTAAATAGGTTAAGTAGGCTTGGACTTAATTTTTAAGTAGTCTATAAGTTAAAGTTTATAAGTTTTATAATAATAAAAATAGAATATGTCCATTTACTAAGTTTTTGTTAGCAAATTGTGTTTTCTTAGTTTTAGTTTAAGTAAACAAAAATAAATATACATATACTGTAAGGAACATTCGAAAGACACGTAGTTTAAGAATTATTGTTATGTAAGAATTTTCTCAAGCTACAATTTTGTCATACACAATATGAGTTGTTTCAAGCGTGAGACTAGATTCAGAACGTATGTTATGTAAGAATTTTCTCAAGCTAGAATTTTGTCATGACAAACTCGAACGTCTGTGCAGGATGACGATAGAGAATGCATGCTGCTTCATCAAGGTCGGTAAAGATCTCACCGAGACCTTTGATGACCAGAAAGGATTTCGACAAGGCGATGCGCTGTCATGCAATTTTTTCTACATCGTACTTGAAAGAATAGTGCGAAACTCACGAGCAAACACAAGAGACACTATCTTTCAAAAGTCCGTCCAACTACTCGCATACGCCGACGATATTGACATAATCGGGAGAAAGCAGCGTGATGTCAGTGGCGCTTTCGCGAGTATTGAGACGGAGGCGGCGAAAATGGGTTTAGCGGTCAATGAGGGCAAGACCAAGTACATGCTGTCAAGCAATGAGGACAACCAACACTGACGTCTCGGGCAGAACGTCACTCGACAGATATAACTTTGAGGTAGTTAAGGACTTTGTCTACCTACCAGCGCTGAGATCAAGCGAAGAATAACTCTTGCCAACCGCTGTTTCTTTAGGTTAAAAAGGCAATTGAGTAGCAAAGCTCTCGAACAACAAAATTCACCCTTTATAAGACCTTAATAATGCCGGTCCTGCTCTATGGTGCAGAGGCGTGGACATTATCAAAAATGAATGAAGTTGTTGTTGGTTGCTTCGAAAGAAAAATCCTTCGGGCGATCTTCGGTCCCGTCCGCATTGACGGTGAGTGGAGGAGGAGATACAACAATGAACTCTACGGACTGTACAGCGACATCGACCTAACCAGAAGAGTGAAGATCCAAAGACTGAGATGGCTGGGTCATGTAGAGTGCATGGACACCAATGCTCCGGTCCGAAAAGTCTTCGAATCCGGTCCCGAGGGACAGCGCAGTAGAGGAAGGCCAAGAGTCAGGTGGCGCACGCAAGTGGAAGAGGACCTCAGGCAATTGAGCGTGCGAAACTGGAGGCAGTTAGCCAGGGATCGAGCTGGCTCGAGAAGCTTGTTGACTGAGGCCCAGGTCCACCACGGACTGTAGCGCCACTTTAAGTAAAGTAAGTACTCGTATCATAAGTATATTTCATATTTCTGGTTTCAAGCGTGAGACCAGATTCAGAACTCGCAGTACACGGTAATCGCATTTCAATTTCCTTGGGTCTGATCTCACGCCTGAAATATGTACCTGATTAAATTATTAGTCTTAAAGTAGTCAGTTCCAACAGAACCACCAACCGACGAAGTCGTTCATTGTCAACATATTAAATTAAACAAATTTAAAAGTGGTCTATTTTTTATTTGTGTCACTATAAAGTTAACATATATATTTTATAGCTTTCCAAAATTCCGCTAAAGATGTGGAGTTGTTTATAATATCAATACGTTGTTGATCAAATTTTATCTTTTTTTCATGGCAAATGCGCTTAAAGTTCTTATTTGCTTCGCCATAGAGTGTTTTCAACATACTGGTATTATATTCCCTAAAAAGTTTTAGTAATTTGAAAGAGCTATTTCTAGCTTTCAAACACTCATAATCAAACCACTTTTGTTTTGAGATTTTATTTTTTCTTGTAGGTAAGCTCTGAACTGCGTTTTTAATTATACTTGTAAGAGCATCCACATTAGGTAAAATATCCACTGTGTGTAATCGCTCAAGTTCTCAATTTAGATTACTTAGATACATATTTTGCGTTCGGTCATTCCACACTAGTTTTGGTAAAAGTCCTAATTGCCTTATACTCCTCTCATTCGTAGGTCTGGATACCAAACAGCTAACTTCGAGTATCATATGGTCCGAGAAAGTCTCCATTCCTATCCTGAAGTTGCTAAGGGGACAGTTCCAATAAAACTTTTGTTTCGAGAGTTAGTCGATGCTGAGGGTTTGGAAAGTCCATTTCTGCAGACTGTATATCGGCAATGACGGACCAAATACCGCTGTCAGGCAGAATCGATCTTTCAACCTGGACGATGATGACCAACAATTCCGTCCACCCGACCTGGATGTAGTGAAGATAGCTTTATCTAAGCTTAAGTCCAACAAAGCTGCTGGAGCGGACGGCCTGACTGCCGAGCTCTACAGAGCAGCGAGCGATGACTTGGAAAGGAGCATACACCAACTCATCTGTAAAATATGATCGGACGAAAGTATGCCCGATGAATGGAACCTCGGCATTGTTTGTCCGGTTCTCAAGAAAGGAGACCCTCTGAACTACGCCAACTACAGAGGCATCAGTCTCTTTAACATCGCATACAAGATCTTATCCGCCGTATTGTGTGAACGCCTGAAGCCGTTCGTCAACAACCTGATAGGTCCATATCAGTGTGGCTTCAGGCCAGGAAAGTCCATCATCGACCAGATATTCACACTACGGCAGATCTTGGAGAAGACCCATGAGCTTCAGATCGATTTACACCACGTATTCATCGATTTTAAGGCCGTGTATGACAGCTTCTATAGAGACGAGCTTTACAGAGCAATGTCTAGTTTTGGCATCCCTGCCAAACTCGTCCGTCTGTGCAGGATGACGATGGGGAATGCACGCTGCTCCATCAAGGTCGGTAAAGATTTTACGGAGACCTTTGATGTCCAGAAAGGATTTAGACAAGGCGATGCGCTGTCATGCGATTATTTCAACATCGTACTTGAAAGAATAGTGCAAAACTCACGAGCAAGCACAAGAGGCACTATCTTTCAAAAGTCCGTCCAACGATATTTCCATAATCGGGAGAAAACAGCGCGATATCAGTGGCGCTCTCGCGAGTATTGAGACGGAAGCGGCGAAAATGGGTTAAGCGGCCAATGAGGCCAAGACCAAGTAGATGCTGTCAAGCAAAAAGGACAACCAACACCGACGTCTCGGGCAGAACGTCACCGTCGACAGATATAACTTTGAGGTAGTTAAGGACTTTGTCTACCTAGGCTCTGCTATAAATACAGACAACGACACCAGCGCTGAGATCAAGCGAAGAATAACTCTTGCCAACCGCTGTTTCTTTGGGCTAAGAAGGCAATTACATAAGTAGCAAAGCCCTCTCTCGGACAACTAAAGTCACCTTTTATAAGACCTCAATAATCCCGGTCCTGCTCCATGGCGCAGAGGCATGGACATTATCAAAAATGGATGAGGGTGTTCTTGGTTGCTTCGACAGAAAAATCGTTCGGCGATCTTGGGTCCCTTCTGCATTGAAGGAGAATGGAGGAGGAGATACAACAATGAACTCTACGGACTGTACAGCGACATCGACCTAACCAGAAGAGTGAAGATTCAAGGACTGAGATGGCTGGGTCATGTAAAGTGCATGGATACCAATGCTCCGGTCCGAAAAGTCTTCGAATCCGCTCCCGATGGACAGCGCAGTAGAGGAAGGCCAAGAGGTGGCGCACGCAAGTGGAAGGGGACATCAGCCACCTTTGCGTGCGAAACTGGAGGCAGCTAGCCAGGGATCGAACTGGCTGGAGAAGCTTGTTGATTGAGGCCCAGGTCCAACCCGGACTGTAGCGCCACTTAAAGTAAGTAAGTCAGAATTTTGTCATAGACACAATTAGTTTATAGTTCATGTTGCAAGCGTGAGACCAGATTCAGAACTCGCAGTCCACGGTGATCGTCAATTAGCTTGTATCTGATCTCACGCCAGAAATATGTACCTGATTAAATTGTTAGTTTAAAGTTTTCAGTTCCAACAGAACCACGAATTTTGCCAATAAAGATAATTTTACCAAAAACATCCAAAGTTAAATGTGGTCTATTTTTATTTGTGTCACTATAAAGTTAATATAATTTTGGCGACCGTGACAGGACAGTTGTAGTGATAACTTGTTACATTTATAGTGAACAGATAAGTTAAATCCAATCATAAACAAACTAAAAGTTTTTTTTTTCGTTCAATAAAATTGAGTGTATAAATAAATAATGTCGCAGCTCGAAAGCACTAACCAAGGAGAGAATTTGGAGTACTTCGCCGATCTACAGGAACTTGTTGGAGAACAAATTGTGAGAATGGTTCGCAACTACAACAAGGACGGCGAGGTAAGAAAAACTCGCAAATACCTCGAAGATAGACTGGCAGAATTGACAAAAAACTGTAATCAATTTGATAACATCGACAACATAATTCGAGATGATTTTTCTCAACAATTAGAGCATCCATATTTCAAAAAGGACTACTTCGAAACCATTCGAAAGATTGCAGAACAAATGCGCAATGACGTCGTGGGCCGATTGGAAGATTTAACAGCATATAGCGGGCTCCAGAAGAAACAAGTCCAGGCCAGCCGTAGAGATAAATACGAAGAAAGGGGTAGTACCTAAGGGTACATCTGAGTTCGAGCCAAAGACGAGCCTGAGAATGTGAAAGATAGATTTTATTTACTGGTAGAAATTTTGAAAAAATCTATAGATAAGTATCAGTCTCAAACAAATCAACAGTTTTCCCAGCAATTCTGTCAGATAAAGCTAAAAACAGGGCAGCAGAATCGGGATGAAATAACAACACTGTATCATAGAATGGAGGACGATATAACAACTCAAGACATAGAAAGTTACTTTGAGATGCAGGAGTGCGTGGAAAGGGCTTTATTGCAAATGTATGGTGATGCAATGGTTCCGCAAACAGGGGCAGCAAATATCAACACGGCAATGAAGTTGCTAAAAATAGAGTATCCAAAATTTGATGGGGATAACTTAAATTGGAGACAATTTTACGACTTGTTCAAACAACTTATTCATGATAATCCTATTGCTCCTGCACAAAAGCTATACTTTTTGAGAGCCAACGTAACAGGAGAGGCTCATAACTTAATCAAGCCTTTTCAACCAGCCGACTTTAACTATGAGGTAGCGTGGAAAACCCTTGTTGATCGTTATGATGACAAGAGTTTGTTGTTGACAGCACAACTCACAAGAATCCTTACACGATCAAGCACGACAGGGACGGGAAACCAGGTTCCAGACCCTAGAGGCGATCGACAGTAAGGAGAGCAAATCGAAATCATCAGTGGGAGTTGCAGCAAGCACCCAAGAGTATCAGAATTGCACTTTGTGCAATTCAAAAACCCATAGAATTTTCAATTGCAATAAATTTCTTTCTTTTTTAGATGTAGCACGAGAGCAGGCTGTACGGAACCTGAAGATCTGCAGAAACTGTTTGAAGGTTGGCCACTTCTCCCGGTCATGCCAGTCCAGAGGATGTCAAAAATGCGATTAAAAGCATAACACGCTTTTGCACCCTCAAGAAAAGTCTACACTAAAGCAAGTGAAGTAAAAACCAAGTCAAACCAAATCAGAATGCAGAAGCAAGCCAGCCAGCGCACACCAACAACTCACCGCCATTGGTTCAGTCTAGTAAGTCTAACTTTAATTACAATGATTTATTAAGTGATAAAAAAGCTAGTACAGTAGCCAATGCTGCAATAGGTCACACATATAAAAATAAGCATATATATTTAGCAACAGTTGTTGTCAATGTCATTCCCTCGTATGGCACTAGAATTCCATGTCGTGTGTTACTAGATTCAGGATCACAGTTGCACTTCGTAACAAAAACATTCGCGCAACAAATTGGAGCAAAAAGATCGAGATTAAATATTCCGATTAGGGGAATTGGTTCACTAGACAGTCAAGCACAGTATATCACGAGCATATTGTTCAAATCAAGATCTTCATCATTTTCCACTTCTATTGATGCAGTAATATTTTCAAATATAACTAACTATCAATCAAATATAAAGCTTGATGCTACAACTTTAAGTATACCCCTAGAAGTGGAACTGGCAGACACGAATTTCCATAAGAATGAACCGATTGACATGCTCATAGGACCAGAAATTTTCTTTGACCTGCTCCTTTATGGGGAGATACGATGCGGACATAACCTACCAGTTTTGAGAAACTCTAAATTGGGCTGGATAGTTACAGGAAGCACGAAATTACCAAGACGACCATTGTGTACTCTTATAGCAACGAAACCCACCGTATCTACATTGTATAAATTGGTGCGAAGGTTTTGGGAGACAGAAGGCCATGATACTCCGGTAAAAACCATGAGTGAGGAAGAGTTCAGGTGTGAAGAGCACTTTAAAAATAATATAACGTTTGAGAACAAGAAATTTATCGTAAAATTGCCTTTTAAAGATGACCCAACAACACTTTTAGGAGATTCAATTGAAATGGCAAGAAGAAGGTTTTTATCTTTGGAGAAAAAACTAAAAAAAAACCCAGAACTAAAGGATCAATACGTTAAATTCATGGAGGAGTATAAGTTTTTAGGTCATATGAACGTTATATCAGATAATGAAGTGACCGGAACACATAACATGCTTCCTCATCATTGTATTTTGAAACCTGAAAGTTCATCAACAAAACTTCGTGATGTCATTGATGCATCGACAGCGGCAAATCTCTCAACGATATTTTGATGGTCGGTCCAACTGTCCAATTTGATTTGGTTTCTATCATTATTAACTTTAGAATGCATGGGTATGTTTTTACCTGTGATATAAGCAAAATATACAGGCAGATTTTGGTGAAACAAGAGGATCGACCTTACTAATTAATCTTGTGGAGACCGCAATCAAATCATCCGCTAAAAAGGTTTCAATTAAACACTTTAACATATGGGACAGCCTCTGCACCATATTTGGCAACACGATGTCTTAATAAATTTGCAGAAGACAACATACCAAAATTCGAAAAACCTTAATTTGTTATCCAAAATAATATCTACGTAGATGATTGTCTAACAGGCGCAGAAACAATAGCTGACGCTCGTGAGTTACTGAATGAAATGAAACAAGTGCTTCAAATGGGTAACTTTGAATTGCAGTAGTTTTGTGCAAATGATCCAATGATCTTAAAAGAAGTTAAAGAAGAGCACAAGGAGAACCTAGTTACCTTTTATCAGTCAGAGGTAGTTAAGACTTTGGGACTAATCTGGGAACCATCAATACAGTTTCAAAACCGAACTAATAAGCAAAGCGAGTGAAAAATATGTATATAAAAGAACAGTTCTCGCGGACCTCACAAGATTATTTGAGCCGTTGATTGACCGGCCCCGTGATTGTGCTTGGTAAGTTATTTCTGCAGGAGCTGTGGAAAACTAAACTATCGTGGGACGAAACATTACTACCTGAGCAGGCTCATAATTGGAGGAGATATGTGCAGCAATTTTCAGCATTAAATGAACTCAGCATTCCACGTTATGTTCTTACGCCCTCTGCAAAGGTAATTGAATTACATGCATTTTCGGATAGCAGTCTTAGCGCATATGGATCGTGTGTGTATATCAGATTCATTCGCAAAGATGGCAAAATCCACTCCCAACTACCTTGCTCGAAGTCGAGAGAGGGGCCCCTTAAGACAATAAGTATAGCTAGGCTAGAATTACAAGGAGCTGCTTTGATGGTAGAGTTGGTGAAAGGGTTATGTCAAGCCTTATATCATCAAATTGACAACATATATTACTATACAGACTCTATGGTGGTATTGGCTTGGATAGGATCACCATCGTATACTTGGGAGACATATGTTGCTAATAGAGTAGCCAAAATCCAAGCATGTACAGATATTCAGCAATGGAGTTACATAAAAGGAGAACACAATCCAGCTGATCTGGTATCCAGAGGATTCACTCTTTCGGAACTTATTAAATAAACGTTTTGGTTCAAGGGACCCAAGTTCTTTGAAACCGATGAAATATTTTGGACAGAAACTGAATATACAATCCCTGAAGTTATTCCCGGATCTCGTAAAATCAAATCAGTTCTAACAACTTCAATTATCCCAGATCCAGTAGAAAAGCTTAATCACAAAAATTCCTTTAACCGATTTTATAGCAATTGCAGGAAAAACAGAGAATTAAGAAGTTTTGGTCGTCCAACAGTTGAAGAATTATATCAAGGAAATCGCCTGCTTTTGATTCAACTACAGAGGATAGCATTTCCCAATGAGTATGAGCTACTGAAGAAATTGTGAATGGTCAATAAACGATCAAGTATATCGTCGTTAAATCCGTATTTCGATGAGAAACACTCGCATTTATTACCAGATGCCAAGTACCAGATACTTTTCCCAAAAAACAGTCTTGTATCCAAGTTGCTATTGATTCAGTTACATGAAAAACATTTGCACGCATCACACAGAGCATTAAAAGCCATTTCAAGTCAACAATACTGGATTTTGAGTGTAAGCAGGATGGCTAGACATGTTATTTCTAAATGTGTTAAATGTTTCAGATCGAAACCTACAACGATTAATCAATTGATGGAAAATCTACCAACAGAGAGACTCAAACCATCACGACCTCTTTATCACTCAGGAGTTGATTTTTGTGGTCCCATAGTTATTTCAAACTAAAGTGCAAACATAGCAGTTCGTCTATATTCCCAAGGGTTATTTTCGACATGGTGCCGAAACCCGGGAGCTTTTGATTGTACCTAGTTTAAAAAAATATTACTTTAATTCTCGTAACTCAATAAATTGATAACTCGAAACGTATTAAAATGGAGCTGCAAGCGCGCCGGCTATTGCAGTCATATAACGAAGATAGTAAATGAAGCGACAGAGTACTTAAAGTCATGCAAGGTAAGAGTAATGGAGGACTTGTCGAAACTAGACTCAATGGAAAAAGCGCGATCGCTTCGAATCTCCAACGCACCACTACTGCCAACAAAAACCTTCGCGCCATCAACAATGATGTTCAGGCTAAGAGCATTGAAGACTCCAAGCCAGAGAAGACAGCGGAGAGTCGGCTGTAGGTATGATGGCAAGATTGCAAGTTCGCTTGAGGAGGGTGCAATCGCTAGTTAATCCCTATCAAAATGATGTCAATCCTCGAGCACCTTCAGCACCGAAGACGCATTACACGAAGCTTCCCAAATTAGAATTAAAGAAGTTTTCGGGTGACCATCAAGATTGGCTTCGCTTTTGGGAAAATTTTCGTACAACTGTACATGAAAATGAATCATTGAGTGGCGGAGAAAAGTTCAATTATTTGCAGTCTGTTCTAACGGGTAATGCAGCGAAGACGATATCAGGTTTCACTCCCTCTGATACCTGTTACGATGGAGCTGTCTCTCTTTTGTAAGAGGAATATGGCGACACCGAAAAATTAATAGATAAATTAATGCAGCAGCTCATGTATCTTCCGGCAGTTTCTGGCAAAACGGAAGAGACGAGATTGAGGAATTTATATAATACAGTAATAGATTGCAATCGTTCTTTGACAGCACTTGGTGTCCCCTCCTCTCACTATTACATAATGCTTAAAAGCATTCTTTTGAAACGCATGCCTAACGAGCTCCGAATAGATTATCATCGAATACAGAAGGAGTGTCTGACAAGGGCGGAAGATGCCACAGACTCAGTTTCTGATACTGGCTCCACTCTTTCCTTCGATGGAGACAAACAGGTGAAAAATATTTTTAGATTCCTTAAGCAAGAAGTAGAATCGATAGAGAGAGCAGGTGTAAACAAATCATCAAGAGAGAGTGCGCATCGTCCACAGCCATCGACAGCAGCAGGCCTTCTCACTTCCGCACTGTCAAAGGCACAGTGCTTTTTTTGCAAGTCGACAGAGCATGCGACGAAAGAGTGCAACTGCGCACGAACCATTGATGAGAAGAAACAAATGTTGAAGGAAGATGGTCGATGTTTCCGATGCACTTTGAAGGGACACACCGCAAGTAATTGTAAAGTGAAAAGTCTATGTTGCAAAAAGTGCAAAAATAAACATCCCACCTCTTTGTGCAGATTTACAAATAAATCGTTGTCTACCAGTGAAGTGTCAAAATCTAAAGAAAATTTAACGTCTGTTGCCATGCTTAATCCAATTTTAAATTTGTCTGCCCCAAATAATTCAAGAAAGAATAATGTATTTTTGCAAACTGCGCGTTCTTTTCTTGCAGCCAGTCATTCCCTTTGTGCAATAAACAGTTTATTTGTGCGGCTTATACTTGATCGCGCACGTATGTAAGAGAAGCAGTTGTAAACAAGCTGAATTTGGAATTTAGTAGATTCGTTAATCTATCCATTATTCCTTTCGGTCGAGATAAGATTTCTGGTGGTTAGATGATGAAAATTGTGAACATTCGTTTAAAATCTCAGTTTAGCGAAAAGTCTGTGGAAGTGGCGGCAGTGGTGGTTCCCGAAATCTGCTTGGACGTCTTGGCGGCTCCTGCGAGTAAAGGCACTCCATTGGACGGTTTCTGTTTGGCGGACTTAAATTTGTGTGAACGAGAGCAAGAAGAAGGTTTGTGTGTTCTAGTTGGAGCAGATTATTATTGGAAAGTGGTAACTGGAAAATATAAACGAATAACTAACCTTCTGACAGCGGTAGACACAATTTTTGGCTGAACGCTTGAAGGCCCTTGCGACACGGATAAATTGATCCCCAATGAAAATGTTTCTACCCTTTTCAGCTCCTCCCTTCAAGATATGTGGAGCTTAGAGAGCTTGGGAATACGGAGCGATGACATAGACATGAGAGAATTCACCAGAGAACTCCAAGAAAAGTGTATTCGCAAGACGGAGACAAGATATGAAGCACTCCTACCCTGGAAAACCAAAAATGGACACCTGGGGAACAACAAATCAATGGCTATTTCAAGATTGCATTCCCTTCTCAGAAGGCTTCGAAAGGACCCATCCAAACTTAGCGAAAACGACACTGCAATACAGCAATTCATAGCCTCAGGGTACGCTGAGAGAGTTGTTTCGAACGACGACAACGTGGAAAACCTGTACTATATACCACACTGTGCCGTTTATCGCCCAGAAAAGACAACTACCAGGATCCGAATTGTATTCGATGCTTCGTCTCATTTACCAGGTAAATTGTCTTTAAATGAAGGCTTATGGACAGGTTCGAACTTACTTCCAGACATTTTGCAAGTCTTGTTGAACTTCCGTATCGAGCAGTTAGGTTTAGTCGCAGATATTGAAAAGGCGTTTCTGCAAATCGTTTTAGCTGAGAAAGATAGAGACAGTCACTGTTTTGTCTGGTTTTCACAAGACAAGGATTTATGTACAGACTTTTCATCCGAAGTGGAGTACCATATGACGCGAGTCACCTTTGGGGTTTCATCCAGTCTGTTCTTGCTGTCTGCCACAATTGGGCTTCACATTCGCGCGTAAGCAACCGATTATCCAGACTCATGTAAATTGCTGAGTAAGTCGTTCTACATGGATGATCTTGTAACAAGTGTCAGTAGTCAGGCAGATGCATATAAATTTCGTAAAGAGTCTACTGAGGTCTTTAAGCGTGCTTATATGAATCTAAGAAAATGGCGCTGCAACAATTCTCAAATTCAGAGTTCAGCGACAGAAGGTTCAGTTCATTCCGTTCTCGGCGTCCTATGGACGTACAGCGACGAATTGATGATTAAATTTGATCCGGAAAGTTTAAAGTCAACGTTACAGCCTACGAAGCGCAACTTGTTGAAGATTATTGCTCGAGTGTTTGATCCATTGGGATTCTTAAGCCCCATTTTAATAAAATTGAAAATCTTGTTTCAGACTTTGTGGCGTGATAAAGTAAACTGAGACGAGCTATTGGGGGCAGAGTCTAGCCAAAAACACATCGCAGGTTGCAATGATTTAGAACTAATTCCCGAAATTTCAATGCCAATGTGGCTTGGAATTAAGGCGGAGTTGACGTGCATCGAAATGCACGTTTTCGCCGATGTCAGTCAGAAAGCATTTGGGGCTGTTGCGTTCTTAAGACTCCAAACGTCAAATCTTAAAACTGAGGTGAAGTTCGTATGCGCCAAGGCCCGTGTTCCGCCACTTAAAGAAAAGAAAACTGACGCTCTCACATTGCCAAAGTTGGAACTCACCGCGGCGTTGGTTGCCGCCAGACTGTGTTCTTACTGGAAGAAGTTAGAATTTCCATCTCAAAGGTTTTATCTGTGGACGGATTCGCAAATCACACTACATTGGATTCAAGGAGATGCCCGAAAGTGGAAACCGTACGTGTTGAGCCGTGTAAAGGAAATACAAGAGCTTACGGATGTAGGGGACTGGCGTCATTATTCTGGGAAAGAAAACCCTGCAGATTTACTTACCCGCGGGATCTCGGCAGAAAATATATCTACGTCGCTGCTATGGAAGGAAGGTCCGTCTTGGCTGAAAAAAGACAAGTCTCATTGGCCTATAGGGAATGTGTCGCCTGCTGAGGAATCTGTTGCTATGTTGTTGCCAATCTCTCAGAAGGAAGATGTTGGTGCTCCACCTAAATATTCGGAACCACTTATGCCGTATGAAACTATTGGTGATTGGAAAAAGCTGCTCAGGGTTACGGCCTATATTCATCGAGGTGTCAATGTACCACTAAATAAGTGGTACCCAATTTGGGCTATAAAAAGGGACAGGACAACTCAAACATCCAGGTTTCTGCGAGCAGCTGAAATGAAGAATGCAGAGATCTACTGGATAAGTTATTTTCAATTTACTTATTTTTCAAATGAAGTCTTATCTTTGCAGGAAGGGAAACCCATTTCTCGATCCTCAACCCTACTGATTCTTAATCCATTTCTTGGACGACCAAGGTTTGCTTCGTGTGGAAAGCAGATTAACCCAACTAGATGATGCGCCACTCGATTTTGTAAGTCCAGTCATTCTACCTCGAGGCAGTTATTTGAGCAAGTTGATCGCTACTTACTTTCACGATGTGTCTTTGCACAGCGGAGTGGATACCGTGTTGACTCGTTTGCGTGAACAATATTGGTGGATTTTGTAAGTCCAGTCATTCTACCTCGAGGCAGTTATTTAAGCAAGTTGATCGCTACTTACTTTCACGATGTGTCTTTGCACAGCGGAGTGAATACCGTGCTGACTAGTTTGCGTGAACAATATTGGTTGCCTGCCGCCCGGCAGTTGATTAAAAAGGCCGTCGCAGCATGCAAACTTTGCCGCAGACTCAGGGGAAAGGCCGCATCCCAGCCTTTTGCCTCTCTAGCAAGGGATCGTCTTCAAGTATCAAGACCTTTCGAAACGGTGGGTGTAGATAAGACACGATAAGATGACAAGAAAGGCAAATTGTACATAATGATATTTACGTGTGCCGTCGTCCGTGCCGTGCACCTGGAGCTAGTTCTTAACTTGACGACGGAATGCTGCCTCTTAGCTATAATCCGTTTTACAGCAAGGCGTGGCACGCCGGTTACTATATATTCCGACAACGCGAAAACATTTAAAAGAGCTCAACCGGGGTAAAGAGCTTCGGAGAAATTTTCAACAGCGAGATTTTCAACGCTTTTTTGAGTAACCGCGGAATAAATTGGAAATTTAGCGTGGAAAGAGCACCCTGGTGGGGTGGTTTTTGGGAACGGTGGGTGAAGAGTGTCAAAGACGTACTCAAAGTCGCAATTTGGAAGGCCACGATTACCAACGAAGAGCTTAATACTTTCCTTACTGAAGCAGAGCGAATTATTAACATGAGACCCTCAACGTATGTGAGCAGTGATCCAATGGACTTGACACCTTTAACACCAGAAAGTTTTCTTATCAGTTTCTCAAAAGTAACCGATAGCGAGAGCGAAGGCCAAACCATTCCATCGGATCTTCGACGCAAATGGAAATCCAGATTGCAGCACACCTCTTTTCTATGGAAAAGGTGGAAAGCCGAATATCTCAAGCTTTTACGTTCAGCACATCATTCTATACATATTTTTTCAAAAGAAGTCCAACCCGGTGACGTCGTATTGGTATATGATGCCAGCACTCCCCGTATCCACTGGCGGCTAGCGGTAGTTGAGGTTTGCTGCCCCGGAAGAGATAGTAAAATCCGATCATGTGAAGTTCGTTTTGATGACAGCAAGAAGTTTCGTCGTGCTATTCAACTTTTATATCCCTTAGAGATGCGCCCTTATATATACTTACTATACATTACCCTATTTGTTATATTTTGCGTTAATATTCTTTTATACTTGAAGATTCATACATATTCTGCATACCTTTGCACATCACATACATACATTGTACATTTATATTTGCATATATTGCTGGAATACTAATTACTGTACTTATACTATATACCTTGATTATTCTTAAATAAATACGTTACATTCCTTCTTAATAAAGTTAGTTCTTCACGAGATCTTAGATCCGAGCTGATCGGTTTTTTGTTTTATTTCACACTAAAGTGCAAACATAGCATTTCATTTATTTTTCCAAGGGTTATTTTCGACATAAATGCGCTTAAAAGATTTTTCGGCAGACGAGGTGTTTGTAAAACCATATTTTGCGACAATGCAACTAATTTTGTTGGTGCTAAGAACGAACTCGCAGAGTTTAGAAGGGTTTTCCATTCGGAATGCCTGCAATCTACAATCGAGGACACATGTTTGCAGGACAGAATTATTTGGAATTATTTTAGTTTGGGAAGTTGCTGTCAAATCGGCAAAAACGCCACTAATTCGCTATCTTTGGGATGCTTCGTTAACATACGAACAGCTTTCAACAATAGTCATTCAAGTGGAATTAAATTCAAGACCTCTGACTTCTATTTCAATAGATCCGAATGATTTGGAAGCTCTCACCCCTGGGCACTTTTTAATAGGCACATCGCTGACAGCGCTGCCTGAACCAGACACTAACAGACACTAAATTAAACCGCCTGGATAAATTTCGACAAGTACAACACATACAGCAACACTTCTGGAGACGCTGGTCAAAAGAATATTTGCATCTGTTGCAACAAAAGATGAAATGGAAAACGGAACACAATATTGTGAGGACAATGGTTGTAATAAAAGTAATGAATGCTCCACCTATGCGATGGAAACTAGGCCGCGTAACTGAAGTTGTTAAGGGAAGCGACAATATAATCCGAGTGGCCACTGTTAAAACAGAAAATGGAACATACCAAAGAGCCTTACACAATCTTTGCCCATTGCCGATAGAGGACTCGATTGCTGAAAATGTTTATCACGATACAAGACCAAAAGCAAATGAAACCAGTGCGAGTAAAGAAACAAATTCGAGTTGGAAAAAATTTAACTTAAGGAGCGTGCTTTCCTCAATATTGTGCACTTTCTTAGTACTACCGTTATGTCTGGCACAGACAAATGAGCAAGTTGCGGTGACAAAATTAGACAACAGCATTGGTATTTACTTTGAAGACATTGGTGAGGTAAAAATAATAAATGCATTCTGGAGCATTTATATTTATTAAAATTTAATAACATATTGGTTTGAATATAACGATATAAAAGCACATCTTAAGCTGCTAGATGGAATATGCACAGAAGATATGGCTAACAAAGCTTATTGCAGACCCATAATAGATAGCCTTCAACATCGAGTCACGCTGATAGAGCGCAACAACGAGCTGCTGCATAGTTCCCAAGGATCAAATTATGAAAAAAACATGAGTGGGTAGTTCTTACTTCATATTTAATATTGATTATTACAAATTTTGAACGGACTCAGAAAGTGCTATTAGACGTTATGTTAGACTTGAATCATGCTAAAATAAATCCAAAGTTGTTGACACCAAGACAATTTAGTGAACAGTTGTAGCTATTTGGTTCACTTGCTCCAACACTACGATTGCCAAAGGGATCTATAGTGGTTATGTACAGAATGGCTTCAATCTAAGTCCGTAATTTGAACAACTCAATCGTTTTCGAGATACGGCTACTCATAATAAATGCCGAAGAATTTTAGCTCTTGAACTTGGTCAAGGTTCCTATACTGCATGAAAATTTAAGTATTTGGTAGAGAGTATATATTACTCTATATCTTGCAGTTTCGATGACCAGAGATATGTTTTTCCCACTAACAGCAATTGAGTTGGCATCATGCATGTTAATATTACCCAAAAATTATCTATGCAATCAGCTCCATCCAACTAATCTTCTTCTTCTTCTTATCCTTTTACAAACCCTTTCCTCGTTATACGAACTTATGCGTAACGAGTTTCCCATTTTTACTGCATCGCTGCTGCTCCGCTTATGGGGCTGGTTAATGTCGCAGACCGCAGAACGCGTTTACATAATGCTCGGTCCTGGATCGCTTCAGTGGTTAACCCCAGACGTTGTTGCGCATTTGCCATCTGAGAAATCCAGGAATTCTTTTTCCGACCTCGTTTTCTTACAGTTGGAGTGACCGTAGTTGATAGTGCCTTTTTAACCGGATTTTCCGCAGATCTTCTTTGAACGTGGCAATACCAACTTATTCTATTCGCCTCAAGCTGTTCGGTTACCGAATTCTTTATATGTAGACTTCCTCTTATACGCGTAGATCTAATGCAATCGCGTTTAGTGACTCCACTAGACATCCTTAACATTTTCATTTCCGCTGCCGTCATTTTGTTTTTAAACGCTTCGTACATTGTCCAGCACTGTGAACCGTATATAAGAGCTGGTCTAACAACCGTGGTGTAGAGTTTCCCCTTTAATTTAAGTGGAAATTTTCGGTCGCAAAAGATTCCCGAATTTTCCTGCCATTTCATCCATCCCACACTCACTCTGTGGTTTACGTCGTCGTCACATTTCGCTTCCATGTTAACGATTGATCCTAAGTACTTAAAAATAGTGCTTTTCGGAAGAACTATTCCGTCTAACATTATATCCGGAACAGGTCGCAACGGATGTGCAAATGGGCACGTCAAATGCTCCGTCTTTGAACGACTTATTTTAAACCCGTTTCTCTCTAGCGCATTTCTCCATGAATCTAAGGCGTTCTGTAAATCTTCGACGTTATCGCTAAGTATAACTGCGTCGTCAGCGAAGAGAATTGGCGTTACATTTGCTTCGCGCATGCAGTCTTTTAAAAGATAGTCGAATACTACGTTAAAGAGGAAAGGGCTAAGTACGCTTCCTTGATGCACTCCGACATTAACTGGAAATTCTCTCGTTAGTCCAGCAGGGCTTTTAACCGCAGTTTTCACGTTTCCGTACATGTCTTGTATTACTCTAACATACGTTTTCGGTACATTTTGAGACCTCAGCGCGGCCCATATGAGATCCCTAGACACTCGATCGAATGCTTTCTCGAGGTCGATAAATACCATGTGTAAATCCTTAGACGAATCTCGGTGCTTTTCCATTATTATTCGTAGGCTTTGGATAGCGTCCACCGTCGATCTTCCTTCAACAAATCCATACTGGCTATTATCGAGCTTTATTATTTGCCGAAGACGTTCGTTTAAGACTCTTTCGACGATTTTCATTGTGTGTGACATAAGCTTGATTGAACGGTAGTTGTTGCATTCTCGAGTGTCGCCTTTTCCTTTGTATAATGGAACCAAGAAGCTACTTCTCCATTGATTCGGCATGGGTTGTCCACATTTTAATTTATTTAAAAGTTTCGATAGCCAAACGCTGCCGATCCCCTCCATCTCCGACCAAAACTCTGATGGAATGCTGTCTGGTCCCGCCGCTTTCCCGCGCTTCATTTTTCCAATTGCTATACTTATTTTTTCGATTGAAAAGTCCGAAACTTCCTCCTCGAATAGACCAGCTGTCGGCACGATATCACGTGGAAACTGTTTGTTAAGCAACTCCTTGCAGTATTCAAGCCACCGGTCACAAATTTCCTTTTCATTTGTTAGTAAGCGACCATCTGCGTTTTTGATGTATTTCGGCGAGGTTATTTCCATTGAATTTTTTCTCCTCTGTGCAGCGAGCTTAAAAATATTTGGCATTTTAGTATTGTACGACGTTTGAACTTCTTGGATAGCTTGTCTTCTATCCGCCGATCGTGAGGATATTTGTTCCAACTCCTGGTACAGGTTTTCCGCTTCTGCCGCTCGAGTTCGAGCCAGGACTTTCTTTGCGATCTTTTTAAGAAGCTCGTATTCAAGAGCCAGTCGAGCTTTTTCGATATCGTCGCTCCGATCGCATTTTGTCCACGCTTGGAATGCACTCTTCTTGTCGGCCACAGCTCGTTTGGTTTCGTCATTCCACCACCATGTTTCTTTGCCGACGTGATGGTATTTCGATATAGTCCCTAGATGGGACCTTGCGAGTGTTATGCATTCCTCGTGCATGCTGTTCCACATTTCTTGCGGGCTAAGTGAGTCTGCGATACCATTTATATTGTTAAGTACTTCTTTAGCCAGTGCGATAAATCTTGCGCTTCGTTCCTTCGATAGATTATACCACCGGATTTTTGGCTTTCCAAACGATGCCCGTGTTTTCGGTGGTTCCGCTGTGAAAAATTCTGTAATGAGCAGACGGTGTTGGCTTACTAGCGATTCTCCAAGTATTACTTTACAGTCCTTAACACGGTTTCTCGTCGACATTTTGCAGAGGTGATAATCTATTTGCGTTTCGTGGCCTCCGCTGCTATAGGTGATAAGATGTCGTTGATGTTTAATAAACATTGTATTTAAGACGGTTAAGCCGTAAGCCCTACACGCTACAAGGATGTCTTCGCCAGCTGAATTTCTGGTTCCAAAGCCTTTACCGCCGTGGCAGTCCTCATAATCAACATTTGTTTCTCCGACGTGGCCATTTAAATCTCCGCCTACGAAGAGCATCTCATCGATAGGTATATTTCTAAGCAAATTACCGAACTCTGACCAAAATGTATCTTTTTCCGATTGGTCGCATCCATTTTGTGGAGCGTACGCGCTAACAATGTTCCACGTTTCATTGTGTATGACGAGTTTAACACTCATCAAGCGGTCGCTTATTTTCAAGATACCAACGATGTTGCTTAGAAGATCCGCTGCAACAACGATTCCAACACCGTTTCGTCCATTGACCGTTCCATGGTAGAACATCTTAAATGCCTTAGTTTTTAAATCTAGAAAACGCGCTTTATTTCCTCCATCCAACTAATACCCAGCTTAATAAGATGAACGACTGTGAAATGGATCTTCTGAATCATGTTAAAAACGCTTTATCTCGATGTCAAGTTAAAGAAGTTAATTCACAAGATCAATGGATAGCTCTCAGCAAATCTAATGGATGAATTTTTTCTGTAGCATATGGCGTAACAGGTCATCTTATTTGCGAAGGCAGGACTACAAGAATAAACATTTAGGGCAATGGTTTGCTGGAGTTCCGTAAGTCGTGTACACTCAAACTGCCATATTCGATTCTCAACACACGAGTACAACTATTCCATCAACCATTCATTCATTCCGACCGGAAACATCAGCAACTCGATATTTAAAAGAAATGGAAAAACCACTTCTACGACTTCAATGCCACCCGAGGCTTATGACATTGATAAGAAACAGCTTGATGATCTCAGTACTAGAATTGAAGAGGTCATGAACCAGACAAATCCATTTCCGATATCCCCGTCTTTGAGCGAACCCTCTAAAGGGGTCTATTTTTATTTGTGTCACTATAAAGTTAACAATTATGTTTATTTTAGTCTGTCCGCATGGGGCCAGTAAGTTAGAATAGTATAATTTTAAGTTAATAAAGCTAATTTGTAAGCTTTTTTTTATCCTAAGGGGACTTGGTGAAGTGAGGAGTGTTTGGTGCTATTAGGCACATATTGTTGGCGGTCAGGTAAAGATGGAGCTATGAACTTGCACGCAGAGCTTTCGAAGCGGAGCTTTCGAAGGTGAGCTGACTATGCAGTTTATTTAATAGTATAGAGTGATTTACGCTGTGAAACGACTTTCGGAAGTCTAAAAAGACAATGAGGCTAGTCCGGTACGTATATCTTCGCACACTTTAAGTAAAGTCGTAGTGTAGCTACGTTTTACACGAAAGCCCGACTGAAATCTCGTGAGAAGATTTTTCCTATTCAAGAAAGGCTTATTTTGATTGATTGCTTCGAAGACTCTGCTTAGAAAAGGAAGGATAACTATAGGTCGATATTTATTACTATTAGATTTTGGTAATGGAAGAATATTAGCAACTTTTCACTTGTTTAGAAAAACCGACGTTGTTAGTATATAGGTAGTATTAAATATCTGAGTTATGTGAGGGAGAAAAGTGGGAAGTTTGTATGAAAAGGTATACACCATCAGAGCCAACAGCTTTTGATTTGATCTTGAAGATTGTTTGGCCGACACTTATATCATCAATTCCAGAGAGCGAAAAAGTATCTTCTCGTTGAGTGTCGAAGGAGGGAGAGATGTTCTCTGTTGATTAAAAATATTGCGTTTGCTTTAAACAAACTTCCTATTTAATTCATTAAGGTCGATATTGTTGGGATGGGGATCTTTTACGGACTAAAGCCCGATATTGGGAATCTTCTTCTTCTTATCCTTTTATTAACCCTTTCCTCGTTATACGAACTTATGCGTAACGAGTTTCCCATTTTTACTGCATCGCTGCTGCTCCGCTTATGGGGTTGGCTAATGTCGCAGACCGCAGAACGCGTTTACATAATGCTCGGTCCTGGATCGCTTCAGTGGTTAACCCCAGACGTTGTTGCGCATTTGCCATCTGAGAAATCCAGAAATTCTTTTTCCGACCTCGTTTTCTTACAGTTGGAGTGACCGTAGTTGATAGTGCCTTTTTAACTGGATTTTCCGCAGATCTTCTTTGAACGTGGCAATACCAACTTATTCTATTCGCCTCAAGCTGTTCGGTTACCGAATTCTTTATATGTATACTTCCTCTTGTACGCGTAGATCTAATGCAATCGCGTTTAGTGACTCCACTAGACATCCTTAACATTTTCATTTCCGCTGCCGTCATTTTGTTTTTAAACGCTTCGTACATTGTCCAGCACTGTGAACCGTATATAAGAGCTGGTCTAACAACCGTGGTGTAGAGTTTCCCCTTTAATTTAAGTAGAAATTTTCGGTCGCAAAAGATTCCCGAATTTTCCCGCCATTTCATCCATCCTACACTCACTCTGTGGTTTACGTCGTCGTCACATTTCGCTTCCATGTTAACGATTGATCCTAAGTACTTAAAGATAGTGCTTTTCGGAAGAACTATTCCGTCTAACATTATATCCGGAACAGGTCGCAACGGATGCGCAAATGGGCACGTCAAATGCTCCGTCTTTGAACGACTTATTTTAAACCCGTTTCTCTCTAGCGCATTTCTCCATGAATCTAAGGCGTTCTGTAAATCTTCGACGTTATCGCTAAGTATAACTGCGTCGTCAGCGAAGAGAATTGGCGTTACATTTGCTTCGCGCATGCAGTCTTTTAAAATATAGTCGAATACTACGTTAAAGAGGAAAGGGCTAAGTACGCTTCCTTGATGCACTCCGATATTAACTGGAAATTCTCTCGTTAGTCCGGCAGAGCTTTTAACCGCAGTTTTCACGTTTCCGTACATGTCTTGTATTATTCTAACATACGTTTCCGGTACGTTTTGAGACCTCAGCGCGGCCCATATGAGATCCCTAGGCACTCGATCGAATGCTTTCTCGAGGTCGATAAATACCATGTGTAAATCCTTAGACGAATCTCGGTGCTTTTCCATTATTATTCGTAGGCTTTGGATAGCGTCCACCGTCGATATTGGGAATATTACTCCAGAATTTGGAACTCGAGTGTCTTGGGTTGATCTTTTTGTTTGATCGTATTGAAAGAGATACCGCGTTTCGTGCAATGGCATATTCTTTATAAATAGCTGGGCGTTTGTATCTTCTCCATCTAGAGTCAAGGAGATTGCGTTCTTTTATAAGGCTTAAAACTTCCGAAGTTAAGCATGGAATGTTGGTGCTATTGTTTGTGCTATACATAATTATAAGAGAAGATACAATTTTGAATATATTCCACCTGAATATTGACATTGCTTGTTGTATATATTGGCGAGCAGTCAACATTTCGGCTATCGTTAAACAGTGCTTCTAAATTGATTTTGGAAAAATTGTACGATTTTACTGGAATTTATTTTGCAGAAAAAGGAAGAGTATTAATTGTAAGGTATATTATGTCGTGATGTGAAAGTGCTGGAGGAGGAATTAGATCATAAAGAATCAATATTAGAAACTAAAAATACAACCAAGAGCGAAGGCTTTTTGTTAAGCATGAAGCGAGATGGTTGAGTACTATTTGTAAAATAAACACTAAAGAACTCTACCTTAATTATTAATTAATTGCTTATTATTACTCTCTAATATATTAAAGTTCCATTCTCCACAGAGAATAATTTTTACATAAGACAACTCTTCTAAGAGATCTCTAATATATTAATCATCCCATTACGTTATACCATACCATAACAATACGTCAATCATATTTGATATTTGTTAACTAAACAGCTGCAATACATAAACAGACAAGCAATGGAGCGCTATACTCCGCAAGAGCGTGGTATAATTGACCAATAATCGGTCGGTGATGTTAGCGCAACGTTATTTTCGACGTCGATTTCCTAATCGTGTCGCGCCAACTGGGCAAACATTCCGGCGCTTAGCTATTGAATTACTGTCAAGCTATCCTTAATCTCAACAACGAAGAGGACGATTTTGTGTCGAAAATCATCATGGGCAACGAGGCGCAGTTCTACTTAAGCGGTTACGTCAATAAGCAAAATCTTGATTTTTAGGACACTGAAAATCCGCGTGTGATGCACGAAGAGCCACTGTGTGGTGCGGCGTTCACGCGGGGGGAGTGACTGGGCCGTATTTGAGAACACCATCGGCAATATGGTCACTGTTACTGGCGAACGCTACAGGGCCATGATAAACGACTTCTTATTGTCGGAATCGGGTGAGCGGGCCTTGGTGAACATGTGGTTTCAACAAGACGGTGCAACCAAACACACAGCATGCGCCACAATGGATATTGTGAAGGAAGCGTTTCCTGGTCGCGTAATCCCGTTTTGACGATTTTGCATGGCCAGCAAAATGGCCCGATTTAACCATCCCAGACTTCTTTTTTCGGGGCTGCTAGAAGTCGCGGGCTTATGCCAACACGCCTCGGACAATCGCGCCCTTAAGGAGAATATTCGACAGGAATGCGAACAGTTATTGCCGGAAATCTTGCGAAAAGTCCTGGATAATGCGATAAAACGGGCAGAAATGAGTATCAACACTTGCGGCTGCCACTTGGCATATATCATCTTTTCTATTTAACAGAAAAAATTGTAAAGGTCCAAATAAAGACTTCCATCACTCAAAATCTTTTTTTTTATTAAGTAAAAAAATAAAAAAGCTTGGACTTATGGTAATTACAGATTTTAAAGAGGTCGTCATTAATATTAGGATGCAGCCACGTTTCTGACAGACAAATAACATCGACCATATTAATGTCAAATATTAAACCCAGCTGGTCTATTTTGTTATTGAGAGTTGGAACATTCAAATGACACATACTAACAAATTTTATTTGTTTACAAAGAAAATTTAACATAATTTTCGTCTCATCTATGTGGATACCCTGAAACGACTATTGTTCATATAAAGGCAATACAAATCGAACTGTCAATCAACAAAAACAATTACAATAGTGTGTATGATATGACTTACTTATCATCTAGTTCAACCATAAAGCAGCGAATCGCTTTTAACGCCTCCTGCAAAACTTGGACAGTACGTCACTTAATGATCATCTATATGGGAATGTCTTCGCGGCCAGCAAACAAAATTTGAATGCGGCAATTGAAGCAAAAAAAGAACAATTTAATTCAAAATTAAATTTAGTTAAGACTACAGTTTAAGGATACAATTTGAATAAGAAAAAAGCAATTTAAACTTTAACTTCGGGATAATGTTAATCGACTTCTTCGGATAGCGGTCAAAAAGCAACAACCTCGCTTTCCTTATCTGTCAATTTATTCTTTTTAGAGAGTGGTGAATTTTAGTGTTACAGGGTGGTCCTACATCTATTCGTTGGTCCAAGATTGCAGGATGATATCTTTGAGGATATTGCTCGATTCCGGAAGCACAAAATCGCAAATTCGGGTTCCACAGATTCGCTGTACCAACTTATCTTGTGGAGAGACGGCGAAACAGAAGGGGTTAAGATAAACCGTCTTAACAGGGTCACATTCGGCACCGCCTCAGCTACTTATCTGGCAGTTCTTACGTTACAACAACTTGGGGCCGATGAAGAAGATGACTATTCAATTGCGTCGAAAATTTTCAGCAGCAACTTTTACATGGATGATGTTATTTATGGGGCAGATTCAGAAGCGGAAGCCATAGAGATGCAATTGCAGGTTCGAACAATATTAAAGAGAGGAGTCTTTCCACTACGAAAATGATTAAGTAACTGTGAGGGATTGTTGGCATGCGTTCCAGAGGAGAATAGAGGGGTATAGCTACAATTATCATTCGAAGAAGGAAACGCGTTCAAAGCACTATGCATCCAGTGGCATCCTGCATGTTCACATTCGAAATTTCTCTGCAGGATGCAAAACAAAAAGCAAACAGTCCATATATTGCACGGCTATACGATCCAATGGGATGGATGCGTGGTGGTTCACACCACGAATAAAATAGAGCTATAATCTGCAAAAATGTTTGCTTGGCGTGACTCACAAATCACATTTGCGTGGATAAAAACAGAGCAATACATCCGAACAACGTTCGTCGGTTAGCAAGTGGCAGAAATTCAAGACCTGACAGAACCTAAGTGCTCGAATTACGTACCTTCCAATAATAATCTGGCAGATCTCGCATCCAGAGAACTGTGTCCAAAGGATCTCCTCAAAAATAATCAGTGGTGGGCCCGAATTTCCGCAGTTATTTAATGAGGAACTACGTCAGCCATACGAAATCACACCAACGGACCATGAAACCAAAGTATCCAAAATTTCAAAAATCAAAAATTCTTTCATCGCATCTAGCACCCCATTAGAAACAGATGTGCCACTTAAAAACAAATAACCTCATGCCTCGTTTTTCTTCTCTACATCGTTTACTTCGGCCTACTGCGTATGCCTTCGGTTTTCTACCAACTTGCGATTTAAGGCAAGAGGGATATCGACCAGGATATCTGGACTGATATTTCCTCGGCTCAACGTCGAACGGTCACCATCGTACAACAAGAATTCTTCGTCGAGAAAATCTCAAAGGTAAACAAAGGTTAGACAGTCGCCAAGAGAAGCAAATTAGAAATGCTCTCGCCAATCGTAGACGAATATGGGATGCTGCGAATTGGAGGTTGGTTAGAAAATGCTGATTTACCCTATACACAGAGGCATCCGATAATATTTCCTTCACAAGCCACCCTAACGTCGCTCATCGTTCAAGATGCTCACCATAAATCTCTGCATTGCGGTCAGCAATTAATGATGACTACACTCCGGTCCGAATATTGGATCTTGCATCTCAAATCTAGAGTCAAAAGGTAAACGACAACAGAAATGCAACAACAAATGGTTTATTTGTCAGCGTTACGAGTCAACCAGGCTCGACCATTTCAGACGTCCGGAGTGGACTATGCAGGTCGTGCTCAATTAATGGCATCGAAGGGTAGGTACAGCAAAATTACGAAGGTGTACTTAGCAATCTGTTCGAAGGCAATACACCTAGAGCTGGTAAGCGATTACCCAAAATCAACATTTCTTGCTGCTTTCAAACGTTTTATTATTTTTTTTTATTTTATTAGCGTCCAGGCATCTGTGCAAATTTCTAAAGCGATTGTGGTACCAATTCCAAAGGAGCAGCAAAATCCTAGTCTCAGAAAAATCGCACATTTCAAAGCAATAGACAAACGATATTGCCCGGCAGATGCAATCCAACGGCACAACATCGCACTTCAACCCTCATGCGGCTCCCCATTTCGGCGGACTGTGGGAAGCTGGCGTAAAATCAATAAAATACCACTTAAAGAGGATAGTTGGTCGTTACACTCTCACTTTTAAGGAATACGCAACTGTGTTAGCACAAGTTGAGGCGTGTCTCAGCTTCCGTCGACTTTGTTCATTAACTGAACATCCAGTTGATCCCTCCATTTTAACACCGGGATATTTCTTAATACTGCACCAGAAAGAGATTTAACCGAAGTTTAATCAAATAATAATAAATTACCTAAACAGCTCATGGAAAAAATCCATCAAGACTTCTGGAGAAAATGGAGATCGGAATATTTTGTTTGTTTACAACAGCGTTTACAACAAGCCCGGTACTTATGGGAGGGTAGTTAGTGCTCTTGACGGATGAACAAACACACCCCACTCTTTGGCGACTTGGCAAAATCTTAAGTGCGCATCCGGGAGCAGTTGGAAAAATTCGAGTCGTCACAATAAAGACCGCAACCATTTCATTAAAGCGTCCAATAACTAAACTTTGTCTTCTACTCATGCAAAACGTATAAAGGGATACACACACATAATCACATACCCACACTAATTTAATTAACATTCCGTAATATAATTATACACCAACTCATCTGTAAAATATGGTCGGACGAAAGTATGCCCGATGAATGACACCTCAGCATTGTTTGTCCAATTCTCAAGAAAGGAGACCCTCTGAACTACGCCAACTACAGAGGCATCAGTCTCCTTAACATCGCATATAAGATCTTATCCGCCTTATTGTGTGAACGCCTGAAGCCGTTCGTCAACAACCTGATAGGTCCATATCAGTGTGGCTTCAGGCCAGGAAAGTCCACCATCGACCAGATATTCACACAACGGCAGATCTTGAAGAAGACCCATGAGCTTCAGATCGATTCACACCACGTATTCATCGATTTTAAGGCCGCGTATGACAGCATCTATAGAGACGAGCTATACAGAGTAATGTCTAGTTTTGGCATCCCTGTCAAACTCGTCCGTCTGTGCAGGATGACGATGGAGAATGCACGCTGCTCCATCAAGGTCGGTTAAGATCTTACAGAGACCATTGATGTCCAGAAAGGATTTAGACAAGGCGATGCGCTGTCATGCGATTTTTTCAACATCGTACTTGAAAGAATAGTGCAAAACTCACGAGCAAACACAAGAGGCACTATCTTTCAAAAGTCCATCCAACTACTCGCATACGCCGATAATATTGACATAATCGGGAGAAAGCAGCGTGATGTCAGTGGCGCTTTCGCGAGTATTGAGACGGAAACGGCGAAAATGGGTTAAGCGGTCAATGAGGGCAAGACCAAGTATATGCTCTCAAGCAAAAAGGACAACCAACACCGACGTCTCGGGCAGAACGTCACCCTCGACAGATATAACTTTGAGGTAGTTAAGGACTTTGTCTACCTAGGCTCTGCTATAAATACAGACAACGACACCAGCGCTAAGATCAAGCGAAGAATAACTCTTGCCAACCGCTGTTTCTTTGGGCTAAGAAGGCAATTACATAAGTAGCAAAGCCCTCTCTCGGACAACAAAAGTCACCCTTTATAAGACCTTAATAATCCCGGTCCTGCTCTATGGCGCAGAGGCATGGACATTATCAAAAATGGTTGAGGGTGTTCTTGGTTGCTTCGAGAGAAAAATTCTTCGGGCGATCTTCGGTCCCGTCTACATTGACGGTGAGTGGAGGAGGAGATACAACGACGAACTGTATGGACTGTACAGTGACATGGACCTAGCCAGAAGAGTGAAGTTCCAAAGACTGAGATGGCTGGGTCATGTAGAGCGCATGGACACCAATGCTCTGGTCCGAAAAGTCTTCGAATCCGGTCCCGAGGGACAGCGCAGTAGAGGAAGGCCAAGAGTCAGGTGGCGCACGCAAGTGGAAGAGGACCTCAGCCAACTTATTGTGTGAAACTGGAGGCAGCTAGCCAGGGATCGAGGTGGCTGGAGAAGCTTGTTGCCTCAGGCCCAGGTCCACCCCGGACTGTAGCGCCACCTAAAGTAAGTAAGTAAGTAAGCTATATAATATAATATATAAGTGGGAGGTTCCTTTCGACGAGCTGGAAGCAGCAGGTTACTGCCCTATGCAGGGGTCTCATCTGCACGTAAGACCCCTACTCTTCTCTCTTTCAACAAAAATCGTGTGCTCATTCAGGTGTTTCCACTTGCGATGATATAAGATTTAGGGTGTACTGATGAACATTCATAGTGAGATGGGTGTTACGAGAAACTTCTGTGGAACTCTGGTGATGAAAAAAGCGATAGAACAAGGTGAAGCAGGAGATATTACATCGGTAGTCGAAGGTGTTAATTGAATCCGTAATATTGGCATCACCTTCTATCACACGGTTTTGAATCCTATCTAGGACGTGCAAAGAAGTCATAGGAGCACGTTTTTTTTTTGTTTTAAAAAGAACCTAACACTCAAGAGGGTATGAATACTCTTAAAATGCCGGAGCACATGTAAAGTTTTCGGAAAATGGAATAGCAAGAGAAAAAAAGATCTTTGGGCTCAGTGGATATTTCGCACCATGGGTGGCATCCAACATTTAATGGGGAGAATAATTATTAGTGTAAATTGACTTGTTGTATTTTAGACAACCACTTATCTCTCATGATTTTAGTTGCCTGACCAAATGTCAGCATTGTACTCCAATTTTGGACGGGTCCAATTGAGCCAGATCAGAGGGAGTGAAATATTTCTTTCATCGCTTGAGGAAACGTAGATTTTGCAGCATTTTTGGCTTTGAATACGTGGTCATTCCAACGTAAGGTGTCATTGACACATACAGCGAATGAAATGTCTGCGGTTTTAACGATGACTGTGCCATTTATGGATAATGGCTTTGTATTTGAATTTCACTTTAGCGACAGCTAATAGTTCCCTAAATGGTTATACTGTAAATATCGGAATCTTATGAATTTATCAGACGTTGCCGTTCCTGTTCTACAGTTTAAGAGCAGGGACGAGAGCCCGGGAACGAATATGAAAAGCAGAGGATAATGTCGTCAGCAAAGGAATAATTGGATTAAAAGTAGCAGTAAAGAGATCATTAATGAAAATTTAAAAGAGTGTTGGAGATTTATTTTGTAAGTATCAGGCTTGAGTGTCAAAAATGGATGAGGGTGCTCTTGGCTTCTTCAAGAAGAAAATTCTTCAAGTGATTTTCGGTCCCGTTTGCATTGACGGTGAGTGGAGGAGGAGATACAACGACGAACTGTACGGACCGTACAGCGACATCGACATAGCCAAAAGGGTAAAGTAAGTAATCCGACTTGAGACCATCCCAGACAACTTGATTTTAACTTATCGAAAGTTAATTTCTAATCCATTGAAGAAGAGAGTCACTTAAAAGCCGTGCTAGATGCAAACAAAAAAGGTCTTGCGGTTCTCAAAAACATGGGATTTGAGGTTACTTCTTGGGGACCAATCATAGTTCACCTAGTTGTAAAGGCACTGGTTCCGGAGAACAGAAATCTGTTTGAGCAAACAAATAAGGTGCCAATGCAAGAAGAGTTCTTCGAGTTTCTTACAAAAAGATATAAGGCAGTCGGGGTATTGGGATCATCTCGGCAGCGATCGCATAAGGACGAAAAAGAGGAATCACCACTTAACAGCAAAGTCATGCTGCGTATTTTGCACGAGTGATCACAACATCTCTATGAGCAGAAGAACCCACCCAAGCCTGTAGAGATGAACAAGGGAGCATCGTGTTAGAATCGCAGTCGATACTGAGGACTTGGAAAGACCATTTCTGCAGACTGTATAACGGCGATGACGAACCAAATACCGCTGCCGGGCAAAACCAACCTGGACGATGATGATTCCGTCCACCCGACCTGGATGAAGTGAAGATAGCTATATCTAAGCTTAAGTCCAACAAAGCTGCTGGCCTAACTACCGAGCTCTTCAAAGCAACAGGCAATGACGTGGTAAGGAGCATATACCAACTCATCTGTAAAATATGGTCGGACGAAAGTATGCCCGATGAATGGAACCTGAGCATTGTTTGTCCGATTCTCAAGAAAGGAGACCCTCTGAACTGCGCCAGCTACAGAGGCGTCAGTCTCCTTAACATCGCATTGAAGATTTTATCTGTCATATTGTGTGAATGAATGAAGCCGTTCGCCAACAACCTGATAGGTCTATATCAGTGTGGATTCAGGCCAGGAAAGTTCACCATCGACAAAATATTCACAATGCGGCTGATCTTGGAAAAGATCCATGAGCTTCAGATCGATACACACCATCTATTCATCGATTTTAAGGCCGCGCATGACAGCATCTATAGACACGAGCTATACAGAGTAATGTCTAGTTTCGGAATCCCTGACAAACTCGTCCGTCTGTGCAGGATGACAATGGATAATGCACGCTGCTCCATCAAGGTTGGTAAAGAATTTACCGAGACCTTTGATGTCCAGAAACGATTTAAACAAAGCGATGCACAGCCATGCGACTTTTTTAAAACATCGTACTTGAAAGAATAGCAACAACGTTCGTGCAGACACATAAGATCGACTGAGACTGTACATCAAGGTGTGTCAACTGAAACATCATTTCCAATGGTGGAGTGGACCCTTGTGGCTTGAAGAGGCTATGGGATACTGGCCGCCACAATCTGATAAACATTGATTTCCTGAAACTGAGTCCATGAACGCTACAGTCTCTTTAATCTCAACAATAAAGGAAGGCCACGGTATCTTATTGTAAACGATTTCCGCTGAACTGTATGCATCAGGCAAACAAATAAACTGGAGACTTGACCACCTATGAACTTGAAGGTATTTTAAAATCTATTATTCGTTTGATTCAACAAACCGAATTTTAAGAAGAAATCAGGTGCTTACAGGATTCGGTAACTGAACAGCTTGAGGCGAATAGAATAAGCTGGTATTGTAATAAAACGAGGTCGGAAAAAGAATTCTTGGATTTCTCAGATGGCAAATGCGCAACAACGCCTGGGGCTAGGCACTGAAGCGATCCAGGACCGAGCATTATGTAGACGCGTTCTGCGTTCTGCGGTCTGCGACATTAGCCAACCCCATAAGCGGAGCAGCAGCGATGCAATAAAAATGGGCAACTCGTCACACATATGTTCGTATAACGAGGAAAGGGTTAATAAAAGGATAAGAAGAAGGAGGTGCTTACAGGATGCCACAATTTTCACAAGAAAAGCTAGCTCCTTGGCCTTACCGCACGCTTGGACAACAAGAACATTCTTGTGGTCGGGGGTAGACTTGACAACGCAAATCTGTCAGAGAAGGAGAAGCATCTGTTCATATTACCACCCAACAACATGTTAACCAAGTTACTAGTTAAACACGTTCATGAGAGAAAACTGCATAGAGGAATTCAGTTTACATTGGCATCGCTTCAGTCAGTCATTCTGGATAATTCAAGCTAAATCTGTAATTCGTCGATTAATCCGTAATTGTGTACGGTGTCATCGCTTTATTGCAGCTAAAAATACTCAAATTATGGGAATGCTGCCAACTCCGAGGGTAACGCTATTAAGACCATTTACACACACGGGTATTGGGGATACTACCTTGACATTTGGAGAGCTGTCCACAGTTTTAACACAAATCAAAGGCAGCCTAAATTCTCGTCCTTTGATTATGATAGGCAATAGCATTGATGATAGTCCAGTCCTTACCCCTGAAAACTTTCTAATCGGCTCAGCAACTAACGCAATGCCTTATTCATGATTAGATCAGAAGCGAAGTTTTCGCTCACTCAAGCGCAACTACAACAAAGGACAAAGTGGAAAGAAGAAAAATCAAACCTTCCTATTGGTAATATAGTATTGATTAAGGACGGTAGATTTCCACCCACTTAATGGAATTTAGGCAAAGTAACTGAACTGCAAAAAGGGAAGGATAATAATGTTCGTGCCGTCATGGATTTACTGCAACAAACGACACGCAAAAGTACCAATAACGAAGCTGATTCCACTAGCGATTGAAAACAATGCGGAAAAAGGCACAAACAACAGTGACGCAGGAACATGAAATCCATCTAGGAAGGCACGTCCTATTAAGAACTCAACTGTAACATCTTACGTGGGACGCACATGCTTTAAGCCTATTCTTTGGATGTGTATCATAGTAATAGCTATAAGCCCAATAACCACTAAATAAGCCACCGATAACTTTAATATAACCCCATACACGACACACCAAGGCATATATTTTTAGGATATCGGTCGAGCGAATTTTGTAGTTACAATGATTCACTACAATAACACACAAACCATACTATTCAACAATACTTAATTTTGACCGTGAAGCAGTTCAGAATGGAATTATCTCGCATACATGACAACATACCTAGGGACATGATGATACCTAGAGACCGACATTATGAGTCAGTAATTCAATTGTATAAGACTTTACAACCAAGAGCAACAGTAACTGGGCGAAACATCATACTATAATAGAGCTAACATTACCTCCCCTCTCCAGCCAAGAGTTCAAAATGTACAAGATTTTCCTCGTTCCCACTTGGCATGATCAGAAGTTTACTTATATTCTTCCGTCAGCAGGCTATCTTAAAGTCAATCAGAAGCATGATCAGAAGTTTACTTATATTGTTCCATCAGAAGACTATCTTAAGGTCAATATTCAGGAAGATCACTTTTATACCTTGAGCGAAGGTCACTTCTCTTCATGTAAAAAGAGGTTCTCAGACACATATTGCTGTGAGGTGTAGCATCCAATAGGATCAGGTGTAAGCTCTTGTAATATAAACCTTCTGCGGCATACACAAAGGTTACCAACATCACGCTTCACTCGAACCATGCAGCCAAAATTTTATTTGGAAAAGATGCAACACACTAATATTGTACATAGATAGATATTTAGTGCACCTTATAAAACTTCATCCTGAAACTTCAACCAAATTGCAGAATACACCAATCAACTATGATCTTTTTCGGGATCATTTGAAACAGCTTATCAACTTTAACTAAAAAAAAGAAGAAGATCCAGTTTTATCTCCAATCAAATCGTGAAAGTTCAGCATGAAATTAGTCTTCAAAGAAACCAGGAATGGAGATTAAGAATTACATAATCCACCAACATTCAAAGGCCGGAGGCCTAGTTTTTCTACTTATTACAGCAGTTGTCATCTAGGAATCGAAAGACGAAAACCGCATAAGGAACTGTATTTTTGAAAAAACGTTTTTTTTTTATCGCTCCACAGATCGAATTAAGTTTTTCGTCAGATTCCAAACAATACCTCTTCCTAACATACAAATCAACTGATCCGTTATTAAATAATACCTCACAGAGATCGGCATATTTAATAGAAACAGAAACAATAGTGAACGATGCGAACGGTCTTGAAGAATAAAACAGACTGAAATTCTGTAAATAAACATTTGTGTAAACAATGCTTATTTAACGGCTTTATTTCATCAGTTGTCTGCAGTTGTCAATGGGATTTATAGGGATGTCAGGTATTAATATGAGCTTTATAAAAATGGCAATTTCTAACCGGAACTCAACGAAGCTTTTTCGTAAGACAAGACAAGTTTACATGCTCCTATTATTTTTTCCTTGCCACCTTATTATTTTTGTGTGTGTGATATTTTTAAAATTGGGGTCGACACATTTTTTTTAGGCTTTTTAATACATGAACTGAAAGTTGTGTGAGTTTCATGGTTTTATCTTCAGAAATAAAACCAGGGAAAAGAACGACTTAAACTAATAAAAATGTACAATTTTCTGGTGGCGACCATTTTCTACGGCTCTCATTATTCCCCTAAAAAATGTAAAAAGAAAGAACGAACTAGTACTCTTTCCTACAAATAATAATCAAAACAATACCCCATCAAACGATGCCAAAATGAAATCTAAATTTGCGGAGTTGCGGAGGCCTCATCATGTTGTGAACAACATAATTCCCATACAATCAGCATTATACCCTGGACATCGAAGGTGTCGTATCATCGTCTGAGTGGTGTCATCCAACACCTGTATGACCAGACAGTGAAGTTGTCTAGTTTATGCTTTTATATACAAATATAAATAAAGCAATTATTGATTAGTTGATAAACCATAGTGCCAGCTGTTTGTTCATTGTGAGACCCATAATAACAGCAACTATCTCGCTTTCGCCAGATTGATCTAAACTTTAGTTCTACTTTTCCGTGAGACATGCCATCAAATCACCAGTTGACCTGTTGCTATGGACGCCGTACCGCAGGACATTAAGAAGTTACGAGATATGTTATGACCTGACGGTTTATCAGCATTTCCATGACCTTGGAAAGAAAGGACGTAAGTAAAATGGGTCTGTAAGAAAAGAGAGAGAAGTCGTAAAGAGCAGGATTGATGAAGAAGCTTACGCAGTGGTTTTGTTAGAGTAGAAGAAAAACTCTGCAGGAGAAGGCAAGATATACAATCTGCAGCAGCGGATATATGAATATTGATATCTTTAAGTACTCTTGCTACTACATGAGTGCGAAAATGTATTCGTCCTTTTGAAAATTTGACGGACTCAAGGGGGGAGACAGAGAACAATCTGGAAGTATTGAGCTGGTCGCAAAATGTGCAGCAAGCAGATCGGCTTTGCCAAAGAGGTGACAGCCGGAATGTCATTATAAATGAGCATTGGGATGGAGGATTAGGCAGAATTTCTAATATTTTTGACGAACGACCAACAATTTTTACTACTCGTACCTTCAGGACATTGTAGTATTTTTTGCCACAGTTAGTATAGAAATTTCATGTGCTTAAGAAAGGCGTTGCAGTTATTTCTTGATTGTTTGAAGTGTTATCTTAGTGAATAATTTGCTTACAGAGATGGAATTTTAACTACATGAAGTTGAATTTCGGATTTTAAGAGGGATTACATTGTTGTGGAATTTGGCAACATCACAACGCACACAAATCGGAGTAAAGAAAGAATAATGACACTAGTTTGTAGCCAGGTAGCTTCAGATCAGAGTGATCTGAGAGGCGTGGGCGAGGGTCTACCTGTGTTTCACTAAGTGTTAAACAGCTGGCCTGTATTTACAGACGTCGATGTATTTAGAAAAGTGATTACTTCTTAGCCCTTGTATATTGGCGACGTCTAATCTAAATTTCCGAGCCATAATTAGCAAAGCATCTTGTTCTGAGCTCCACAGCCATCGTTTTCTTAGTACGCCTATCTAATCGAATTTCGCCCTTTTCTTCCATAAAAGCTGAAGTTTATTTCTGCTTTGTATTTACTCTTCTGTCCTTAGAGAACAATCATCAACTGAATAAACCTCCATTCACACGCTTCGGTAGATTGCCAGTTCCGCTCTAAAGAGTTCCCATATGCTCAATCGTCTATTATTTCCACGGGAATCCAAACTATTTTTCTCTTTAGCCTAAGAAAACATGAAAATCTGGCAAAAAGGGCGCACCGTAAATTGGCATGAAAGAAAGTAGATTTTGGACGGAGTTCCTCTGATGTATCTTCGCTGAATACATATTGAGGCTTTTTGGACCACAAAATAGTCTAAGAGCCCGCAGCAATTTTTGGGTGTGAGAGTTAACCAAAAAAAAACCAGATGAGTTGAAAGCTGGTGTAAGCATTGTGTTAAAAACAAAAGTCTTGCAGGAAATGGTCGCGGCTTTAGTGAGTAATAGTGAGCTGAAAACTCATTTTTCCCAAAATTGAGATAATTAATATAACCAATGAATGCTAATTTAATTGTATTGTGTATTTTTATCTGATCGCAGAAATGTTGGTCCAAGACATTTCGAGTGGCAAAGCTGTTCCCAGACCATTTTAAAACTAAAAAAACAAATAATATTTTCTTAGTATATGACATAACCAAGTATTAATCGCTACTTAAGGTAGAAAAACAATGCCCCATTAAAAATATGAAGGTCAAAGACCATTTGAACGTGGCATACAAACTGCCAGACTGTTTCGAAATAAAAAAAAAAATCAATTTTCGAAATAATTGTTATAACCAAAATTGGAGTATGTTATAATAATAACAAACAGTCTAACGCCTCTCTTGCCATATCTGTCAGGACTTCAGAAGCCGCACATGTTCTGCCTTTTATTATACATGTACTTTTCGATTTTCATCGCAAATGACTCTCTGAACATTAGCCAGATCTCGGGAGTTCCATCAAACTTAGGTAAGTCGCATAGTTCCCGAGGTTGGAATTGCCTTGGGACTGAAAGTGTGCAAGTCAGCTTGCCTAGGATTCTGCTACCGCTCCGTCGGTGTCGTTATCGGTCGCAATTTGTACATCTCCTCTTTGTATTGACGCTTGATTACTTTTCGTAATCTCTTCTAGCAGATATTGCATCATCAGTATCAGTATCTTCAATGGTTGAACCGTAAGCCAAATGTGGTGCCTCCCTGCCGCGCATCGTGGTCTTCATGATGCTCGGAATCTTATTGTTGTCACTATGTTCATCTTCGTTTACTTCGGTTGCTAGGGTTCTCGTATTTGGTGGCATGGCACTCAAAAAAATATTCTATCCTTCCTACCCGGCTCAATACCAAGCAGAAACTTGCCTGAATCAATAAACCCAATCAAATTCAAAGAGGTACTCACCTGGATATCAGTCTCCACACGGACACTGGTATTCTGCTTCGAATTATTTGCTGCAGTTATTAATGCCCTGGCTTAGTGGTGATATTTCACTTTTGTCTATTTGCTTAAATAAACTCCTTTGCCAGGTGACTTCCAATGAAAGTTTCCGCATGGTCCGCTTTTCAATATGGTGTAGTTTTATCGCACTAGGTCCAAGGGCTTGGTCCTTTGGAGACGCTCAATAGGTTCATTTTTAGGACTATATCCTTAATATGTCCATTTAGTCGAATTCTGTGTTTTCTTGCGATGATTTTAGTTTCCGACTGTAGGAATTATAAAGTCTCATTTTTAATGTACTATGGTGCATGGACAATTTCTCTTAGCACTCTATTTTCAAAAGTGTGTAAAATATTTGCATTCGTTTTCTTGGTACAACCACAAAATTGTATACTAAAAGTGCACACTGGCGTTATACTTGCTTATATAAGAGCTTGCAACCAATACATTTCTCTCTTTTTGTTTTCAAGTTCCTTGTGTTTTTTTTTTAAGGTGTGATTTCTACTCGTATTTTAGCTTTGCGCCGAGTATCATTTCAATTTATTTAATCTCGCAAGTGGAATACAAACTGAGTTTATAAAGATAGGCAGCCCACTCGTTTTTCTGTATGTAAAATTTACATGTGTAAGCCCATCCCATCCAACAGTCGGCCATCCTCAAATGCACCAGCAGAAACAACCAACATCACACTAAGGAACAATTCCAAGAACTCACATTACACTATTGTCGAGTGACAATCTGAACACTTACAACTCGAACCAGGATGCACATTGTACCACAATCGTGTGGAAACTCAAAACTGCGTGGTCATCAGACGATCTTACTTATCCATGATGCTATTGGCTGCAACCCAACACACCACTGCAATAAGCGATACTAAGCATAATTTGTCGTGGGAAATAAAAGGAGGCTGTATTCAATTGAAGTTCTTAGGAGTACTTAATGTGTTTGACTTTGTTAGCGACTCGCAGAGGGTCAGACTTTATTCTCTTACACATGAACAGATTTTTTCTCAGTGAGAGCTCTTCGCCAAGCTTTTGTCCGTTCATATAATTTATCGAGAGCGCTTTGCAGTTTCACTGTTTCTTCAATCGTTTTACCTACTGCTAATATAGCAGTATCATCGCCGTCGCCTGCTAATAAAGCAGTATCCCTTAGAACCGTTCGCTCTTCTTGTGGTATGTTGGGCCGAGAACAATTCCCTGCGGTACGCGGCTAAGATCACTTTAAATTGCGATACTTCGAATCCGAGTCTGACACGAAAAATTCTATTCTCGAGATACTTTTAATCTCAAGATTTTTATAATAGGTCAGTGGGATAACCTGTCGTAATTGGAACTTTAATTCATCATGCTACACCTTATCAAACACTTGCGAAACATCAGGGAATACGCTCGAACAAATCTTTTTGTCCTCTAAAGCTTTCTGAATTACGTCGGTGATTCTATGCACCTGATCAGTAGTGAAACTCTTGCTCCTTAACTCAAATTCGTGGTAAGGGATGCGATTTTGTCAGTATTCATCTCAAAACTATCCTCTCAAAGTTTTTCGATAAAATTGGGAGAATTGAAATCGGTCTAGAAACTTCTTGTTCCGAATTTCTCAACAAGATTCGTTACTGCGTTGAATGCTACCCTTATGTAATTTTGTTGAATTGCTGTCTGGTTTACTGACTGCGTGGTGTGGTTATTAGTATGCGGCTCGGTCTTGCATCTTGATGCATTTGCTCATGTGTTCTTGTCCAATATATTCTGTCATATTATGTCGGCATTTCTGTACTAGCCTGGGATTCCTTGCAAAAACCTTTTCCATATGTACATAGTAACATCAACAGAATTCTTTGAATGGTTGTTCTCCAATCCTCGTGCCGGCGATATATCAATTGGTATTCGCACCATGTCCCTGTCCTCTTTGTTACGGTTAACTGTTTCCTCCAATTAGTTCTCACATTTAGTTGAATTGTCCGTAATGCCTCTCTGCTTGCTTTATCAAGGTTTTCGGATTCCCAAAACCTTTTAATCTGTTTATCTCGATCTGCCATTTTCACATGATATGTTAACGAAATTTTTTTTAGTTTTCCTTTTAAAACTTCTTCTTGGAGTATGTCGGACTATTACTTCTGGGTTTAAAATCATGTCGACCTTACTTGGTATGACTTCAATTTTGAAAGTGCGCCAAGTATTTTGCGTTATCTTGGAAGATGGGAGATTTTTTGTCATATTTTTTAGTACATAGACTGTTATCTTTAATGCTAGAGCTGGTCCTTAAGATAATCTTTACATTGTGCTAGACTGAAGATGGATGGATGAATGATGCCTTCCTTGACACTTATGACACCTGCCTTTTGACACACACCTTGGTGAGAAATGTCCTGGTTTTAATCAGTTTACGTATAATTTTTGGTCTTTAGCGAGGGATTTTCTTTGCTGCAGTCACTTTTCCAGGAACTGTTTGCGCATGTGTAGCTTGTTCGAGTGCGGTCGTTGTGGGATACACACGTGTCGAGAGCTTTCTCAGTTAGATAAGAATCTCTATTTTACATCTTATCAAAATGTGGTGCAGAATGCAGTATTTGTAATGGAGTTTTTCATGGTAAATGTCAACCTCACCGCCAACGAGCTGGATTAAAAGAGCAGATCGACTTCATGTACTATCCAATAAAGAGAGTCATTTTCTCACCCGACACCCACCACACAAGCACCTACCACCTCGCCATCGTTATCGTCGCGTTCAATTCCACCCAAACAAACATCCGACCTATCAAATAACATCACTACTCTGCCACAACTGGAGTTTAATTCTGCACCAATTACACTGGAAATGATTTATGTAAAAATCTTTTCAATTGAAGATTCTCTTGAGGAAAAGGTCAATAAACTGGAGCAACAGCTAACCACCAACAGTATTGAAATATTCAACGTTCCAAACAACAGCACATCGTTCTCAAACACTGATATCGCCCTCAAAGTATTTTGCAATGGTTTGAACGTGAATATAAATGAAAGTGGCATCGACAAGTACTACTTGAAAAAAAATTAAGCTAGCAAAATCACGGCTATTCAGCGAGCACAAAATATATTCTCCATGTAAAATTTGTTTTTCTTTCTTTCCTTATTCTTTTTTTACAAAAATTTTTGAGCTTACTATGATATTACAGAATTGCTTTACACAAGAGAATATTAGTGACATTAAACATTAAACAATATAAATACATATACATAAATGCCACTTCAAAACTAAATTATTTATTTTGTGGTGAACAATAATTCAATTAAATACTTTAAAAAAAAATAAACGAACAGGGAGCTTTAGAGCTTGTACAAAAAACTAAAAATCAACCAATGTAGGACAACAGAAATTCAATATCAATATGATTAAAATCAAGGAGCCATATTTTAATTTTTTTAAAAAAACACGTTTAATGTTATAATGCGTTGTATGTCTATTGAACAATACGGAAGATACTACACAGAAAAAGGTTTCTAAAATGGGTGGTACGAAAAGGAGGTGTTTCGACAGCAGAACGGGATATACTTCTTAAATTGTATGTGTCAGAGGTTCGGCTTTGCATATATCCACCCCTATTAAAAAATGATCTTTAAAACTTTAAAATAGTATAAATGCCTAACAGGCAGGATTTTTAGGGACCTACACAGCACCATAGAATGGGATAAGCAGTGAGCATTGCATATTCGTCGGACGGCACACTTTTGCAAAACAACAAGTGGTTGGATATTGGTAATGTACTAGATTGTGTAGCAAATTGTTTTCAAAGTATGATTTATACAACATTTTCTGAGTCGATAAAGACTACGAATTACCGAACGCAGACAGTTTTTTAAGACCGCGATGTGGTCACTCCAACTCATATTTTCATCTATAACAATACCTAGGTACCTGTTTTACGACTTCAACTGTAAAACAGTTTACATTGCAAGTTGCGCTGTCATTATACATGATTTCACAGTCTTCCGCAGTACATGTACAATTTATCATGCTTTGCCGACCGCAGCCGAGTGCATGGAAATATTTTTTGAAGTCAGGAGACTCTTGCATGCTTAGGCTGAAATACATAATTTTGATTTTGTTACTGTCAATTAATCTGTGCTTCACAAACCAGATTCGTATCAAATCTACATCATGATTTATGTCAGCAACCAGATCCAAAGGGTTATTATTTGAACCATATGCAATGCCGAGATCATCTTTTTCTTTTTCTACAAAGTAAAACAGAGAGTTGATGTAGATTTAAACAATATGGGGCCAAGGGTAGACCCTTGCGGTACACCCAATGAAATTACTCTTAGGTCGCTAAGATAGTCATCCATTTTTACTTTTTCTGTCCTGTTTTAAGGATAAGAAACAAACCAATTATACATAAAGCCCCGAAAGCCATCACAATAAAGCTTGTCACAAAGAATATTGTGGTTGACCATGCCTTAGTAATATCGACGAAAAGACCGGCGCAATATTTTTTTGTCATCAAGACCTTTGTTCACAAAGGAGAAAAAAGCCAGAAGAGCATCTTCAGTGGAAAGGCCCTCTCTAAACCCAAATTGTACTGGACAAAAAAAGTTTAAACTATTCAAATAACCACACATTCTCTTTTTAACAGCCTTTTCAAATATTTTAGAGATTGAAGGTAACAAGGAAATCGGTCTATAATTATTTTTATTTATTTTGTGACTTTTTTTGAAAAGTGCTACCAAGTAAGCACATTTTAATTTATCGGGAAAGTCTCCGGTATTAACACTTAAATTAAAACGATGAGCTAAAATGTCAACAACATTGTAAGTGATATTCTTAAGAGTTATGTTAGAAATGCCATCGTTACCACAAGATTTCGTGTTATTAAGAGATTTAATCATACTTAATAATTCGAACCCAGTAATTTGTTCAAAACAGAATTTATTCCTGCAAGACGCTCTTTCCACTGTTAACCAACATTAACCCGCGTGCCCGAAAATATTTTTCCTCATATGCTTCAAAATCTAAATCGGGATCTACGTAATCGGCTTCTAGTTGAAACGCATACATTTCATTTTGTATTTTTATAAAGTCATTCCATGTGTCAGGTAACTTCTCTGTCTTAACCTCAATCGATTCAAGGGCATCATCATCCGTTAAATCTTCCGCAAAGGTAAGCATTCGCGTGATCGTGCCGTTCAACCGACTTTTAATTGCTTGTAGCGTATTCATTGTAAACGTTCCCAATAACAGTTTTCACAGACACTTTTATGGTAAATGCAAGCCGCGTGGTAAGTCAATCGAGATACCCAATTGAATTAGCCAATCCACAAGAAAAATGTAAAAAATCACCAAAGTACCTTGATGCTGGTGTCGATTACCAATTTTTTTAGTCCCACGTTGCACTCCTTTTCCTGCTACTGGCGCCTCTCGCGAATTTGCGAAACGATGAATGTTCTCCAACGGCCAAGCTGCACCACGACGATAAATCTCCAATAGCCAATTGCAGCAAAAAATCCTCTAACACCGCAAATACGCTATACCGAAGACTTTTTCACAGTCCTACGCTAATGAAATCACTTGTATTGATTCTTCTAAATCCGGATCGAAGGACCATTTGATGAATAATGATAAAATAAAAATAAAAACAAAAATAAGTTCAAATCGATCTTGTCTACTGACAACATTATTGGTCGATGTTCTAATCCATCCTAAGTGCCCAAATTATTACATTTCATATGCGAAGCAAAAAAACATTGCGGTATATCTAATACATATTACGTTAACATAAGAAAGCAAATCAAAGAGCAAGGAAGAGAGCGAAATAATTTTTATATGACAATTCAACTTTAATATTTTCGTTCCCAACACCTTCAGTTCTCAAAACGCTTGGGCTATGCCTATTTGTAAAGCTGTCAATAATAAAGTCATTTATCACTTTCCATTCTTTTCTAGGTTTACCTTGTGAACTAATTATTTTAGATCACATTCGAATTTCCCTGTTGACTTTCTGGCTCATTTTTTTAAAACGACATTTAAGGCTAGAGTTGAATGGACGTTTGTAACTCTTTCTACGGTGTTTGTTTTAAAGTTTTATTTTTTTAAGGATTGTACGGTTTATCCACGGCTTAAATCTCATATCAGATTTCCTTTGAACCACTTCAATGCTGGAAGTTTTGACATGACCATTGAAAGTTTTTATAAATAATTCATACGCGCTAGACGCATTTGTATTTGAATAGACTTAATCTCAATTCTCCAAACGCAGTAGATCATTCAATAGAACATACATAATCTTAGTCACATTTGACGCAAAACAATGCCTAACGCACTTCAATTATCTTAGACAACCAAGCTCAATACCCGTCATGCAGTGATCAGGGATTCGGAGATAAAAGTTAACCCCTGAGCATTGATTTAATGAAATTTCCAGAAAATGACCAAAAACATGATCGAGGCATATATTGGATGTTGGCCTAGTAGATTCATTAATGAAAGATGTTAACCCGTGTTCTGCTGTAACAGATACGTACGAATCTGTAGAAGCGCTAGACGTTTACAAATCTAAATTGAAGTCACCTAGAATGACGAGATACTACCGTATGGTAGTAGTTGTTGAGTTGTTGCTGATAAGATCGAGGCGGTCGTTTCAAACAAAGATTAATATTAAACGAAACACATTTAGTCTTCCAATGCCTGCGGATCGTCAAACGATCTTATAGCGGCAGCCCTACCCCTATCTACCTTTCTCATTAAAATTTGGGAGTTTTGAAACCTTAGGTATTTGTGCTTTTTTTTTCATTTTTGCATTTTTTTGCTTCCATGAATAGAGCTCTTGTGTGACTAGTGAAACAATCATGAATAAAAATTCTACTCTTGGTACCCGCAACAAAAAACTCGTCGTTTATTTTTTTAATTGCATTCTCCTTCATTACCTTCTTATTCACATCGTGTGAAGGTTGTTGGGTACATTGTTGCTAGAGTTCCCTTTAGAGATGCATTTGACGTAGCATTGTTGAACATCAGAGGCTGGAATAGTGAAATCCAATGCGTCACAGAAAATTTTCTCCAAACACTCTTCTGCATTCACGTTGTTAACACCAGGTACACCAACGCACTCTATTACGTCTCCACATACTTCTGCACCCTTCAGTTGAGTTTGCACTCAAGAGAAGTAACCTTGAGTTGCATTACTACGTTTGCTTCTCTCCGCTGTTGGACTGTGTTGAAGAAATCACTTTTGATTTTTTTCAAGCAAAGAATTTATTCGGAGAGCTTTTGCAGGGCTATTGAACTACTGAACTGTTGTTGTCGATCAGCTGTATTTGTGGCCGGTACTGCTTACTGAACTTCTGCTGGTTCATTACCATTCCGTATCGTGGGTGTTGTTTGGTGATTGCGCTTTGGCCGATGTTTAGTCGACGTGTCATCCATCCGAAAGAGCAAAATTAGTCCTCCTTCCCATAAAATCTTTCCCATCCAAACGTGTCTCTGTTAATCTTACACCCAATCCACATCCTACAAAAATACAAACGTCACATTCTTAACTTCCCTCACTTTCCGCCCCTTATCCTAATTTCCACGTTGGCTGTTGACCACGATTCCTCTAATGCTCCTGAAATCCCATCCTCCACAATTCTTGATCTTTTGCTTCCTCCTGCAGTAAAACTAAACATGAAGCTAGCCGATGTAGGAAATTACGGTTGTTATGTCCGTTCCTGCTTGAGGGACCGTCTACTATAACAACACGTGCGACTTTACTTTGCTTACTTGAACGATAAGCCCGGTTTTGTCTTCATCGATGGTACAACTCGTACAAAGCTCATGGTTTCAATCCAACAGAAAGGATTTTCCACTGATCCCAAAGATCTTAGACGAATTTTTGCCAATTTTCACAACACTTTTTAAATCACCTCTATAGACCTCCTCATACGCCTAACATGTCTCTTCCAAAAGTTTTTGTATCTCCAAACAACGTGCTTAAGTTTTAAAAACTACATTCGTTCCTAATACGCCCCATAATTCAGCAAACTATCGTTTTTCATTCTACTACCAAATATTTATCTCAACTATTTTTTTATTTATGATATTTTTGCCTTAACCGAAACTAATCTAATATCAAGGATTCGAAACTATTCAAATCTGAATTCCGTTTATTTCGCGACAATGCATGTGAAAACAATAATGATTCTATAGGACGAGGTTTGGTGCTGGCAATCAAAGCTCGTTTGAACCCTGAGCTCGTCGATAAGTCATGTACTGCCGATTTCGAATTCATCTGTGTTAAAGTTACTCCCTCCAAACACAAACCTTATATCTTCTGTATTACACGGTGACTTTTAAGTCACGACTCATACAAGTGCAAAAGAGAAGGAAGATAAGATAGAAAATCACCAAACTTGTGAGTCGTCGGGCAAAATTTCAATGACTCTTTTTGACTTTTCTTCTCTCCTTGCTCGTTATTTTTCTATATTGTTTTATTTCTATTCGTTCTTCATGAAGGGTAGTTCGCAAAAACAACGGAAGAAATTTGTTGGTCAAAGGAATCAGGGAAAAATTCAAAATTTTTTTTAAGAGAGCGAATCATTTGTGTTTAAAGCGATAAAAGAAATAAAAGAGAGCTGTCGAAAAGAGTCATGTATTCAAAAGTCACCGTGTTATAGCACGCGCCTCACAGAAAGAGAACTGTCAAAAAGAGTCATGACTCAAAAGTCAACGTGTAATACGGGACTATGTTCGCCCTTCCCAGCCAGTACACAGTTATCAGCTTGCGACTAATGTGGTCTGTTCCCCCTTTGAAATCATAGATTCCTGCAATGAAAGCATTGCTCTCAAATGAACTCACTCGGATAAAGAATCTTATCTTGTTGCCACAAATGTAGCTTCTGAAAAACAAATCCTCTTCACCCAATTTCTAACTTCATAGGTCGAAAAGATCTGATCTTTACATCCGACACCATTACTGTGCTGCTCTCGAAATTAGACAATCTCCACTCACCTCTTCACGTTATTTATTCATGTGATAACAATAATTCCCTGTGGCTCTCAGAAACTCCATTCCACTTCGATTTCCGTAAAACCAATTACACTTAGCTTAACAATCTTCTCAAAAATGTTGACTTTAGTTTTCTACACAACCGCAAATTCTGCTATGTCCGCTATTACACGGTGACTTTTGAGTCACGGCTCACACAAGTGCAAAAGAGAAAGAAGATGAGATAGAAAATCAGCAATCAATTTATTAACACTAAAAACAAATTCGATTGCTATCCATCAACTCTCGAATTTTTTCATATGTCTTCGGATGAATCAACAACCATCGCTAATCTACTAGGTGGGGTGAAAGGACCTTCTTGGGAATGAAAAAAAAATTGTTTAAATTTTTTTTTTATTTTATTCAATATAGTCCCCTTTTAGCTTGATACACTTTTTCCAGCGATTTTCCAACTTCTTGATCCAGTCCGAAAAGTAATTTTCCGGAAGGTCTGCAAATTACTCCTCCGTGGCGTCGATGATTATCTCGCGTGAGCTGAATTTCTTATTGATGAGCCATCTTTTGAGGTTTGGAAAGAGATAATAGTCCGAGGGAGCCAAATCGGGCGAATACGGGGGATGCGACGGCAATTGGAGCCGTAAGTCATTAATTTTAGCCGTGGTTGCGATCCTCTTATGCGCCGGCGCATTGTCTTGCAAAAACAAAATTTTTTCGCTTCATGTGAGGCCGTTTTGCAGCGATTTCGGCCTATTTCTCCAATAATGCAGAGTAATACTCGCTGTTGATGGTTTTTCCTTTTTCGAGGTAGTCCACGAAGAATATTGCCATGACAATCCCAGAAAACCGACGCCATAATCTTTCCGACCCATTGAGCCTCCCTCGGCCGCTTCGGAGCACTCGTGCCAGTTTCAATTAATTGCCGGGCACTCATTATGTTCTCTGGTGTGTAATAGTGGATCCAGGTTTCATCAACAGTTACCAATTGACGCCAAAAGTTTGCCCGATTTCGCATCAGCAAGTCCAAACACTTTTTCGAAGTGCTCTCGCGTTCGTGACCAAAAGGTCAGGAGTGAGCATGCGCGGCACCCAGCGGCACCCAGCGGCAGGATAACTTTTTCATATGCAGAATATTGCCCAAATCTGCTAGCTCGCGCATCTTTACTTTCCGGTCAGCCAACACAATCAGCTGTCAAAACAAAACTAAAGACAGTATCGCACTGAAATTTGGCATGTCTGCCTAAATATGAACGGACTTCAAGGCACCATAACCTTTTTGCTGTAGCAGCGCATTCTGGCGGTCAAGGAGGTTACTTTTCACCCCACCTAGTATTTGCTAACGAAAAACAAAGGTTTTTGAAAGTAGCATTATATTTATGATGCACTATATTTTCAATGTAAATCTATATTTGCAACCAACCAACATGGTTTTCTCGAAGGCAGATCAACGATCACCAAGATCATTGAGTTTGTTTCTAGTACACTGTGCGCCCTTGAGCAATGGAAACAAATTGGTGTAATCGCCACCGACTTCATAAAGGCCTTTAATAAAGTTTCGCGCAAGTTAATTCAAATCAACTGACTCTTAGATTAATTCCTACGTTAAAGACGCTACTATCTTGTCCATTTTCGTTCCCATTTTTCTGATACAATTCTTGCTACCTCAGGTGTTCCACAAGGTTATCACCATCGTCCATTAATTTTTATCTTGACTATTAGGTGGCCTAGGTGGCGCGCTTTCATTTCTCGCAATCAAAGAAAACTGTTATTACTCTCTGAGAATGGAGTTAAAATGACAGGATGAGTGAGTGATGAGTGAAAACAAAGTAAGCAAAACCTGTTTTGGATTTCTATTCCACTCTGAATTGTAATCCAAATGTTACGCAACTGAATGACTTTGCCAAGGAAATGAGTAAAGAAACTGATTAAATGACAAGAACCGTGTCTTAGAATATATTTATATGAAAATGACATTCTTTATCAGAAATTAATATTTGGAACCCTTTCAGCAAATTTATCGTAAGCAACAAATGATTAATTTTACAGGAAAAGTTTTTTTTTTTGTTTTTTCTGTATATTAGAAGCAAAAGGGCGATTTCTGGTTTTAATCTTGTTTGAGCCAATAGAATTCGATTACATTAATTGAGATATTTTTCTCAAGGAATGAAAGCAGTTTGTGTCTTATATTTTTGCTGTCATGCTCCCAAATTTGTGAAAAAGTTTGTTGTGCTTACCGAAAAATTAAAGACCAATACTCGAAAACAAAATAACATTTCATTTATTTCTTTATCGAATAGAATAACACGGGACGATCGCAACTACATACAACTATAATTCAAATATTCTTTTCCACGCCACCCAATGAGGTAGAATATTTAAACGCGTTTTTCTTACTGTGTCCCCTGTACGCATAGTCCTTGATCTTTAATAAGTACTAAAGAAATAAAAATATTCATCAAATAAATACTATAGTAAATATCCATTAATAAAAAAAAAAGAAGCTTCAATCAAGGGTTCTTCGTGCCGTATTTTTGGATATTGGCTTTCAAAAAGTGTTTGCATAAGCTTCAAATGCTAGAGAAGGAGCAGTTCAGGTGATGTGTCATAAGTATTATAAGCTCGTAATTTTATTAACCGAGCTTGTTCTCGAAATTTGTCTGTTTTGTCTATCATGAACAGAGTACAGTTTTCACAATTAAGTTTCTTATGCAACTTAAAAGCTACAAACCCGGCATAAAATGTAAGTGCCGCTTCTTGTAGCTTCTGTGAACATCCTTTGGATACAACTATTTCTGTCTCGTTGGCATCACCATCAAACTGGTCATCGCAACTATTAGTATGGTATTCGATACTATGATCGGAAAGTGTTGGATTTATTGGACTGTGCGAAAAGGATGAAAATTTTCCAAAATTTAATTCCTGTAATTGTGTCATACAGGAAAATTTGATCGCAAAAAAACTTAACCTTGGCCATGCAATGATGATAGTAGTTCGGATTGTAAATTTTATTCGTGGAAGAGCTTTAAAACACCTTTTTTTTTAAAGATTTGCTTGATGAATTGGACAGTGCATATGATGATTTGATCCACTTCGAGGAAGTAAGGTGGCTAAGTCGTGGTAAAGTGCTGACAAGATTTGTTGGTCTGATGGCAGGAAGCAAAATATTTTTGCAATCTAAAGATAAAAAAAAAAAAAAAAACACTGTGGCGCTGGCAGCCCGTTATGGCCCATGGCCTAGCTTCTTGACACTCATTTGTGTTGCTCACGTTGTCATTTTTGTCACATCTGAGCGGGGCCTACGGTTTATCGCCGAGTCCGAACGGCACTCCTTAGAAGCTCTTTCGTAGGCAATTTTACTTTCGGGAGTTTGCCATTGCCCGCCGAAAGGGTGATGGCGATTTGAAAAATTGTTGGTGACCCAGCCTGGAATCGAACCCAGACTCTCTGCGTGATAGTCCGATGAGCTAACTATCACGCCATCGCCATCACCTACTACTATCTAAAGATAGCTACGAAAAAAAACTCGATGATAAAGTATGGCTGGCCGATTTGGCTTTTCTAACTGATGTTACTGCAAAACTAAATAGCCTCAACGAAACACTGCAAAGAAAAAAAAAACATATAGCACACATTATGTAAGATTATGTAAGATTATGCAGATTTATGTAAGAGGCAATTAGAGGAGAAAAATTTTCAACATTTGGGGCTATTCCAGCAGCTAAAATCGGAATTCGAAAGGCGTTTTGACAGCATGGTGTGTATGGAACCTCTCCTTATTTTTGTCAAAAATCCATTCATAAATATCGATGTTTCAAAACTAGCTTCATTAATGTAAACTCATTGCTTCATAAACAAAGCAGAAGCTGAATTAGAAATTGTAACACTTCGCATTCTTAAAAGACCAGAAAATAAAAGCGACGAGGTTTTCAATCTAATGGATCCTGTTATAAAAAAAAAACATACGACACTGTGTACTCATAATTAAAGTATTTTTCAGGTCAACCTATCTATGTGAACGTGCCTTTTCTCAAAACGTAAATTAAACTAAGTACAGAAGTGTGTTAACAAACGACCACGTCAAAAATTGTATGATTTTGGGTTGCATAAAAGATTACCAACCAGCTATCTGAAAACGTAAACAGCCAAGTATCACAATAAATTTGTGCTGTTCAGTCTATTTTTTTTGTATGTCATAACAAATAAAAAGTTTCTTTCATCTCAATTTGTTCTTTTTTTTAAAAACTCGATGGTGCCCGCGTAGCATGTCGGGGTTTTCAAAGTAGCACTTGGAGCAATACCAGTTGGGCACCACTGCTTTAGCCAAACATCCCTTCTACGATCTTTAGGAATTGTAAAAACAAGACAAGGAAATTGTTCTTTGATGTTGTCACAATCTTTATATGAACATTTGGACATTCTGAAAATAAAAAAATGACGGAAGCTAGCACTGCACTGCCAATGGCTCAAGCCGATGAGTTATTCGCAATGAAATGAACACCCACACTCCCCCCAGACCCCCCACCATAGGCATAGGTGAAAAGCAAAAAGGGATGGGCTATGTGTGTGAGTAGTTTCTTTTGAGTGCATTTCTTTCGCTTCATTTTCTTAATCATTCAAATTTACGTGCAGAAGAATTGTACACCCACCAAGGCAACTGACAGTGTAGCACTGCGTTAGGTTAGGCCGACGAGTTATTCGCATTGCAAAGTATCTATCTTACTCGACTCAACTTAGCACGATTTTTGAGTGGGGTGGATTGTGCATAGAGAGTTACTGCCATGGGATTGGTTAGATTAGAGCGGTAAGGTGTTATGCAATGCCTTGTGAGTGCATTTGCATATACGGATTGTTGAAGCAAAAAAGCGTAAGATTTTTGTGGTACTCAGCGAAAAGTGTTTACTAGGGCCGGTAGAGGCACCACCATCAATTTCCTCAAGTGATAGTACTATTAGTTTCTTATACAATGCTATTAGTGATATTGTTAACTTCATAAAGCACTCCCACATATTTATAGTATCTATGCCGATTATATGAAAATCTATAGACAGCTTTTAAACCTCTCTGACTCTCAGCCTTTGCGAGAAGATCTTAATAGGTTCTCAATATTGTGCCAAAAATACTTTCTCGAGCTCAATATTGAAAAATGCTAAGCAATTTCTTACTCCCGGAAGCGTTTGCCACTTCCAACCCGAACATATTATTTAGTTAATCTGCAGTTACTCAATGCAGGACAGCTCAATTTACGCACCCATACTTATTCTGTAATTAGCAAAGCTTACTCCGCTTTTGGATTTGTCAAACGATGGTCTAGAGAATTCTCCGATTGTCACCAAATCTCTGTACTTAACCTTTGTTCGTCCACTTCTCGAGTATACCAGGGAGATATGGTCTCCTTATTACGATTTACATATTCTGCGCATTGAAGCTGTCCAACGGAGATTTCTACGTTTCGCCTCACGCGGGCTTCTATTGGCCGAACACAATATTCTACTCCCCAATGTTAATCGAACTACTCGGTCTCCTGTCTTTGGAAAAACGTCAGGAATCCGCCGGTATTCTCTTCATCCACAAACTCTTGACCGACATCATCGACAATCCGGCAATAATCAAATCCCATTCAATACCAACTCGTGTTATCTAATATCTGGCCAGCTTTTGAAGGTCATAGTTTTAAGTTTATTTATTATATTATATGCTTGTATTAAGCATTCATTTTCGGCGATCAGCGATGGCGCGATAGTTAGCTCATTGGACTATGACGCAGACAGTCTGCGTTCGATTCCTGGTTGGATCACCATCAATTTTTCAAATCGCCATCATTCTTTCGGCGGGCAATGGCAAACTCCCGAAAGTATAAAATTGCCTACGAAAAGCTTCTAAGGAGTGCCGTTCGGACTCGGCGATAAACCGAAGGGCCCGCTCAGATGTGGCAAAAATGACAACATGAGCAACACAAATGAGTGTCAAGAAGCCAGGCCATGGCCCATACCGGACATAGATGGAGGTCGCTGGAGATGCTTGTTGACTGAGGCCCAGGTCCACCCCAGACTGTAGCGGCACATTAGGTAAGTCATCAATTTATGGTCTAAGATTTAAGAAAACTTGTAATATATTTTTTATATGCACGAAGTTAAATCTTTAAAACTAAGGATCAATCCGACTTAAAATAAAATTGCAATCAAAATAAAAGAAAAATTAATTATACCAAACTAATATTTAATGATAATACCATACAGCACATTAACAGATTTAAAAAACACCTATAGATAAAAAACAGAAGTTTAAAGTAAACAAGTTTTGTTAGAAAATACAAAAACTTCGTATTTAAAATGGTCATTTGAATACTGACTCTGTTTTTCAGAACTTAACTGTATATTGACTGTACATAATTTGTGTTGTAACCTTAAATTGTATACCTTGAATCTAGTACATTTAATTCTATTGTAAATAAAGAATAAAGCATATTAATCATTCAGAAACTACAGTTGACTTCGATTTTGGTGTACGTACGTCTACCAATTTTATTGCATTTGAAGTAGGAAAATTAAAATCGACTAGTCTTCATTTATAATTCTGTGTTTTAAAAAATATTACTCCTCTTTCTCCTTAAGGTGTGAGCTATTTTTTCAGAATATTTAGTTAATCAGTGTTAAATCGAATGTATATGAATAAGTGACGTTTGCAATTACACTCCCACCCCGTGGCACAAATATAATAGAAAAGAAAGTATGTACGTGAATTTTCCAATTACATATCTAAAAGTGTTTAATATAAATTGTTCAGTTCTGTGCAATGGTATATATTTTTTTTTAATAAAAGACAGGTATATAATTCTTCTGTTTATATTCACGCCGTTTAATCATAAAGACACGAAAAAAATTCTTTATTTTTCTTCACCAAGAACATTCAGGAGAAAAAGCAGGTAGTTACCGGACCATGTTTTCCAGTATCTACACATGTATGTACTTACATAGGGAATATGATACCGCCTTTTAGTTTAATTACACCTGAAGATGTCGAGGTGGATGACAATATTCTTTATGAATTTTTATTTCATAATTCAAAAATCTATAATTCCAAATGCATTAGTGGGTTTATGTGCATCTAAAGTTGCTTCATCCGTCAGTTGTGGACAGCATCTCTATTCAATAATTATTTTCTTCTTAGGACAAGTACCATGACATAATTTTTCTTTTATCTGGAAGGGTAATACTTGTTTTTGTTTCAAATACTGATTAATATACGTTTTTGTTTTTGAATAGTTTATGACATCAGGTCCATATTAAAGAGTATATGATTTAGATTTATTTTTTTATTGTATTTAAATACTAATAAGGTGACTATCCTTGTTGATCATTAGTGCACTACCCCGTTAATAGAATGAAGATTTTTTAATATCATATCTGCTGTTAACACAACTTCTAGCAGCCGTACAAGGACTGTTAAAATCTATATAATAAAGCCATAAGGACATCTTACAGGCCTAGATGGATTTTTTTCCAGGCTCTGCCAGGCTTAAAAAAACTCCGTCCTAGGAACATTATAACCCTCCTCTCTAAAAAGGTCAGTTCGAAGATCGACAGAATCCTCTACGAATGACCAAACTTTCTCATTGGAACACACTTTCCTTGACGCAGTGATATCAGTACGGACCTCCTGAGATCTCGACAAGTACAATTACGCATCAATTTCCTAGGCTATTAACAATTTCTCCCTGTTCAAGTTTCCGACCCCTGACAACATACTGCATGTCTTGCTACATTATATGCAAAACCTAACAACACCTTGGCTAGCGTCAATCCTCAGAAGCTGTTTATACTGAACTACATACCTTACTTTTGGAGACGTGGTAAGTGCAACCACGAGTCCGAAGGATCTTAGGCTTATAAGTTTAAACTCCTTTGGGTTCTAAATCTCGGAGCATGTTTTAGACATCCATTTTTTAAAGGAATCATCGCTATCAAAATCACAGCACATGAAAACGGCTCTCCACGAGGTAGTGCGTTCGCACTTCGAAATATCTGTACAATGCTTATGTCCTAGCCTTCTATAGAGTCACTTAACCAAATTCGTTTATAGAAGTGTAACGTAATTTCTCCTCTTCTCTGGTTAATAGTTTGAAGAAAATCCGTCCAAGATAAGATAGAGAAGGATTTCAAAGTGGTCGCGTATGTGGATGACGCGGCGATTGTATAGCCCGCTGCAATTTTGTGTGAAATAACCAAAGGATTTGTTCATGAATATAAACTTTTGAAATATGTAAAATCAATTATAAAGATCTGGCAGCATTTTGTTGGTGCTGAAAATAGTAATGTGATGTATGTTCAAATCGGATTTTCAAAAATCTGAATCGGTTTAAAAACAACTGTGTAGGTTCCTGATGGTTCGCATGGTGTTATTTATGATAAATCAAGTTTTTATAAGAAAACAACTGCATTTTTTCATCCCCCTTCTTCATAGTGCGTTGATATAACCGCGGTGTTTTAAATACGAATGTGTGGGTTCTAGATGGTTCATATGGTGCTATTTGAGATAAATCTTCCTTTTATAACAAAACAACTGTACTTTGTCAACGCCCTCCTTCATAGTGCGGATAAACCACCCCAGACAAGCAACTTTTTAATTTTGTCTCACCAAAACCTATTACCCATTAAAGTTTTACAGGTTAGATTTGCACTAACGAAATTGTAGTTGATTCTGCACTGGCGGTTCTAAAAGGTTTGCTCTTCTTTGAAGAACTGATAATTCTGGCTCGATATTTTTTTTTTCAATTTCGCTAAATGTGTGCTATATTAATATTATAAGTTTTGATAAGTAGTGCAAAATTTCAAAAACTCGTCTATCTTTAAGAAAAAATTGATTGTGTTTCCAACAAGTTTTTTTTTTCTTTTGCATATGTAAATACCCAGCATTTGACAAAAATTCAAATCAGTAGCACCATTGATTTCCGAGTTATCGTGGACTTAACAAAACTAACACCCTTTGGTATATTCTGATAAACTGCAAATAGTTTTGGTCTTGAAATTGCCTTTATGAAAGATAAAGCACCAAATGGTTGAAGTTGCGTTCAAAATATAATGTCGTGACCATTCATAAAGTGATCGTTGTGACGTGGGGTTTGTTTTTTTTGAAGTGCAGATACAAATCGAATTATATAATAATAATAGTTCGATAAGTTAAATTTCTTTCTTACAAAAAGTGGATTATGTACTATAATTGGAATAATTCAGGAAAATGTTTGGGTTTGAGTTAGATTCTCAGATAACTTACCAAAGCAAAACTTAACCCTTAAGAGCTAATATTGACACTATTGTTAACGGGTGAAGAAGTCATCCATTACTCGTTGCTCAAGCGGAAAGAAATAGCCACGGGGAATCATACTGTACAGAAATCGATAATAGTGATAACGATTGCGGATAGCTACTGATTCTTCGCAATTATATTGAATATCTTCATAAGAATATAGTTAATTATTTCATTTGAATTTAAAATCATATTTTTATTAATTCCGTAAAACTATAAATACGAGTAATTTTATGCATGCTTACTACAATATGCATTTTTATAGAAATAATATTGATTGAAGCATTTTAGGAATTATGTCTATAAAAATTCGGATTGGAATAAAATTAAAAAAAATTTTAATGAAATTGTTGTTTTCAAACATGTGTTCAACAAGAATATGTAGAAAACATGTATAAATATGTATTGAAATAGGTGCTTTTGAAGTGTTTAGAAATTTAAGTTTACATAAAATCGTGCTTTTGCATTTGTAAAACAAAATACTGTAAAAAAAATGAATAAGGACAATATCTGAGATGGTAAAATGCAACATGCAAGACAGCAGAATATTTCAAAGGGACTATTTCACCTGGTATAGGTGCTTTACCTTGTGCTTTATCCTTCAATAAGAACCTAAAGACTAAACTAAATACGAAAAACTATTAAATTCTACTGCCAGAACTTTCAGTAGTATAAATAAGTTACCGCTGTTTGACAGAAAATGACCCCTCCAGTAAGTTATGATCGAAAGTTTTCAGATGTTAAACGTCATATCACATCATATCATAATCGTAAAGTTGGACATCTGTTAACACAATCACCATCATCACCGCATCTCAAAATTTTTTTTGTAGGAAAATATCGAATTTTTAGCCGAATGAGCGTCATTTGCGGGACCTTTTGATTTACTTCTTTAATTTGAAGATATTGGCAGCTGATGCGTATCGATTGCTTGTAGAGATGAGGCTGCTTTAAGTGAGAGAAGTTGTAGTGGTCTCAAAAGTTTAAAACGGAGAGGGTGACGTCGTTTTATTTATTTATTCTGTTTCCATTTTCGACCATATGATCGGTGCGGTCTTTTACTTTGCTCAGGTGGTTCAGTGTCATTTTTCTCTTTATTTCAAAGTTGAATCAGTCTAAGAACGGGTGCAATTTACCCCTTATATTATTCTCACTCAGCTGAGTTTATAGGCAGATTGTTCATTTGGAATCATTTTGAACATTTGGACGTGCTTCTTCATTAGACAATCTTATAATGTGAGCCCGATCTTTTTAAAGACCAAACAGAGTTTTTACATTACTTTTACATTCTTATTATAATTTTGCTTGCCTTAGTTTTATGAGACACTTTTTGCACACCCCAAAATCAACAATACAGACGTCTTGTCACAACGATTTCTTTATTTCGTCTGTCTCAATACAGCACTTGTTAGATTTAAAAAGTGGTTTACATAACATTACGTAATACATCGAAACTGTAACATAAATCATTCGATTGTACCGGAATGAACAATTGATCAGTATAATTATCATCATTTTGTGTTACATATTATCTGTTGGCATATACATATGTAGTATGGTCGAAAAAATAACCAACAATAAGTTTGTGGATGATACATTCTCTCACAATTCGATTATCCTGAATACAAATTGTCCTCGATTTACTTACGAATACAAATACCATATCACATAGGAATTGTACATAAAATAAAAGCACATATAATAATATTATATTTCCTCTTCGAGTATATCCGAGAAAATATGAAATATACTTATGATACGAGTACTTACTTTACTTTAAGTGGCGCTACAGTCCGTGGTGGACCTGGGCCTCAGTCAACAAGCTTCTCGAGCCAGCTCGATCCTTGGCTAGCTGCCTCCAGTTTCGCACGCTCAGTTGGCTGATGTCCCCTTCCTCTTGCGTGCGCCACCTGAGTCTTTGCCTTCCTCGGGAGCGGATTCGAAGACTTCGGACCGGAGCATTGGTGTCCATGCGCTCTACATGACCCAGCCATCTCAGTCTTTGGATCTTCACTCTTCTGGTTAGGTCGATGTTACTGTACAGTCCGTAGAGTTCTTTGTTGCATCTCCTCCTCCATTCTCCTTTAATGCAGAAGGGACCGAAGATCGCCGAACGATTTTTCTGTCGAAGCAACCAAGAACACCCTCATCCATTTTTTATAATTTCCATGCCACTGCGCCATGGAGCAGGACCGGGATTATTAAGGTCTTATAAAAGGTGACTTTTGTTGTCCGAGAGAGGGCTTTGCTACTTATGTAATTGCCTTCTTAGCCCAAAGAAACAGCGGTTGGCAAGAGTTATTCTTCGCTTGAACTCAGCGCTGGTGTCGTTCTCTGTATTTATAGCAGAGCCTAGGTAGACAAAGTCCTTAACTACCTCAAAGTTATATCTGTCGATGGTGACGTTCTGCCCGAGACGTCGGTGTTGGTTGTCCTTTTTGCTGGACAGCATATACTTAGTCTTGCCCTCATTGACGGCTAAACCCATTTTCGCCGCTTCCGTCTCAATACTCGCGAAAGCGCCACAGACATCACGCTGCTTTCTCCCGATTATGTCAATATCGTCGGCGTATGCAAGTAGTTGGACGGACTTTTGAAAGATAGTGCCTCTTGTGCTTGCTCGTGAGTTGTGCACTATTCTTTCAAGTACGATGTTGAAAAAATCGAATGACAGCGCATCGTCTTGTCTAAATCCTTTCTGGACATCAAAGGTCTCGGTGAGATCTTTCCCGACCTTGATGGAGCAGCGTGCATTCTCCATCGTCTTCCTGCACAGACGGACGAGTTAAGCAGGGATGCCAAAACAAGACATTGCTCTGTATAGCTCGTCTCTATAGATGCTGTCATACGCGGCCTTAAAATCGATGAATAGGTGGTGTGTATTGATTTGATGTCTATCTATCTATCTTTCTGCCGTAGTGTGAATATATGGTCGATGGTGGACTTTCCTGGCCTGAGGCCACACTGACATGGATCTATCAGGTTGTTGACGAACGGCTTCAGGCGTTCACACAATAAGGCAGATAAGATCTTGTATGCGATGTTAAGGAGACTGATGCCTCTGTTGTTGGCGTAGTTCAGAGGGTCTTCTTTCTTAAGAATCGGACAAACAATGCTGAGGATCCAGTCATCGGGCATACTTTTGTCCGACCATATTTTACAGATGAGTTGGTGTATGCTCCTTACCAAGTCATCGCCTGCCGCTTTGAAGAGCTCGGCAGTCAGGCCATCCGCTCCAGCAGCTTTGTTGCACTTAAGCTTCGATATAGCTATCTTCACTTGATCCAGGAATTGTTGGTCATCATCGTCCAGGTTGAAAGGTTGATTCTGCCTAACAGCGGTATTTGGTCCGTCCTTGCCGTTATACAGTCTGCAGAAATGGTCTTTCCAAATCCTCAGCATCGACTGCGATTCTTCTACGATGTTCCCTTGTTCATCTCTACAGGCTTCGGTTCGGGGTTTGTTTCCGTGGCATGTTATTTTTACCTTTTGGTAAAACTTCCGAACCCCATTCCTGGAGTAGCATCTCTCAATTTCCTCGATCGCGCGCTTCTCATCTTCTTCCTTCTTCCTCCTGAGAAGCCGGTGTTCGTATCTCCTCTTCGGCTCATAGAGCTCATGAGCAGCTCTGGTCTTTCTAAGCACAACCGCATTATACGCATCTTGCTTAGCTGCATGTGCTTGCCGGCATCCATCATCGCACCAGGGGTTTCGTTGTGGTGGACGTGTGAAACCCAGCATATCAGAAGCGGCATCTCTGATGGAGTTTTGGCAGTGTTTCCAATGGTCTTAGATGCTTGATGCTGGCGGCATTGAACCTCTTAAGATATAAGATCTAGATCGGAAAAGGACTTGGCGATTGTAGCCGTCTGACATCGAATTTTTTCACAGCATTAGTTTGTCGTGGCGTAGTTTGGATATCCGCAACCGTACCTTGGCTACAACAAGGTAATGGTCCGAGTCGATGTTGGCTCCTCGGAACGTACGGACATCCATAATACTGGAGGAGTGTTTTGCGTCGATCGCAATGTGATCAATCTGGTTGACTGTTGATTGATCAGGAGTTCTCCAAGTCCCCTTATGTTTGTCGAGATGTGGGAACCGCGTGCTAGCTACGACAGTGTTTCGCCCCGCCGCAAAGTCGATTAGCCTGAATCTGTTATTGTTGTGCAGGCTATATTTTCCAAAGATACCCTCTCTTCCTAGCTTTGCATTAATATCACCGAGGACAATTTTAATGTCATAGCTAGGGCATTGCTCGTAGGTCTTGATAAGGAGCTCATAGAAGGCATCCTTGGTGTCGTCATCTTTCTCCTGTGTGGGGGCATGCGCGCATATAAGGCTAATGTTGGCGAATTTAGTCTTGATGCGGATTGCCACGAGGCTTCCGACAACAAATCCGCATCCAAATAAGCGCTGCGTTTGCCGTCGATAGCAATTGCCGTAGTAGATGTCGCAGTTTTTTATCTTCTTTTTGTCCGGCCCATCCCATAGCATTTCTTGAATGTCGGTTATGTTTGCTTTGCAGCAGTCTAGGGCCTCCGCTAGTTGCTCGGCTGCACGTGGTCTATTAAGGGATCTAATATTCCACGTGCATATCCGAAGCTCATTGTCCTTAAATCGTTTGCATGGGTTGTCAACAGTAGATCCGTCCATATCCGAGGCTTACCCCGTCGGCACAACCCCCAACCTGGAGGACCAATTCGATTTTGATGCCCCTAGGACGAGATTTAACACCGTCTTTAGGAATTTTAACTGGTCGTTATGTTTCCTCGATAACGATGTGGATGCCGTTGCTGATAAGAACACAGACACTATTCTCTTTGTAATGAGATCCTTTATCCCTCACCGGATAAAGTGTATCAGATCAAAGGAAAAGGCGTGGTACGACTCGAGCTGTAAAGAGGCTGCCAGGTTGAAAGAAATGTTTTTTCGGTCCTATAAGACCAAGCCGACAGAGGAAACCCGGAAGAAATTTAAGAGAGCCAAGTATGACTGCAACCAAAACTAAGGCAAAAATACCACAGTGTCCCAAAGGTAATACAAATTTTTAATCGTTCGTCAAAAACATAAGAAATTCTGCCTCATCTTCCATCCCAACGCTCATTTACAATGAGATTCCAGCTGACAGCTATGTAAACAAAGCAAATCTGCTTGCTGCATACTTTGCAGCCATCTCAACCCTTCCAGATTTAGCTTTGTCTCCGTCTCAGAATAAAAAAATAAGGAATCAACACTGCCAGAAAAAAAAATAGATTAGTACAGTGCAGAGCCGTGTAAATATTTGTTTTTTCCAAATTGGAAAGTGAGACTCCGGTAGGCTGCGTGTGCGTTCAAAGCACGAGAAGAGACGAGAACCGCTATTAGTTAGTTGTTTTTTTTCTTTGTTCGGGACTTGTGAAAAAGCGAGTCACTCTATCGACGAGTGTTCCGCTAATTTAAACTTAATAAATCGTCGAGCTCCAACGTAGCTTTATAACGTTGTTGGAAATCCCCTTTTTTATTTGATTTTCTTCTGGGAAGATTGTTTTCTTTTTTTTGTATTCGGTTTTTTGTTCCTTATAGTCAAGGTTTCGTTATTCCAAAGGAAAAAACAAGTGAAGTTCATCTTCATTTTTTTGTTCTTGTTGCCCAGGTCTAGCTGCCGTCAAAGCGCTACCTGGAGTTTTATGCCGCTGTTGTACAAGGTTGACGTATGCTTGAGCAGATGCAAACAAATTGTTGGAACGTTTTTATTTTAGAAAATAGTGCTGTTTGGCAATTTTTTTTACCTTGTTTCAAGGAAGTTTGAAGTGGTTGCTAATTTTTCTTCAAGTTTGAATTGTGTGTTTTCGCTTCAAATCAATTTCTTTCATTCTTTAATAATTTCAAAACGGCCCTTCATTTTAACTTCTTTCCAATACGCATACAATTTTTTAAAAATATTTTTAGTTAGTTTAGTTGAATCAATTAACTCAAATTATGTACTCATATTATCACAGAGAAAAAGTCCCGCCAATAACAGTAGCTGCAAGATATTTATCGGAGTTAATGCGGATAGCGACAATGTTGCCAGATATATTTTTTCATGATAGCGATGACTTGTATGGAAACTTTGCAACATGTGTAACTTTTTGGGAAAATTAAATGTAAATATTGTATTACCAAATTATCGGAATGTTAATAATAAACGCCGATATCCGATGAAATTAAGCGCTGATATCAATGCGAAAAGAATGAACCTAGTATAACGAAATATATGTTAATTAATTGTTTTATGCGCGAAAACACATTTGTATCAATTTTAACTTGAAAGCATTTCAATAAATTAAAATTAATTTTTAAAATTTATGAAAATTTAATAACGCTTTTATAATCTCGACTAAATTTAATTCTCGTTTTAAGCCTAATTTAATATTTTAGATACTAAATTTATGCGATTAAGCACACTGTTCTTACTATTAAGTTAGTACATTGGCATTACTCTGGTTATATGATATGATATGATATTCACCTGATTCGGGCTAAACAAAGGTCGTGTTGATTTGGTGCCGCGCGACTTCTCCTTGTTCTCAAAATTTAAATTGAAGTTGAAAGGATGCTTTCTTGACTGAATTTCATTCCGACCGAGCAGCTTCGGGGGTTAATGAGATATATTTTGAAAAACAAATGTAATTTAAAAGTCAAATTTCAGTTTATTTCAAACATTAAACAGATTTAAGGACCCAAAGTTACGAGTTTAAGGATACCCAAATTGTTACCATGTATTAATTCAATGAAAAATGTTATTTTCCAAAGGAGTCAAAACAGCGAAGTGTTAGGCTTTATTTCCGATGTCAAGGAATCTCTCTTAAATTCTATGACGCATTATCAAAAATACACTATACAGGGTGTCCAGGTTTAGCAGTATAATCCTTTAACGGCATATTCCTGAAGTTCCATCGAACAAAAAATTTTATCGCAGGGGGGTCTATTCTCACTCAATTTCAAGTTACAGCCCATCACAGTTGGTGACCTCTAATTTGGACGTATAACCACTTTAAACGCTGTAACTAATGAACTCGTACAGGTACAAAAATAGTTTTAGACATTTCGAAAAGATAATTTAGTTGTGCATACAAGTCTTAAATTCTTTGCGTACATCTGTTCAGCAACAAAAAAGTTATGGCTCGTTAAACTTAAAATTATAAAAAATTTGCGGTTCCATTTTTTTACTTAAAATGCATTTTTCTTAAAATGTTAAATTTTTTGAAATTTTTATCCTTGTAAATTTTCCTAAAAATTATGTTAAGCAACTTTTTTACGTACGATCAACAGATTTTGTATTAAAAGCCATTTTTTGTCAAACACAAACGGTCAAACCGGTTTCAAAAAGGTCCTTCTCAGGCCCACAAAAAAATATCTAAGATTTTTTGATTAATTCAATAGGCACACTTCTTGTTGGCCATTTTTGTTTGACAAAAAACGGCTTTTACTAAAAAATCTGTTGATCGCATGTAAAAAAGTTTCTAGACATAATTTATAGGAAATTTTGCAAGGATAAAAATTTTGAGAAAAATGCATTTTAAGTAAAAAAAATGGAACCATAACTTTTTCATTGTTGCACAGATCTGCTCAAAGTATTTAAGACTTGTATGCACTACTAAATTATCTTTTCAAAATGTCTAAAACTATTTTATTTTTGTACCCGTACTTGTTTAGAAGTAATAGCGTTTAAAGTGGTTACACCTCCAAATTAGAGGTCAATTCCTTTGATGGGCTGTAATGTATAAGGATTGTACTGCTAAACAGGGACACCCTGTATACAACGTGATAAATATTTAAATCAATGAATCAAAGGAAATTGTCCAAGATACTGTTATAATTTAAAGAAGTTATAGTTTTTTTTATTTTATTACTGTTTTTAATTCATTGTATTAGATAAAAACGTAAATGAGACATTTTGCTTGTATTTGCTTTTAGGGAAGAATGGTTTAAGGATTATACAAATTTAAACAAACTATACGGTTAAAGTTAATAGATACGAGTATATATATCTTTTTACCGAAAAAAAAAAAAAATCTTGTTTCTAAATTAATCAAGGGCGATGACCTTGACAGCTGCTACTCAAGAGGAAAGTGATAAAAAAATGGAAGTCAAATGTGCTGAGAATTTACCAACTTCTGAAATGGATCTCCTTGCAAAGCTAGAGGCTGCCAATAAATTGATTGAAAGTGATGCCAAAAGTCTAAACTCGTTACATTCACATAGTCGAAAAAACTCCGACACTAGTCAGATAAGCGTTAATTCCGGTGAGGATTTTATTATAGAATTAAAGTTTTAAATACAATTTTTTTTATTGTGTTTGTATTGAAGGTTGTAATTCAGTTGCTGAAGAGGATGTTTGGACCACATGGGCTACTATTCTCAATGATTGGGAGGGGAGCCTCAGGAGAAAAAATCCTTGTGTAAGAGAACTAGTGCGCCGTGGAATTCCTCACCATTTCCGCCCCATCGTATGGCAGCTTTTGTGCGGAGCAAGTGATGTTGATAAAAAACAATATGCTGAGCATATTAAAGCTACATCTGCATGCGAAAAAGTTATTCGAAGAGATATTGCCCGAACATATCCAGAGCATGATTTTTTTAAGGAAAAAGATGGGCTTGGGCAAGAAGCATTATTTAATGTAATGAAGGCGTATTCATTGCATGACCGCGAGGTTGGTTATTGCCAAGGATCAGGTTTCATTGTCGGATTGCTTCTTATGCAGGTATTTATTGCCCTTATATGATTTTAAGAAATTTCGGCAAATGAAGCGTAAATTTATATAAATGTTTCTTTTTTGTAAATAGTTATATTACCTAGCGAAATGGTATATATCTTTCACTTATTTGGTTACGTTGTTTTTTCTATTGTTTTAACCTTTTTTCGTTTCTGAACAATATTGCCGCTTTCCCCTCGAAAAAGTCGTAAGCCCCGGAAAAAAGCTCAGCCTTAGTGAATCCCCGAGCTTCCCTTAGCTCTTCAACCTTTCCAAGAAGCAACTTATTGACTGGGTGTGGTCGCCGCTGAACTTAACGCCCCATCTCATAATGGGCATCCTCTTTTCGGATGTAAACAAAGGTGATGAGGTGGCAACAGGTACACCACAGTGAGTGCTATTGGTGAGAGACGTCTCGTTCGGCGGCGAAAAACTCAACACCTCTTCACCATGAATCGCGTTTTCTTTCTGCTTCGGAACATCCACGCCCACCTTAACGTCTAGGTTCGAGAGGAGCCCTACCACCTGTTGCCTGACATCAAAAACGAAGGCTTTCTCTTCGGGAGTGCTTACTTGCGACCTACCGCAAAAACCCACTCAGATTTAGCAGAAATCTTCTTAAATTGTGTTGAGTTTTCGTCACCAACAAACTCATTCGTCAACTTTAAAATTTTTTTTAGTTTGGATTTTATGGCTGTTTGATCCTCTGAAAAACTAAACGGATACTCAGGCAAAATGAAGCCGTGCGCAACTCCTTCCTCATCTCATCTACATCACTACCCGTAAGTCCCCTAACATCTAGCTCGTATCGAAGCTCTTCCTAGCTTAACCTATTAATCTCCATCCCAAGAAAAAAAATATCCAGTTGAGCTGTGGTTGAACATTCTTTTTTTGTGATAAAATAAATAATTCAAATTCTCCAGACGGGAAAACAAGACCTTTTATAAAAAATATAATAATAATTCAAAAAACAGTAAAACCAAAAAATATTAAAAATAAAAAAATAAGCACGCGACTACCGACGGGTTGATTAAATGGCTAATTCTGATTAAATAAGGGCCCCACGTTGGGCGCCAAAATGTTACCGTCCTTTTACCCTCCTACCCCGCGGCGTTGTACGAAAGGTTGCTCGGCCGACTGCGAAGACTGGCCGTGGGTAATGATGTTTAAGGAGTGGGCGCCACGCGATTACCCTTCCGTATATATTTTTTTTGAATAAGACGGTATAAGTATACACGGCGTACAACAGTCCGAGCACGTTTAATCACTCTTTTTTTTTTTTAATATACCCTTATTATTCCAACTGGATAAGGGTTGCTTATAAATTTTGTAATAAATTAACAAACAAAACTTTAAAAGCACTTAGCTGGCTCTGGGCTCTGCATCTCGGTCGTATCGCTCCAATTCCAACTACCAATTCCCAGGTTTGACTTGAGGAAGAATGAATCGCCCAACAGCACCAAGCTAGTCCAGGGTTCCATGCAACCAAATTTAGAACCTCCAACCACGATTTTGAATTTAGGGTCCTAACCAAATAGAATTAAAGTACGTCAGGGAAACGTTCTTCAGAACAAAAAAAAAAAAAAAAAACACCTTACGTCTGCTCGAACTAGTTTTAATTATCAAGTTTATAGTATAGACTGTACTTTTTTTTTTGCTGCTCTATACACTGCACTATTACTAAACGCCTGAAATGACACTGCGTTACACCACTTGACTTGACTCACTGCCTGTTTCGAACAAACTGACCCTCTCAAATCCCTCTCAGCTAGCTACAGCCTAACCTCGCCGTGGATTAGATCATACGGCTTGGTTGACTTAGCCCATTCAATAGATCAGGCCATTTTTCCGCTGCGCTCACCATGCACATCTCCATCCGCTGTATCAGGTGTACATAATGAAAACCGCGGCGAAAATGGCCTATGAAAAAGGATAAAAGAACGAGAACAAGGTTCCAGAGAGATTTGAACATACGACGCCCATGTGTCAAGCTGCGCACACTACCTTGGCGCTAAGCCCCATATATGAGGATGATGCTCCCACTGACCCGGACATGAGTTCTCACACCCACCTGGACGAAAATCATCCAAAAATTAAACCATAATAAACACCCCCTTCCTTTGGAAAGATTTTCGTACTTCTACCCTAAGCGGACTGGCTACCGTAGGTCGTCCTTATTTATAAATAGCTTTAAGTCTTTTGAGTGTCAAACGCCTGCCTTTTTCCCGCCCTTGCCCCCTTATTCATACGTCCAGGGAGAGACTCTTCGGACAACCTCAAAGGGACCTACATACTCAGGTGCAAGCTTTGCCGTAAAATAATTCGCAACATCGCAACTGTTTCGCTGTTAAAGCACCCAATACAGAAGCCAAGAAGGCCTTTGAAGTCCGTACCGTCTATTTCCTCTAAGTTTTCAAAGAAATATTTTCCTTAGAATTTCCTTCGGCTGCGCGATATTGCCTCATTCACATAATATGTGTGTTATGTCCTCAACCGCTTTTAGATCCCCGCAGAATCTACACTGTGTCCGTATTTGTTAGTTTTAGTCTCTTTGCGTGCTTCAGCAGTAGGCAGTGTCCTGTTAGTATTCCTATTAGCGTCCTAAGCTTATTTAGCTTAATAAGCTTCCTAGATCTGTTACCGTCGAGAAGTGGCCATAGAGCCTTTGATACCCTATGTCCGTCCAGGTTCAGCCACCTTATGCTGGCGGTCATTATGATTTTTTCCTCGATAGCGCCCCTTACTGTGCAGATTGGTGGTTTGACATTCGCAACCTCACTATTGTCGAGCAACCCTCCTCTTCTTGCAAGCTCGTCTGCTTGTTCATTTCCTTCTATACCGCAGTGCCCTGGCACCCAGCACAGTCTCACCCTGTTCTGAACGCATAATGCTTTGAGCATTGTGCGACAGCCCCTGACTGTGTCAGAGTTAACGTTTTTTGACTCCATTGCCCTAAGAGCGGTCTGGCTGCCGGTGTGGATAGCGATATCTCTGCCGGATACCGATCTCATCTGCATCAGCTCAGCCGCCCTGAGGACAGCTAGAACCTCTGATTGGAAGACACTGCTAGTGTCCGGTAGCCTTATGGAGACTCTTAGTTCCGGGTCCTCCGAGAAGATTCCGGAACCTGTTCCTTCCTCTGTCTTCGAGCCATCTGTGAAAACTGCAATTTCGTTTGATCTTGTCACTGCATTTTCTTGCCAGTCCTTTCTCTCCGGATATAGTATATCATACGGAATGTCGAAATCGGTTAAGGAAGGGATTTCATCCGTTATAATAGTGTTGCCTGGTAGTAGCTCTTCCAGGATTGTGCCGTGTCCGAAGTGTTTTTTTTATCTGTAAATCAAGCGGTGTCAGGTGTAGGAAGGTGTCCAGTGCTGCCGTAGGGATGGTACGGAGCGCTTCTGTAATGGCTATGGTAGCCGTTCTTTGAAGCGCCGCTAATTTTTCGTAAGTCGTTTTCTTAGTTGTTGCTTTCCACCATGCTAGTGCGCCATATGTCAGTAAGGGTCTCGCCACTACCGTATATAGCCAGTACACCATAGCAGGTTTAAGGCCTCAAATTTTTCCCACAGTTCTTTTACATATGAAAAGAGCATTATATGCCTTTTTAATTCTTTCCGCTACGTTGAGATTCCAATTCAGTTTCTTATCCAGAATCACGTCAAGGTACTTTGCACTAGCCGAAAGGGACAGCCCCATTCCGCCGAGTTTTGGCAGTGTGAATTGCGGTATCTTGTACTTACTGGTAAAGAGAACCAGTTCCGTTTTGGAGGGATTGACTTTGAGACCACAGGTACTGATCGTCTTCAAGGCAAGCTCCATGATCTCACTTAAAATGTTTAAGTATTTTCCTTGCACTATTATCACCACGCCATCCGCGTATGCCGTGGCGCTGATACCCATTGAATTAAGCTTTTTGTGAATGTCATTTATGACCAGTACCCAAAGGAGTGGAGATATAACTCCCCCTTGAGGGGTTCCCCTGGTCACTGACATTCTAGCCGAGCTTTGTTCAATGGAACAGTTTATTACCCTACCTGCAATCATGTTGCAGATCCAATTTGTTATTCCTTGTTCTATGTTTGCGTCTACTAAAGCACCTTTGATAGTGCTCAACTTTACGTTATTGAAGGCCCCTTCTATATCTAGGAAGGCCGTCATCGCAAACTTACCGCAGTTTAGACTTCTTTCGATTTTCCCCACCACCTCATGTAGGGCGGTTTCCACGGATTTGCCCTTCATGTAGGCATGCTGTGACCCGGTCAAAAAACCGTTACCGCATCTGTTCCTGATGTGAATTTCCAGTAAACGCTCCAGGGTTTTAAGCATAAAAGATGACAGACTTATTGATCTGAAGTCTTCAGCTGTTGTGTGTCCTTGCTTGCCGGCCTTAGGTATGAAAACTACCTTAACTTCTCTCCATGCTTTTGGAATATAGCCCGTTTTTAAACTGTATCTCAGAATTTCCATAATGTTTTGGATGACTACCTCCGGCGCTTTCTGCAGCATAATGGGTAGAATGCCATCCGTTCCGGGGGATCTATACGGTTTAAAGGATTGAATTGCCCACCATATTTTTTCCTGGTTTATAAGAACACCAATCTCTCCTTCGGAGAGGGAAGGATTGATGTCATCAGTGTGCCGTGGCAAGCCGGAGTCAGCTGATAATGTGGATCCAGGGAAATGGGTTTCCACCAGCGTTACCAGCACTTCCTGGCTGCTTTCAGCCCATGTTCCGTCGTTTTTCCTGAGGAAGCTAGGGACGCTCGCTTCTTTTGAAAGCATTTTGCGTAACCTTGAAACTTTGTCTGTTGCCATTATGGATTCGCAGTACCTCTGCCATGACGCCCTTTTCGATTATCTACTTGAATTGCCTTTTGCAATCGTAGTACTCATTCCACGTAGTGTCACATTTGAAAAGCTTCGCCCTATTATAGAGCTGCCTTACCTCTTTCCTAAGACCTATTTCCCTATCCCACCATCTCGGCTGGGCCCTTTTGGGTGCTCGGTTAGCTGGACAAGCTTTCTCGAACGCCATTTTTAGTGCCCTATTCAGATTTCCTACCGCCCTGTCTAAGTTGTCAATGTTATCGCACGTGGTTGATTGGGTCTCCAGATGTGTGTTTACCACTTCTGTATATTTGACCCAATCAGTTTTCCTGGGACTCCTTTGAAAGATACATGTCCTATTTTGGAAATTCACCTTGACGCGTTTCCATCTGTGATCAGACATTGACGCTTCGTCGACTACTCTCCAATCAGTGATACCTAACCCCTCTGTATCCGAGGTAAGAGTAATATCTATCACCTCCTGCGTGTTTTTCATCACAAAAGTGGGTGAATTCCCTCTATTACAAATAGTGAGGTTGGATAGTAAAATAAAATCAAACAAACACTCACCTCTTGTGTTGGTGTCCCCGCTTTCCCATTGTGTGTGATGGGCGTTCGCGTCACAGCCCACCACCAGCATCCGGTCTTTCTGCCTCACCAAGTCCCTTAACTTCTCCGAGATGACTACCTCAGAGTCGTAGGGTAGATAGGCTGAGGTCAGACAAAGTGGTTTGCCACAATCCCTCTCGGAAATTGCCGTCGTCAGATCACCTGAGCTGAAATAGTTAAAAAGAAATGCCTTTATTTGCTTTTTGATAAGGATACAAGTCCTAATCTTACCTTCTGCCCTGAAGAACAAGTCATAATTTTTTAGCCTGAGCGCCTGGATCACATTGTTCTCGTTGATCCAGGGCTCTTGTATGAGTATGGCTGTGACGTCCTGTCTGACGATATACTCCACCAGATAGGCCGTCGCTGCCTTACTGTGGTGCAGGTTTATCTGCAGCACTTCCATCATCTTTGGGGGGTTCCTCCTCATCGTTGCCCTTGGTCGATGGCTTGACCATCAACCTGCCCATACTGTACCTTACCATACCCTTGGATTTTTCGGGGTATGGTAGGCAATCCCTATTCAGGGACAGCCGGAAATGCTGGCCATGCTACCGCCTTGGTCCCGTCTTAAGGACTCCATGGATCGGCCATTAGCTCCCGATTTTGCACATGGAGCAGTCCAAGGAGCTTTTCAGGGTACGTGTAGGGACACGGAACCCATACCCAAGCCGTCGGCAGGCATCGCTCACTCCCTCGATAAATCGCCTTATGTAGTCGACGGAAGGCTTATCCCCACAAGCTACAACCTTGCGTCCGCCTTCCCAACCAGCGCCATCGAATTGAAGTTCCCCATTTCCTGTGGTGGATAACTCCTTCCATAGGGCGTCTTGGAACTTCTCCTCAACGTTTTTCCACTGGTCGATTGTCAGGCGGCCACATGGTTACAGCTCGTTTATGACAGCAATGAGAAGCTCATCCTTCGGGTCGTTTCGCTTACGACGCAAAGCGGGCAAAGTACCAGCCTTCACCTTTTTCGCGTTGTTCAGCTCCGCGGCGTCGTCAGATCTGCTTCTATTGCCACCAAGATCTCCCTTCCGTCCAGAGATTCCCTCTTTTAATTTTGCCGCGTAGGAGGTAGAGGGCGCCTGATCGGTTTCCTCTCCCGCCTTTGCCGCGAAATCTCCCTTACCAGGCACCTGTCGAGTGGGCGATTGTTTGGCCAGATTGACCTTCGCTCTCTCGAGGGCGGCTTTTTCCCACTCACTAAGGCTGTTGAGATCACATCCTTCGCACTTTGCTACCTTACGCTTCGCGCTACGTAGCAGAGCCCTTGCCCTTTGGTGCACGTTTTTTTCACCCTTAGTAGCGGCGATGGAAGTGGCAGGCGCAGCAGCTGAGCCAGCTGTTCCTACCTTTTCCATCCCCGCCACATTGCCCTGTTTATTCCGATTTACGGGGGTAGCCTCGGTAGCGGATGTCCCAGCTGCTTTGGCTTCCTCCATCGGGGTCTTACCCTGCTTATCACCAGTGAGAGTGCCAGCCTGCTCACCGTTGATATCACTGGCGTTGGTGAGTGTTCTTTCGAACACCTTTCGAACACCACCGCTAGCCAGAAGCTCAGCTTCTTCCAATGCCCTTGCCAAGAGGGAGGTGGATGACCTCTAGCTCTTCCAGGGCAGGGATTACTTGTTTTGTAAGTGTTTTGGTTTTTTTGTTTTCCATTTTTATTCATTTAATTTTGTTCTCACGAGTATGGCCGGAAGTAAAGGTCAGGCAGCGCCGCCATTCCTGGGTAAGGCTTAATAGGGCCGCGCCAAGGCGCCTGAGAGAGCTCGTTCGCGGTTGGTTTCACCCCCAACCTTACATCCTTCGGCACGGTTTGCTATCTGCTCACACCACCACTGGAATTAGGTCGGCAGTTCTTAGTTCACCACTCTTCAGCTGACCGTGGTCAGTTGAGTCATTGCGGCTAAAGCCTTCGCACCGGCGTCATTGAAGATGACGCTCACTAAGCTTAAGTAATAGGGCCCATACACTACGCAGACTCTCGCTGCAGACATATATATTTTTTTGTTGCAAAAATGTCTGTACTGACTGTCTGTGTAGTGTGTATCCATATCGTGTTTGCAACGATGGTCTGAGCAAATACAAAATATTTTGAAATTTTCTTGATCTGTGCGTAGAGTATGGGCCCTATAAGGGCCGATCTTTTTAAATGTGGTGTAACGATTTATCCATAGAAATAAAAAAGGTTGTATGAAGACATATTTTTCTTAGTTGCTTAGTTATAAGCCTACATTTTGGTTGGTGTAAGGGTAGTATTGGCAAAATAAAAATTAGTTGCACAGAACATCATTTATTTTTCTGTTTCCTTTTTTTAGTGCTGTTTTGCTCTGTCGCAACATAAACTGTAACTGTCATTTTTTTTCATTTTAAATGCATTTTTATTTTTGAAATTCAGAAATTCTTACAAGCTATACAAAAAAAACGCTTAAAAATTAGCTTAATTAACTTAAAATTATCTTATTTTAACTTACTGGCCCCATGCGGACACTCTAAGTTAAACCTTACAATTCAATTTTGTCTTTCGACTTATCGTTCAGATCTTTATTTTTTATTTTTACATTGGATATAATTAAAACTAAGAAAACATATGTTTTAATTTAAAAAAAACTTAGTGAATTGACTTTTTTTTTTTGTTATAAGATAAAACTTAAGACTAAAACTAAAAACTATCTAGAATAAATCTTAATCTACTTAACCTACTTAAACTATCTTATTGTATAATTGTATAAGTATTATTTCTTTTTGGTGTGGTATGGACTACCACTTTTTTCTTAGATAAGGTTACCCATCTGTTGTTTTTTATTTTTTTTTATTTTTTTTTCAGTTTTTATTTTTTTTTTTTTTCTTTTTTATAATTTTTATTCTTAAAATTACCTTAACCCTACCTACCCTATGTAAGCCGGCCACGGCTAATAAGAATTAGGCTGACCAGCTCTGCTCCCTAATGGAACTACCCTGCACTAGAGGAATTCGACGATGGAGCTTCCCCTTCTTCTGCAAGCCACCAAAATTGTTGGTGCTGCCGAGCAACATCCCTCATGTCGCGACTCCCTACCGCCCTACTAAACCGGAGACGCTCCGCACTGCCGTGTGCGACGTCTCTGTCGTAGTTGAGTCGCCTGTCCGCAGCTGTTCGAGCGACGTGGAAGATTAACGGCACCGCTAATCTATCCTGGATCAGACCTTTTTTGTCGAGGTAGAGGAACGCTTCTGGAGGAATAAAACCGTCAAAGCGAACTCTCTCGTGATACATATAATTGGGGTAGTAAGCCCCAGAGATCAGGTTGTTCGACGAAGTCATTGCTCTTGCAATGTGCCTTCGAATCAACTTAATAACAAAATTGTCCACTCGTATTAGGTTCGCCCTATTGTACAAGACCTCATTAGGATAGAATTTTATGTACTCCGACTCTGGTGTTCTGTATAAGCGAAGACAAGCCCTAAGGCAAGCCCTCTCAAACACCCGAATCTTTTCCAAAAGTCTCTCTCTCACGTTGAACCACACGGGACAACCAAATGTAAGCATAGGCCGAATAAGGGCCATGTAGCAGATCACCTTTACCCTCGCATCGAGTTGCCTGTTATAAAACAGTCTCTTTGTAAGAGCAAAAGCACCTTTGGCTCTGGCCAGAGCAACATCTATATGTTTGTTAAAATACAGATATTGATCTAGCCAGATCCCAAGGTATCTGACTACATTTCGACAAACAAGTGGCTGCCCGTGTTGTCCAACGATCTGAAACTTTCGCCAATTCTTTCTGGTATCCGCAGAGGCCCCAGACAAAGGCGTCCTAAACAGAATGGTTTCCGACTTCTGAAAGTTGATCTTCAACTTCCAGTCGTCGCAATATTGTTTAATTTTATCGAAGTCACGTTGCAAAAGAATGTTTATAACCTCAATCTTTGGACCTGATCTGTACGCGATTAAGTCGTCTGCGTACGCTATGGCATGGTGAAGTGAACCTATCAGATCGCTTGTGTAAATGTTGAAAAGGATTGGCGAATTGACCGCACCTTGTTGCAGACCGTTTTTAATGTTGAATGTACCAGAAGAAGTCACATCGCCATTTTTCACGATGAACTGTCTATCTGTGAGCATATTGAAAAGAATATACAGCAGTGGTTTACTAATGCCCAGTCTGTCCCTCTAACCATACGGTATCGAAAGCCTTCTCCAAGTCAATCAGGCAGGCGCCCGTGCACTGTTTCTTGGCTTTGTTCCATTGGACATCAGAAACCAGTTTAGACGCGGCATGAATAACATCATGCCCCGCCTTGAAACCGAATTGATTATCCGGAACTATATTTCTGTCCTCAACCCACTTTGTCAGGACTCTATTGATGACTTTTTCGAAAACCTTACTGATGTTTGGAAGGAGACTGATCGACCGGAGATTCGCCGGATTGGAGGTGTCTTTATCCCTTTTGGGGATGGGATGTACCACCGCAGTTTTCCAATGCGCTGGATAATGTGCATTATTCATTGCATTGTTAAACAGGGTGGTGTAAATGTCCACCGCTTCTAGTGGGAGATGTCGAAGCACAATGTTCGGTATTCCATCTTTTCCCACTGATTTCTTACTTCTTACTGTGTCGAAGATCGTTTGAAGCTCTTCCTTCGAAATGAACGGGGGTTGTTCCCTTTCATTGGCGATGACATTATTTGCCATGTTCTCGTCACTGAACTGGGTGAAACCCGTGTTCTCGATTCGCCAGTTCACTATTTCATTTCGAAGGTAGAAATTGTGCATAAGGACTCGATTTTCCAGGTCGTGGTTCGGACCAATGATATCATTTGTCTTGTACACTTCCTGGAAAGTCGCTCCTATAGCCTCGACCTTCTCCTGCGGATCTTCGATCACAAAGAAGTCATCATCAACAGCCTCATTTGGATCTATGCCTGCTGTTGAAAGTATGCGTTCATTGTCTGTCGTTCGGGCGATTTTAAGACATGAAAGGTCGTCTTGATCTTTCCTCCGAAATATTTTATTTATTTGCGGGAACATATTCGGGTTGCTGGTGTTTACAGCCCGAATTTCATTGTTCCAATACAAACTTACAGAATGCCTGTAATTTTCTTTTATTAATGTTTGGAGGTTTTTGATCGACGAATTTAATGTCATAATCTCCGGGTTGTGTCTATCAGTAAACTGTCTGTACAAATTCTTCAGTCTTGAGAGTAGTCTACTTTTAAGTCAGTGAAGTGCGTCAATAGTTGCGTTACGGAATAAGTTCTCGCTGTCAGTGTATTGATACCGAGGTATCGTTTTGTCCATAGTCCGTTTAATTGTCTCGTCCATTAGTTTTAGATACCTGTCAATCTCCTCGTTTGACAGATTTCTGTTGGACGGTGGGTAGAGCGAATTCGAGGAGAGTGCTCTAGTCAGTGTCCTGGAGAAGTGTGTCCAACGCACTCTACTATAGTTGTAGGAATGCCTTTGAACATACTCATCCAATTCCGCATTTTCGTTCGGAACGGTTATTTCGGTACTAAGACCGCAATGGTCACTGTCATACACAAAAGTGCGAAGACAGTTTACAGTTTGTTGGTTCGTACCTGTCAGTTGTATTCGTGTGTCAAACAGCAGGAGATCCAAATAGGAGCCGTGTCTAGGAAACGACGGACTATCCGTCGCCTTTAGGCCGAGTCGGTACAGCACACTGTGCTGACCCCACCAATTGAATAGCAGGTTCCCTCTAGTGTTTGGTGTATTATTTCCCCAATCGCTGTGTTTGGCGTTGAAACCTCCGCCGATAATGAAATAGTTTTCCTCCAATTCCAGTCTCAGGAATCGAAAAAGTGTCTCGAGCTCTGAGATGAATTGGGTGGATTGAGTGCAACTGGATTTAAGCAACTTGAACAGTGTGGCTCTTCGCTCAATCCTAATCAGTGAATTAACATTCACTGCAAGGACCTTCAGGGTTTGCTCCGCATAAACTGTAACTGTAAGACAGTATACATATCGTCCATTGAAACACAAAGGGGCGTAAGAGATATTTACCAATTTTACAGGAGAAAAAAAAAAATGATTTCCCTTTGTTAAAGTATATTGACATTTTTGGGGTTCTCTTGCTGACCAAACATTTTTATTGTTTTAACAATTGTTACGAACTGGTATTTTGTCTCGTTTTTTGAGTTCTGCCAAAGTGATTTTATCGCTCTGGAAAGCCAAAAGTTATCACTTACGCTTCTTTGTGTTGTGATGGTCGATGTTGATGGTCGAATACCCGACCTGGGTGAAGTGAAGATAACAATATCTAAGCTGAATTCCAACAAAGCTGCTGAAGCAGACGGCCTGACCGCCGAGCAGGCGATGACTTAGTAAGAGCATACACCAACTCATCTCTAAAATATGATCGGAGGAAAGTATGCCCGATTAATGGAATCTCAGTATTGTTTGTCCGATCCTCAAAATAAGTGAACCTTTGAACCTCTGAAACTCTTCTTAACATCGCTAACAAGATCTTATCTGCCGTATTGTGTGAACGCTTCGTTCGTCATGGAAACCATCGATCAAATATTTCCAATACGGCAGATCTTGGAGAAACTCATAAGCTTCAGATCGATACACACCATCTTTTTATCGATGTTAAGTCCGCGTATGACGGCATCTACAGAGACGAGCTATACAGAGCAATATCTAGTTTTGGAATCCCTGCCAAACTCGTCCGTCTGTGCAGGGTAACGATGGAGAATGTACGTTGCTGCATTAAGGTCGGTAAACATCTCACCGAGACCTTTGATGTCGAAAAAGGATTTAGACAAGGCGCTGCGCTGTCATGCGATTTCTTCAACATCATACTTGAAAGAATCGTTCAAAACTCACCCGCAAACACAATCATTCAAAGTCCGTCCAATAACTCGCATACGCCGATGATATTGACATAATTGGAAGAAGGCACCGTGATGTCAGTGGCGCCTTTGCAGGTATTGGGACGGAAGCGTCGAAAATGGGTTTAGCGGTCAATGAGGGCAAGACTAAGTATATGCGGTCAAGCAAAAAGGACACTGAACACCGACTTCTCGGACAGAACATCACCGTCGACAGGTATTACTTTGAGATAGTAAAGTACTTTGTCTGTCTTAGTTCCGCTATGAATTCAGACAACGACACCAGCGCTAAATCAAACGAAGGAAACCTCTTGTCAATCGCCGCTTCTTTGTGCTAAGAAGTCAATTGACTAGTAAAGTCCTCTCTCGAACAACTAAAGTTACCTTATATAAGAGAGGCTGCTTCGAGAGGGAAATTCTTCCAGCGATTTTCGCTCCCGTCTGCGTTGACGTGGCGCACGCAAGTGGAAGGGGACCTCAGCCAGCTTAGCGTGCGAAACTGGAAGCAGCTAGCAAAAGATCGGGCTAGCTGGAGACGGAGTGGCTAACGCCACTTAAAGTAAGTTTTGGTTGAATATCTTTTAGGAAGTGTTTTGAAGATTTCTTTCTGAAATATTTCATAAATTTGGATACGAAAGTTCTGATCATTTTTTTTCTTTGTTGACCAGTCCATCACATTTTTCTCGTCTATCGAAGCTGAGTAAGAAAAAAAATATTTTTTACACTATTCTTTTTTCATGAATAATGTACATACATTTATATGTGCTAGGTGTTGTGCTTGTTTTACATGTACAGTCCGTTTGATAAGATCGTATACGGCAAAACTCTTTTATGAAAAACCGGTTTGGAAGTGGCATTTGCATTAGCAGATAAAAAAATACTTCTGCTAAGATGCTTTGAATAAAAAAAACTAAAGAGTGTTCAATTTTTGTCAGAGACGAAAGTATTTTAAAATGAGTGTCGCGTTTGCATCACGTTATGAAGCAGTATTCTTGTGCACGCATCCAAAAGGACCGAAAATGTCATACGGAGCAACTGCTAAATACATGAAAAAGTCAAAAGCATTTGTAAGCAAGTGGGTGCACCGTTATTCCCAAGTTAAAAATGTGAATGATTTGCCGGATCGTGGGTCTACGATAAAAACAACAAAAAAGCAGGACAAAATGATTATACGCGTGTTTGAAAAAAAATCTTCTTCTATCGTTACGTGGAGGACAAGGGATTTTACGTTAAAGGGGTCTAAATGTGTGTTGTGATACGATACGAAGACGTTTACTAGCTAATAATGTAAAATTTCGAAGCACAATAAAGAAACCACTACTGTCAAAAAAACACGTAGAAAAACGACTCAGTTGGGCCAAGGAGAATTTGGACAGGGATTGGAACAACGTTATTTTTTCGGATGAAGCTTCTTTTTGTGCATGGTCTCCTATCACTCATACCTGGTGTACACAATCCAATAAATTATTCGGACCGTCAAACACCTGGCAAAGGTGCACGTTTGGGGATGCTTCTCAAAACAAGGATTTGGCAATTTGTTCATGTTTAAAAATAACTTAAACGCACCCAACATGGTCTAAATTTATAAGAAGGCTTTATTACCATCTGCCCAAAGGTGGTTTAAAAGAAGGAATGAGAATTGGTTACTGCAAGAAGATAATGACTCGAAACATCGCAGTCGTTTGTGCAGTGCGTCATTTTTTTTTTCATTTTCAATGCATTTTTATTATATCAGTTCATTAATTCTTACTTGCTATACAAAAAACGCTTAAAAATTAGCTTAATTAAGTTACAATTTATCTTAATTCTAACTTACTGGCTCCATGCGGACACTCTAAGTTAAACCTAACAATTAAATATGTCTTTCGACGTACGAACATTATTTTATTATATTATTCAATACTAAATATACTTAAAACTAAGAAAACAATTTTATTATTTCAAAAAAAAACTTAGTAAATGGATTTGTTTTGTTTATATATAAAACTTAAGACTAAGTGTGCAGTGCGTGGAAACAAGAAAATTACGTCGATGTTTTTGATTGGCCATCACAGTCGCCGGATGCAAATCCCATTGAAAATGTTTGGGCATTAATGAAGCTAAAGCTCCAAGCAAAGAAGATCTCGACGGTCAAACAATTATCACGAAAAATACAAGTTTTATGGAGATCTTTGTCTCAAGATTATGCTATAAGATTAGTAGAAATCATGTCTCGAAGACTCCAAGCAATTATTGATAATGGAGGAGAGTGGAGAACATATTAATTGAAAAGCATTCAAGTAAATAAACAAAATAAACCAGTACAATTGATTTTTTTTATTATTATAAGTCCTTTTTTAATTTTTGTCGTGTACGATGTTATCAAACAGACTGTACATACATATGTACTCGTATATACGGACTAGATTTTTCACCCAACTTTCCTATTCTGTTAAACGGGGTAAACAACCTTGCTAGTACTAAAACAAAATCATTTCGAAGTAATAGATCAGTAAAATTTCACTTCAAGCACAAACACAGAATATGATGGATATGCAATATAAAACGTAACGAAAAATTAGGAAAAAAAAATTAAAAATTTTGGTATTTCAAAGTCTGATCTCTTGCCGGACTTACTTACGTTGGCCAAATCTATTATTTGCAAATCTATATTTTATATTTGAATAGAAGTCTATTGGTGGCGAGATGATTTGTAAATTTAGTCATTCCTGAAGGTAAGACACTGGACACTGGATTCAATAGAGCGATTCATTGAATTCTACCTATATATAATATGACAGAAAGACAATAGAAAAAAGAAAGAAAAAGGCTTTCAAATAGACCACGAGAGAATTTTGGCAAACACACAACATTGAGCTGAACGTTTTATAAATCTTTTGACATAAATTATAATTTACAAGTAATGCTTAAGTTATTAGAAAGTAAATTATGAATATTTGTTTCTAAATTTCAGTGAATTAAGACGAATGTCATTATAATTGACATGTACTTCCATTTTCTTTGTTTTTGCTAATATGCATTTGTATTTTTTTGTTTTGTTTATTTAAGATGCCAGAAGAAGAGGCGTTTGCTGTATTAGTTCAAATAATGCAACAGCATCGAATGCGTGATATGTTTAAACCCTCAATGTCCGAATTGGGACTCTGCATGTATCAATTAGAAAATTTAGTACAAGAACAGCTTCCAGAAATGCACATTCATTTTCAGCAACAAGCATTCCAAACAACTATGTACGCATCTAGTTGGTTTCTAACACTTTATACAACGACATTAAATTTAAATCTAAGCTGCCGTATAATGGATGTTTTCTTGAGTGAAGGAATGGAATTTATATTTAAGGTGGCAATAGCCCTTCTCACACTGGGCAAAGAATCTCTCTTATGTCTGGATATGGAGGCAATGTTGAAAGTAGTATATACACATTTTAATTATATGTATATATACATACACATGTATGTTGTTAATGTTTTTGTAGTTCTTCCAAAAAGAGCTTCCCGGTAGAGTTGAAGCTGACGCTGAAAACTTTTTCAATTTGACTTATTCCATTAAAATAAATACGAAACGAATGAAAAGAATGGAAAAGGAATATTCGGACTTAAAAAAAAAAGAACAAGAGGAAATGGTGGAACTTCGAAGGTTGAGAAGAGAAAATCGTCTTTTAAAGCAACGCAATGAATTGCTTGAGGCTGAAAGTGCTGAATTGGCAGATAAACTTGTGCGTGGGCAGGTATCCCGTGCTGAAGAAGAGGAAACGAGGTTTAATAAACTAATTAAAACAGAACCTGAGAAAATTATTAAAATCAAGTGTTTATTTATTTAGTTTTGCTATTCAAACGGAACTGCTGCAATTGCGACGAAACTTTCTTGAAGTATCACATCAACTAGAAAACGCAAATGAAGAAATACGAGGTCTAAGCTTAAGGCTACAGGAAAATGTAAGATACTTTATTTTGTTTTCTTTTAAATATTTTATAATACTGAATAATTCTTCTAATTCCTTTACTTTTAAATACATAAACAGAATGTCTCCATTGATAGTGTAAGTAATATCGCCAAGTGTTTCTAATAATTATGTGTTATATCGCATGACAGTTTCGTTTTTTAAAATCAGTGAACTTGTGCGTTTTATGTTTATGTTTAATATATTTTTTAACAACTTTTAATTTATGATTAAAATTGGTTGAATATATGGTCGAGCTGTTCCAATGTTCTTAGATTCCTTTTCGAATGTAGTGTGTAGAAATAACTTTTTCAATTGTTTCAAAACTAGATTTACTCTTTATGTATTTTATGAAAGTACAGTTACTTTACATCTCTTATTTTTAGTTAATTAAAAGTAGAATTCTCAAAATAAAAACACTATAATAACATAACTTCTATAAAGATATATAGGTAAATTACAAATTACACATTTAGCTTTTCATTAGATAAATAAATTCTTGTAATTCGCGATTTACTAAAAACTAAGCTATTTACAAATAAAGTAATAAAATATACATGTTTCTGAAACCCTTTAGTACATTCTATTTTTGAAATAAACATATGTATACTAATAGAAAATTCAAATAAAAACATAATTATAGGTCTCTTTCGTAGTTAAACCTGTATACTGTTTTAATAACTACCAAAATGAGTAAGAATAATCTCATTTTCATTGGTTTTGTGGAAAATGATTCCACTCGGAATGAATCTCTATGATCTACCCATGTCTGTGTCTTTTCTGTCGATAAAATACGATATCGGCTCTATGGCCCATACTCTTGGTGCCAAACTGATTTTGGAGCCTTCTGATTATAAATTAGTTCCCTTTCAATTTCTAGCTAATTGTAATACGGGAGGTACATTTTTGCTTTCTGTTATGTTGGTATTTCATTGTTTGCTTAGTGATCGATTGCTAATAACGATTTTATTTTGTTGGCAGTGTTGCCAATCCAATATTTGCAATCATGCTAAATCAGGCAATTTAGCATGTTTATTTTTTGTAGAACAATGTGCTAAAAATCATGCTAAATATATTTTTTTTAATCAAAAGCTGCTAAAAAGCTAACATTTAATTAAAAATTGTCAGAAAAATAAGATATATTTTAAAAAATAACATAATATACAAAAAAATTCAACTGAGTTTAGACTTTATTTCTGGTGGGTAAATTCGAAAATTAAAAAATAAATTAATACATTAATATTAAGATAAATTAATGATTTTGGGCTTCGTTTAAATCTTTCTCTTAAACTTCACAGATATATCCTTCTTCTATGGTTGTAAAATAAAAATTCTGTTAATTAATCTGTGAATCTATTTACCTCACACCAAAATTCAAATGTACTTTCCACATATCTTCAAACATTTAAATGTAATTTATTTCACTGCTTTTCTGTTTAAGATATTAGTTGAAAAAATCGGTTAACTGATATTTGTGCATTCTCGAGCTTTTTGTTTTACCCAAAGAAGTTGATTTATTTAAAAATTCCAAGATTTTTTTTATTACCCTTGGCTGCAGTTCTTATAATGAAATTTTTAAAGTTTTTTTTAAGAAAGAAAAAAAAAAAGAAGAAAAAAAAAGGATAAAGCTTTGAAAACGTTCATAAAATCAGCTTTATTACTTTCAAAAACTTTGTCGACTATTTGAACTTATTTTAAAATATTATACATCTTATAAACCCAATGTAGAGAAAGTTTACTTTAATATCATTAAAAGCACGAAGTTTAAAATTACTTTCTCATTCTGAATACTGCCTGAAAAATTCTTAAAATTGCAACCTCATTTGAAAACCAGCTAGTTGAACATCACTGAAAAAAAATCTAATGTCACGCTGAGCAAATATGGATTTTAATTTTAAAACTCATAGATACCTGTTAATAATGCGATTTCAATATATTTTGAAAAGATTAAATCAATAAGGTTAATAATATAAGTTTTTGGGTTTAAAATCATATAAGTCAAAATCAATTTTGTACTAGGACTTCACAACAACTTTGAATGGTAACAATGGCTCTGTAGAATTTCAACTTATTATGAAACATATTTCTAATTTTACTAATGAAATTTGGACGATAAAATAACAAAAAGGCTAAACTGGCATACTTGTTTTAATATAGTAATCCTATTATAAATAGAATACAATAACCGGAATTTAATATCTCACTTTAAAATTCCTCCTTGCTATTGCTTCTATTTTATTTGTAAAACCAGTGCATCCCTGTTTGCAGACCTCCATTTATTTTAATGACTCTGGCACATACAATACTTATCCTCAACTGGTTAACCCCAGTCCTTATACCCGAATACAGCTGTGGCCAGTTGGCACTTTGGAGTAATGTACCTCCTAAACTCCGGATCTAGGAAGATGGCATAAATTTACGTCGATTGACATTTCAATTACTGTCCTAGTTCAAGGCATTGAAGGGCTATGAGCCTCTAAAGTCGAGACCGCCAAGAACGTATACCCAAGTACAGGTGTGGCCACTAACTTTTAATGCAATTTTATGAATTGACTATATAAAACAAAGAATGTTTTTGTGTTGTTAATGTATATTTATGTTTTTATTTATGAATTATTTGTTATAACTTTTTCGGCGGGCAATGGCAAACTCCCGAAAGTAAAATTGCCTACGAAAAAGCTTCTAAAGAGTGCCGTTCGGACTCGGCGATAAACCGTAGGCCTCACTCAGATGTGACAAAAATAACAACATGAGCAACACAAATGAGTGTCAAGAAGCTAGGCCATGGCCCATACCGGACTGCCAGCGCCACAGTGTTGTTTTTTTTTGTATTTGTTATAACTTAAATTATTTAATTTTTGTCCTCATTATTGCAAATTTCGCATACAAACGAATTGCTTGAATGCTGCATACATATTGGCCGTTTATATGAAGAGAAAATGTTACGGGTGCATCTTTTGCGCTCATCGTGAATGTGATATATGTAGCAGCTTCCAACCTGGGGTTTCTTTCCCGCCCACTAACAGCTGCAGATGTTGATGCTCTAGCGTCAGCTCTTTCTTCTAAGGCCGTACTTACTTATAAAGTTCGCTATGCCAAGTTTCGTGTTAAAAATGGGCATTACCTGAACATTGACTGACCGCTCTTCAATGACTGGCATACATAGCTCCTTGGCCAGCTGGCGAAGAAAGTGTTTACACCTCAACTGCCAGTATTGAATGTTCGTATTACTTTCAAAATATCTGATGTACGCTGCCAAGGCCATCAAATCAATCATGTTGAAAAATAGAGATAATGGCCAACGTTTTGTCTGTCTCCAAGCAATTTGTTTTTAACGTCCACTCCTCCTTTTGTTACATTATAAAATTCTATAATTTCCGGTTTGCCGCTTGTGCTGATGGCATCATCGTCATGCATCGATGATAATAAAACAACTGCCTTGTTTTTTTTCGGCACGTATGAGTACATGGAAATGTTGGGCATAAAACCGAAGTTGGGCATAAAATCGACTCCACGGGGCGATCTTTGCGTGCCAACTTTTCTTTGGATATGAATGACTTATTTTCTCGCACAGTTCCAACCGCCGTCAAATTCATCGACCACAAGTTTTGCAGTAAATTGAGGCTTGTAAAAAAAATGTCTGTTATTATATTACGTCCGTTCCATGAAAGCGGTTTACCAAATCTTTAACCATGCATTCACCCTGGCTAGTTTCTCGTCTCGTAACAGCTTTGCGAAATACATATATATTTGCCCATGCAGTGGGTAAACGTTTTTTGCATCACATACCCACCACACTTTAATGCCATACTTTGCCGGTTTGGATGGAATGTATTTTTATTTTTTTTTATTAATTCATTATTTTCTTAACAATTATAAAGTTTTTTTTAAGTTAAGTTACAAAACTTTTTTTTATTTTATTTAAGAAAATGGCTAGTGACATTTGTATTTTGCAATCATAGCAATAAATAGGGTTAAATGCCACTTCAAGAAGAAATAACTTTAATTATTGTGGGGTGGCAATATTTTAGTTGTAGATAAATTAAAAGTAAACAATGTCAAGAATTGCAGAAACAAATGAAAAAAGAACAGGCAGTGCGAATATAATCAATTACACAAGGTAAGGGAGCAAAATTTCAATCTTGTTATGATCGAAACCAAGAAGCCATGCTTTGATTTATTTGAAAATACACGAGAAGTTGACATGACTCTTATATCGACTGGAAGACGGTTAAAAAGTGTATGAGATACAACTGGGTAGGAGTTTCTATAGTGCGTTTGTGCAGTAAGCTGGTACTTGCACAATATGATGGTTAGTTCGGCGTAAGTTGCATGTATCAGATAAAGGACTCTCTAAATAGCCACCTCTCATAAAAAGGATCTTAGAGACTCTAAAATAAAACAAGTGCCTTACTGGCAGCATTTTCAAGGACCTAAATAATACCATAGAATAACCTAGACGGTGAGCTTACAAATCCTAAATAAGGCGCAATCGCAAAACGAGGAGCGGCTTCAGATTGGTAGTGTAAGCACCTTCCCACCTCCCCAACAACTAATCCCGGATTGCAGTTTTGAGTGGAAAATTCCATGATAAACAGTTTTTAGAAACCTGTTTAAACAAAACTTTCGAAAACGACAAAAACACCGAATAGAAGAACGCAAGTATCGTTTCTAGTCTAAAATATGCTCAGCTCAACTCATGTTTTGGTCTAGTAATTTGCATAAGTAGGTTCAGACGGATCAGTGGTATAAGCACAAGTAACAAGGGTAAAGCGAGGGCAGAAATGGAATTTAATAACAATTTCTGCTGGCACAAGCGAGCCTAAGTTGGAAAACATTAGTTTGGTTTTGCTACTTGCCACTAGCCTGTGAGCAGCAAACCATACCCTCAGCAAATGGATATCATTATTTATATCTGCTATTAAATTAAGAGGGCTCGTTGAACCATAAGCGATGCCAAGGTTATCAGCAAAAGCTGCAACTTTACCTGCCAAAGGTAGAGAAAAGAGGGAGTTTACAATAGGGCATAAAACAGACCCTTGTGGTACCCCTATGTTATTTACCCCATCCCATAATCACTAAGGAAGTCTCCTATTCTAACCCTTTGTGTGCGGTCCTTCAAAAAATGTCATTGCAAACCATGTCAAACGCTTTGGTAATATTGGCACAGAGGCCGGCGCAAAACTTTTTACCATCCAAGGTTTTGTTTATAAAATTGCAAAAAAATAGTTAGACATCTTCCGTGGAATTACCTTCCCAAAACCCAAACTGCACCGGACTGAGAAATCGAGTTCTTTGTAAATGCGCACACATCCACCTTCTGACAGTTTTTCCAAAAACTTTCGAAATTGAAGATAGTAAGGAAATCGGCCTGTAATTGTTTTTATCTTTTCGACTACCCTTTTTAAAAAGTGGTAATACATTAGCAGATTTGAGATAGTCAGGAAAAACTCCATCAAAAATACTCCTATCCAATTCCATATCTCAGCTATAAATATTCAATATGGCAATTATTCAAAGGCTTCAAGGTTGCAAACAAGAAGATACGGATATTTTAATGAACAATGAAAAATGGTTTGTTCTTACTTGAGCTCAGATGGAAAATACTGTCATGACATTATCTAGAATATTATTTATGTTGAACATGTTTAAGGAACAATAAAGACAAATTAGTCCTACAGTCTTCCTAAATCATCCAAGGAGTTTATTACAACAACCCCACCATTATTATCCTTACGCGTCAATATTTGGGAATTTTGGAACCATAAGTATTTAAATTTTGTAATTATTTTCGTTTTCTTAGCTTCCATAAATAGAGAGCGATTTGATTTTGTTAAGCAATCATTAATATAAACATTTCACTTTTCGAGGTCTTAATCCTACTGCTAACTACCTTCCAACAAATACTAAACTAAAACTTGTAAAGGCATTTATTCTCCCGATTATTCTCTATGGCTGTGAATTGTTCACAAATATGGACCATGGTTCTGCCAGATAATTAACTGTCGCATACAATGCCTGCGCGAGATACATTTTTAATGTAAAAAGATATGATCACATTTCTGCATATAGCAAGCAAATCGTCGGCTGTTCCTTGATTGGACTTCTAACATATCGTTCAATTTTATTTTTGCATAAAATTTTAGTAAAGAAAACCCCAGAATATCTGTTCGAAATTGTAAGCTTTCCGAGAAATAAAAGAACTTTACAGCTGGTAGCACCTCGGTGCAAGTATTTAAATACATCTCGGCAATTTTTTGTACATTCAATTCAACTTTGGAATCTTTTGCCCTTAGCCATCAAGCGCATGAGTAACACAAGTTCTTTCAGCAAAGAAGTTTTTAAATATTGTGCTGAAAACTTCTAGTAAAGTCCTCCTGTGTATCCCAATTTCCTGTTCTCCCAAATTTATATCTCCGCCATCATAAAAAATAAAATACCTCCCTTTCCTAATCTTCTTTTTAATCTTTCTATCTTATTATCCCATCTATTTTTCCTTCTCTATCTATTTCTTAATCTATATTTGTTAGATAGTATTTTATTGTTTCATTTCTTCTTTTTTCTTTTTAATTTCTATTTGAAATATTGTTAAAGCTTGTTCCAATTTTTCAAAAGATGTTATAAAATCTTATGTGAGCAATGAATTAGAAATAAATAAATTTGTAATTTGTAATTTGTAATTGCTGTGTAGTTTGGGGTTTCTGTAAATAAGGCAGTAGTGGATAATTTGCTTACGGAGATGGAATTTTAACCACATGAAATTGAATTCCGGATTGGAACAAGGACTACATTGTGGTGGAGTTTGGTAAGCTACATCATTACGCACATAGATGGCAAGCCCGCGGTGAGAGAAGAATAATGGCACTAGTTCGTAGCCAGTTAGCTTAAGATCAGAGTGATCTGAGAGGTGTGGGCGGGGGTCTACCTGTGTTTCACTTGATGCCAAAACTGCTGGTCTTTATTTACAGACGTGGACGTACGCAGAAAATGATTACTTTTTAGCCCGCGAATATTCGCTATGTCCATTCTGAATTTCTGAGCCATTACAAAAAAAAAACAACACAAACACCAACGATGCTAAATGAGGCTGCAACGTGAAAACCTTTTCGTTGGTTTACCGAAACAAATTGTTGTAGGTGTTATGCCCTTACAACAATATGAGACAGTACACCAACAAAATTGTCATTCGCAACCTGCCATCCATCGGTTGTTACATACACTCAGTCATTGCCATTGCCGTATAACAGCAACGGCAGTGACCAAGTGCAAGCAACAGCACTCCGACCGGGGGCAGGGATAGAGGATGCCCGCACTAATTATGCATGTATATATTTTTTTTTTTCACGACTGCACAGCACAAGTGTTTTTTTATTTTTTATTTTATTGTTTGTTCTTTTTATTTTTTTTTTATTTACGAGTAATTTTGATTTTTTTTTTCACTCTTTTCTAAGAGAGCACACGCGCACGGATTAGGTGAGAATGGGAGGTGGTGATTTTTTTTTTTTTTGTGTCACTGAGGCCGCAGACTGCGGCGATTTAAATGACGTGCGTGCCCGACGGAGGTCAACTCGGTACTCCTGAGACGGCTATAGCAACGTCATCCACATACGCCACCACCCTGCTGCCACCCTCTTCCAGGTACATATATCAGCAGTCCGTTAACCACTAAGTTCCAGAGAAGGGGTGAGAGGACACCGCCTTGCGGCGTACCTCTACTGACGCTTCTTTTGACAGATGACCCACCCAGTTTGGAGTTGATAATCTTGCCCTTTAGCATGAAATTAATCAAGTCCCCAAGTGAGTTATCTACCTTCAGAGCTGACAGCGCCATCGTGAGTGCGGATGTTTTGACGTTGTTAAAGGCGCCTTCTATGTCCAGGAAAGCTACCATTGTATATTCTCTATAATGTAAGGAGCGTTCGATGTGGCTTGTTAGTGAGTGTATAGCCGTTTCCACCGACTTTCCCTTGCAGTAGGCATGTTGTGCCGTGGATAGAAGTCTAAGGTTTAAGCTACGAGGGCGGGTCAATAAGTCCGTGACTTTTGGATTAAAACACAGATTTTTTGATAAAAAAATAATTTTATTTTTCAACGTAGTCTCCCTTGAGCTCTATACACTTTGTCCAACGCTTCTCCAATTTTTTTATCCCTTCCAAAAAAAATGATTTGTCGAGGTCCTCAAAATAGGCCTTTGTTTGCGAGATGACTTCATCATTGGACTCAAATCTTTTTCCACCAAGCCATTTCTTCAGGTTTGGGAACAAGACGTAGTCGCTCGGAGCCAAATCTGGAGAATAGGGTGGATGAGGGAGCAATTCATAGCCCAATTCATGGATTTTTGCCATGGCAACTGCACATGTGTGCACCCTTGCATTGTCTTGGTGGAAAAGAACCTTTTTCTTGGCCAAATGAGGTCGTTTTTTTTTTCAAATCGTCATTGAATCGGTCCAATAAGTTGGCATAATATTCCCCATTGATTGTTCTTCCCTTTTGAAGGTAGTCAATGTGGATTATCCCGCGTGCATCCCAAAAAACAGTCGCCGTAACTTTATTGGCTGACAAACCCACCTTGGCCTTCTTTGGCGCCGATTCACCCTTAGAAACCCACTGTTTTGACTGTTGTTTGTTCTCTGGTGTGTTGTGATGGATCCATGTTTCGTCCACGGTTACAAAACGGCGCAAAAACTCCTCCATATTGCGATTAAACAACGCCAAACCTTCCTGTGAAGTTGTTACACGATTGCGTTTGTGGTCGACTGTGAGCAAACGCGACACCCAACTTGCGGAAAGCTTTCTCATGCCCAAGTGATCATTCAAAATTGAAACCACTGAGCCATGCGAGATCCCTACGGCTTCGACAATCTCTCGCACTTTCAATCTTCGGTCGGCCAACACCATATCGTGAATTTTTTCGATTGTTTCGGGTGTAGAGACCTCAACTGGGCGTCCAGGACGTTCGGCATCTTCAGTGCTTGTACGGCCACAACGAAATTCAGTAAACCACTTTTTTACCATTGAATTCGATGGTGCAGAGTCCCCATAGTATTTATCAAGCTTAGCCTTGGTCTCGGTAATGGTTTTTTTTCGCAAGAAATAATGCTTAATAAGCACATGAAATTCCCTTTTTTCCATTTTCTCCTCAAATTAGTGAGCAGTCTGATAAAAATAGCTGTCAAACACAAACAAACTGACGCAGCAAGTTTAAATTTTGACAGGAGTCAACTGACAGATGCCTGTTGACAGGAGCAGTGTTGCTGTTTCAGTAAAGAGGTCAGAAATTCAAAAAGTCACGGACTTATTGACCCGCCCTATCTGCTAGCTCGCGCACCTTCACTTTCCGGTCAGCCAACACCATTTCATGTACTCTTTTGACATTGTCCTCTGTAACCGCATCGGAGGGCCTGCCGCTGCGGACTTGATCGGTAGTGGAGTTGTGGCCACCACGAAACTCTCGAAACCAATATTTGACGGTGTAATCTGACGGAGCATTAGCCCCATAATATTTACAACTTTTCTTTTGTTTCTTTCGCCGTTTTGCCTCTCAAAAAATAATGTTTTATAACAGCACGAAAATCGTTTTTGTCCATACTCAACATGATGCCTAACACGTCAACAACAATCAGCTGTCAAAACAAAACTAAAGACAGTATCGCACTGAAATTTGGCATGGCTGCCTAAATATGAACGGACTTCAAGGCAGCATAACCTTTTTTGCAGTAGCAGCGCATTCTGGCGGTCAAGGAGGTTACTTTGCACCCCACCTAGTATGTCCTGGCACTCAAATCATATGGACTTAGTTTGTCGTGATCAGTAGTTGTAGGATTAAAAGGCAACCACAGACAAGCTTTGATTTTATTTCAAATGTGTTAATTGCAAGTGAGCTGCCATTTGTGTATCATACACGTTAAATTTTGACCGTTGAGATGGTCTTGAAATGTAATCTTAAAGTCGTGCCGAGTGCCGAAAGTTGAATTGTGGTAGACATTTGTCTGTAGTTAATTTTTTCCGAGTTCCTGTAGGATTGCAGTATCAACTAGGTTGGAATTTGGTTCATCTTCTGTGATGAGCATATAGACATTTACCATGCTTTTTTGACGAGTTCCAGAAGTGGCGTGATGTTTAGTATAACTTAAAGGGATGAGACATCCCAGTTTTTAATAAATCCCCTAATAAACCTATCAGGTAAGCTGAACATATGACAGGTTCCGTCTTACCTGCATTGGTATGCATCTCAGCTTTTACAGCTACCAAATCTTTGTCTGTGTATTCTGGAAATGGGAAGAGTTTCGTATTGTTATTAGTTGAGATACATGCTCTGTGTTTTTTAGGGTTAGTGGAATCATAGAATAACTCACCTGAGAGTCCCTTTACCTGTTCTTTAAGGACATATGGCTCCTGGATAAAGGCCAGTCTCAGTGATCCTTGTTAAATCTATGGCAGATGACTGCCGAGGCGACGTTAACATGTTGTTAATTAACTTTGATGCACCTAAGTCCGATGTTAGTTGGTTAATGGGTGGTGCTGACAGAGTTGCTAGTATCTGGGGACAGCTCAGGTCTTGGGATGACATCTAACGGTCTGGGCATAGAGATAAAGTCTTCTGTTGTTCCAGAAATATAGCTTTTTTCTACATCCATTGGGCTGTCTGCGCCACTTTTTGTTCTCCAGATAGCACTTGGCATCCTTGCATCAAGCATCACCTATTGTGGGTGGCCGCGGCTCAAATGGTAGTGTATTGACTTCCCAATACGAGGGTTTGGAGTTCAATCCCAACCGCGACCGAAAAACATTCATTTTTTCAGGCAATCAATATCATGTGCGATGAATGGTTGTCTAAAACGCAACAACAATAAGTCAATTTACACTAATAATTAGGCTCCTTATTAAATGTTAGATGCCATTTATGGAGCGAAATATCCACTGGGCCCAAAGATCTTTCTCTCTATCCCATTTTACGAAAAACTTAACACGTGCTCCAGCATTTTAAGAATACTAGGTTCGCCCGTCGCCAAAATTCGACGATTCACAAAAGCAATAGTTGCCGTGTACACAACAAAAGTGTCGCCACTTTTTTCATTTTGTTTAGTCTCTATCCCACTTAGAGAAGGGAAACTCTTTTACAACCGTAGTAGTGACTTTCACAGTCACAAACTTACATAAAAAAACATTTTATAAGCCAAGGCAGTCAAACGAATTCCTTATGTAGAACCACATGAACAAAAACGATTCGACTATACGCTTATCCCTAGCATCTTTCCTTTTTTTTTACTATTGACTTTCAAGGGCAAGCGGACATGAAAATGTTTTTTTTTTCTCACTAAAGCTGGCCATACACGACGAACTTGTTCGTGCGATCTGTTCGTGTTCATGGGCTTGTTCGATGTTTGTGGTGCTCTTGACGAACCGATCCAATGTTTATGAAAAATTTCAAAATTTGTGGATTTGTTCGCTAGCATGTTCGCCGTTTGTGGCGTTGTTCGAAAACAATTTTTTTTTTTAAATGAATTTCTTCCACATCAGTGGAAGACAAAAAATGGCAAGTTTTAGCAAAACGTTGCTTTTGGAACTACAACTTAAGTTCCTCGAAATTTTGTCCAGTTGCGAGCAATCTTAAAGTTGCTGACAGTCTCTCGTTTGCTGTAATTGCTTCTCGCATTCCTGAGTTTTATTTTCCAATAACTGGAGACCCACCAAACTCAGCAATTCAATATACGAGGGCGGGTCAATAAGTCCGTGACTTTTTGAATTTCTGACCTCTTTACTGAAACAGCAACACTGCTCCTGTCAACAGGCATCTGTCAGTTGACTCCTGTCAAAATTTAAACTTGCTGCGTCAGTTAGTTTGTGTTTGACAGCTATTTTTATCAGACTACTCACTAATTTGAGGAGAAAATGGAAAAAAGTGAATTTCGTGTGCTTATTAAGCATTATTTCTTGCGAAAAAAAACCATTACCGAGACCAAGGCTTAGCTTGATAAATACTATGGGGACTCTGCACCATCGATTTCAATGGTAAAAAAGTGGTTTACTGAATTTCGTTGTGGCCGTACAAGCACTGAAGATGCCGAACGTCCTGGACGCCCAGTTGAGGTCTCTACACCCGAAACAATCGAAAAAATTCACGATATGGTGTTGGCCGACCGAAGATTGAAAGTGCGAGAGATTGTAGAAGCCGTAGGGATCTCGCATGGCTCAGTGGTTTCAATTTTGAATGATCACTTGGGCATGAGAAAGCTTTCCGCAAGATGGGTGCCGCGTTTGCTCACAGTCGACCACAAACGCAATCGTGTAACAACTTCACAGGAAGAGAACAAACAACAGTCAAAACAGTGGGTTTCTAAGGGTGAATCGGCGCCAAAGAAGGCCAAGGTGGGTTTGTCAGCCAATAAAGTTATGGCGTCTGTTTTTTGGGATGCTCGCGGTATAATCCACATTGACTACCTTCAAAAGGGAAGAACAATCAATGGGGAATATTATGCCAACTTATTGGACCGATTCAATGACGATTTGAAAAAAAAAACGACCTCATTTGGCCAAGAAAACAGTTCTTTTCCACCAAGACAATGCAAGGGTGCACACATGTGCAGTTGCCATGGCAAAAATCCATGAATTGGGCTATGAATTGCTCCCTCATCCACCCTATTCTCCAGATTTGGCTCCGAGCGACTACTTCTTGTTCCCAAACCTGAAGAAATGGCTTGGTGGAAAAAGATTTGACTCCAATGATGAAGTCATCTCGCAAACAAAGGCCTATTTTGAGGACCTCGACAAATCATTTTTTTTTGGAAGGGATAAAAAAATTGGAGAAGCGTTGGACAAAGTGTATAGAGCTCAAGGGAGACTACGTTGAAAAATAAAATTATTTTTTTATCAAAAAATCTGTGTCTTAATCCAAAAGTTACGGACTTATTGACCCGCCCTCGTAAGTTTCTGAATCCATTCTAAGAAATTTTTAAAAATCTTCTGTTGCAGACATTTCTTATTTTCTCAACAATTTAGTATGAGTGCGATCGTTTCTACCATGCAGCCACTTGTTTCATCCCTTCTCGACTTTTTTTTTATTATTTTTTTCTTGCTTTCGCTTTTTGCATATATACATTTTCAATAAGGCAATTGCATCATCCGCGTATGCGTTCTTCATATTTTATTGTTGAAAGTTACAGCAAAAGTGATGTTCCACAAATCGGTTCATGGCAAAATGTCAACAAATCGCACGAACATGTTCGTCGTGTATGGCCAGCTTAAGCTACGTAAAATTGTAAATATTGTAATATTTCGACTAGGTTTCGAAGTGATAAAACGTTATTCTTTTTCATTTTTCCTATTCTGATTGTGATGTGGTCACAACTCACGAATGTCTGTGATGCGAAAATTGTGATACTTGCCTTATGAGGTTTCTTGTGAGCATTCAGCTGTTTGGTATTCTGGCCAATTCACAAGAAATAATTACCACGGTGTGGTGAATTCATTATTCTGTCAAAAAATTACTTTTTATTTTTTTGACAATCATTATTTAATAGAAGTTTGTGAAATAAATAATAATATAACGAAAAATGTCGGAAAAATTTAATGAAACAGTAATCGGGGTTAATGAGAAAGCATCATTCCTTTCCCGCAAATTCTTTGTCTATTTATTTGTCTATTTCACTCAGAAGCACTCACTCCTCCATTTTTTTTTCAAAATTAAAAATTTAGCCTTTAATGTTCTGTTGTGACCGGCTTGTGAGCTGCTCAATAGGACATCATACATACAGATTCAAGATACAGGTTATACATGTATTGAACTTTTGAAAGCTCGATATCAGATACATATTCAAGCTTCAGATTCACATTCTGAGATCCTTTGCTGTCGCTTTCCAAAAATCAACTCAATTCACGCTGTTTCTCATCCTGTATTTTTATCACATTTGTCGGGTTCTAGTTCTTATTCGTATCTTCTGGTTTGAAACTGGGGTAATAAATGAATTCACCATAGAGAGAGTGAGTTTATGAATGATGTATAATCCTAAGGTTATGCAACACTGGATTCGTGATTTTATCACATCTATATCTCTATCTATATGTAAATTAACCTAATTTCTTACACGTTTTACCAAGGTTATTCTTAACCGTTTGGCAAAAAAACATTCTGCACATCTACGCGAAATTACCTTTCCAATGGTGTAAGTATCATGCCATTCGGTTCAGTAGAACGTTGTAAAAGTGTGCGACAAAAATAGGGAGCACGTATTTATACTCGTATATAGATTTATACCGTCTTGAGTGTTAAGTTCTTTAAAAAAAAAAAATCAAGCGCTCTTGGTTGGCGGTGTGTTTTTCTGCTTGTGATAGTGCTTTGATGGCGATGGCGATGGCGATGGCGCGATAGTTAGCTCATTGGACTATCACGCGGAGAGTCTGGGTTCGATTCCTGGCTGGGTCACCAACAATTTTTCAAATCACCATCACCCTTTCGGCGGGCAATGGCAAACTCCCGAAAGTGAAATTGCCTACGAAAAAGCTTCTAAGGAGTGCCGTTTGGATTCGGCGATAAACCGTGACTAAAATGTGACTAAAATGATAACATGAGCAACACAAATGAGTGTCAAGAAGCTAGGCCATGGCCCATGCCGGGCTGCCAGCGCCACAGTGTTTTTTTGTTTTATGCGGATCTGTATCCATGTTTTTTGTTTTTGACTGTCGACTTGTGGCTTTTTTTTTGTCTCTGTCATGGCAGGTGATAGATAGCCAACCGTTCCTTGGTATGCATGCAGCAAATTTCATGCATAATAGCAACCTTGCATTGGTTTAATGTGCCATTATGGGACAACACTGATGTCGACGATCTTGCTGTTGTGTGGCTGGCGGAAGGAACGTTTGGATTCCTTGAATCTGGATGATTCTTTTAGCTCCCTCCGGTATCATGATGTCCCTGATCCGGACTCCAATTCGCCTTCTTTGGGCTCCGGTAAAACAGAAGAATTTCTTATTTGTTCCTTCTACTTTTTTTCGTCTTTTCATTTTCGCATCGCTTGGTAAGTTAGTAACTTGAGCATTATGCCTATCCATCAATGTGGGTGTGCCAATTCACTGTTTGTGATACAAGAGAGTGGAGTAGAGCCTCTTCATCTGACTTTGTTATTTTGTCGTTTGGGTTTTAATTTCCATATATATCCCACGAGTAAAGCGAGAAAGGTTAGTCCGCACCCGCAGAGCTCCTATATGGGTGTAGGGTTATTTAGTAGTAGAGGACGCCCGGTATATGGACCCACTGTTAATGATTGAGCTATATCTGGGCCCACAGCCAGGTTGATTATTGGGACGTCACGGATAAGGGACTTATTGCGAGAATCTATTCCCAATATTGTTTAGTAAAATGGAAAACAATGAAAAAAAGTAAAGTAATTATATTGAATGTGACATAAAAATTGGTTTTCACATGAAAATTTATAAATTATTTTACAAAGTAGGAGACAATAATAATGGAAAAAAATCCACTAACCGCAAAAGGCATTTGCAAAAAGTTGGAGGCAGATAACCAACCACTTTTTTCATGGGTAATGTATTTCTTTACAAATGTAATCCAGTCCTTGATTGGATCTCAGTTTCCGAGTCACCTTTAGCACTACCAGAACAGTTTTGGCCACTTACCTGGTCTAACCTTCTGTTATTCTTCTTATGCCACCCCACCTCGCAAGGTGCCCAATCTTTGGAAAAGTTAAACTGTTCTTTAATCATGAATTCATAAATTCAAGACGGCAGCTTTTACATTAAAAATATTAATACAAGAAGTAATGAATATAAATTTGATTTGTGAAAGTAAACACAAGTCATCTATATACCAATACAATATTTTATTATGTAGGTCTGTATCTTGATATATTTTTATATTAGAATTTACTAGAGTTTATTTGGTTTATAGTTATTTTTGCCTATTTTAGTATTGTATATAATATATAATGTAATAGTCTTGCATTATTACGTAACAGGTTGGCGATGGCGATGGCGCGATAGTTAGCTCATTGGACTATCACGCAGACAGTCTGGGTTCGATTCCAGGCTGGGTCACCAACAATTTTTCAAATCGCCATCACCCTTTCGGCGGGCAATGGCAAACTCCCGAAAGTAAAATTGCCTACGAAAGAGCTTCTAAGGAGTGCCGTTCGGACTCGGCGATAAACCGTAGGCCCCGCTCAGATGTGACAAAAATGACAACATGAGCAACACAAATGAGTGTCAAGAAGCTAGGCCATGGCCCATACCGGGCTGCCAGCGCCACAGTGTTTTTTTTTTTTTTTGTTATTACGAAGGCTGTTTTGACACAATTCGCTATTCGCTACTGTCACCATTAAATTTTTTTTTACTTTCTTAAAAAGTCTTTTGGGAAACAACATCTTATCATTTTACTTACTTCTTCCCAGCATTGAACGGGATGCACTTTCTGTTACAGGTGACGATTAGACAACATTATCTGTTTGTCAAAGATATAGAAATGAATTCTTAGTCTTTACAGTTTTTGTGGCGATGATTGAAAGGTGCCAACTTATTGTAATAGTTAAGACTTTAAGATTTTGCGCAAATCGTAAGTTCTTTATTATCAATAATATTCTCAGCTCTGATTTTCCCTTTGGCATATCAGCTTCGAATTTTCCCTTAACATACGAGTACATAAACCAAAAGCATTGTTTATTCTATAAGTCGCTGCAGCTGCTTTAATTTTCTTTTTATTGAAAAATCATAATTGCCCTTAAATGTTAATAAATACAATTTACTTTTCAATAACTTTATAACTGAAAACAACTTCATATCACAATAATCACTTTTTAAATAAGAATATAAATGGGCAATTTCATACGTTACGCGCTACGACCTTATATGTTTATTATTAGGATTTTTTTCTTTAATTGTTTTGCTTGACACCTCAAATCTAAGTTTTCTGACATTATGCATGTCTACTTAGTTTAATTTGCAGAATTTACACTTTGCATGGGTATAATAATCAAATATAAGGTTATTAATTTTTTTTTTTTTTTAGAATAATTCTCGTCAAAGTTCTATCGATGAACTTTGCATGAAAGAGGAGGCACTTAAACAGCGCGATGAAATGGTTTCTTGTCTTTTAGAAGAGCTTGTTAAAGTACGCCAAAGCTTAGCTGAAAGCGAAGATATAATACGTAATATAAAATCCAAAGTTGATGATCTTGAGGAAGAAAATAAAAAACTACGTGAAATAACTCCCGAGAATTCAGTTGCACATTTGCAAGACGAACTTATAGCCAGCAAATTGCGTGAAGCAGAGGCCAACTTATCATTAAAAGATCTGAAGCAACGAGTGCAAGAACTTAACACGCAGTGGCAACGTCAATTGCAGGAACAAAAGACTGAACATAATACAGCCGCTGACTCGACACCAAAGAAATTACTTACGAATTTTTGGGACTCCACAACTAAATCAAGTGAAATGCAGAAACTTGAAGAAGATTTAATGACTACGAGATTAAGAGAAATGGATACTCTCACAGAGCTTAAGGAACTGCGGTTAAAGGTAAGTCCTTATTGCAAAGAGAGAAACCTAATGTATGATAATTTGTGTGAAGGTAATGGAATTAGAAACTCAAGTGCAAGTATCAACAAACCAACTTCGACGGCAAGACGATGAAAAGAGAAAATTCAAAGAAGAATTGGAGCAGTCACTTAATCGTGAGAAAGATATGGCGAGTAAAGCTCGCGAACAGCAACACAGGTAACAGAAAATTTTTGTTTTCTTAATGTTAAGTTTCTGGATTCAACCGAAACCGTTATCAGGTCTGAAAATGTTAACGAGTATAATCGTTTTTTCCTTAAATTAGTAGTATTATAGAAGAAATTGTGTTCTCAGGGCTTAGTTTCGGTTATTGTATAAGCTATTCACACTGAAAACTTTGAATGCGGTTTATTCAAAATATCTTTTATTTTTGGCTATAGTGAAAAGTGTTGTCGTCTACTACGCAATAGATTCTAAGTTGAAATCTCAACCAATATGTTATAATCAAAAATAAAAGTAATTTTCCTAATGTTATCACATGTCATCAACATTTTTTCGCCGTTGCGAGAAGGCAGATAATTATAAGTTTTTATATCTGTGCACAAGAACACAAAGCGAAAAACGCAGTGGGTGAATACGAAAAAATGCCGCAGTGTTGAACCGAACTGAAGGAAGGAAGGTATAATTTTTTTAAAAGTAGATAGGCCTTATTGATTTTTTTTCTTTACTATATCCGCTATTACAAAGTGACTCCTAAGTCACGACTCTTTTGAGACTACAGAAGTGCAAATGAGAAAATAAGATGAGATAGATAATTAGCAATTTTGGGAGACGTGGTTCCAAACTGCGATGATTCTTTTTGATTTTCGCTTTATTTTCCCCATTAAGGACAATTCGCAAAAAAAAGAGGGAAGCAATTCTTTGGTCAAGAGAGTCAAGAAAAATTCAAAACGTTTGTTTAGTTAGTTTTTAGTTTTAGTTTTATATGACTTTTATTTCGATTTTAAACTAAAATTAATTATATTATCTAGGTCTATTATGGTTTGGCCTATGGCCGTCTACAAGATTGACATTACATTTCATATAATATATACATTAAACATTAAAAATTTTCTTCAACTATACATTTTCTATAACGAAATGCATTTGTACAGTAGTCGTAGAGTATATCCCACCCTCGGACTCCGTTTAAGACTTCAATTGCTTCATCTATTTCCAAAATATACGAATTAAAGAGTCTCACTCGAATTTCTTTTAAAACTGGGCATACTGCGAGGAAGTGAAATACATCTTCTCGCATCTTCATATTGCAAAAATTGGACAAGATAGGCAGCTCTGGACGGTGTGATTTTAAAAATCATCTGATCTACTGATTTGCAGTTTTAAAAGTAAGTTTTTTCTGCTAGATGGTATTTCAGCTTACTGTATTATGTCCTATACTGGGAAGACTGTACATCAGTTACAAATTTACATATAAATATACATATTTCGACCTACTTTTTCCAATAGGGTGCTCTTAAATGTTCAGAATGCACATCGGGTTTTATCCTTATGGTTTCCCCACAGTTTAATGCCAGGCGTTCCCGTGAATGAAACTTGCTCTTCTCCTTATGACACTCTTGAGTACTACTTTTGGCAGTCTATCGTCACTCATTGTAGTCTAAATGTAGTCTCAATGTTTCCAAGAACATAGGCGATGCACCAGTCTCTAGGTGCAGCATATAATTAGATGTAGCACTTGGTAAACAGAATATTCGTTTTAAGAAATAGCGAAGAAACTTCTCAACTTCAACATAGTAACAGTATCCCCACACCTGAAACTGCAGTTGAGCGAAAAAGTTTTTACTTCGAGCTATGGTCTATATGCTTGTTGTTGATGCAGCGACCCCATACCAATGAGATTGCTCGTTTGGCTTCAGATAGCTTCTCTTCTAGATGTTTCTTCAGTTTCAGGTTGGAAGACACCAAAATTCCTAAGTATTTGTACTCGCGAACAACTTCCACGTTTTCTCCTTGATACGTCCATCTTTCGCTTTGAGAATATCTGCCACAGCCGCCTCTGAACACCATTATCTTCGATTTATTCAAGTTTACACTCAGGTTCCAGTGTTTACAGTAAACGCTTAGCCTATTCATCATAAGTTGCAGCCCATCCACAGTGTCGGTAAGGAAAACGATGTCATCCGCATACTTAAGAGCCGGAATTTTTATGATGCCGAAATCGATTCCACCCTTTACAGTGTCTGATATGTCGTTGATAAATAGAATAAACAGTAACGCACTCAAAATACATCCTTGCTTCACACCCATCGTTGTTGTAAACTCTTCAGATATGGACTCCCCATCGCATACATACGCCACATTATTTGCACACATTTCTTTTAAGATGTTAATTATTTTCGTTGAGAAGCCAATATTGTATAATTTGTAAAACGGAGCCTCGCGCGCTATGTTGTCGAAGGCTGCTCGAAAACCAACGAAGAAGGTATATAGTTTCTTATGTTTCTGTTTATAAATCTCGGCGATATTAAGGAGTGCAAATACTTGATTTGACTGTCGAGTAATTCTTTCTGAATCCTGCCTGAAACTCCTGCAAAACTTTTTTTATTTTCAACCCAGCAGGTAAGTCTGTATATAATGGCGGCAAACAACTTGGCAGAGGTGTTCAGAAAGGATATTCCTCTGTAGTTTGTAGGATCGTCATAGTCACCCTTTTCGTGCAGTGGATAGATAATCGTTTTTTTAAAACTTTCTGGAATATTTGCTGATTCAAAGATTCTATTGAATTCCTCTACAAGCGCAGACATGAATTCATATGTGCAGTTTTTATGGAACTCGTATGGAATTCTGTCATCTCCGGGGGCCTTTCTCGTGTTTGCTTTTTTAATGACTTCTTTGATTTCTTCGAATGAAAACGGGCTATCCAGGAATTCATTGATAATCAGTGGAGCTGCATATTGGAGTGGTAGTGAGATATGTGGGGAATTAAGTAAATTGATAAAGTGGCCAATTAGCTGCCTTGTTTTAACGATGAGGCGATGCTATTTGTTTGTCCATTTATATTGTTATGTAATAATTTTCTCAAGCTACAATTTTGTCATGCTTGAGACTAGATTCAGAACGTATGTCATGTAAGAATCTTCTCAAGCTAGAATTTTGTCATATACACAATTAGTTTATAGTTCATGTTTCAAGCGTGAGACCAGATTCAGAACTCGCAGTACACGGTAATCGCATTTCAATTTGCTTGGATCTGATCTCACGCCTGAAATATGTACCTGATTAAATTATTAGTCTTAAAGTAGTCAGTTCCAACCGAACCACCAACCGACGAAGTCGTTCATTGTCACCAAATTAAACAAATTAAATTAAACATTAATTAAATTAAAAGTGGTCTATTTTTTATTTGTGTCACTATAAAGTTAACATAACTTTGGCGACCGTGACAGGACAGTTATAGTTATAACTTGTTACATTTATAGTGAACAAATAAGTGAAATTCAATCAACAAACTAGAAATTTTTTTTTTGTTCAATAAAATTCAGTGTAAAATCTTTAAATAAATAATGTCGCAGCTCGAAAGCACTAACCAAGGAGAGACTTTGGAGTACTTCGCCGATCAACAAGAACTTGTTGGAGAACAAATTGTGAGAATGGTTCGCAATTACAACAAGGACGGCGAGGTAAGAAAAACTCGCAAATACCTCGAAGATAGACTGGCAGAATTGACAAAAAACTGGGATCAATTTGATAACATCGACAACATGATGCAAGATGGTTTTTCTCAACAATTAGAACATCCATATTTCAAAAAGGACTACTTCGAAACCATTCGAAAGATTGCAGAACAAATTCTCAATGATGTCGTGGCCGATTGGAAGATTTAACAGCAGATAGCGGGCTTCAGAAGAAACAAGTCTCCAAAAATGTTGAGCCAGCCGTAGAGATAAATACGAAGAGAGGGGCAAAACCTAAAGGAACATCTGAGTGCGAGCCAAAGACGAGCCTGAGAAAGCCTATGGCAATGAATGTGAAAGATAGATTTTATTTACTGGTAGAAACTTTGAAAAAAACTATAGATAGGTACCAGTCTCAAACAAACAGTTTTCCCAGCAATTCTGCCAGATAAAGCTAAAAACAGTGCAGCAGATCTGGGATGAAATAACAGCACTGTATCATAGAATGAAGGACGATATAACAACTCAAGACATAGAAAGTTACTTTGAAATGCAGGAGTGCGTGGAAAGGGCTCTATTGCAAATGTATGGTGATGCAATGATTCCACAAACAGGGGCAGCAACTATCAACACCGCAATGAAGTTGCCAAAAATAGAGCTTCCAAAATTTAATGGGGATTACTTAAATTTTAGGCAATTTTACGACTTGTTCAAACAACTCATTCATGACAATCCTATTGCTCCTGCACAAAAGCTATACTTTTTGAGAGCCAACGTAACAGGAGAGGCTCATAACTTAATCAAGCATTTTCAACCAAACGACGTTAACTATGAGGTAGCGCGGAAAACACTTGTTGATCGTTATGATAACAGGAGGTTATTGTTGACAGCACAACTCACAAGAATCCTTACACAATCAAGCACGACAGGGACGGGAAACAGTCTAAGGAAGCTGTATGACACAACAAAGGAAGTTTTGCAGCCGATAGAGAACCTTGGCTTCGATACTCATGGTTGGGAGCCTTTGATTATCCATTTGATGCTGCAGAAATTGGACAGAGAAAGCAGGGCATTGTTTGAACAATCACTTACGGATCACTTACGAATCGTGGAGGCCAGGTTCCAGACCCTAGAGGGGATCAACAGTAGGGAGAGCAAATCGAAATCATCAGTGGGAGTAGCAGCAAGCACCTAAGAGTATCAGAATTGCACTTTGTGCAGTTCAAAAACCCATAGAATTTTCAATTGCAATACATTTCTTTCTTTTTCAGATGTAGCACGAGAGCAGGCTGTACGGAACCTGAAGATCTGCAGTAACTGTTTGAAGGTTGGCCACTTCTCCCGGTCATGCCAGTCCAGAGGATGTCAAAAATGCGATAAAAAGCATAATACGCTTTTGCACCCTCAAGAAAAGTCTACACTGAAGCAGAGTAAAAAGCAAGTCAAACCAAATCGGAATGCAGAAGCAAGCCAGCCTGTGCGCAGCAACAACTCATCGCCATTGGTTCAGCCTAGAAAGTCTAATCTTAATTACAATGATTTATTAAGTGATAAAAAAGCTAGTACAGTAGCCAATGCTGCAATAGGTCACACATACAAAAATAAGCATATATATTTAGCAACAGCTGTTGTCAATGTCATTTCCTCGTACGGCACTAGAATTCTATGTCGGGTGTTACTAGATTCAGGATCACAGTTGCACTTCGTAACAAAAACATTCGCGCAACAAATTGGAGCAAAAAGATCGAGATTAAATATTCCAATTAGTGGAATTGGTTCCCAAGACAGTCAAGCACAGTATATCCCGAGCATAACGTTCAAATCAAGATCTCCATAATTTTCCGCTTCTATTGATGCAATAATTTTGCCAAAAATAACTGGCTATCAATCAAATATAGAGCAACATTAAATATACCCCCAGCAGTGGAACTGGCAGACACGAATTTCCATAAGAATGAATCGATCGACATGCTCATAGGAGCAGAAATTTTCTTTGACCTGCTCCTTCAGGGGGAGATACGATGCGGGCATAATCTACCAGTTTTGAGAAACTCCAAATTGGGCTGGATAGTTACAGGAAGCGCGGAATTACCAAGTGCACTCTTATTGCAACGAAACCCACCTTATCTTCATTGGATAAATTGGTGCGAAGGTTTTGGGAGACAGAAGGCCATGATACTCCGGTAAAAACCATGAGTGAGGAAGAGTTCAGGTGTGAAGAGCATTTTAAAAATAATATAACGTTTGAGAACAAGAACTTTATCGTAAAATTGCCTTTCAAAGATGACCCAACAACACTTTTAGGAGATTCAATTGAAATGGCAAGAAGAAGGTTTTATCGTTGGAGAAAAAACTAGAAAAAAAACCCTGAACAGAAGGATCAATACGTAAAATTCATGGAGGAGTATGAGGTTTCAGGCTATATGAACGTTATATCAGATAATGAAGTAACCGGAACGCATTACATGCTTCCTTATCATTGTATTTTGAAACATGAAAGTTCATCAACAAAACTTCGTGTTGTTTTTGATACATCAGCAAAGAGCAGCAGCAGCAAATCTCTCAAAGATATTTTGATGGTCGGTCCAACTGTCCAACCTGATTTGTTTTCTATCATTATTAACTTCAGAATGCATAGATATGTTTTTACCTGTGATATAAGCCAAATGTACAGGCAGCTTTGTCGAAACAATAGGATCGACCTTACCAATTAATCTTGTGGAGACCAAAATCAAATCATCCGCTAAAAAGGTATCAATTAAACACTTTAACATATGGGACAGCCTCTGCACCATATTTAGCAACACGATGTCTTAATAAATTGGCAGAAGACAATATACAAAAATTTGAAAAAGCGTCATTTGTTATCCAAAATAATATCTACGTAGATGACTGTCTAACAGGTGCAGAAACAATAGCTGACGCTCGTGAGTTACTGAATGAAATTAAACAAGTGCTTCAAATGGGTAACTTTGAATTGCGGAAGTTTTGTGCAAATGATCCAATGATCTTAAAAGAAGTTCCAGAAGAGTAAAAGGAGAACCTAGTTCAGACTTTGGGACTAATCTGGGAACCATCACAAGATGTATTGAAATACAGTTTCAAAACCGAACTAATAAGCAAAGCGAGTGAAAAAATATGAAAAAAATGTTCTCGCGGACCTCACAAAATTATTTAACCCGTTGGGATTGATCGGCCCCGTGATTGTGCTTGGTAAGTTATTCATAGAGGAGCTGTGGAAAACTAAACTATCGTGGGACGAAACATTACTACCTGAGCAGGCTCATAATTGGAGGAGATATGTGCAGCAATTTTCAGCATTAAATGAACTCAGCATTCCACGTTATGGTCTTACACCCTCTGCAAACGTAATTGAATTACATGCATTTTCGGATAGCAGTCCTAGCGCATATGGATCGTGTGTGTATATCAGATCTATTCACAAAGATGGCAAAATCCACTCCCAACTATTTTGCTCGAAGTCAAGAGTGGGGCCCCTTAAGACAATAAGTATAGCTAGGCTAGAATTACAAGGAGCTGTTTTGATGGTAGAGTTGATGAAAAGATTATGTCAAGCCTTAAATCGTCAAATTGACAACATATATTACTATACAGACTCTACGGTGGTATTGGCTTGGATTGGATCACCATATATACTTGGGAGACATATGTTGCTAACAGAGTAGCCAAAATCCAAGCATGTACAGATATTCAGCAATGGAGTTACATAAAAGGAGAACACAATCCAGCTGATCTGGTATCGAGAGGATCCACTCTTTCGGAACTTATTAAGTCAACGTTTTGTTTCAAGGGACTCAAGTTCCTCAAAACCGATAAAATATTTTGGACAAAAACTGAATATACAATCCCTGAAGTTATTCCCGGATATCGTAGAACCAAATCAGTTTTAACAACTTCAATTATCCCAGATCCAGTAGAAAAGCTTAATCACAAAAATTCCTTTAACACTATGAAAATAATTTTCTCGTTATGCTACCGATTTTATAGCAATTGAGAAGAGAATTAAGAAGTTTTGGTCATCTAACAGTTGAAGAATTATATCAAGGAAATCGTCTGCTTTTGATTCAAGTACAGAGGACAGCATTTCCCAATGAGTATGAACTACTGAAGAAATTTGGAATGGTCAATAAACGATCAAGTATATCGTCGTTAAATCCGTATTTCGATGAGAAAATCAACTTAATAAGAGTCGGAGGCAGATTAAAACACTCGCATTTATTACCAGATGCCAAGCACCAAATACTTTTACCAAAAAACAGTCTTGTATCCAAGTTGCTACTGATTCAGCTACATGAAAAACATTTGCACACATCACGAAGAGCATTAATAGCCATTTCAAGACAACAATACTGGATTTTGAGCGTAGGCGGGATGGCTAGACGTGTTATTTCTTAATGTGTTAAATGTTTCAGATCAAAACTAACAACGATTAATCAACTGATGGGAAATCTACCAACAGAGAGAGTCAATCCATCACGACCTTTTTATCACTCAGGAGTTGATTTTTGTGGTCTCATTAGAACGCATCACAAAGTAAGAGGTAAAACACCATCAAAATCCTATCTGGCAGTTTTTGTTTGTTTTTCAACTAAAGCTGTTCACATCGAAGTTGTTGGAGATTTGTCTTCTGAAGCCTTTATAAATGCGCTTAAGAGATTTGTCGGCAGACGAGGTGTTTGTCAAACCATATATTGCGACAATGCAACTAACTTTGTTGGCGCTAAGAACGAACTCGCAGTGTTTAGAAGGGCTTTTTATTCAGAACGCGTGCAATCTACAATCAAGGACACATGTTTGCAGGATGGAATTATTTGAAAATTCATTCCACCTCGATCACCGCATTTTGGAGGACTTCGGGAAGCTACTGTTAAATCGGCAAAAACGCTACTAATTCCCTATCTTGGGGAAGCTTCGTTAACATACGAACAGCTATCAACAATAGTCATTCAAGTGGAGGCTATATTAAATCAAGACCTCTGACTCCTATTTCGGTCGATCCGAATGAAGCTCTCACCCCTGGGCACTTTTTAATAGGCACATCGCTGACAGCGCTGCCTGAACCAGATGTTACAGACACTAAATTAAACCGCCTGGATAAATTTCGACAAATACAACACATACAGCAACACTTCTGGAGACGCTGGTCAAAAGAATATTTGCATCTGTTGCAACAAAGGATGAAGTGGAAAACGGAACACAATATTCTAAAACAATGGGACAATGGTTGTTATAAAAAAAATGAATGCTTCACCTATGCGATGGAAACTAGGCCGAGTAACCGAAGTTGTTAAGGGAAGCGACAATCTAATCCGAGTGGCCACTGTTAGAACAGAAAATGGAACATACCAAAGAGCCATAAACAATCTTTGCCCATTGCCAATAGAGGACTCGATTGCTGAAAATGTTTATCACGATACAAAACCAAAATTAAATGAAACCAGTGCGAGTAAAGGAAAAAATTCATTCTGGAACATTTATATTTATTACAATTTAACAACATATTGGTGCTGCTAGATGGAATGGAATATGCACAGAAGATATGGCTAACAAAGCTTATTGCAGACCCATAATAGATAGCCTTCAACATCGAGTCATGGTGATAGAGAGCAACTATGAGATGCTGCATAATTCCCAAGGATCAAATTATGAAAAAAATAAGAGCGGCAAGATCTCCGTTTGACATCGTTGGAACACTAGCACATAATTTGTTTGGAATTTTGGATCATGCTATGCTAATCGAATCGAGGAACAAATAGCGTTAGTCAAAGAAAATGAACGCCATGCAGAATATCTTTTAAAAAGGCAGAATTCCATATCAGCCTCTACGGTCAACATTTTGAAAAGAGACACCTTTGAAATCCAACAACAATTTAAGGGTCTTCATCACTATTTAATGAGAACGATTGATGGAATTCAATCAAAGCAAACGCTGTTCGAGCAAAAACATGAGTTGGCAGCCCTTACTTCATATTTAATATTGATTATTACAAATTTTGAACGGAATCAGGAAGTGTTATTGGACGTTATGTTAGACTTGAAGCATGCTAAAATAAATCAAAAGTTGTTGACATCAAGACAATTCAGTGAACAGTTGCAGATTGCCAAAGGGATCTATAGTAGATATGTACAGAATGGCTTCAATCAAAGGCCGTAATTTGAACAACTCAATCGTTTTCGAGATGCGGCTACCCAAAATAAATGCTGAAGAATTTCAACTCTTTAATTTGGTCAACGTTCCTAGACTGCATGAAAATTTCAGTTATTTGGTCGACATATCTACTCCATATCTTGCAGTTTCGATAACCAGAGATAATTTTTTCCCGATAAGAGCGATTGAGTTGGCATCATGCAAGTTAATATCCCCCAAAAATAATCTATGTAATCAGCTCCATCCATCCAACTAATACGCAGCTTAGTAAGATGAACGGCTGTGAAATGGATCTTCTGAATCATGTTAAAGACGTTTTATCTCGATGTCAAATTAATGAAGTTAATTTACAAGACCAATGGATAGCTCTCAGCAAATCTAATGGATGGATTTTTTCGGTAGCATCTGGCGTAACAGGTCATCTTATTTGCGAAGGCAGGACTACAAGAATACACATTCAGGGCAATGGTCTGCTGGAGTTCCGTAAGTCATGTACACTCAAACTGCCATATACGATTCTCAACGGTCAACACGAGTACAACTATTCCATCAATAAATCATTAATTCCGAGCGCAAACAACAGCAACTGGATATTTAAAAAAAAAATGGAAAAACCACTTCTAAGACTTCAATGCCGCCCGAGGCTTATGACATTGATAAGAAACAGCTTGATGATCTCAGTACTAAAATTGAAAAGGTTATGAACCAAACAAATGCGTTTCCGATATCCCCGTCTTTGAGCGCGCATGGCGATCATCAATCACTATGGGTTGACATGGCTTTTAGCTGCTGGCATGATCGGGATGGGCATTGTATATTGGTTTCGTCATAGGAGAACAACACCAGCACCTAGACGCAGAGTTTCACGTTTTGAAGTGGAACCTTAGTTTAAGAACCTATGTAGCTAAAAATGTAAAATGTAGAAAATGTTAATGTTCTGATCGCATAAATGTCAATGAAGACAATTTAGTTTAAAATTAGAGAGTTAAGAACCCTCTAAAGGTATGTTATGTAATAATTTTCTCAAGCTACAATTTTGTCATACACACAATTAGTTTATATTTCATGTTTCAAGCGTGAGACCAGATTCAGAACGTATGTCATGTAAGAATCTTCTCAAGCTAGAATTTTGTCATATACACAATTAGTTTATAGTTCATGTTTCAAGCGTGAGACCAGATTCAGAACTCGCAGTACACGGTAATCGCATTTCAATTTGCTTGGGTCTGATCTCACGCCTGAAATATGTACCTGATTAAATTATTAGTCTTAAAGTAGTCAGTTCCAACAGAACCACCAACCGACGAAGTCGTTCATTGTCAACAAATTAAATTAATTAAATTAAATTAAACAAATTTAAAAGTGGTCTATTTTTTATTTGTGTCACTATAAAGTTAACATATATATTTTATAGCTTTCCAAAATTCCGCTGAAGATGTGGAGTTGTTTATAATATCAATACGTTGTTGATCAAATTTTATCTTTTTTTCGTGCAATCTACAATCAAGGACACATGTTTGCAGGATGGAATTATTTGAAAATTCATTCCACCTCGATCACCGCATTTTGGAGGACTTCGGGAAGCTACTGTTAAATCGGCAAAAACGCTACTAATTCCCTATCTTGGGGAAGCTTCGTTAACATACGAACAGCTATCAACAATAGTCATTCAAGTGGAGGCTATATTAAATCAAGACCTCTGACTCCTATTTCGGTCGATCCGAATGAAGCTCTCACCCCTGGGCACTTTTTAATAGGCACATCGCTGACAGCGCTGCCTGAACCAGATGTTACAGACACTAAATTAAACCGCCTGGATAAATTTCGACAAATACAACACATACAGCAACACTTCTGGAGACGCTGGTCAAAAGAATATTTGCATCTGTTGCAACAAAGGATGAAGTGGAAAACGGAACACAATATTCTAAAACAATGGGACAATGGTTGTAATAAAAAAAATGAATGCTTCACCTATGCGATGGAAACTAGGCCGAGTAACCGAAGTTGTTAAGGGAAGCGACAATCTAATCCGAGTGGCCACTGTTAGAACAGAAAATGGAACATACCAAAGAGCCATAAACAATCTTTGCCCATTGCCAATAGAGGACTCGATTGCTGAAAATGTTTATCACGATACAAAACCAAAATTAAATGAAACCAGTGCGAGTAAAGGAAAAAATTCATTCTGGAACATTTATATTTATTACAATTTAACAACATATTGGTGCTGCTAGATGGAATGGAATATGCACAGAAGATATGGCTAACAAAGCTTATTGCAGACCCATAATAGATAGCCTTCAACATCGAGTCATGGTGATAGAGAGCAACTATGAGATGCTGCATAATTCCCAAGGATCAAATTATGAAAAAAATAAGAGCGGCAAGATCTCCGTTTGACATCGTTGGAACACTAGCACAAAATTTGTTTGGAATTTTGGATCATGCTATGCTAATCGAATCGAGGAACAAATAGCGTTAGTCAAAGAAAATGAACGCCATGCAGAATATCTTTTAAAAAGGCAGAATTCCATATCAGCCTCTACGGTCAACATTTTGAAAAGAGACACCTTTGAAATCCAACAACAATTTAAGGGTCTTCATCACTATTTAATGAGAACGATTGATGGAATTCAATCAAAGCAAACGCTGTTCGAGCAAAAACATGAGTTGGCAGCCCTTACTTCATATTTAATATTGATTATTACAAATTTTGAACGGAATCAGGAAGTGTTATTGGACGTTATGTTAGACTTGAAGCATGCTAAAATAAATCAAAAGTTGTTGACATCAAGACAATTCAGTGAACAGTTGCAGATTGCCAAAGGGATCTATAGTAGATATGTACAGAATGGCTTCAATCAAAGGCCGTAATTTGAACAACTCAATCGTTTTCGAGATGCGGCTACCCAAAATAAATGCTGAAGAATTTCAACTCTTTAATTTGGTCAACGTTCCTAGACTGCATGAAAATTTCAGTTATTTGGTCGACATATCTACTCCATATCTTGCAGTTTCGATAACCAGAGATAATTTTTTCCCGATAAGAGCGATTGAGTTGGCATCATGCAAGTTAATATCCCCCAAAAATTATCTATGTAATCAGCTCCATCCATCCAACTAATACGCAGCTTAGTAAGATGAACGGCTGTGAAATGGATCTTCTGAATCATGTTAAAGACGTTTTATCTCGATGTCAAATTAATGAAGTTAATTTACAAGACCAATGGATAGCTCTCAGCAAATCTAATGGATGGATTTTTTCGGTAGCATCTGGCGTAACAGGTCATCTTATTTGCGAAGGCAGGACTACAAGAATACACATTCAGGGCAATGGTCTGCTGGAGTTCCGTAAGTCATGTACACTCAAACTGCCATATACGATTCTCAACGGTCAACACGAGTACAACTATTCCATCAATAAATCATTAATTCCGAGCGCAAACAACAGCAACTGGATATTTAAAAAAAAAATGGAAAAACCACTTCTAAGACTTCAATGCCGCCCGAGGCTTATGACATTGATAAGAAACAGCTTGATGATCTCAGTACTAAAATTGAAAAGGTTATGAACCAAACAAATGCGTTTCCGATATCCCCGTCTTTGAGCGCGCATGGCGATCATCAATCACTATGGGTTGACATGGCTTTTAGCTGCTGGCATGATCGGGATGGGCATTGTATATTGGTTTCGTCATAGGAGAACAACACCAGCACCTAGACGCAGAGTTTCACGTTTTGAAGTGGAACCTTAGTTTAAGAACCTATGTAGCTAAAAATGTAAAATGTAGAAAATGTTAATGTTCTGATCGCATAAATGTCAATGAAGACAATTTAGTTTAAAATTAGAGAGTTAAGAACCCTCTAAAGGTATGTTATGTAATAATTTTCTCAAGCTACAATTTTGTCATACACACAATTAGTTTATATTTCATGTTTCAAGCGTGAGACCAGATTCAGAACGTATGTCATGTAAGAATCTTCTCAAGCTAGAATTTTGTCATATACACAATTAGTTTATAGTTCATGTTTCAAGCGTGAGACCAGATTCAGAACTCGCAGTACACGGTAATCGCATTTCAATTTGCTTGGGTCTGATCTCACGCCTGAAATATGTACCTGATTAAATTATTAGTCTTAAAGTAGTCAGTTCCAACAGAACCACCAACCGACGAAGTCGTTCATTGTCAACAAATTAAATTAATTAAATTAAATTAAACAAATTTAAAAGTGGTCTATTTTTTATTTGTGTCACTATAAAGTTAACATATATATTTTATAGCTTTCCAAAATTCCGCTGAAGATGTGGAGTTGTTTATAATATCAATACGTTGTTGATCAAATTTTATCTTTTTTTCGTGCAATCTACAATCAAGGACACATGTTTGCAGGATGGAATTATTTGAAAATTCATTCCACCTCGATCACCGCATTTTGGAGGACTTCGGGAAGCTACTGTTAAATCGGCAAAAACGCTACTAATTCCCTATCTTGGGGAAGCTTCGTTAACATACGAACAGCTATCAACAATAGTCATTCAAGTGGAGGCTATATTAAATCAAGACCTCTGACTCCTATTTCGGTCGATCCGAATGAAGCTCTCACCCCTGGGCACTTTTTAATAGGCACATCGCTGACAGCGCTGCCTGAACCAGATGTTACAGACACTAAATTAAACCGCCTGGATAAATTTCGACAAATACAACACATACAGCAACACTTCTGGAGACGCTGGTCAAAAGAATATTTGCATCTGTTGCAACAAAGGATGAAGTGGAAAACGGAACACAATATTCTAAAACAATGGGACAATGGTTGTAATAAAAAAAATGAATGCTTCACCTATGCGATGGAAACTAGGCCGAGTAACCGAAGTTGTTAAGGGAAGCGACAATCTAATCCGAGTGGCCACTGTTAGAACAGAAAATGGAACATACCAAAGAGCCATAAACAATCTTTGCCCATTGCCAATAGAGGACTCGATTGCTGAAAATGTTTATCACGATACAAAACCAAAATTAAATGAAACCAGTGCGAGTAAAGGAAAAAATTCATTCTGGAACATTTATATTTATTACAATTTAACAACATATTGGTGCTGCTAGATGGAATGGAATATGCACAGAAGATATGGCTAACAAAGCTTATTGCAGACCCATAATAGATAGCCTTCAACATCGAGTCATGGTGATAGAGAGCAACTATGAGATGCTGCATAATTCCCAAGGATCAAATTATGAAAAAAATAAGAGCGGCAAGATCTCCGTTTGACATCGTTGGAACACTAGCACAAAATTTGTTTGGAATTTTGGATCATGCTATGCTAATCGAATCGAGGAACAAATAGCGTTAGTCAAAGAAAATGAACGCCATGCAGAATATCTTTTAAAAAGGCAGAATTCCATATCAGCCTCTACGGTCAACATTTTGAAAAGAGACACCTTTGAAATCCAACAACAATTTAAGGGTCTTCATCACTATTTAATGAGAACGATTGATGGAATTCAATCAAAGCAAACGCTGTTCGAGCAAAAACATGAGTTGGCAGCCCTTACTTCATATTTAATATTGATTATTACAAATTTTGAACGGAATCAGGAAGTGTTATTGGACGTTATGTTAGACTTGAAGCATGCTAAAATAAATCAAAAGTTGTTGACATCAAGACAATTCAGTGAACAGTTGCAGATTGCCAAAGGGATCTATAGTAGATATGTACAGAATGGCTTCAATCAAAGGCCGTAATTTGAACAACTCAATCGTTTTCGAGATGCGGCTACCCAAAATAAATGCTGAAGAATTTCAACTCTTTAATTTGGTCAACGTTCCTAGACTGCATGAAAATTTCAGTTATTTGGTCGACATATCTACTCCATATCTTGCAGTTTCGATAACCAGAGATAATTTTTTCCCGATAAGAGCGATTGAGTTGGCATCATGCAAGTTAATATCCCCCAAAAATTATCTATGTAATCAGCTCCATCCATCCAACTAATACGCAGCTTAGTAAGATGAACGGCTGTGAAATGGATCTTCTGAATCATGTTAAAGACGTTTTATCTCGATGTCAAATTAATGAAGTTAATTTACAAGACCAATGGATAGCTCTCAGCAAATCTAATGGATGGATTTTTTCGGTAGCATCTGGCGTAACAGGTCATCTTATTTGCGAAGGCAGGACTACAAGAATACACATTCAGGGCAATGGTCTGCTGGAGTTCCGTAAGTCATGTACACTCAAACTGCCATATACGATTCTCAACGGTCAACACGAGTACAACTATTCCATCAATAAATCATTAATTCCGAGCGCAAACAACAGCAACTGGATATTTAAAAAAAAAATGGAAAAACCACTTCTAAGACTTCAATGCCGCCCGAGGCTTATGACATTGATAAGAAACAGCTTGATGATCTCAGTACTAAAATTGAAAAGGTTATGAACCAAACAAATGCGTTTCCGATATCCCCGTCTTTGAGCGCGCATGGCGATCATCAATCACTATGGGTTGACATGGCTTTTAGCTGCTGGCATGATCGGGATGGGCATTGTATATTGGTTTCGTCATAGGAGAACAACACCAGCACCTAGACGCAGAGTTTCACGTTTTGAAGTGGAACCTTAGTTTAAGAACCTATGTAGCTAAAAATGTAAAATGTAGAAAATGTTAATGTTCTGATCGCATAAATGTCAATGAAGACAATTTAGTTTAAAATTAGAGAGTTAAGAACCCTCTAAAGGTATGTTATGTAATAATTTTCTCAAGCTACAATTTTGTCATACACACAATTAGTTTATATTTCATGTTTCAAGCGTGAGACCAGATTCAGAACGTATGTCATGTAAGAATCTTCTCAAGCTAGAATTTTGTCATATACACAATTAGTTTATAGTTCATGTTTCAAGCGTGAGACCAGATTCAGAACTCGCAGTACACGGTAATCGCATTTCAATTTGCTTGGGTCTGATCTCACGCCTGAAATATGTACCTGATTAAATTATTAGTCTTAAAGTAGTCAGTTCCAACAGAACCACCAACCGACGAAGTCGTTCATTGTCAACAAATTAAATTAATTAAATTAAATTAAACAAATTTAAAAGTGGTCTATTTTTTATTTGTGTCACTATAAAGTTAACATATATATTTTATAGCTTTCCAAAATTCCGCTGAAGATGTGGAGTTGTTTATAATATCAATACGTTGTTGATCAAATTTTATCTTTTTTTCATGGCAAATGCGCTTAAAGTTCTTATTTGCTTCGCCATAGAGTGTTTTAAACATACTGGTATTATATTCCCTAAAAAGTTTTAGTAATTTGAAAGAGCTATTTCTAGGTTTCAAACACTCATAATCAAACCACTTCTGTTTTGAGATTTTATTTTTTCTTGTAGGTAAGCTCTGAACTGCGTTTTTAATTATACTTGTAAGAGCATCCACATTAGGTAAAATATCCACTGTGTGTAATCGCTCAAGTTCTCAATTTAGATTACTTAGATACATATTTTGCGTTCGGTCATTCCACACTAGTTTTGGTAAAAGTCCTAATTGCCTTATACTCCTCTCATTCGTAGGTCTGGATACCAAACAGCTAACTTCGAGTATCATATGGTCCGAGAAAGTCTCCATTCCTATCCTGAAGTTGCTAAGGAGACAGTTCCAATAAAACTTTTGTTTCGAGAGTTAGTCGATGCTGAGGGTTTGGAAAGTCCATTTCTGCAGACTGTATATCGGCAATGACGGACCAAATACCGCTGTCAGGCAGAATCGATCTTTCAACCTGGACGATGATGACCAACAATTCCGTCCACCCGACCTGGATGTAGTGAAGATAGCTTTATCTAAGCTTAAGTCCAACAAAGCTGCTGGAGCGGACGGCCTGACTGCCGAGCTCTACAGAGCAGCGAGCGATGACTTGGAAAGGAGCATACACCAACTCATCTGTAAAATATGATCGGACGAAAGTATGCCCGATGAATGGAGCCTCGGCATTGTTTGTCCGGTTCTCAAGAAAGGAGACCCTCTGAACTACGCCAACTACAGAGGCATCAGTCTCTTTAACATCGCATACAAGATCTTATCCGCCGTATTGTGTGAACGCCTGAAGCCGTTCGTCAACAACCTGATAGGTCCATATCAGTGTGGCTTCAGGCCAGGAAAGTCCATCATCGACCAGATATTCACACTACGGCAGATCTTGGAGAAGACCCATGAGCTTCAGATCGATTCACACCACGTATTCATCGATTTTAAGGCCGTGTATGACAGCTTCTATAGAGACGAGCTATACAGAGCAATGTCTTGTTTTGGCATCCCTGCCAAACTCGTCCGTCTGTGCAGGATGACGATGGGGAATGCACGCTGCTCCATCAAGGTCGGTAAAGATTTTACGGAGACCTTTGATGTCCAGAAAGGATTTAAACAAGGCGATGCGCTGTCATGCGATTATTTCAACATCGTACTTGAAAGAATAGTGCAAAACTCACGAGCAAGCACAAGAGGCACTATCTTTCAAAAGTCCGTCCAACTACTCGCATACGCTGACGATATTTCCATAATCGGGAGAAAGCAGCGCGATATCAGTGGCGCTCTCGCGAGTATTGAGACGGAAGCGGCGAAAATGGGTTTAGCGGCCAACGAGGCCAAGACCAAGTAGATGCTGTCAAGCAAAAAGGACAACCAACACCGACGTCTCGGGCAGAACGTCACCGTCGACAGATATAACTTTGAGGTAGTTAAGGACTTTGTCTACCTAGGCTCTGCTATAAATACAGACAACGACACCAGCGCTGAGATCAAGCGAAGAATAACTCTTGCCAACCGCTGTTTCTTTGGGCTAAGAAGGCAATTACATAAGTAGCAAAGCCCTCTCTCGGACAACTAAAGTCACCTTTTATAAGACCTCAATAATCCCGGTCCTGCTCCATGGCGCAGAGGCATGGACATTATCAAAAATGGATGAGGGTGTTCTTGGTTGCTTCGACAGAAAAATCGTTCGGCGATCTTGGGTCTCTTCTGCATTGAAGGAGAATGGAGGAGGAGATACAACAATGAACTCTACGGACTGTACAGCGACATCGACCTAACCAGAAGAGTGAAGATCCAAGGACTGAGATGGCTGGGTCATGTAAAGTGCATGGATACCAATGCTCCGGTCCGAAAAGTCTTCGAATCCGCTCCCGATGGACAGCGCAGTAGAGGAAGGCCAAGAGGTGGCGCACGCAAGTGGAAGGGGACATCAGCCACCTTTGCGTGCGAAACTGGAGGCAGCTAGCCAGGGATCGAGCTGGCTGGAGAGGCTTGTTGACCGAGGCCCAGGTCCACCCCGGACTGTAGCGCCACTTAAACTAAGTAAGTAAAAAAATAATAAACTTTTTTTGTTTATTTAATTATTCGCACTTTTTGATTTCTATCGGATCTGCCAACTTTTGTCGACTGATATCCAGACAAAGGTTTTTAAATCCACTTTTTAAATCTTAAACGACACTTTTGCATCTACGTTTTTGCACTTGATTCAATCACTTACAAAGTATCTACAGAGAGAACTTCTAAAGAGCCAGGGCTTACAATTCGAACTCCACTTTCGAAGTTCAAATCTGTGCAATAAGCAATAAGATCTTTAATTGAGTTCGAACCTGTCATCCCGTCATCAACGTATACGTCATTTAAGAGGATTTGAGAGGCTATAGGGTATTACGCCCTATAATCAAATGCCAACTGCTTCAGAAATCGAACTGACGAAAACGGAGCGGTACCGTACGTTACCGTGCGCAAGTGAAGTGTTCAATTTCTTTCATAGGATTATCTCACCAAACAATTCGCGGTCGTCCATCAAAATTTGAGGAAACATCTTTCCAACATCGGCCGTACAAACTACGCTAAACAAATTCCGTTGAATCGGAGGACCTACTACTAATGCGCCGTTTAAGAATTGACCATTGGAGTTCTTAGCAAACCTGTCGAAGACAACGCAAAGTTTCGTAGAGCCGCTGTCCGGTTTTAATACTGCGTGATGTGGTAAAAAGAATGATTTACCTGAAATTGACACTACTTCATCGAAAAGAATCTGCAACATATGGCCAAGCTCTAAATACTCCGCCATAAATAATAATAATAATATTTAGGGTGTAGTACACTGCGACCTTTGTATCTATTGTGCCCCCTACTTATACCTTGGAGAGGTTTTTTCCCTCTTCCAGAGCTCCCTCACAGCTTAATTCACCAGGAATTATGTTGGTGTGTTTATGCTCTCGCTTTGGCCTTGGCAAGGGAAAACCTACTCAGAGCATGTCATACATGACCAGTTTCTTTTATGAATCTGAAAATGAGCAGTGGATCCGTGGTTGGTAAATCGTTTTCTTGAATTTGGTGTTTTCCCAAATATTTAAACCTTTTTCGCGTCGGTGCAAAATCTGCGGAGACCTTCATCTGATATCCCTATTTTCCTTAGGTGTTCCTGAGTTTGCAATGCCCCGTTAGGAAACCAGTTAGGATGCGTAGGATATTTTTGCTAAGATTGATACATGCTTTAGATCTTTTGAGATTGTTATCTCCAAAGAGTTTTTTTAGCTTGTCTCAGACCGTGAAGATCCCGAAAGGTTCTAGCCCTTTTCTCCTTTTCCGATGTCCTGAATTCCTCGTGTAGGGTGTGTTCCCCTATCCCGCAGAATGGTTCTGCTGCCCCTTTTCTCGCTAGAGAGTCCGCCACCTCGTTACCAGTGATGCCCACATGGCCTGGTATCCAGCAGACAGATACTCTGTTTTTCTTGCCCAATTTGTTGAGACTTTGTAGGCATTCCCATACAAGTTTGGATTTAATGATAAGTTTGATAGCTGCTCGACTATCTGACATTATTGCTATGTTACAGTTTCTGTTATTCTTTTCGAGATTGATTCGAATGCATCTTTCTATAGCGCATACGTTTTGATGCTTGAAAAATGCTGGTACTCTTGCCCATGGATTCATGCTTCATTCTTTTTTGTTGCTAAGCTTCGTTAAGAAATTATTTTCAAAGTTGTATTTCTTAATGCTGTCATCTCTTGGAATTGCCAAGTGCATCATATTCTTTCGAACTAATGCATTTCGCCTTTCCAGTTTCTTCTTTTGCTATTCTTAGAATGGTTTTATTCGCCGCTTCTGAGACAATGAAGTGTAGTACGCATTGCGCCGGTGATGAATAGGCACGCCAGTCTTTGCACCTTGTTGAGAGATTCTCTCGTTCTGACAAGACTGGTTCGTTTTGCCCATGCTACTGCACCATATGTGATCATTGGTCTTACAATCGCTATGTACATACATCGCAGAATGTTAGGGGTACATCCCCACTACTTTCCCGCTAGGCTCTTACATATCATAAGAGCACGGGCTGCTTTTCTAGCAGCTTCCTCAGTGTGGTTCTTCCAGAGTAGTTTGCTGTCTAGATGCAGTCCCAGATACTTCACATCATTGACCGGTATCAGTGTCGTGCCTGACAATCGGATTTCTTTGAGTCTTTGAAGTTTTCTTTTCATTGTGAATGGCACTATCGTGGTCTTAGCCGGATTGATTTTCAGCCCGGCCGTGAGGCACCATTCCTGGGTTACTCTCAGACCTCATTGTATAATGTCGCAGAGGGTTTCTTCGAACTTTCCTCTGGCAATTAATAATATGTCCTCAGCTTACGCCTGACAGCTGATTCCAAGGGTGGTTAATTTTTCCAGTAGTTCGTCTACAACAAGCCTACTCTAATTGTTCCAGCTGCTGTCTGTGTGTCTGCTGATCTAGTGCTCAGCATTTCGCACATTCATCTGGATACTGTGTTTGTGGCTCCTTTCCGTTGTAGGGCTCGTTTGATAGCCTCATGCAAGGTATTGTCAAATGCCCCCTCAATATCAAGAAAGGCACACAATGCTATCTCCTTTGAATTCAGAGCACTTTGGATAATTTCTGTTAGCTGATACAGGGCCGTCTCTGTCGATCTGCCCGCCCTGTATGCATGTTGGTTTTCCTGGGATTCGTCACTGGATTTCTCCTGATACTTGTGTTGTCCAGGTCAATTCAATATCAAGGGATAAGTCCACACACTACAACACTGCCGAACCGGTAGCTCAGGGAACCCTTTGCCTTTTTTATAGCATCGAAGGACTCCTACACCTTTGTATTGAGGCCTTCATTTTGCGCCTCCAGTAGTGCCAAGGATGTTTTGAACTCCTGCTTCGCAATTCGGAGTAGGAAGATGGTCACTGAATGCGCCCGTGGTATATCTTCCTCACTGCAGGCCATTATTTCTGACCCCTTCCATCTGCTTAACTTGGGTGCTACTGCTTTCAGCCAGTCCTCTGTCTGCGGAGTTTTGCAGTCCACCAGTAGCATCCCAGGCTTGAAATGTATGCCCTGAAATTTGAGCTTATTCTCCAGGGCCATTTCATTCACAATGGGGTCTTCCAGTGATGTAAGGTCTTTGCTGCTGAGTACCTCCTGGTGATATTTCACCAGGAGAACACCTGTTCAGTCACCGCACCAGTGGTTTGTCGTACTCGCGCTGTACCAGCTTTCGCCGCTGCAGCGTAGCTGCGACAGACCGCGGGGGCATTGGCTTTCACAGCACGCACTTAGCCCTGGTGGCAGCTTCTTCCACCGTTTGTTTTTTGGTTACGTTGCTAGAGGGTGTGATGGCAATGTTTCCCCTTTTCTCCGCAGCCCGATGTTCCTCAGCCCTTCTTCTTGCTTCCTCGGGCTCAAAGCCTTTACTGAAGAAGCGGAGGTACCATCTCACTCCAGCGCCACTTAGCCCCTTCCTAAGAGGGTCGTCTCTTCCGCCGGGTTTCCCAAGTGAAGGTAAGGCTGGGCCTTTAGTTTTCTCCGCGGCCTGGACTTTTGGGGGATTAGAGACTTCCGGAGTTTCATTCGCTCTCTTTTCCTCCATTCTGCCCCTATTTTCCGTCGAGGGTGAGGTAGGAGCTTGGCTCTTACCCCTGCTGTCCGAAAGTTGTCGCGAGGTGGTGGCTAGGGCGCACCTTCCTAAAACTTCCGTCTCGACTTGTTCCGGGTATATCTTGCGCCTTTCGTTCGTTGTGGATGTCATGCTCCACGAGCCCGGCAGTTTCTGATGCAGTTTGTCCCCGCAATTTATTTAAAATGTTTTTGTTTTTACTTTTACTAGGTTTCATATTCCCACGATTAGCGCGGGAAAGACGGTCGACCACGCCAGAGCCCCGCATTAGCGTGGTAAGGCTATGGTTACTCCCCGAGGCGGCCCTGTTTCGTGGAGGCTCCGTTAACATACACCCGGCTACCCCTGGCTGGAAACCATTCAATAAGCACGGGTCGCTTAACACTTTGATTTAGGGGTGGGTAGTTCTTAGTTAATCGCTCCTCAACATCCTGTCTGCCATGGGTGGCCCTTCTGTCAACGGACGTCGTCGATAGCATAGCCCGTTGAGTTATTGCGGTGTTAAGCCGCCGCACCAGGCACCTTTACAAAGGTAGAAGCACACACGACAAGGTAACTGCCCATAGCGAAGGTACTCCTTGAAGAAATCACGATGTAACAGATGCAGTTGAGGATTATAATAGAATCTAATCAAATGTAGGCTCTGGTGTTTTGAAGGGCAAAGAAACAACATATTTTCCATCCTGAGAACGAGCGAATGCTTGTCGAAAGTGCCGCTCAGCTGGGTCGTTGTTGAATAATACTTTCTCAAAAAAAAAAAAAACGTTGAAGTAAGATGCTTACGTCACCTATTGAGTGCAAAGAAGAAGGTGTGTTTTCCGGTATCTAACGTTTTTCTGGTAATTACCTAACAAGACGAAGTATAGTGGGCAAGTGGAACACCTCCAGACCCTTTAATTTGACCCCTCTTTACTATGCACCAATTTTTATCAGCCTTTAGAAATACATCAATAGTAGTAGGGACTTTAAAATAAGGATCTGCCACATCTAACCCCTTTACCTGCCACCGTGAAGAAACATTAAATAAGTGAGTTGGTAAATTCGAAGTGAGCTTTTTAAGAATAGAGGGCGCGACGTAGAAAGAAGTTGAATTTACAAGTAAACACAGTTGAATCGCGATACATCCTATTGTATAACCAACTTCAATAGATGACAAACCGGAAACGGCAATTAAAACACAATGCATGTGTTTTCACAAAATGTCAGATCACACCTTATCAAGTTTGAAGTGATCGGTTGTGTTTTAAGAGTGGAATCTCTTGAGTTGTGATCCCATTTTTGGTGGAAAAAGTATTTATTTTTTGGTTAAATTAGAAATAAACCATAGTGTGCTAAAGACTGACTTTTTAAACCGTTTCTCAATAAGAAAAATTCATAAGCCCCTTGTTAAAACAGTGAAAAATCAATTTCTTTTCCCCTTAAACTCATCTAATCAGCTATTTCTCTTTACTTACATATTTTACTTCCCGCAAACACCCATACTATCATTCCCATGTACAATATGAATCCATGTAGTGAATGCCTCTCCGACCTCCCCGCCGATGAAGATTTTGTAACTTGCCATAGATGTGACCGTAAAATGCACTATGATTGTATCTCCAATTCTGAAAAAACCTTACAGGAAAATGAACATTCCTACAAAGGAGAAATGGAGATGTTCAACCTGCAGAAAGGAACTTGCAGCCCTCTCCTCACCTAAATCACCTGTTGAAATAACTTTAATCCAACCCTTGTCAAAGCGAATGAAAGTTCCCCTGCAGTTGTGCAACAAAACTAAAAACAAGCGCTACAACAGCACCTCAAGGCACTAACACTGACACACTTTTAAATGAAATGTGCAAAATGCGAAAGGAAATAGCTGACATAAACACTAGTTGTGAATTTTTGGCTAAAAAATTTTAAAAGATAAAACAACATATGACTTAACAGTGAAGCCCTTAAGAAATTGTCCAACGAAATAAAAAAACTAAAAGAAAGTAATCAGAAAAAGGACCAACAAATTTATCTAATGGAAACAAAAATTAACGGGCTTGAACAACAATTATTAAAAAATAACATGGAAATTAAGAAAATTCCACCGATGCAAAACGAAAATTTAATTGAAATTGTCCAAGCACTAGGCAAAATATTAGACCAAAATATATGCAACTCATGTCACTGACATTTACAGAACTAAAAAAAAACCAAACAAATCAACAATTATCGTCTCTTTCACCAGCCACCCAGGCAAAACAAATCTAATTAAAAATGCAAAAGTCATGCAGATTATTCCTCTAAAAAAAACAGAGAAAATACTTGCAATGGCCCTGCGCCAAGTACAACACCCGAAATTGAAGCATTGATATACATAAAAAATCACCGGGCCGTGCGACGATGTAAACAAGATGAACAACTAAGCTTTGTTGTTGTTCGTAATAATTGAGAAAGTCCAAACAAAAACAAAATGGAAAGCACATACATATAGTGAAGCTGATGTTGACTTTGGGGTAATACATGGTGTTAAAGGCATTGAAAAAAAGTATTTGGAAAACATGAATTTCTGTTGCATAAGTTTTAATATAAGATCGATTACAAAAACATGGGATGTCTTTATAGCGGAAATTGAAAATGTGCTATGAAGTGTCGATATATTAGTAGTGAATGAAATTAATATACCGAAGATAAAAAATGACTTTTATAACATTGACGGTTTTAATCCTGAATTCGTAAACCGTGATGCCACGAAAGGCGGAGGAGTTGCAATTATTATAAAAAACAAAATAACTTACACAATAAACTATATATGTCATAACTGTGAACAAAAACTTATAATATACAGTCGACCTAGTTCCAGTGTTGAAAGATTCATTGAAGAATTAGATGGCTTCTTAAAAGGAAATAATGAAAATATCGTGCTGGGAAATATCAATATTAAAATCCAAGGTGAGAATAATTCACTTGTTTTAAAATACATGGAGATGATGGCTTCGAAAGGGTTGACAAGCGTTATCAAACGACCCAGAAGTACCAGAGCTGCTCACGAGCTCTACGAGCGGAAGAGGAGAGACGTACACCGGCTTCTCAGGAGGAAGAAGAAAGAGCATGAGAAGCGCGCGATCGAGGAAATTGAGAGATGCTACTCCAGGAATGTGGTTTGGAAGTTTTAACAAAACATGCCACGGAAACAAACCCCAAACCGAAGCCTGTAGAGATGAATAAAGGAACATCGTTGTAGAATTGCAGTAGATGCTGACGATTTGGAAAGACCATCTCTGCAGACTGTATAATGGCGATGACGGACCAAATACCGCTGTCAGCCAGAATCAGCCTTTCAAACTGGACGATGATGACCAACAATTCCGTCCACCCGACCTGGATGAAGTGACGATAGCTGTATCGAAGCTTAAGTCCAACAAAGCTGCTGGAGCGGATGGCCTGACTGCCGAGCTTTTCAAAGCGGCAGGCGATGACCTGGTAAGGAGCATACACCAACTCATCTCTAAAATATGGTCGGACGAGAGTATGCCCGATGAATGGAACCTCAGCATTGTTTGTCCGATTCTCAAGAAAGGAGACCCTCTGACCTGCGCCAACTACAGAGGCATCAGTCTTATACGTCGTATTGTGTGAACGCCTGAAGCCGTTCGTCAACAACCTGATAGGTCCATATCAGTGTGGCTTCAGGCCAGGAAAGTCCACCATCGACCAGATATTCACACTACGGTAGATCTGGGAGAAGACCCATGAGCTTCAGATCGATACCCACCACCTATTCATCGATTTTAAGGCCGCAGCATCTATAGAGACGAGCTCCGTCCAACTACTCGCATACGCCAACGATATTTCCAAAATCGGGAGAAAGCAGCGTGATGTCAGTGGCGCTTTCGCGAGTATTGAGACGGAAGCGGCGAAAATGGGTTTAGCGGTCAATGAGGGCTAGACCAAGTATATGCTGTCTCGGGCAGAACGTCACCTTCGACAGATATAACTTTGAGGTAGTTAAGGACTTTGTCTACCTAGGCTCTGCTATAAATACAGACAACGACACCAGCGCTGAGATCAAGCGAAGAATAACTCTTGTCAACCTCTGTTTCTTTGGGTTAAGAAGGCAATTGAGTAGCAAAACCCTCTCTCGGACAACAAAAGTCACCCTTTATAAGGCCTTTATAATCCCGGTCCTGCTCTATGGCGCAGAGGCATGGTCATTTTCAAAAATGGATGAGGGTGTTCTTGGTTGCTTCGAGAGAAAAATTCTTCGGGCGATCTTCGGTCCCGTCTGCATTGACGGTGAGTTGAGGAGGAGATAAAACGACGAATTGTACGAACTGTACAGCGACATGGACCTAGCCAGAAGAGTGAAGATCTAAAGACTGAGATGGCTGGGTCATGTAGAGCGCATGGGCACCAATGTTCCGGTCCGAAAAGTCTTCGAATCCACTCCCGATGGACAGCGCAGTAGAGGAAGGCCAAGACTCAGGTGGCGCACGCAAGTGGAAGGGGACATCAGCCAAATAAGCGTGCGAAACTGGAGGCAGCTAGCCAGGGATCGAGCTGGCTGGAGAAGCTTTTACATATGTATATCAAAAAACAATTGTAAATAAAAGATTGTTTTTAAAAAAATATTTTTTTACCATTAATTTATTGTCTGCCAGTTTGGCGATGGCGATGGCGTGATAGTGAGCTCATTGGACTATCACGCAGAGTCTGGGTTTGATTCCTGGCTGGGTCACCAACAATTTTTCAAATCGCCATCACCCTTTCGGCGGGCAATGGCAAACTCCCGAAAGTAAAATTGCCTACGAAAAAGCTTCTAAGGGGTGCCGTTCGGATTCGGCGATAAACCGTAGGCCCCGCCCAGATGTGACAAAAATAACAATATGAACAACACAAATGAGTGTCAAGAAGCTAGGCCATGGCCCATACCGGCTGCCAGCGCCACAGTGTTTTTTTGTCAGTTTGGTTAAGTATGATGGGAGAAAGAGAGAGGAAGGAAAATTAAAAGGAGAGTTGTTAGTTGTGTGTATGTGTGCTCACTACGCTGCAGAAATCTTGATTTTTACGTATCTCCCCGGGGATCTACCTTATTTTACAGGGCTGGTAAGGCAGACAGCAGACATTGCCTAAGTCTGCTGTGAGAGAGTTTGCTTCATAATCACGTCTAATTTTTTCTATCCTTCGCAGTTGCTTTTGCACGTTTGTTATAAATGTGGAGATCTCCATTCAGTTTTGTTCTGACTCCAACTTTTGGCCAACTATTGATTACCGGTTTATCATGTCAGTTCTCTATCGCAGAAAGAGTCTGCAATGGAATATTGCGTGCTCTGTATCTTTCTTTTGATTTGGGCAGTCTGGACAAAAAGGTGAGCCCGAAGCGGTGAGGATACCTACCGTGATCAGATAGGAACTGCGTAAGATGGTAGTTACAATTTCCGTGGCTTCGGTTTATCCAAACGTCTATGATTGAGATCAATCTTTGGGTTCATCTGCCCTTCGTAGTGGTGTTCCACCGAGCTTGCCACTTGGTCATTGAAGTCACTCTTTCTTCTTCCTTCATCATTTTGACGACTGTCGCCTCTTGGTTACTAGATGTTCTCCTGTTATAGATTCTTTGCATCTCATCCGCAAGGATATCGATGGGAATTATCTCGGTTGTAACAAAAGCTGCTTCGTCTGATTACCCTAACTGCGCTAAGTCGATATGTTGATAACAACTTTCTCCTTGCTTGTTTGGCGCTAGAGCCTCTACCAAGATTGGGGCAGTGTATAACAGGACTGAGTTTACTACCTTGGATATTATAATTCTTCAAGCATATCCGGGTCCTCCGATTTTTGACAGTATTTCAGAGAGTGCTGCTTGGAGTTTCGACACCTTTTTGCCTGAATAATCGATGTGAGACATAAAGTTTAGTCTATTGTCCAAAATTACTCCAAGGGATTCTATAGAGTCTTTTGATCTAATAGTTTGGCTTCCTACCCTTATGTACACGTATTCCAAATTTTTGGCGACTGTTTATTAGAACAGCTTACGTTTCATGATATGCTAGTTCTAGGCCGGCGACTATTAGCCAGTCTTTGATGAGGTTGATTGCGTTGATCTTCAAATTCCAGCCGTCGCAATATCGTTTAATTTTATCGAAGTCACGTTGCAAAAGTACGACATTAATCCTTGGATCTGATTTGTATGTGAATAATTCGTCTGCGTACGCTTCGTGTAAATGTGAAATAGGATCGGTGAATTAACCGCATCTTGTTGGAGACAGTTTTTAATGTGAAATGTTCCAGCAGAAGGCACATTCTAGTGGAAGATGTCGAAACCCAATGTTCGGTAATCTATCGGTTTCCACTGATTCCTTAATTCTAATTGTGTCGAAGATTGTTTAAAGCTCCTCCTTCAAAATGAACTGGGATTGTTCCCTTTTATTTGCGATGACATTCGTTCGTTATTTCATTTCTAAGGTAGAAGTTGTGCACAGGAACTCGGTTTTCCATGTCGCGGTTCGGGCCAATGATGATTAAATTTGCCTTGTACACTTCCTGGAAAGTCGCTCCTACAGCCTCTTCCTTCTCCTGCGAATTTTCGATCACAAAGAACTTGTAATTGTCAACAGCCCCATTTGTTTCAATGTCTGCTGCAATAAGTATGTTTTATTTATTTATTTATTTTATTTATTTTATTTATTTTATTTATTTTATTTATTTTATTTATTTTATTTATTTTATTTATTTTATTTATTTTATTTATTATTAAATTAGCAATACAATACTACAAGACAATTCATCTTTTGGAAGTATGGATTTTACATTTTGACAACTTTAAATAATTTCTTTACAGTTTATAATTTGTAGAGGAAAAACAACAATAGCAGTTCAGATCGTATTAATTTAAGTTAAAATTAAATTTTTTTTGAAAGGCGGTATAAGAATTGAATATCTGAAATCCATGCGGTAGATTGTTCCAGGCAGTTACAAGAAAGGATCGTTCATCAATACAATGAGTGACACTACTAGATTTGGTAAATCTTATCATTTCAAAGAGGAAACTTGGAGATTTAGTATTAATAACTTTGAAGAGTTTTAAGATATTCCGAAAGTTAAAATATAGATCTAGCCTCAGGCCAAAAACAGACGATGGCAAGTAGGACGAGGAATATTATAAATAAATCGAACACAGTCATTAAATGCAACATTTAGCCTATGTCTACAAACAGAATCTAAGTACGGATACACAGAACAATTAAACAAAAGGTGGGCATTATTAGTGTTTTGATCAATCTTTTTTTTGACAATGGGACTCAGATAGTACGCTGAATACCGCAATCTGCGGAGTCTGCAATAAACCTTCCGTAGAGAATCTTTAACTCCATCGCAGCATGTAAGGGAGGAGTTAATATGAAACCCAATATACTTTACAGAACTGATGGGATTGATGGGGTTGCCATCAAGAACTATAGGTGACATATCATTAAGACGAAATTCGTGAAGTGAAAATACAATTGATACTGTCTTAATGGGGCTTAGCTTTAATTTATTGTCTTTGGATCAATTTGAAATGCTATCAAGATCGTCGTTCATCGTGGCAATATTGGCAAATTCGTTGATATGTCTATTATTATGTGTATCAGTAAACTGTCTTTACAAGGTTTTTAGTCTTGACAGCAGTCTACTTTAAGTCGGTGCAGTGCGTCTATGGTTGAATTGCGAAATAAGCTTTGTTGCAAAATCCTTTATTTCTCTTCTTTTTTCCCGAATAAAACAAATTTAAAATCTAAAAATTGGTAGCCGGTCTGTCGGCAGGAAGAAAAACCTAAAAAAAAAAAACGATCGTGAACCACACGGGTGGTGGTTATATCGCAAAGCCAACAAAGGACACCAAAGGAAAATTTGCAACAGGCAGCAGGTTAAGTGCTGCCACTTTCGGCTGCTCAGCTGGGGGTGGGTTTATGGTTAAACAAGGTAATATAAGGAACTACCAAATAAAGGCGCCACGCAATCTTTTTAAAAGGAATTGCGAAACCTTTGCAGAAGACTGAAAAACAAACAGTTCACCAGAAAAGTTAAACAAAAGGCTAGAAGTTACCGGGACCGGGTAAAATCCTGAAGCGGTTAGGAGCTGAAGGGATGGAGCGGATGCCTTAATTCTACCTAATACTACCCACAGACAAAACAACATTTGGGGCAACGGTCGGCTATTTCGTGTTGGACCCTTGTAAAACAAATAAGACCTATAGCGCTTTCCTTGCGCTCTTGTAGCAGACCGCCTGCCTGCTCTGCTGGGTTCTTCTTAGGGCCTTTGACAGTCCGTCGTACCTATTTATGTTGTCCTTCCAAGATACTGAGAAAGTGCACAGATGGCTAATGCGCCCATGGCTACCCATCGCTCTCTCAGGATTTTGGAAGAACAACTGTTAAGAGGGAAAAGGTTCGAAGGGGTGGAAACGAAGGTGTTCAAGGAAAAAGAGTCCAGCTTGTAGAGGTAAATTTTACCGTAACAAACCCCACCCTTACCTTCGAGAAAATGTGCTTACTTGGCAGAGTAACGAAAGCCATTTCCTTAGTCACTTTCTCTTCAGAGGCCAACATGCCAGTCTGGTATTGCCACGTTCAAAGAAGATCTGCGGAAAATCCTGTTAAAAAGGCACTATCAACTACGGTCACTCCAACTGTAAGAAAACGAGGTCGGAAAAAGAATTCCTGGATTTCTCAGATGGCAAATGCGCAACAACGCCTGGGGCTAACCACTGAAACGATCCAGGACCGAGCATTATGTAGACGCGTTCTGCGGTCTGCTACATTAGCCAACCCCATAAGCGGAGCAGCAGCGATGCAGTAAAAATGGGAAACTCGTTACGCATAAGTTCCTATAACGAGGAAAGGATTAATAAAAGGATAAGAAGAAGACGTTATCCCTACTCTCTCCGTCGTTAGACCAGCTGGTTTTTCATTAACCGGCTTCACTTGTTGGCAAACTTTACAACTTTTAACATATTTGGTTATATCCTCCCTCATTTTAGGCCAATAATATTTGCCTCCTTCTCTAGCGAATGTTTTCCTAACTCCCATGCGTCCTGCTAATGGACTATCATGGCATTGTCTTAATATATCTAGACTTATGTTTCCGGGACTATTTCCGAGAGTGCGCAAAAATCATCACCAAGGATCATGACATGTGGTAGATTGGGAATTACGAGGCATTCCAGAAGGATGGACTTTTTCTCGACCACAATTGGTAGAGTAACAACACCCAAAACTCCTATCCCTACACCCTCAGCTAGTGAAACAGACCTAACCCTACTTTCCCCTAATGCTAAACCTAAATCCTTCTCTACATATAATAATTCTCGACGCTCCTGAATCTATTAAACCTTTGAGGAGCTCACCACGCAAATCGAAGCGTATTTAAATTCGAGGCCTCTGCCCCTAAACCGAGAACCCCGACGACTTCGAACCACTTACTCCTGCACACTTTCTAATAGGAACCACCTTATTCACCGTACCAGAGCCAGATGTGTCCATAGGCAAACAAGGACACATCGACAGGCGGAAGACAGTTCAAGCACGCCTACAAACCTTTTGGTTGGAGCCACAAACCCAGCTGAAAGTACGAGTCTTAGTTCTTCTGAAGGACGAACGAGTTCCGCCCGCTCCTATATCCAAGAGCAGACTACATTACTCGCGTCGTAAAAATAAAAACACAACAAGAAATTTTCAAACGGCCAATAACAAAACTTTGCCCGCTACCAACAAACCAACCGCAATCTACAAATCTTGAACCCAAGAACTAGTTCAATAACAAACGCCAAACAAAGAGAAACTGCGCAATTCGTCACTAATTCAACTCAAATTATAAATATACGCACATCTTTACATATATGAAACTAATAGTACTATCATCAAGCGATATTTTTTGGTATCCACTTTGACCGCCTAGGTGGCGAGCTCTCATTTCTCGCAAGCAAATGAAAATGTTATTACTCTCTGAGAATGGAGTTAAAATGACAGGATGAGTGTGTCATGAGTCCAAAAAAGTAAACAAAACCTGTTTTGGGTTTCCATTCCAATCTGAATTTTAATCCGCATGTTACGCAACTGAGTAAATGACTTTGCCAAGGAAATGAGTGAAGAATCTGATTAAACGACAAGAACTGTGTTTTAGAATATATGTATATGAAAATGACAGCCTTTATCAGAAATTCATATTTGGAACCCTTTCCGCAAATTTATTGTAAGCAACAAATGATTAATTTTATAGGAAACGTTTTTTTTTTCTGTATATTATAAGCAAAAGGGCGATTTCTGGTTATAATCATGTTTGGATCAATAGAACTCGATGACATTAAGTGAGATATGTTTCGCAAGGAATGAAAAGCAGTTTTTGTCGTTTGCGATATTTTCGCTGTCATGCTCTCAAATTTGTGAAATAGTTTGTGGCGCTTACGATAAAATTAAAGGTCAATAAAGATTATGGAATAGAATAACGATCGCCGAAGACCGCATGTACCTACATATAGTATATAGTATGTACCTATCTACAACCGATTCCTACAACTATAATTCAAATATTCTTCAAAAAGTGTTTGCATACTTTTGACATAACCTTCAAATGCTAGAGAAGCAACAGTTAACTTTCCAAATTCGGATGATGTGTCATAAGTGTTATAAGCTCGTAATTTGTCTGTTTTGTCTATCATGAACAGAGTGCAGTTTTCACAATTAAGTTTCTTATGCAACTTAAAAGCTGCGGCATAAAATGTAAGTGCCGCTTCTTGCAGCTTCTGTGAACATCCTTTGGATACAACTATTTCTGTTTCATTGGCTTCACCATCGAACTGGTCATCACAACTATTAGTATGGTATTCGATACTGCTCTAAATATCTTTTCCTATTAAGTGATCTACTGGAGCTTCATTGTGGAATTCTTCATTGTCATCGCACTTAAGATCTTTGCAACCAGCTTCGTGCAATAACGACTCAGCCCTAGAATCTTCGTAACTGGAATTTTCTGGCGACTTCAAATTTTTGAAAATAATTTGCTTCAAATTACGAATAAATCTGTAGGCTGAAGGGTTCCGTTCGTATTATCCCCTATTTGATCGAGACATTGAAAATAAATTTTCTGTAACATCAGTATTAAGATGTGGAATAAGAAGGAATTGCTGGTCATTTTTAAGTTTTTCCCATATTATTTCTATAGCAAGTAAAGTTTGAAGTAACCCGCCGGCGCAATATGGCTTCTTCATCTTACCGGTAGATTCCCATAACGATATCCACTGCCTAGCAGTTTTAATGGACTGCAGAGCCTTGCTATGTAGTGAAATTGGGTGTCGACTAGGGTTGCTTGTATTTAAACTGTAACTGTTTAAGTTATCGAAAATATCATTCATTCTTAAAAAGGCTGCCGTTGAGGCAGCAATTTTCTTGTCGGCTTTAGTTTTAAAACAATTCGCTGACATTGCGTTGAAGACTCCAGCAGCAACATTACCACTAAAAACTCGGGTATCGCATTCCACTGGCAATTTTTCAAAGTTGTTCGGGCTTATATGACTCTTGGTTAGCTTAAAGCACACTTGAAAGATGTTCTTGGGATCCTGTTCAAAAGGTTTAACAAGGATTCCCCATGAAACAATATCTTCAGATATTATAATTGGATTTTTAAGCAAACAATTTCGCACACTTTTGAATAAGTGAGGGTAGTTATATAGAAAAAAAATTCGTTAATTTTCAATATCGAATCTATTTTTTTTGTATGTTATAACAAACAACCAGTTTCTTTTTATCTCAATTTGTTCTTTTTTTTAAAAACTCGGTGGTGCCCGCGTAGCATGTCGGGGTTTTCAAAATAGTGCCTGAAGCAATACCAGTTGGGCACCACTGCTTTAACCAAACATCCCTTCCACGGTCTTTAGGAATTTTAAAATAAAAGGAAATATTATGTTTGTGTAAAATAAGCAAAAAGGAATGTGCTATGTGTGTGTGTGTATTTTTTGAGTGCATTTCTTCCGACGAGCTATTCACATTGTAAAGTATCTATCTTACTCGACACAGCACGATGTTTGAGTGGAGTGGGTTTGTGCATAGAGACTTATTGGCATGGGATTGGTTAGATTAGAGCGGAATTGTGTTATGCAATGCTTTATGAGTGCACTTGCATATGGAGATTGTTGAGGCAAAAGAGCGTAAGTTTTTTTGTGGTACTCATCGAAGGGTATCTACTTGGGCCGATGGAAGCACCACCATCGATTTCCTCAAGTGATAGTACTATTAGTTTCATAAACAATCGTCATCATACAAAACGCAATTCCAAAACAATTAAAATTATATCCAAAATCACACAACACGGAATCTCAAACAAACCTGCATGCAACAGCATTCAAACCCAATCACACATTTTCACACACTTAAGAATTCCCGCAAATTAACATACAGTCCACTCACTCACACTTAACATATATAGATTAACACAAAAATGCAAAATCAAGAACCAAAATAAATCACTCTGACTACACAAAACACGTACTCACACAATTCTTCGAATCATCGACACCTCAACTGCAGAATAGTCCATTCATCATTTCGCATTCGCACACATACACATACATACATCACCGAAGTACGCAAAGGATAAAAAAAAAATTAATTTCAACTTATATTTTATTTAACTTTAATTCAACTTACCTGTTGGATTTCAAACACATGTTAAAAACTAAAAATTAAATTAAATACTTTTCACACGATTTTATTTGTACATGCACCACCGAAATTTATTTACAAACCGGGGTCCTACGTCATGCCAACTTAACCACCAACAACTGCATCGCAACAAAAACACAGGTTATATCGTACTGCAGCAACAACATTCACGCCTGCACACAACCGAGAGAGGACAGCGAAGCCAAATCAAAACAAAAAAATCACATATGATCGCATTACAGTCTGTTTGACAAGAAACTCGTTTTTGAAAACCGATTTGGAAGTGGGATTAGCATTAGCAGTTAAAAAAATACTTCTGCTAAGATGCTTTGAATAAAAAATTTAAAGAGTGTTCAATTTTTGTCAGAGACGAAAGTATTTTAAAATGAGTGTCGCACGCATCCAAAAGGACCGAAAGTGTTATACGGAGCAGCTGCTAAATACATAAAAAAGTCAAAAGCATTTGTCAGCAAGTGGGTGCACCGTTATTACCAAGTTAAAAACGTGGATGATTTGCCGGATCGTGGGTCTACAAGGGATTTTACGTAAAAGGGGTCTAAATGTGTGTTGTGATACGATACGAAGACGTTTACTAGCCAATAATGTAAAATTTCGAAGCACAATAAAGAAACTACTACTGTCAAAAAAACAACGTAGAAAAACGACTCAGTTGGGCCAAGGAGAATTTGGACACTAAATAAACTTCGGATTGCAGGCATAGTAAATGTAAAATTCGACGAATAGAGATCAATGCACACTACAATATATTGGCTTCAACAGCTTACCTGATGACATCACAAACTCCAGCAACTTACATGAATTTAAAAGACTTATAAAATTGTACACATATAATAATATAATTTAGTAGAATATGTAAAAAAACACTCTATCTTTTAATGTAATAATTAACAATGTATCTAATATTGGCTATTTAAGCTAATTAAAGCATATTCAAAAAAAGAAAAAAATGCTGATGCCTTGTCAAGACGTCCTTGTTGGGAACAAGATTGCCGCCATTGTGATGCAACGGAGTCTAAATTTCGGACGGAGCAGGTAAATGTTATTATCCTCATTAATTCTGAGTTCAATCTAACAGATCTGATAGAGCATCAAAAAGAAGATGAAGTACGAGTGTAGTTAGGTCTTGGGTACTTGCCGGTGAGCGACCGGAATGGTCAGAGATTTCAAGCGAACCGGGCGATCTCAAGGCCTACTGAGCATAGTTTGCTGCTTTCGGCTTAGCAAAAGATGTACTATGTTCTCATCAGAACGAACAATGGTTGCCGATTATTCCTGTTGCGATGAGAGAAGATGTGCTGAGGATGTTCCATGACAGATCCGGTGACGAAGGCAGATGTTTTCTCGTTTCGGAATACCTCGTGAGTTGCACTCCGACCAAGGACACAACTTCGAATCCGAGGTATCAACAAGTCGAAAGAATTAGTCGAAAGGATAAATAAGACCATACTCGATTTATCATCAAATACTGTCAATTTCAAAGAAGGTGATGACGTGTGGTTTCAAAATCTCAAGCGAAGAGTGGGCAGATCACCGAAGCTTCAATCGGACTGGGAGGGTTCGTACAGGATTGTAACGGTGTTAACTGTACAATCCGTACAGGAATGGAACGTGTTGACTGACATCACTTATAAAATTCATCGCATACCAAGGATGAAACCGAAGATCGGGCTCATTGACAGACTTGCGAAATACCGAGACAAATAGGTTACCGTGCGAAATCAATCGAATAGTCAAGAAACCGGACCGGTTTCAGTCTAAAGAGGGGAGAATGTTACGCGTGACAAAAGTAATCAGGCCCTTAATTCACCAATCAACAACTTACTGACTCAACAGCCTAACAACTCATCAATTGTCAACTTGACAACTATGGACCTGTCAGGCGAGGCGATAACCGTGGTATTCATTTACTTTTTCCTTTTTGTCAGTCATTTGAACAAAATTGTATTGCTTACTTTTAATCCAAATAAATTTAATCAAATTAAACTGGCAAGAAATCGTAAAAAGACCAGGGCCTAGCAAAGATTACATTTCTTCATTGGGGAAGAATGTTGACGGTCAGAATTACGTCACCAAATAAGACGGATTGTACCGAGGACACCACCCACCCTTCATGATCCAAAAGGGAAATTTATTTGTAATTGTTAAAATAATGTAAACAATATAAAGGTCAAATATTTTTGACCAATAAGATCCAATCTTTTTATAACGTTAAAAGAGCGGTGGTTTTTATTTTTACGATGCGGGTAATGTTGTCTGCTCCTGTCATGTTCTTGGATGCGGCCGACGAAGTCGTTCGTCCTTAAAAAGAACTAGGTCTCCTACTTTCACCTGGGCTTGTGACTTCAACCATTTCGGGCGTTGTTTGCCTATGGACATGTCTGGCTCTGTTGCGGTGAATAAAGTCGTTCCTATTAGGAAGTGTGCAGAAGTAAGTGGTTCGAAGTCGACGGGGTTCTCGGTTAAGGCCTCGAATTTAAACACGCTTCGATCTGCGTTAAAAACCTGGTGAGCTTCCATAGGTGCAATCTCCTTCCAGTCATGGGTCGCGCCTTTCATCAGACGACGCAGTTCTGTATCGGCTCTAATGAAATTACTTCCGCAGTCGCTATAAATTAGACCGCAGACTTCTCATCTCGCCGTTAATCTTTTAAATGCTGCTAAGAAGGCTTGGGTTGTTAGGTCGGTTACTGCTTCAATATGAATAGCTTTGGTGGCTCAGCAAAAAAACACAGCTATATATCATTTGTGACACTTGGATACACGGGCCTCCCATACTCGGATGTTGATAGGTCCCGCGTAGTCAACACCTGCGTGGGAAAAAGGTCTTGATACCGTCACTCGGGGTGGAGGTAGTTCTCCCATTAGTTGATGTGCTGTTTGACTCCGAAGCCTGTAGCCTGCCGTACAACTGTTTATTTGCTTCTTTACAGCTCTTTTGATTTGGAATATCCAATATTTATGTAGAATATGCACCATCATAAGTTGGATTCCCTTGTTCAGTGACCTTTCGTGAGAATCGCGAATTATGAGTTTAGTGAACTGATGTCTGGATTCCAAAATTATAAGGTGCTGTTGGTCGTAAAAGATGTTTGCGTTCCACAACCTTCCGCCTACACGGGGTCCTTTGAGCCGGATTATTCATATATTATTATATAGTGTATATAAAGTAATCGTCTCTTGTATGCGTTTTTATTTTTTTTTTTATTTTATTATGAATGGCTATTGTCATTTCAAAGGAGTATTTTAAATAATATTAAAGCCTTTTAATTTAAGATTAAGTGAAACGATATAAATTAAATACTTGCGAACATATTGTCTTTATCATGACTATTGTATTGGCTTATTCTGTTGCGAGTACTTCCTTCGAAAATAAAAAAACAAAAAACAAAATTCAACTTTATGAAGTGATCTTTTTACTATCCACTCTTTATATTTTCTTTTTAAAGATCATTCTTAAGTTCCAGTTTTCGATGACGCGTTGGGTCATGGTGGCCGACTTATCCATGTACATTTTTTCAAAGGCAAAAGACTAAAGGTGTGGTGTTACATGAGTGTGAAATTAACCGTTCACCGAATCGTTTTAACATGGTTTCATGGGCTATGTTGCAAGTGACCCGTCTTGTTGAAATCAAATGTCGTCGTCACCATGATAACTCCGCACCCCAAATACGAAAACAGTGGGTCTTCTTAAAATCCAATTACTGAACCCAATTAAAGGATCGGCCGGCTTCTGATGTTGCACGGATTGAATTTTGTATGTATTGTATGTATCGTTATGTAAAATATGCCATTTTGTTGCATACGACAACGCGATTGTTTGCGGACCGCGCCAAACCAATCGCACGAAACACATCACTCATAGAACGCTGATTTTCTTAATTTTCTTAAAACTGCTGAATAATTTGTAAAGTTAAGTCCTTCTTTGCTGATATATCAAACAATACTGAAAAAATAGCATATCAGTGTAATACGGCCTATGCGTGATCTATCATGCATTCGCCACTGAAGAAAGTACTTATAAAAGAAACCCGCGTTTTTTTGATTCGAGATCTATCAGGATGTATGCGCAACGTTTCGTTTCGAAAAATTTTCGACGTTAATCACTTAACAACTGATCAAAGCAACAAGCCCAAATCAGTACTCAAGCCGATAAAATGATACAGAAACTTATTCCATCGTTCTAAATTGAATCCTTTCTTCGTTTCACTTCGTTTTCTTTGTTTCATTTTATTTTCTTTACATAACTTGACATTCTACAATCAAAGCAGATAAAACAACCCTGAGGTAGTTATTATATTATGAGAGCTATGAAAGCTATCAAAAGTACTTATGCATTTCATTGTAACCAGACTGAGTGCCGAAGTTTCCTATCTTCCCTGAACTGCAGATTTTTGTTAATATGTATATACTGTAAGTTCTGGATTATCCTTTAAAAACATTCATACTTGAACCTTTAATCATAGACATCTACACCTTTTAGAGAACATTCCTAGAAAATTTGACAAGTGAAAAATTGTGTCCGACTCCATCCACGTCTTATCTTACAGAAATTAAAATTTTGTGGCACTAATAATAGTAATATGTTTTATAGAACAAATATGAGAAAAAGTCGTAATGCTTATAATTATTGGTTATATTTAAGAATTTTAGTAACAAAATTAAAATAATATTCTAAAAATGTTACTTAAGTTTTATCTCCCAAACTCGACCCTTATAAACAATACATATGACTTCAATTCTAAAACCACAAGATTTTCCTACAGCAACTAAATTAACAATTTATATGGAAATATGTTTAGTATTGATAAAGTCAAAGGAATCTTTCCAGCACTGATTCAAAAAGGTGCGGGCTAGTTTTTTTTTTCCACTTTCACCCCCTAATTTAGGCATAACTTCAACAGGAGATACATCCCCAAGCCTGAAGGGAAGTAAACGTAGCTTTTATTCCCAAACCAAATAAGCTTTTCCATGGATTTCTGAAATCAAATATGCTTAAGAAAGATCCACGGAAGGGGCTCCACCAAATCTGGTAAAACAGATTAAATAATCCTACCGACGGAAGATAATTGCAATATGCGCCTTTCTATATATTCAAGGCACCTTCAAGAGTATCAGATATGAACCCATCACAGAAGCCATGCCTAAAAAGGTGAATTGACCATCCCATTAACCCTTTAGAGCGATGCTGTTAAACCAAAAATTCGTCGCATCTTCCGGTGAAACTAAAATCGTTGTCTCAGTTATCAAATGCTGTCTACCAGGAGATGTTTTCTTACTGCTCTTGTGGTTACTGATCTATGATGGCCTACTACTCACTAATCTGGGCTATCAAACAATGGGTCATGCAGACGACTTAGTCATAATATTGAAGGGTAAAGACCCTAGAGGCGTTTGCTATAAGACGCAGACTGCGTGCTGGAGAAAATCTCTTAATCAACCTACGTAAAGCGTAGAGATATCATGCTCGATTGGATTCTAAAAAAAGCAATGCAAAACTTTGCTTTAAAGCGCTATATCTCAAAAAACACAATTCCGAACAATCCATCTTTTTTTTTGTAGAATATATCAATAAAACACCCCTTAAAATTTTCAATACTAAACAGAATTTTCTATCAGATCCATTTCACACCACATTTCCTCATAGTGCGCAGAAAGTTGAAAAAAAATTTACGAACTGAGAACCATTTATAATCATTTATAAATTTTATCATTTCTTGTAGATATTCGGATCTGGAATCTCGCATGAAAGATGAACTCATGAATGTAAAAATCAAATTTACCGAACAAAGTCAGACTGTTGCTGAATTAAAACAAGAAATATCTCGTCTAGAGACAAAAGTATTTACAATTTATAAATATATGTAGAAAACAATTAATATTTATTTTAAAAAATTCTAGAATTCAGAAATGCTAGCTGAAGGTGAGCTTCGTTCAAATCTTGATGAATCGGATAAGGTTCGTGATCTTCAAGACAGATTAGCTGATCTTAAAGCGGAGGTAAGTTTTCACTGTTTCAAATATGTACATCATTTAAGATATTATGTAAATAAACCAATACGTACTAATATTCATTAGAAAGGCACATTTCCTCAACACTTGAATAACGGGGCGCTCTTTTAACAAAGATTCTTTACCGTTGTACACAAAATACCTATTCACTCGAATATTTAAATCCGTTTTGGTTGATTTCTCTCCCCAAACAGTTGCAGCTAACAATGCTTTCATAGTTTTTTCCCTGCTTAATAATTTTATATAAAAAAACATAATTATTTTTTAATGTTTTAAAATTGAAATACTTTTAGTACCCCACGCCCATAACAAGCCCAGATTCTGAACCATGGAAGTGGATAAGCTAAAAATTGCAGGTCATTACTAACAACAAAACAATTCATTTTACACAAATCTAATCTCTATTAGTAAAAATTTGCATGTTATATGGAAACATAAAAGTATAAATGATTTTTTTATTCTTAGTTTTGCGTGCATGCTACTTATTTATTTCATAATAATTAATGTTTACATACTATTTTATTCTTCAATTCAGAGGTCTAAAGTTATATTAAAATATTATGTATCATACATAATTAACTTCCTTAATCTGGCATTATTTGATTAGGTAAAATTGGTAATGTATCACTACCTTATTGATAAAGCTCACACTGTTTGAGCTTAGACAATTTGTTTTTATACTTTTTGTTTAATTTAAACTTCTTTTAAATTGTGGCTGTTTTTTTTTACAGCCAATCATTTGAAAAAATATTATACATAATCCTATTTAAATTCATAAATGCTTGAGGACTATCGCTAGATGTTGCTGGAAATTGCAGTCTTTTTAAGTCAAAGGGTAATCGATAAAAATCATCTGAATCACAGTTGATTTTCTTTGCTTTTGGTTGAGGTTTAAAATTGTTGTAGGAAGTCAGGAGGTTGCTATATAATTTTAGTTTTTAATTTACTTGCTACAAATACTACCGAGATAAACAATTGATTGATCTTTATGATTTTAATGCCTATGATTGGCCCTGCGGTACCAATAACTCAATTTTGTCTTAAAACGACGTAGGCTCTTATACATTGTAACCATAGCTATATGAGCTATGAAATTTCGCTAAATATTATCAAAGGCTTTAAGGAAAGTATTAATTTGCATGCAAAATAATAAGTTTGCATGTTTTGAATACAACAATCCTACCTGAACTTCTCTTAAATTATAATAAATTTTCCAATAGCTACCATAGGAGCCAAAGCGATTCATTTTAGTTTCGTCTGATCACACAACTTAATGTCGCTTTGTTAAGAATGTTTTATTCGCTATTACACGTCGTTGGAATTTGTTATCTATTATCCATAAGTAACCGTTTTTCGTCAATCATTTTCTGAATTTACGTTTCAATCAAAAATAAAACAACAAAAAATTGTGTTTTTATTCATGTTATCAAAAAGTTGAGTCACAGTGTGTAGGACTGATCACGTAATATACATATATATCTATAATTTAAATTTTTAATTTTGAAGTTATGTCGCGTTAATAATGTATATATTGTAGTATATATTTCATTCGAGTTTTTATTCTTTAAATGTTTATAATATTTGCAAGTTGCCAAGTAAATTTCTATTATAACACAACATGTACCCAGATGTAGTTTAAGATGTGTATGGCCTAATAGGGTTTATAATGCCGGGCGCATTATCGCCGTGTCGTTTGTTCAAAATCTAACTTTGAATTAACTTGTACAAGGTGGCGCAAAATCAATCATCCTATCGGAAGATGTTATAATTATTGCAAATGGCATCGTACGTCAATCATATTTGACATTTGTGAACTAGACAGCTGCAGTATACAAACAGACAAGCAATGGAGCGCTATACTCCGCAAGAGCGTGGAATAATTGTGTCGCGGACTGCTTGTTCGGCCGAGAATATCGCGGCTGTGGGTGCCGATGTCGAAGAAACATCAACCAGACGACGGGAAACGCAATTGGGCCTCACCAAACGGACCCTACAGCGAATTTCAGTGACTTACACATGTTCCCGTACAAAGTGTAAACAGTGCATCAGTTAATGCCTCCTGACCGTCAATCGCGTATGAAATACTGCCAAGCCTTCCCCAGTCTCAACAACGGAGAGGACGATTTTGTGTCGAAAATCATCATAAGCGACGAGGCGTAGTTCCACTTAAGCGGTTACGTCAATAAGCAAAATCAGCGTTTTTGGGGCACTGAAAATCCGCGTGTGATGCGCGAAGAGCCATTACATCCATTCAAAGCTACTGTGCGGTGCGGCGTTCACGCGGGGAAAGTGATTGGGCCGCATTTTTTTAAGGACGCCATCGGCAATATGGTTACTGTTACTGGCGAACGCTACAGGCCATGATAAACGACTTTTTACTGCCGGAATTGGATGAGCGGGCCTTGGTGAACATGTGGTTCCAACAACACGGTGCAACCAAACACACAGCTCGAGCCACAATGGATATTGTGAAGGAAGTGTTTCCTGGTCGCGTAATCCCCTTTTGGCGATTTGGCATGGCCAGCAATGGGGCTCCTTTAAGTCGCGGGCTTATGCCAAGAAGCCTCAGACAATCGCGCCCTTAAGGAGAATATTCGACAGGAATGCGAACAGTTATCACCGGAAATCTTGCGGAAAGTCATGGAAAGTGCGATAAAACGGGCACATATCTGCATCAACACTGGCGGCAGCCACTTGGCGGATATCATCTTTTCCACTTAACAGAAAAAATTGTAAAGGTCCAAATAAAGATTTCCATCACTCAAAATCTTCTTTTTTTTATTTAGTGAAAAAGTAATTCAAAAAAGAAATTGGATGATTAATTTTGCGCCACCTTGTAGTTTAGTACATTATTTTCGATTTTTAAGTTTCAATAATAGTATGATTATACAAGATAAGTTTTATGATTTTTAATACTACCTTTAACTTTGTATCTCCTTCTGTTTTCCTTTTTTTTTTCATATCTCTAAAGTCACGGTGTATCAATTTGTTTCTAAAATATAGAGAAAATGTCACTGCATGTGTTTTTTAAATAATTTATTTGTTTAATTTTAGTTTAAAATCCTGCTATTCATTTTCATTCATTTCTGTTCTTGAAAAGCTAATGTAATACAGATACTCGAACTCATTGGAATAAATCCGTTCCCATGATGTTTGTGCTATATTTCGACCAGTACTGGTTTTAATCGAAAACTAAATAAACTGTCTAGTAGCCTTATTTGAAGTTAAACTGTTTCTATATTGATTTAAAACCAATTATCATTTTTTTATTTTGTTATTAAGTTATAGGAAATTGTTGTTTCGCATGTCTTATTGGCAATTTGTTAATTCATATTTGAAAAGCTCAACACAGCAGACATTAGCATATTTATTGCTCTTTACTTTAATAATACCTACATGATTAAAAATGCATTGGTTTCTATTATTCCTATTATTTGCATGCTTTTCTTTTATTAGATGTATAATAATAATAACTCAACGTGAGATAAAACTATAAAATTTCTTCATTTCAGCTGACAGCACTTAAGAGCAGAGGCAAATTTCCAATGGCCAAACTAAAAAGTTCTTCAATTCAATCAATAGAATCAACGGATCTTGATTTTAACGAATTGAATATGAGAAGGGGAAGTACAGAATTGAATCCATAATATTAATTATGTATTCAGTTTTAATATTGATATTTAATTAAAAATATATTATTTTAAGTATTATAATGTTTCTATTATATATTGTTTGTTACGTTTTATTTTAATACATATATTTTAAATAAAAGCAAACAGTAAAACTTTGCGAAATAGAATAATGTGAAAATAAGTATTTATATTATATAAATATAATAAACAGTAATTTAAGTTTTTTTTTTTAATAAGTTAGTGATATCATAATATAATTTTCGAAGCTAGGGAATGTGGCTTAAATTATACACTATTGACATTATTATAAAAGAAACAAATATTTATCATACTAACTATAAAACTATGTGTGTGTATAGATTATAAATGCTTTTAGCTATTTGTTTTTGCTAATTATTAATGCTTTTTTTTCGCTTATCAGAGATGAGAAATTATATTAAAAATGATGTAACAAAAGACTTAAAATATTCGAATAAGCTTAAATACTAAAAGATAGTAAATGGTGCTGAAGTTAAGTTTAATAACGTCGTTGTATTTTGAATATCAACTATTCACAGATGTACATTTCGCTTTTTTATTTGCTCAATGACAATTCGTATATAAACTATAAAATATGTCCAATGAAATTTACGGGTACGATTTCATACAGATATTTATAAAATCAAGACGGCAATTGGTTGGAAAAAGGATTGTGATTCTGATAATGTTTAATGATAGTATGTTGTAGAGGTGTTGTTTCTCAGCATTTTGATATGTTTTTATGCTTATGAGTATGTAGATACATAACATATATGTATGTACACACATGCATATATACATGTATTGGAGTTTATAAACAAATGGAACCCATCAAAAAGCATAAGGCAATTTATGCTTTAGCATGTTTGCGCCATAGGCGTCACTTGTAACATTTTTTATTTATTCCTTACCTTAACCCAGGCCATATCCTAGGGCGTCAGGTATATGTTTGTAATTCCTTTTACATAGTTTACTATAAAGCTTATTATAAGACTTTTGAAGGAAATAAATTAAGGCTTATTTCTCCCATTTTATGTCTTAGCATGTAAGGGATGTTTGCATCCAAATTAAGGTTTGTTTTTTCTAATTTTAGTGAGAAACTGAAAAGCATTTTTATGTTTATTTTTAAATAAACACTTTATTTTATTTCGATTAAGTAAAAAACAATTATAGCCTATTCTATTTTTTCCCTTTTAATCGCTGTTCTGATGGCTACTAAATTGAAAACCAAAAGAAGTAGTAACATTTTATAATTTAGAGTCATTCAACTTATTAAAAAATAATGCTACACTTTAACAAAATTACTCATCACTGCACAAAAGACTCATCGCCACTAAAATTTCACATTTTCATTTTCACAGCTGGACATGATCGAACGGTAAATGCTTCATATTTGTTGTTCCTACGCGTCAAACCTCATTTTATACCTGATAATAAGAATTATGTAAATCTTATTGTTGTTAAGGTTGTCTATCTCTTACTTATCCCTTAACCTGATTTTTTTCTGGGAAGTTTTTGTGTAATTTTGAAATAACTATGTCTCACATAGTCATATTTTTCATAATTCCAAAAGCTGTTTTAACATTTTTGTGTGTTTCATGATCACAGATAAAAAACAAATAACAGGAGAAATGACGGGGACTGCTGGTACATATTCGTACATATTCATATATACCCGCATATCTGTGTACAAAACGGTTACTACAGTTACTTGTGAATCACAGATAAAATGATTTGCGCCTTTTTTGGCTGCTCAACCCGATTTATTTCCCAAGGTTATGAGAGGAATTTTTAGCTTGAATTGTTGATTAGCCGTGCGTGTACATCATCGAACGTGGGCGAGATCTGCGTATACTTGTACATTTCAATGAGCCAAATTATACCAAAATACGAGTATATGGAAATCATGAATGTCAAAATCGGCGGCCAGAGCTTTTTTTCAAAACAATTGCTATTCAGTCGAGTCAATTATAAAAAAATATGATTCGATATGAATTGATTGCGCAAAGTCGATTTTTTTTTTCGAGAGTTATTCATTTAACCCTCCAATTAGCGAGAAGATCCCTAGGGACGTTTTGATTTTTTGAATGCTTACAAATATTTGTATGCAAGTGCTAGAAGCTTGATGCTTGCTGTATTCTATAAAAAAGCAATGCTTCCGTAGGGACCTCGTATTATAGGGAAAAGATTATGGAAAATTAGAGAGAAGGGTTAACAAAGATACATAGGATACATAGGAATTGGGCAAGATAATAAATCATTTATGGTCCTTCTTCATATATTATCTTTATCTATGTCGTATGACCAATAAAATGATAAGGAGGAAATCAGTTGAACAGTCGAACCGGAAGCAGCATTAGCGCATCCGTTGATGGTTATTCTACGAAAATTATTTATTGTTTTCATTTGTTGCATTTTGTGAGCTTACGGGGTTTGTTTTGGCCTGGCCATGCATCTCGAATTTTCCCCTACTTGTTTTGGGTGCCATATGACAAATTATCCAGATGGTGCTATTGATGTGGCTGATCCCGAAAGCCAAGTGAATGTGGAAATGGATGATGATGAGTTCGGTGAAGACCACGATGATGAGATAGAAAAGCTTCTTGAAGAAGCTGATACTGCCACTGCTGCAGGTCATCAGGCTGAGACTGATGCTGTCCATTTTATAACCAAAAATGGCACAAAATGGTGCAAAGATCCACCAACGAGTAGTCGCATTCGTCCTCATAATTTTGTCGAATTCACTAGAAGCAAGTCAGGGCCATTGAAAAGCTTGATTCATGATCCATGATCCATTTACCATCTTTCGATCTCTAATCACCGAAGATATGGCTCACATCATCCATATAACAGCTATATGGAAAGAAGCAAATTTTACTAAGGAGAAACAAAATAAAGTGTTGACTCTAAAAGCGTTTAATGCATTTTTGGCTATCATTTTGTATGCTGGAATGTTAAATCAAACAGCGAGCTTGCTAAGGAACTATGGGGCCCAACACGTGCTCCAATATATGAGGCCGCTTTATCATAGAATCGTTTCATATCTATCACAACGTTTATTCTCTTTGATAATGCGATAATAAGGCCGGAGAGCAAAACATTAGCAAAACTGCTGCTATTGATAATTTGTGGCTTATGTTACAGGCTAATTTGGCAGCAGCTTACAATCCGCACGATTCGATGACCGTGGACGGACAACTTTTTCGTTATCGAGGACGGGCACGTTTCACACAATACATTCCATCTAAGCCAGTCAAGTACGAAATAAAAGTATGGGAGTTGTGTGATTCGAAAGGTATGATTTATGGTGGAATATGATCGATATTGCTCCATTGGCCTCAATCATAATATCCGATGAAATTAATCCCGTTCAAAAATCGGACAAACGACTTTTATTTTTGAAATTGTTGACGAGACAATTGGCAATTTCAAACATTGAAGAAGCCACCAATCTACGAATAACGTGCTATCCTAAAATTCGACATGCTATGGAAACACATTTAATGTAGTGGTAAGTTGAACGGAAGGCCACATAAAAAACAATCAAGTAACAATACCCTCACCAGGACCTTCATTTGTACCGCGTTGAAATCGGCCATCTTGCTATTTATGTCGTGCGGAGTACAAAAGCTAGCGGAAAACCCGAGCGTATTACTGTTGCTGCAATAATGCGGTTTATGCTGAACACTCAGAACTTTTATATCGGTGCTACACAGACAAAATAAATATTTAATTAATATATAAATTTCTTGTTTATATTGTTATTTCTCTCTAAAAATTACATTTTCGGACTGAGAACAACTATAAGTTAGTAAATAAAACAATCGGGCACAACTGCATAATGATAATAATACCATATATTTCTTGAATTGTATACAAATCCTTGTAGGTCCCTATGGATCGTGTTGCTAATATAACGCTATCGAATTTTTCGCTGATCGGAGGGTTAATTGGCTTTTGTGAAATATTTCAAAAGATTGCTTGCGTAAAGGGAAATAATAATTTAGCGATAAAACACAAATATCAATACGCTTATTGGTATTGTATTAAGTATAGGTAGTAAACTTCCAAAGTGACAATAAATAAAATCAAAAACGCGTCATTAAACAAAATGCACCTTTTTCTTTTATGTGTAATGCTAACCTATCCTCATTCGATTTTTTTAATAACAAAATACTCCTATCCGTTTCCAAGTTTTAATTGGACGCTTTCACAACAATATTTTAATTTGTCTTTAGTGAATATCGTGAAGCGCTCCAGTAAAAAATGAAAATCACAGATATTTTCTTATGTGTTTTCCAAAGAATCCACTGTGCAGACATATATTCGACGATCGGTAGTAATTTTGTGTTTAATTACGTCATGTCAATGCCTAAAAAATAAGTATATAAATCGTAGGTTTGCTTTTTATTCTTATTACATATAAATTAACAGTTTTTACATCTTTCCTTAAAAAATTTTAAAACTATTCGGCACTAAAATCTTCTAACTTCTGTAGCCACAATCAAAATACCTAGTACAAGTATAACGATATTTATATAGGCACGGGTAAGCCGGAAATGTCTTATTGTGCTCAACTAATTTAGTTTTTTGTTAGTTTGACGTTTTGAAAACACCTGAGACGAAAAATAACAAAAATTTCCTTAACAACATTGTGACTGATGATAAAACGTGGTGTTTTCAATATGATTCAAAGTGCCTAGTGGAAGGGACCAGAGTAGCCAAAACCCAACACAAAACCCGGTTGGGTAAAAAGTAAGGGGAGTGTTGAATTGGTTTTACGATTCCAAAGGAATTGTCCACGAAGAATTCATTTAACCGGGTCCAATGCACAATTCTATCTTCTTGTAAAGCATTGGGGCAACGTTTTCATGGTATTTAGTCAAAATATTTTTTTCTTTAGGTGGCGCTAAAGTCCGGGGTGCACCTGAGTCTCAATCAATAAGGGTCTCCAGCTAGCTTGATCGAGTTGGCTGAGGTACCCTCCCACTTGAGTGGGCCACCTGAGTCTTCTCTATTGCGCTGTTTCTCGGAGGCGGATTCGATGACTTTTCGGACCGGAGCATTGGTGTTCACCCGCTCTACATGACCCAGCCATCTTAGTCGTTTGATCTTCACTCTTCTTTTACTAGGTACATGTCGCTGTACAGTCCATACAGTTCTTCGTTGTATCTCCTCCTCCATTTACCGTCAATGCAGACGGGATCGAAAATCACTCGAAGAAATTTCCTCGAAGCAGCCAAGAGCACCAAAAATATCGCCCAGAAAAAAGCTGGCGTTGTTGCACGATAATTCATCATCTCATCGATCAACACTTGAGATCAATTTTGTTTTTATCACATTTTAACTAGCAACCACTGCCCGTATTCGCCCGATTTGGAAAAATGCATTTACTGATGAAATGAAAGCGTTCTGTGGACATAGAAACCACCCAAAAGGCTTGTAACGACATCCTGATGGACATCCTAGCCAACTGACTGACGATTCGCTGTATTGAATCGGAGGGAAATATTTTAAACAAAATACATCTGTTTTTGTTTTGCCAAAAAAAACTTTTTGTTGCTCTTAGTTTCAAAAAGTGCTGTATACTTTGGAATACACCTTGTATCTGGAACATTACCAAAAAAGCAATTAAAATAGTTAACAATTGCAAAGTGACAGCCGACTTGCATATAGGAAAACGCAATGTGTATGAAGAAGCCTTTTCTAGTTGTTCACGTGGTTTAGTGAAAATTTATAAACCGATAGCAGAGCCCAAGTTGTCTGATCGGCGTAACAACCTAGACTCATTCACCTTAGCATATAGGCAAATGTTTTTTTTTTGTTTGGGCTTTTACATAAGTACGTTTTCTTGTTGAATTGCAATTGTATATAAGATTTAAACTATAATTGGAGGCCAAAGAACCAGAAGACCTTGGAAATCAATAATTACCTGGAGGCCTTTGTGGAAATTTGCATTGCTTTTTATAATTCATTTTTATCAACTTGCCTTTAAGGCTTCATTTGGGGTTATGCGAAAATCGGAAGGTTAACTTATTGCACAACAATGCTTTTAAGTAAAGAACGTTGCTTTTGTTTATTTTTTTTTTGCAAACATTAAGCGTTATTTTATCGAAATGCATAATCTTGATAACGTTAGTACATATCAAAAGCAAAGAAGCGTCGAGTAGCTAAAAACTGTAAAATGTTCCATTCGAAAAGAAATCAAAGTCTAAAAATCGTGTTGTAGTTTAAGTTTTGCTCGATTTTTGAATGTCTTAATACGATCGTCATTTGCTTTGCGTTCCAAAATATCGTTAGTAAAAAAGAATTAATAACCAGGCAAGATTCGCTTTTGACAAATATTATTTTAAAGTCACAAAACTATTCCACACTGAAGTCTTCTAAAATTTGTAGTCGCCTTATTCTTTCTGCACCCTAAATTTAATTGCAAAAAACCTTTCTACAAAGAGTTTGAATTTAATATTTCTGCATAAAATCTTCGTTATTAAACGCAACTTATGCATGCAGTTTTTAGTTAGTATGACGTTGTTAAAATCTTCCATTACTGTGTGATCGGTGATAGACTTTTTCCATGTTTTTAAGGTTGGAAGGCCATATGGCTAACGTTATTAAATATTGTTAATACTTTTATATTTAATACTCAACTGTTTAAATATGTCAAGGGTACAGATGTGTCTTGTGTTTAGCGTGAACGCCTGTCGTGTAGACTTAAGTTCATGGGATGCCCATACATCCATGGCAGCAAGGATATGCCTTGCCATCGCTTATTTGCTACTTGAAATAATACCAATGCGGAAATGTGTTGTGGGCACAGCTCCACCCTTGGTATGAGTCGCGGCCTACCTAAAACCTCTTCCTGATCTTAGGGTCTCAGCACCCAGCACTTATAGCCACTTCACTCGGGGGATTGAGCCCTAGCAGGGTCACCCTCCCTGCGATTTAGGTTTAAACCACAGCCACCGTGACGCTCCCACAAGGGGACCTTCCTCAACAAGTTAGGCCCGGACCGAAGTCCGAGGGGCTCCTAACTCCCACGGTACCGTGTTTTAAGTCCTGGTATGGACTGCCGGTGGTCTTGCCACTCAACAAGACCTATGACCGGCAGCTTGTTACTGGACAAATCATAGCAACCATCAGAGGGGAAAGGTCTGATAATGTTTATGATAAGTCCAGTATTTACTCTGCCCCCGCTTTTTATTAGACACCGTCATTGATGGACGAAGCCTTGATAATGGGGCGGGGGCCCTTGAAACGTACAATTACATCTAATGCTGCATAAGTATTTTACGGGTCAGCATTGCCGTTATGCTGCTAAATTTGCGGATCTTACAGTCATTCTAAAGGCCGCTTTATTTTAGATTACCTAACTGCATTTCAGTTGACCCCAGACTATTTTTTTGGACACATGTTAGCAATTGTCACAAAAAATCCGCTTAAGAGTTCATCGTTAAAACTTGTTACCACTGACATGGCTATGACGTTTAGAGGTATTTCATCTGCCGGTTGATGAACAAATTTGAATTGTTTTAAAACAATTTTGTAGGCAAATGTTTCTAAAAATTCATCCAAACGAAGAAAATAAAATTTAGAAGCAATCGCTAAGAAGATAGCGTATATAAATGGACTAAGAGTTCATCGCTATGTTATTGTTGTAAATAACACGCAAATTATTTTTTAGGGAATAGCGGATGTGCGAAAAAAGCGGCTAATATTTAATAACATATTAGTATGAAGAACATTATAAACTTAAATAACAGTTGTGTTCTTTTGACACCGGTATCACCGCTTAATTTTCAGAGCCATTCAGCTTATTTGGCAGTACTAACATTTAATTTTTCCAAAAAGTTACGTATGTTTTAACCTTTCCACACAAGTTCTCCCTTTCACGCAAAAAAACAGATCTGACAGCATTGTTACTATTCGCGTTAATGCTGATAAATATCCTGTATCAAGATAGCGCGTATAGCTTAATTTGTTAGCGTAATTTACACATAGAGTGGAAATAAGCGCTGATACCGATGCCAAAAAAACACCTAATATCTCGTTACAATATTCCAGAAATTATGAAAACAATTGGAATGCTACAATCCTTAAAGTTATATTTATTTGTATAATTTCCACATTAATACAATAGGTGCGTTTTTCGGAGTTAAGTCCGGTATTACACGGTGACTTTTGAGTCATGACTCTTTTTGACAGCTCTCTTTTATTTCTTCTTTCACTTTAAACACAAACGATTCGCTCTCTTAACAAAAGTTTTGAATTTTTCCGATTCTTTTGATCAAAAAATTTCTTCCGATTGTTTTGCGAACCACCTCATGAAGAACGAATAGAAATAAAGCGATTATAGAAAAAAAACGAACAGGGAGAGAAGAAAAGTCAAAAACAGTCACTGAAATTTTGCCCAACGACTCACAAGGTTGTGAGTGTGGCAGTACTTACATTTTATGTACACAAAAAGTGACATTTTAATACAAGTCATCGCTATCATGGAAAAATTTGTCTGGCAGCATTGTCGCTATTGGCGTTAACCCCGATAAATATCTTGCATTAAGTAAACGAGTATAGGTCTAATTGTTAGTGTTATTCACATGCAGATTGGAAATAAATAGAATAATCTTTCATATAATTCTTTATTTTATTTTATAATAAGTAAATTTGCCTAACCTTAATATTTTGTCCAATTTCCATTGTTTTTTTTTAAGACTGGACTCTGTTAGGCATACTTGCAATATATGCTTGTATCATATCTTCTTTCATTCTTTCACACATTCTCAATACTTTTTTTCATGATTCAAATTCTTTCGAGTTTGTAGATATTTTTATGAAAATTACTAATATTTAATAAACATCATTGTGATTCTAATACGAAACATTTCTCAGAACTTAAAAAACGATAATCAACCAAAAACAGCTGACAGAATGTTCACGAAACATAAGCACGTTCAACAGAAATACGCAAATAAAATAACTTCAACCGTATCATCACTAGTGTAAATAACGACAATTTCAGTACTTAAATTCTTCTGAAACCCCAAACTGTTTTACCAGGCGTGAGTACCAAATACATAAAATATCTACAGTAAACAGAATTGATATGCATCAACTAAGCAATGTGTACTATGTTTTGCAAAAAACGATTAAAACCAGGGCAGTGTTCATTCATTTTTTGGCGGGGTTATAAATTTGTATTGGTATTACATGGACCTTAAAGAATATTTTAGTTTTACCAATTCACCATTTGATATCAGTTTTTACAACTAATATGAAATTGTAAAGTGACGACAAAAAAAGAAAAGAGAACTAATTCAGTTTAACATACAGATACATAATCAAATGCAACTTAAACTACACACGCTGCTATTTTTAAAATGAGTATTTTAAAAACGAGAGCACAATCTACATTAATACTTGCAAGGAGACTGCAAGAGATTCAGTTAAGTACAAAAAATGTATGATATTAGTATACATAAGTCTTGAAAATATAACAACTATCCGTAAAATATAACCTTTGCTTGGCTCAAGTGGTTGTGAAGTGACTTCCAAATCGGAAGGTTCGGTGTTCGAAAGACTTAATTTTTTTCAGTCAACTAAAATCAAGTAAGATGTGTAGTTGACTAACACTCAATGTTAGATGCCACCCATGGAGCAAAATAACAAATTCTCTCTCCCTGTCTAATTTTCCAAAAAATTTAACACATGCTTAGGCAGGCAATATAAGTGTATTTATACCCACTTGAGTGTTAAGTTCTTTTTAAAAAAGAAAAAAAAAATTCTTTCATTTTGAAAAGGCATATAACTATAATTTACAGATTAAAACATTTTGTTATAAATCTTCATAATTAGCTTCACCTTTCAAAATAGAGGAAAACGAATTAAAAAACTCTTCACACCATTTACAATTCCTTTATAACTTATTTTAATATGTAAAAATGTAATATTATGCAGTAATTTACGGTATGTGCAATATTTGAATGCAATGGTTTTTTCTTCATAAAGTTTATATATTATTAAATTTTTTTACATTAAAGGAAAATAAATTAAACATAAAATTACATATACTATATGTTTGTAAAATAGAAGAATTTTTAAAATAAATTTTATAATTAGAAAAAATAAGTAACGTTAATAAAAAATAATAGAAGAAACTCTTAAATCTTAAAGCATCGGCTGCTTGTTACAGTTTTAGGGCCACTGAAATAGAAACAATTATCTCTCGGGCAGCTTTGTTACTAAATATTATGCTTCCTAGCGTTCTGGTTCGAAAACGAACAGCATTGTTCTTACGAAAATTTTTCGAAAGTTATTGTACGAGGGCGGGTCAATAAGTCCGTGACTTTTGGATTAAAACACAGATTTTTTGATAAAAAAATAATTTTATTTTTCAACGTAGTCTCCCTTGAGCTCTATACACTTTGTCCAACGCTTCTCCAATTTTTTTATCCCTTCCAAAAAAAATGATTTGTCGAGGTCCTCAAAATAGGCGAGATGACTTCATCATTGGAGTCAAATCTTTTTCCACCAAGCCATTTCTTCAGGTTTGGGAACAAGAAGTAGTCGCTCGGAGCCAAATCTGGAGAATAGGGTGGATGAGAGAGCAATTCATAGCCCAATTCATGGATTTTTGCCATGGCAACTGCACATGTGTTTGTGGTCGACTGTGAGCAAACGCGGTTCCCATCTGATCATTCAAAATTGAAACCACTGAGCCATGCGAGATCCCTACGGCTTCCACAATCTCTCGCACTTTCAATCTTCGGTCGGCCAACACCATATCGTGAATTTTTTCGATTGTTTCGAGTGTAGAGACCTCAACTGGGTGTCCAGGACGTTCGGCATCTTCGGTGCTTGTACGGCCACAACGAAATTCAGTAAACCACTTTTTTACCATTGAAATCGATGGTGCAGAGTCCCCATAGTATTTATCAAGCTTAGCCTTGGTCTCGGTAATGGTTTTTTTTCGCAAGAAATAATGCTTAATAAGCACACGAAATTCACTTTTTTCCATTTTCTCCTCAAATTAGTGAGTAGTCTGATAAAAATAGCTGTCAAACACAAACTAACTGACGCAGCAAGTTTAAATTTTGACAGGAGTCAACTGACAGATGCCTGTTGACAGGAGCAGTGTTGCTGTTTCAGTAAAGAGGTCAGAAATTCAAAAAGTCACGGACTTATTGACCCGCCCTCGTACTTTTTTATCCTGTGCATTTTGCATGTCGTATGGGTGAAACTTTCATTTCGTTCTTTAAAAAACGTGATTTCTTTTTAATTCTAGTAGAAGCTGTAATCGATTTTGAAAGCCCGTTGCTTTTTGTGTTGATCATTTTGGTGGAGTTTTGTCTGAAGCTTTGCAGGTTTAACCAAGCTGTTATCAATATGCTCGACATATCAATTAATCATCGAATTTGAAGTGAATGCAGAAAATCCAACCAGTGGTTCAAACGTTGCTAAACCGCGAACTTGCGGTGCTCTCATTATCATTGACTGGTCAATACGTGCATACAAATCCGATGATAGTTTCGAATACAAAAGAAAAACCTACGAAAAAAAAAATGAGTAAGTACGCGAACGAATTTTGAACGGTTTTTCATAGATTTTCGAAGTTTGTTTTGGCCGTTACGCGAACAGATAATAACATTTTGTTTACATGGAAATACATGCATGCATGCGTAAAACCTCTACATATACAGCGCGCGAATAAAATATAGCACAATTCGTTTTTCATGAGTTTAGTTTATTTTCATTACTGCAATAGACTTAATGAATTCTTTTCATTCAAGCATTTAAGTAATTTTAATTTCTGCATGAAAGTTTTGAAGTTAAATAAAATGAATTCAGTTCCGAAGATAAGAAAGCACATTTGTAGAATTTAATTTTAAAAAAATGTTTGTATTAACTTTTTTTTTTCCAACTGTCAATAATGAGTAGGACCTCCACCTTTTTATTAAGCTCTTCTATTCAATTTGGAAAAGGCTTAAGTAATTTGTTTATATTGTACTCTTTCGTGGTAATCCCTGCCGAATTGAAATAAATTTTCAGCATGTATAAATCTGGTATACGGACCCCAACAGCCTTGGAAAATATTCATGGCTGGATCGCGATGGTCAACTTAAAACATCGACATAAGGTGTGTTTATTGGCATCGGTTTCAGCGCTTAGTTTTAAGATACAATAATCACCCCAAAAACGATTATCGGCGTTAACTATCAATTTGGCAGTACTTAGATTTAATTTGCCCAAAAAGTGACATATTTTTTAACTATTCCATACAAGTCTTCGCTATCATGTAGAATAAGGTCTTGCAGCATGGTTGCTATCCACGTCAGCTCCGATGATAAATATCTTGTATTCACTTAGCGCATATGGGTTAAGTTGTTAGTGTTATTTACACGTACAGTAGAAAAACAAACCTATTGTTATCTGAAATAAACGTTTTGACAGTCTTTGCCATATGCTACGGCAGCATTATCTTTCTGGAAAAAAGCAACAAATGGGTATTTTCTCGAGCCGGTGTGTTATTTCACCAGAAATTAAATCCAGGTATTTCTGTGTGTCCATTTTTTGTCGTACGAACTTTATATTAGTTTAACCATAGTATCTTATTTCAGGTCATGCCATAACAGTTTCAATCTTTTTGCACTCTAGAGTGAAGATAGCACTCTAAAAAATGTTCCATTGGCACTTGTTTGACGTTTTCAGAGTGAATTTTTCCACCCCCACTTCATTTCAGAGTGCAATTACACATATAATTCCTTATTTTCCTTATTAATTTCCTTATTTAAGATTTTCCCCCATTTTTAAGGATTTTCTAATAACTTTTGCTGGCCAGTTTAAAGCTATTGTGTCACTTTTGAAGCGTGGAAGGGCATAAGAAAGAAAAAAGATTTGGGTCTTTGATAATTTTTGAATTCAATTTATTAACGCGCTTACATTTTGTGCTATATTTTATTCGCGAAAAAAAAACAAAAACACAAGTATAATAAGCTTTATTGTAACTTAGTTAAAGTTGTTAATTAAATAACCTCGTGTACGTGTATTTAAATGGAGTTGAGCAACATAAGCGAGAAAATTTGAAATTTTCATAAATGAAAAAAAATTAAACATAAATAAATACAAAAAAATAACATTGCTGTTCGATTTTCTTAACTGCTTAAATTTATAAAGAGATTTCTTATTATTTTTCCATGACACATCTGTATTTTGAACGCCTTATGAATAAAGGTGTAAACCAGAAATATAAATAGTGTTTTCACTTAACAGAGCTTCAGTAATTTTTTTTTATTAAACGAGATAATATGTTTAAGTAAGAGATTGGTGGTAATATTAATGAAATAACCACTATTAAGTAAACATTTTGTTTTATGATATTTTTAAATATTATAAATATTTGAGATAAAATATAAACCTTATCATATTTCCAGATTAAATTATTAGAAAAGTACCTAGTTAAACATAAACAGGTACATAAGAGGTACATTGATTCCCACTAAATCGTTAAAAATGAAAATAGACCTACAATTGCACTTATATGATATTAATTTATTGTAATGGATAACCGCATATAAATTGTTGTATTAATCATTGTAAACTTATTGAACTATGGTAAAATGACATGAAACCAAGCACATGTTAATAAACGTATATGTGTTTACATGGATTCTTCCGAAATAATTGAAATCGGCATATGTATAATGTGATTTTCGTATTATGAACATGCAGTGTATAATTTGTCAAAAAAGTATGGGGTCTTAAATCCCATAAGAGGACGAGACCAAATTTTTTATCTATTCCGATTATTTTATCACCCAACTGTTTATATTTTAATTTTACGTGGATTTGGAATAATTTTTCATATATCATAATAAGTCAAGTATGCGGAACTTTCTAATTTAGAAAATATTAATTAAAATTCAAAAATGGTATTTTTAAAAAAAAAAATGAATAGGTAATTGAATGATGATATCTCGAGATAACAGTATTTCAATATTTAAAAGAAATATTTCTAAAAAAACGATTTATGTGTAGTTGTTCTTGAAATAAATTTGATAACAGAATCTGTGTTTTTGTTTATAGTTTTAAGATGGGAATCTCAGACTCAAATTTTATCTTTTGGCCAATGTAAGGGTAAGTGCATTTGATCACCACAATTACTCCATTGAATTCCATGATGAACTAGGACAGTTTTGTTCCTATGTAAATATGACTACATGTAAAGCACATTACGTTCTTTGAATACCACCTTGATCAAGTTCCTTGAATAACCACCGTGTGGCGCTCCCATTGTTCCGATTTGAGTTCTGTTTTTTTTTTGTTAAGTTGGTACATCTGTTGTTGATATTCCCTCTAATTCGTAGCGTCATAGCTTGACATTTGCAAAAGTTACGTAACCAAGAGTACTATCTATCTCTGTGTGTGTTGGCGATTTTTTACAATTTTAAAAATGAATTTAAATTTGCAACAAAAAACTTGTATTAAATTCTGCGTAAAAAACGGATTTAATGGTGCGCGAACGTTGGAAATGTTAGAAAAGTGTTTCGGCAACGATTCTCTAAAGAAAACGGTCGTTTACCAGTGGCACGAGCGGTTCAGAAGTGGTCGTGAGTCAATCGAAGGTGATGAACGCAGTGGCAGACCATCGACATCGAAAACTGACGAAAACATTGATGAAGTATTGTAAAAGAAATGTTGGTCAATAACCGCAAATTAACCACCAGAGAGATAGCGGAGGACTTGAACATTGCCTATTGATCCGTTCAAGACATTTTGCAAAAAATGGAGCAAATACCATCCAACAGCCACCGAATTCACCTGATTTGGCCCCTTGTGACTTCTTTCTGTTCAATCGAGTTAAAAAAAACCACTGCGGGGAACGCGTTTCAGCAGCCGAGAGGAAGTATTGGAAAAATCGCAGGAAGCACTGACCGAAGACCAAATATAAAAAATGTTTCTGGGATTGGATCAAGCGCTGGCATAAGTGTGTTGCAGTCGACGGGGATTACTTTGAAGGGGGGCTATATAGATTTAGATTTATAAACTTGTATTTTTAATTTTGTGAATAAAATCCGGAAACTTTTCGAACTATTTTATATTATAGCCAATCTAGTCTTTCGACGTAATCTAACTTAATTACTTTAAATTCATTATTTTTACTACGAAAACCAATAAAAACCTAGTATGTTTATGTATTTATATGATTTTTTTTTTCATTTTTATAGTAAAACTAGCTGTCCCCGGCGCGCGTTGCTACGCATATTAAAATAATCAAATTTAAAAAACGTCAGCATATAGTCAAAATACTCGTTATTATTCGCGGTATCAATATGAAGGAAAATGTGAATTCAATTAAAATTATTTTTATTTTTCAATATAATCTCCTTTTACATAAATGCATTTATTACATCTTTCTCTGCAAAATATCCACTTATTTCCTCCTTGAGCACTTCATCATCAGAAAATCACTTTCCACGAAGATATTTTTTCTGGACATTAGGGTGGGTGTTGGATTTCTTCGAAACCACAATCTCGCACAGCAGCCTTGGAAACTCGCGCCGTGGGAACGGGAGCGTTGTCCTGAATAAGCAACACACCTGTTGTCAGTTTACCCCGTCTTTTTTTCTTATTTCCTGCCGTTTTTGATGCAAAGTGGATGCGTATGATGTGGCGTTTATGGTTTCACCTTTTTTTTTGTACTCAATTAACAATATTCCCTTTAAGTCCCAATACACTGTGACCAAGAGCTTCCCTGCAGACGGAGTGACCTTGAACTTCTTCGGGGGGTCTGTACCTTTTTTGTGCCACTACATAGACTCTAGCTTGCTTTCAAGGTCATAATGGTGAACCCATGTTTCGTCCCCAGTAACAATTCGTTCAAAAATACCTTCCGGGTTTTCACTACAGAGTTCCAAAAGGTCTCTACAGCACACGATTCACACTTTTTTCATTGGTGCTGTGAGCATTCGTGGCCCCCACCTTGCACTGACTTTTGAAAGGTTAAGGTGGTCATGAAGAATGGTGTGTATGGTACCAGTCGAAAGCTTAGTGATCTCTGCCATCATTTTCACCTTCATTCGGACATCCTCAAGTGCAAGTTTCTGGACTTCTTTAATGTTTTCATCCGTACAAGCAGTAATCGGGCAGCTTGAGCGGGGGTCGTTTTCAATGCTCTTTCTGCCTCTTTTTAACTCACTTGACCACTTTTACACAGTTGATAACGAAGGTGCAGAACCTTGGTAAACAGCCACCATCTCTTCATGAATGATTTTTTGACTTTTTCCTTGTTTTGTAAGAAATTTAATCATAGCGCGGTGCTGAATTTTCACCATTATCGTTTCACTTGCTATTTTGATTGTGTTTATCTAGAGATTAAAAGCGAATTTATAATCACATGTATATGAAACTTTACAGCAACGCATTAAAATGATAGTATTACTTAATTAATAAGTCAATTTATATATATATCACAAGAACTTCACCCCGATACCGAGAATATATTGACCTCCCCTCGTATGTATAAGAGCACTTTTATTTTTTATTTTGTTTATTGAAGTGCTGTTGGATATATAATATTTTTTTGTTTTTCCGTCTGGTGCACATGCAAATAAATCAGAAGGTTTTCAGATGCGTGAACAGGCCACATAGTTGCCCATGAGAGAAACACGGACTTTCTAAATTCAGGCCCCACACTTGTGAAGAGTGTCCTTGTCCCTTGTTGATGGTCATTGCACAGGCGAGTCGCACAAGAAGCTGCAAACGTTTGAATTCCAATGGTAAATCTGTTGGAATCATTGGAATGCGAGGCAATAGTACATCTTCCATTCAAAATAGTAGCTTCGACGATATTGGCCATAATTTTTTTCACTGAGAGCTTGGTACCGTTGCAAAGTCATGTCGGATTAATGTTTCGAAGCAAAATGATAGGCACGCCAACTTTCAATGTTAAAACGTGCGGAGGCATGCCGGGTAAATCAAGTGAATTCAAAAACTCAGTTGGATAGTTGACAACTTTGTCCTGATTCATCACAGTATCGATGGATTTATAAGTTTTCGCTTCGCCTGGTATTTTGCATTGAATAGTGAAATTATTTGAGTTAACATCGTTGTTTTTGGCCGCTAATATGGCACGTTCATTGAGCCATTGATGGTTTCTGTAGTTGCTGTGAATATACAGAAATCTGGTGGCAATGTGATACATTGTGTGGCTTCATCGATGGTCATTTTACCATTTCCAATATCCAACAATTGTTTGGCAAAACGTTTAACAACTGCTTTTACGGTTTTGCTTGGGGAGTATTTTTGGTCGTTTGGGAGGCATTTTTATAAGTATAAATTGCAATCTGAAATGCCACCGTTTATTCTAAGCAAAGGGAAAGAACAACAAAAACCCTTTAATTAAACAAAAAAAAATATAAAAAAAAAATAAATAAATAAATAAATAAATAAGTAAATAAACAAATAAATAAATAAATAAATAAATAAATAAATAAATAAATAGATAAATAAATAAATAAATAAATAAATAAAATAAATAAATAAATATTTTGTTGTGATTTGAAAGCAAGGATTTCCTATTTATAAAGGGATACATCATTTTAATTGCGGTGCCCGTTTTATGGAGAGTCTTTGTAACGTGTTCGTTAAAAGTAAGTTTTGTGTCCAGATAAACACCCAAGTACTTCACTGAAGTCTCCCAATGTATGTGTTGCCCGTTTACAATTAATTGGTCTGACGGAAGATAACAAGACTTTCTTTTTCTTGTGAAAAAGATAGCTTTATCTTTTCCTCATTAACTTTAATTTTCCATTTGTTAAGATATGGAATAACTATTCCCGCCGCATCTTTTAAATTGGTCTCAATATTGAGACCAAATTTATGCGATGAAAAAATCGCAGAATCATCAGCGTACAGGGCAAAATCACAATCCGGTAAATGGGGAGAATCAGCTAAATACGTGTTGAACAAGATCGGTGCAAGAACTGATCCCTGAGGAACACCTGCATCTTCATTACACAAACATGAATTACTATTATTGACATGAACTTTGTAACTTCGATTGGACAAAAAACTCTGGACAACTTTACAATTATACATTGGGAAATGGAATCTAATCATTTTATATAATAAGCCATTGTGCCACATAGTATCGAATGCCTTTTTAATATCCAGCATTAATTATCCGGTTGATTTTCCTCAAGCACGATTCCTCTTAATAATATTGCAAATTCGTAGAATTTGGTGGTTCGTGCTATGAAAGCGCCTAAAGTCAAATTGCTCATTGGGAAGTATATTTTGCTCATCGAGGGTTTTGAATACTTTGTCCTTTATTACTTTTTCATAGATTTTACTTATGCTACTCAATAGACTTATAGGCCTATAGCTAGTTCGTTTATTCGGAGATTTTCCTGCTTTAAGGACAGGTATAACCTTTGCTTCTTTCCAAGCAGTTGGAAAGTATTGAATTTTTAAGCAAGCATTTATTATGAAAGCTAAATATCTAGTTCCAGCCTTGGGTAAGTTCTTCAAATAAATATTTCTTACCTTATCTAGACCACCAGTTTTCCTTACATTGAGGTTATCTGTGATGTGTTTTATCTCAGCCTCAGTAATGAACGCATTTTCAGGTGTTGTGGTTATTGAGGCATTAAAGTCTTGTAACGCGTTTTGTACAAATGTGTTAGTATTATTGTCCCCCAGATGTAGGGAAGCGCAATGGGTTTTAGCAAAATTCTGGCAGAAAATATTGGCTTTGTCTGGGTCAGTGTGATATGTTGCACCCATGTTTGTAAGAGTAGGAATATTTCTATTTTTGTTTTTCGTAAATTTTACGATATTCCAGAAAGGTTTAGATGATTTGTCTAGAGAATTGATCTTCCGATTCCACTCTTCATGGCGTTTCGTTCGAATAAACTTCGCTATAAGTTTGTTGAGGTGTTTTACCAGCCTTTGAGAGATGGGCTGTCTATATCTTTGCCAGTTCCTTCGGTGCATATTACGCAAACGAATAAACTCCAAGACATGAGCTGGAAGTTTCATACAAGAAAACTTTTTTCAACTTTCGGCACACTTATATCAGCGGAACTAATAATGTGTTCGGAAAACTGAGAGACGATATTGTCAATGTCATCTTTGCTGTTTACTTCGTCCAGGCAGGTAGGAATGGTTCTGAGTCTGGATTTGATTTCGGATCGAAAAATGTTCCAATTTGCGTGTTTCAGATCCTGGAAATATTGCACGAGTTTTTCACCTGAACAGGGAAGCCGACAAAGAACTGGATTATGATCTGAAGATAGGTCATTAATTGTTACTGTCTGGGAAATATGACTAGATAAGTTAGTGACAAAAAAAAATCAATAACAGATGGACGACAACGAGAACCAGCTGGAATATAAGTAGGACTGGACGGGAATAGACCACGAACAGGCAACAGCGCAAATAGGTTAGACAGAACGTTACCCCAGGAGTTAGCACGTACACAACCCCAATCCCGATGTCTACACTTAAGATCACCTCCACCGACAGAACTGAAGAGTTTCCTCAAATCGGTATTCAACTGAAGCCGTTTTACCCAGGAGTACCTCTAGGAAAATAAACACAGAGGATTTGCAGTCTATTTCCAGTACCTGATATGAGCTCGAAAACGGTAAGTTTTATCGTGAAAATAGGGCAAACAAAAGTTGTAGATCATACAATTCTCTACCAAAATGATCCAGTCACTTTTTCTCTTACGACTCATCATTCGTGAGATATCGCGGTTTTAATCATTAGAAAATTCATATTTTACATAATACGAGTATGCACTAAAATGCAGCCTGTACACGTCAATATAAATGAAAATAAGAAACTGTGTTACTTACACAATAAAACTTGTATAAATTGAATGAGTATTTTAAAAAAAAAAACTATACTGTCAGTCCTTAATTCCCTTCGTCGATAACCTTGAGTAACATCTGCTAGCTACGTCATTGTTCGAGTGTGGAGGGTCGCATACCTGCCTATTTTTGAAGGAAGTAAACGAAATAACTCAGCATATACTGTTAGTTTTGAAAATTCCTTTGCAGTGAGTAGACGTGCTTATTGGTAATATTTTCAATTTTAATTTGTGCTGTTAAATAATTTTAACAAAATGTCAGAAGTTTGTTTCATTTGTGATAAACCTTTGAAAGAAAGTGAAGCTGTTGTTGTTGATCGTGGAATGAAGACTTTGATTGATGCGAGTGTTGAAAGGAATGATAAGTTTTTTGAATACTTGAAAGACAAGCAATCTGTGACAGTCCACGTGCAGTGTCGTAAAATGTACACTCGAAAGAGTAGTATTGTTGCAGCTAAAAGACAGCGCGAGACAGAACAAGGTAATACATCCACGATAAGTCCACCTCATACTAGAGCACGAGTAAGTGAACCAGATTTCAACTTTAAAAGATATTGTTTATTTTGTGGCGATGAAGCAAATGAAGAAGCTGAAAAGAAGAAAGCGCAGAATGTTCGTCGTAAAATATATAATGTATCTACCCTTGAATTTAAAGATTCCATTTTAAAGGTATCTCGGACTCGTTCTGATGACGTAGCAAAAGCTGTTATTGCCCGCATTGAGTATGAATTTGAATTAGTTGCTGCTGAAGCTAAGTACCACAATAATTGTTATAATATCTTTCTGAGGCCTATTACGGGATATAAAGTCGGTTGTCCCGAAGATGATTCAGTGAACTTGGCGATGGAGGAAATATTTCAATACATTGAAAATAATGATGATTGTCAATTTTCATTGCAAGAATTAAAAGACATTGGCAAAAATCCAACTATAGATAATAAAACAATTAAAAGAAGATTAAAGTTAAAGTATGGTGATAAAATTATTATAACTGAGAAAAAAGGGAGTTTAACAATTATCTGTTTTATTGACAATCAGTACGATATTATTAATAAAGCTTGGTATGAAAATAAAAAAAAAATACAAACGAAGAACGATTCAGAATACTGAAAGCTGCCGCAGCAATTATTCGAGAGGATATTCAATCTGTAGTGATTGATAATCATGATTATCCCCCGCCGAGTCGAATGTTTGAAAATATTGTCAGCGATATTCCGGAGTCCTTGACTTATTTTTTGGAGCAAGTAATTATAAAAAAGCGACGATTTAAATTAGATCATTTGAAATTAATATGTACAACTATCAGCCACTGTATAATGACTGCTGTTCGGCCTAGGTCTTTCAAATCAAGATTGCAATTGGGGTTATCAGTTTTTTTTCATCGACGATTTGGATCAAAACGTCTTATACAAATTTTTTCGTCTTTCGGATAATGTGCATCATATAATGATACTATAATATATGAGGCAGCAGCAGTTCTGCATCGTCCACCGCATATTTTGCCACCAGAAACTGGCACATTTATTCAGTATGTTGCAGGCAATGCTGATATAAATGTACATACTTTGGACGGTCATAATACGCTTCACATCATGGGGATCATTAAAATTATTACTCCAAAAAGTTCAGTTACAGCAGAAGAGCCTATATCACGAACAAAAATACTTCCTTCAGTGCAACATTTTGCAGAAAAAGCTCTAGTGCCAATACAAGTCAATTAAACAGATGGTGTAGTAGGATAAAGCAAAATAGCTGTGCAGGATTTTGATTATGAAAGTAATACAACAACATTTTTACTTAAAAAAGTAGATATTGTAATATTTCGGCTAGGGTTCGAAATGATAAAACGTTATTCTGTTTCTAAAAACACTCTATTTATTACTATTTAAATACAACTTTTAATTTATTCACAAACAATTTCACTTCTATTTCACAATTCAAATTTCTTATCTTTCACTTAGTAAGATTTAGGTCCTTTTCCATCGCTTTCCAAAAATCAACTTATCGTCCGCAGTTTCTCATCCTGTATTTATACTACATTTGTCGGGTTCTAGTTCTTTCTGGTAACTTCTGGTTTGAAACTGGGGTAATAACTGAACTCTCCAACGTGGAGAGTTTGTATGATCCTAAAACTATGCAACCCTGGATAATTGATTTAATCACATATATACCACAATATCCCCCTCTTAAACTTGTTCGTCCCGAACAAACTCTTCGCCATTCTGCCCAATATAGCGATGTATTCGATCCACATGAACCACTTTCATCTTGCCTCTTCCTCGTTGAATGCGATAGACAACATCGTTGATGCGTTTTACGACTTTATATGGTCCTTCCCAGTCTTGCTGTAATTTGGGTGATACGCCTTTCCGTCTATGGGGGTTATATAGCCACACTAGATCTCCTTCCTGGAATCCCGTTGTGGTCGCCTTGACATCATACCTCGTCTTCATGCGGTCACTGGCTATCTTGATCTTATCCCTGGTTGTTTGGTGCACGTCCCTAATAATCCGTCTGAGGTCTGCGACATAGTCGTCTTCATTTCTGTTCTCTTCAGACGGCGGTGATCCAAACATCAATTCACTAGGTAACCGGACTGTTCGACCGAAAAGGATTTCCGATGGAGTGTGACCTGTGGTGTTGTGTACTGCACTCCGATAGGCTAATAGAAACATTGGAATTTGCCTATCCCAATCGCATTGCTTGTCGCCAACGACCTTTGATAGGTGTTCATTCAAGGTTCTGTTGAAGCGTTCTACCATCCCGTCCGATTGTGGGTGGAGCGGTGTTGTTCTCGTCTTTTTGATACCCAGTAGCTCGCACACCCCTTGGAAAATTTTGGATTCGAAGTTGCGCCCTTGGTCCGAGTGCAATTCCATCGGTACGCCGAACCTGCTCACCCAGTTGTAAACGATCTGCTCAATCACGGTTTTGGCTTCTTGGTTAGGGATAGCAAAAGCCTCAGGCCACTTGCTGAAGTAATCCATAACAACAAGAATGTAGCGATTTCCATTTTCGGTTTCAGGAAACGGTCCTGCAATGTCAACTGCGATTCTCTCGAATGGCGCTCCAACGTTGTATTGCTGCATTTTGCCGTGATTTTTAACCCTCGGGCCTTTACTGGCGGCGCAGGTGACACACTTTCTGCACCAATTTTCGACATCGTCCTTGGCATGCACCCAATAAAAACGTTCTCGCACCTTTTCTAACGTCTTATTCACTCCCAAGTGGCCTCCGGATACTCCATCGTGCAGTTCCCTTAGCACGTCACTGACTCTCGACCGTGGCACAACGAGCTGCATCACAAACGACTTTCCATCCGAGCTTTCCCACCTTCGCCTCAAAACACCATCTTGAACATGAAGGGAGTCCCACTGTGCCCAGTATGCCTTTAGTTCGGGACTTTTACTGGATATTTCCTGCCAATCTGGTTTTTCTTCGTGTTCTTTCCAAGCGAGTATTGGCTCGATATCCGGATCCTCTTTTTGGGCGTTTCGCATTTCACTCTCATTCCAACCGTCAGTGGGCTCAGCTCTTAGTCGTTGAGTGGATACCGCATCTTTTTCCTCTTGTCGTGCGCAATGTTTGCAATCAGATTTGCAAGGTCGCCGGGACAGAGCATCCGCATTAGAGTGAAGGCTTCCCTTTCGATGCTGTATCTCGTAGTCGTTACTGAATACTGTCCTCAGGCATGCGGCATTCTCATTCCCGAACACCATCGGAATCTCAACGTTCCTGTACTTAAGTACATGAGTTCCGGTGTCAAGCACTACATTATACGCATTCATAAAGTCAAGTCCAATGATGCACTCGTCGCGTATATCGGCCACTAGGAATACGTGGGGGAATGTTAGTCCTGCCAGATTGATCGCAAGAAAAACCTCTCCATACACATCCGCCGTCGCTCCTGTTACTGTTTCCAGACAGTTGCTACTGGTATTGTGTAGCCATGAATCAGGAGCGATGTCCCTTCTTATAATGGAAGCGGTGGCACCGGTGTCAATGGTGGCCACGCATTTATTCTGGCCAATGTGGGCTTCCACTGTAAAGCTCTTGTTACTTCGTTTTGTTTGGGAGACTTGGATTTTGATCTTGGGGGCGTCAATTCCAGAAACCGACTTCTGCCCCCCGAAGTTGGTCCTTACACGTATTCCCGCCTGTTGACTTGATGATGCGCTGCTTGCAGTATAGATGTTTTCCCTGCTACATTCTTCTTTCTTATGCCTCCCAGCAGCGCATTGTAAAAAACTGCGTTCTTTAAGTGGAGCCCAGCACTGACGCTGCAGATGTCCTTTTTTGTTGCAGTTCCAACAACGAACTTGTCCTCCACGCACACTGTTCCGCTCCACGACGTCTGCTCGTTGGCATGAGCATTCCACGGCTGTCACTTCTCTCACGCGGTGGATTTCTTGAGATGCTTGGTCGGCAGCTTTCATCGTCAGGGCAAATGCTAGGGCCTCAGGAAGGGTTCGTTTTCCAGCCATTCTTACAGCCATTTGCAACTGCCTATCTTCAATCGCTTGGGTAAACGCCTCTACAGCCATTTCGTTGATAAGGTCTTCTCCGGCATTAGGATAAGATAGATGCGCCAACCGTTCGATATCGGCCTGCAACTGCTGAAGTGTTTCGCCCCTCTTCTGGACTCTGCTGCGCAGTTGGACTCTGTATACTTGCTGCATATGGTCATCTCCGAACCGCATTTCTATGGCTTTAACCAAAGCGTCGTAGTTGAGTTGTTTATCTTCTGAGATGGTTTGCAGCAATTCCGCAGCTGTACCTCTCAGTGCCAGCGTGAGTGCAATCGACTTTTCTCCGTCGTCCCAGTTGTTGGTCATGGCAGCTGCTTCAAATTGTCTTCTATATATTGGCCACGATGTTTGGCCATCGAAGACAGGCGGTTGCATCTCTTTCCTTCTAGGGCTGTCTGTAGAAATTTCTCGGACGTTCTGTTTCTTTACTCTCTCTAGTTCTTTCGCAAGATTCTCGATATTGTGTTCAACCTTCTCGAATTGTGCCTCGTGCATATTTAATTTTTGATCGATTATTTCGAATTTCGCTTCTAGAGAATTCTTGAACTCTTCGACAGTGTCTTTTTGTGCGGAAATAATGGAATTCTTCTGTTCTTCTAGAGAATTCTTCTGTTCTTCTAGAGAATTCTTCTGTTCTTCTAACTTAGAATCCATACTTCTCCTTTGTTCTTCTAACTTAGAATTCAATCCAAGGAGCAATTCCATCATGGCAGACATGTCAACCCCTGTGCTTACAAGCTCCTCTTCTACGTCGAACGACATGGAGTTAGGATCTTTTCCATCTTTTTCGATCGCTTCTTGTAGCCGAAGAATCAAATCACTTTTCCCTCCAGCTGCGGAGAGATTCCGCTTCTCTAGCTCCATTTTCAGCTGGGGTATACTTAGCTCCAGCAATGTACGTGCCATTTTTTTTTTTTTTTTATTTTTATTTTTTTTTTTTATTTCACAGCACTCAGAATAAGTTTTATCCCACTTCTGACACCAATGTAATATTTCGGCTAGGGTTCGAAATGATAAAACGTTATTCTGTTTCTAAAAACACTCTATTTATTACTATTTAAATACAACTTTTAATTTATTCACAAACAATTTCACTTCTATTTCACAATTCAAATTTCTTATCTTTCACTTAGTAAGATTTAGGTCCTTTTCCATCTTTTTCGATCGCTTTCCAAAAATCAACTTATCGTCCGCAGTTTCTCATCCTGTATTTATACTACATTTGTCGGGTTCTAGTTCTTTCTGGTAACTTCTGGTTTGAAACTGGGGTAATAACTGAACTCTCCAACGTGGAGAGTTTGTATGATCCTAAAACTATGCAACCCTGGATAATTGATTTAATCACATATATACCACAATATGTTATGGTTATATGGGAAATGGAAAAATTTATTATTGCCTGGTTGGAATGGTTATATTGAACATTTAACAAGTAATATTATAAATTTTTCGGAATCTCGAATTTTATTTTTACCATTTATTCATCAACCAGCGAGTAACTACAATACCATATACACAACTTTACTGTGTGCTCTCTGTATGCAAAAGCTCGAGAAATCGTATCCGCAGCGGCTGAAGGATTTGAATTATCGAAGATCATAGTAAGACTTGGAGGTTTTTATTTACCTATGTCTTTTTTTGGAGCGATTGGTTATATTATGCAAGGAAGTGGTATAAAAGAAGTACTTTCTCTAATTTATGCACCTAATTCATTAGAAAAAATGCTCAATGGTCATGCTTACGCGTGAGCTGTTCGAGCTCATACCTTGCTTCATCTTACTTTAGCAACAGTAATATCCAAAGAGCTTGTTCTCGATAGTGAGATGGATGAAAACCTTACAAATACAATTGAACTTGTAACACTTGTCTACACTTAAGATCACCTCCACCGACAGAACTGAAGAGTTTCCTCAAATCGGTATTCAACTGGAGCCGTTTTACAACTCCAGGAGTACCTCCAGGGAAATAAACACAGAGGACTTTCAGTCTATTTCCAGTACCTAAAATGAGCTCTATACCCAGATTTTCTACAAGATGTGTGTGAATACATCCTAGAAGCTTATGCTGAATTGATCTCCTAATAAGGATTGCTACACCACCACCACTTCTATTTGTTCTATCCATACGATCACATTCTTCCATAGTGAATAACTCACCATTGTTGGTATTTAAATTATTGTTGTTGTTGTTGGGCGATGGCAACTCTGTTGAGACATTTTGCTCCCACGCCTTTGGTGTAGAGATATTACTGCTCCCTATTACTCCAACCCGATTTGTAGCTGCTCGTGTTGGTAGAGCTGTGAAATCCGATAGAGAGTGAAGAGAAATGTTGGCATTGTTTGTTGTTTCTGTTAACTTGATTGGTTTTGTGCGAGAAAGATCGGTTCGTCTTTGCTGTGAGCTTCTGCTTTAGATCGATATAATGCTTTCTGCTAGCGCATGCGCTGTTTGTCGATTTGTGTTCTCCTATGCAATTTGCACATTTGGGAATGGTTGCGTTGCACTGCTCAGTTTTGTGAAAGCCGGCGCAATTAGCACAATATGTCTTTATGTCGCAGTTTCTTTCACCGTGGCCAAACATCTGACAGTTCGGCATTGTGTCAGTAAATTTTTTTGCTTTCGATAAAAGCTCCTGTTAACTTGTGTGCGGAAAATTTCACGAACGTTCTTTTTTGGTTGACTGAGTTTGACACTTCCATTTTCAAAAGAAACTATGTAGAACGTGTCAGTGTAGAATGCATATGTTTTGTTAATGCATTTCATTTCTTTGCACTTTAAGCCCAGTTTGACTAGTTCATTTTTCAAGGAAACTGTTTCAACTTGCCCTAGGCCATATAAAACAGCCTTGAACACTTTATCACTTTTCACGTCATGAGTGAAGTATTGACAATTGTCTTCTTCTAATTTATTAAGAACCGAATTATATGATTCTATGGAGTCACACATAATTTTTATGCCAATAGACATCTTTTTAATACAATAGTCTCCTACTTTAAATAGGTTCATTAAAACGTGCACATAGTCACAGGATTTTTGCAACACTTTTATTGGGGGAGGAACTATTTTTTGTGGTTTATTTTGCACAATAACATCTGCTTCATCCATTTCGTCGCCCTCGTATAATTGTAGAGCGCTAAACGGATTGTATCGCGGATCACGTTTATTTGTGGCCATTTTGGGTCTTAATCTTTTTTCAGAGGACAATGGAATGTCCTCCGAATCCGGTGAACGAGAGCGCTTACCAATTCTGATAATTGGTAGAACAAAAAACATAAGAAAGAAAGTAAAATCGAGATTATACTAGTATTTAATAACACGCCGGTAAAGGGTTCGATGCGGTAAGCTTTAAAGCTGCGGCTGAACTGCCGATATCATATTGAAAGCAATTATTACCATACAAATTCGACGCTGGGCACTCAGTGCCCGAGATATGGTTATCGGGTCATTGTCTTTACAGTCTTGTTATAATTACATACAAATCAAACTTCTGAAGGATACATTTTTATAATCCAAAACACTATTATCTATGTTTGCGTGGGTCTATTTGGCATGGTCCAGTTGAATTGAAATTCGATTTGGGCACTGATTGCCGGAGATACGGGTCTAGGGCTAATGTGGGAAAACTATATGAAAAACTCACAAAATCTGAATCGAGTTATTCTTTTTGATATTAAGATCAAGTTTGAAATACACTGAATAGAAGATTTCGAGTATTTTTGCACTTCATCTCGTCACTGGTCCTCACAATCGGATAAATGCCTTTAAAAAAAATTATAGCTTTCAATACTTCCAACAATTTTTATCTACATTACTTCTTAATTTTTGCAAAAATAGATCAAAAGATAGACATTTTGGATTGTAATATCATATGTCCGATCAATATAATGGTGACTATTTATAAAGTTTTGCATGAAAAAAAGATATAAATTTGGAACCAAAACCTTTTTCACAGATTTCTGAACAAAGTTTCCGAAGACATCAGCGCTTTATCTCTTACCATTTAAGAGTCTGTAAAGGACAAACAAACAAATAAACATAGATTTTTATATATGTACCTTTTTCACAGAATTCTGAACAAAGTTGCCGAACACATCAGTGCTCTACCTCTTACCATTTAAGAGTTTATAAAGGACAAACAAACACACATTGATTTGTATATATAGAGATTGCAAGCTATTGTACCTGAAAATAAATCTTAACCTACTTAAATATCATTATCTTGTGTATAAATTAAAGAAGTACACGCAGAAATTTATAAAACAAATATTTTCTCAGGCGGATTTAATTTAATATTTATTTATTTACTTACTTACTTTAGGTGGCGCTACAGTCCGGGGTGGACCTGGGCCTCAGTCAACAAGCTTCTCCAGCCAGCTCGATCCCTGGCTAGCTGCCTCCAGTTTCGCACGCTAAGTTGGTTGAGTTCCTCTTCCACTTGCGTGCGCCACCTGAGTCTTGGCCTTCCTCTACTGCGCTGTCCCTCGGGAGCGGATTCAAAGACTTTTCGGACCGGAGCATTGGTGTCCATGCGCTCTACATGACCCAGCCATCTCAGTCTTTGGATCTTCACTCTTCTGGCTAGGTCCATGTCGCTGTACAGTCCATACAGTTCGTCGTTGTATCTCTTCCTCCACTCACCGTCAATGCAGACGGGACCGAAGATCGCCCGAAGAATTTTTCTCTCGAAGCAACCAAGAACACCCTCATCCATTTTTGATAATGTCCATGCCTCTGCGCCATAGAGCAGGACCGGGATTATTAAAGTCTTATAAAGGGTGACTTTTGTTGTCCGAGAGAGGGCTTTGCTACTCAATTGCATTCTTAACCCAAAGAAACAGCGGTTGGCAAGAGTTATTCTTCGCTTGATCTCAGCGCTGGTGTCGTTGTCTGTATTTATAACGGAGCCTAGGTAGACAAAGTCCTTAACTACCTCAAAGTTATATCTGTCGAGGGTGACGTTCTGTCCGAGACGTCGGTGTTGGTTGTCCTTTTTGCTTGACAGCATATACTTGGTCTTGCCCTCATTGACCGCTAAACCCATTTTCGCCGCTTCCGTCTCAATACTCGAGAAAGCGCCACTGACATCACGCTGCTTTCTTCCGATTATGTCAATATCGTCAGCGTATGCGAGTAGTTGGACGGACTTTTGAAAGATAGTGCCTCTTGTGTTTGCTCGTGAGTTTTGCACTTTTCTTTCAAGAACGATGTTGAAAAAATCGTATGACAGCGCATCGCCTTGTCTAAATTCTTTCTGGACATCAAAGGTCTCGGTGAGATCTTTACCGACCTTGATGGAGCAGCGTGCATTCTCCATCGTCATCCTGCACAGACGGACAAGTTTGGCAGGGATGTCAAAACTAGACATTGCTCTATATAGCTCGTCTCTATAGATGATGTCATACGCGGCCTTAAAGTCGATGAATAGGTGGTGTGTATCGATCTGAAGCTCATGGGTATTTTCCAACATCTGCCGTAGTGTGAATGTCTGGTCGATGGTGGTCTTTCCTGGCGTGAAGCCACACTGATACGGACCTATTAGGTTGTTGACGAACGGTTTCAGGCGTTCACACAATACGGCGGATAAGATCTTATATGCGATGTTAAGGAGACTGATGTCTATGTAGTTGGCGCAGTTCAGAGGGTCTCCTTTCTTGAGATTCGGACAAACAATGCTGAGGTTCCATTCATCGGGCATACTTTCGTCCGATCATATTTTATAGATGAGTTGGTGTATGCTCCTTACCAAGTCATCGCCTGCCGCTTTGAAGAGCTCCGCAGTCAGGCCATCCGCTCCAGCAGCTTCGTTGGACTTAAGCTTCGATATGGCTATCTTTACTTGATCCAGGTCGGGTGGATGGAATTGTTGGTCATCATCGTCCAAGTTGATAGGTTGATTCTGCCTGACAGCGGTATTTGGTCCGTCATCGCCGTTATACAGTCTGCAGAAATGATCTTTCCAAATCCTCAGCATCGACTGCAATTCTACTACGATGTTCCCAGGCTTCGGTTCTGGGTTTGTTTCCGCGGCATGTTATTTTTACCTTTTGGTAAAACTTCCGAACCTCATTCCTGGAGTAGCATCTCTCAATTTCCTCGATCGCGCGCTTTTCATGCTCTTTCTTTTTCCTCCTGAGAAGCCGGTGCGCGTCTCTCCTCTTCCGCTCATAGAGCTCATGAGCAGCTCTGGTCTTTCTAAGCAGCGCCGCGTTATATGCATCTTGCTTAGCTACATGTGCTTGCCGGCATTCATCATCGAACCAGGGGTTTCGTTGTGGTGGACGAGTGAAACCCAGCACATCAGAAGCGGCATCTCTGATGGCGTTTTGGCAGTGTTTCCAATGGTCTTCGATGCTTGATGCTGGCGGCATTGGACCTCTTAAGAGATTAAGAGACACTCGATCGGAAAAGGACTTGGCGATCTCTTGCGATTGTAGCCGTCTGACGTCGAATTTTCTCACAGCATTAGTTTGTCTTGGCGTAGTTTGGGATATCCGCAACCGTACCTTGGCTACAACAAGGTAATGCTCCGAGTCGATGTTGGCTCCTCGGAACGTACGGACATCCATAATGCTGGAGGAGTGTCTTGCGTCGATCGCAATGTGATCAATCTGGTTGACTGTTGATTGCTCAGGAGTTCTCCAAGTCCCCTTATGTTTGTCGAGATGTGGGAACCGCGTGCTAGCCATGACAATGTTTCGCCCCGCCGCAAAGTCAATTAGTCTTCATCCGTTATCGGAGGTGGTGTTGTGCAGGCTATATTTTCCGATTGTTCCACCAAAGATACCCTCTCTTCCTAGCTTTGCATTAAAATCACCGAGGACAATTTTAATGTCATAGCTAGGGCATTGCTCGTAGGTCTTGTTGAGGAGCTCGTAGAAGGCATCCTTGGTGTCGTCATCTTTCTCCTGTGTGGGGGCATGCGCACATATAAGGCTTATGTTGGCGAATTTAGCCTTGATGCGGATTGCTACGAGGCGCTCGCTTACATGCCGGAAGCTGAGGACTTCTCGTCTTAGTCTGCCTCCGAAAACAAATCCGCATCCAAATTATGTCTGCTTTGCAGCAGTCTAGGGTCTCCGCTAGTTGTTCGGCTGCACGTGGTCTATTAAGGGATCTAACATTCCACGTGCATATCCGAAGCTCATTGTCCTTAAATCGTTTGTGTGGATTGTCAACAGTAGATCCGTCCATATCCGAGGCTTGTTGATGCTTCGTAACTTAATCTTTTTTTAAATGGCCCCGGCGGCACAACCCCCAACCTGGAGGACCAGTTCCATTTTGAGTGCCCCTAGGACGAGGGGTCGGTTACACCGAAGCCAGTAACCCGTTCCGGGATGTGAGCGCTGCCGTTGGCCCTTATAGGGCTCGTCTGCCACCATCTCTTTTCCAAGACCCTGACTAAGTCCTGGAAATCCTTTCCGGCCTGAGCTCCAAATATGTCGGAGTAGCCCTTATAAGGTCTTGTTTTGTTTTTCCAACACTAATCCTGGTTAATGGCGCAGGAAACTCGTCATTTGCCCCCTTCACTTCGCAACCTCTAGTGAGATTCCCAGATGGCACCACGGGGAGGCGTGAAGTAGGACTTATTAGCAGAGCTGCAAGATGTTCGGCTGCAGAGGCTCATTCTCGTCATTTAAGGAACCAGCATCTGTCGGAAGATGCTACTTCTACGAGGCCTTATACAAATCGTTGCCATTTATTTCTTTATTTATTTATTTATTTATTTTTTTGTAATGCTTATACACTTTAAGATATAATATCTTATAAGATAGTGAAAAGCTAATTAAGAACAATGAAATCTAGTAGAGTAGTTGTACGAAGTTAAAACTTAAGTAGAAAAATTTATAAAGGTACAGATTAAAATTCATGGTAATTATGTATTAGTTGCTTCGAAAAATTTATTTACAGATTTGTAGGGAAATAGCTGCGTAAATCCTTTTTAAACTTTGTTATGCTTGTACCCAAATTGGTTCTTAAATTTCGCGGTAGTGAATTCAACAATCGGACTGAATTTACGAAAAATTGACATTCTGATGTGAGGGATATGTATTGGGGGTGAATTAATTGACCTGACCTGTGCGAAGAGGTAAATCGAATCTTTTCGTATAAGTATGACGGTTGACGTGTTGCGAGAATATCCGATAGCAGGGCTAGAGTGCGAAACTTGAGATAGCTCTCAAAAGGCATGTCAAGTAAACGAGGAGAATAACTTCTTACTCTGTCATGTTTGCCTAGCCCAAAAACATTACTTACTGTGCTATTAAAAGCAACATTAAGCTTTCTTCTACTGATCGAGTCACAGCTACAAAAGATTTCACATCCGTAGAGTAAAATAGGATAAACCAACGATTTAGCTACCATCAAGCGCGTTTTGGTTGGAGTAAAAGACTGCTACCCATATATTCCGTAACACCCCATATACCTTTCCAATGGCAGCGCTGATGTTACAAGTTAACTTGCGATTAAAAGTGAACCCAAGATTCTTTGCAGTCTCAACATAATCTATTGCGGAGCTTTTCAACAAAATAGGCTATATGTGACTAGGCACTTCGATTTCTTAGCACTTAGACAAAAACCATTAAGTTCAGACCAACGTGAAATTTCGTCAAGATATTCATTGATAGAGCAAACTCCGTTCTCAATTAAACCAAGTGGACAGCTCATATACATTTGAACATCATCAGCATACATGTGTGACGAACAGTTGTTTGTGTTTCGCACGAAAACCAGATTGCTTTGGTGTGAGCATGTTATTATTTTTAAGGTATGTGCTCATCTGTTTTTGCAAAATACGTTCAAAAGCCTTGGACAGAAAGGGTAGTATTGAAATCGGTCTAAACTCATCAGCTTTAGCACTTTTGGGAATAGGTATAAATTGCGCCAACTTCCACTGAGTAGGGTACTCTCCTTTTGTCAAAATACTGTTAAAAATGAAGGTGATAAAAGGCAATATGATCGGTAAGAGTAGCTTTAGAAATACAGGGTGCATTTTGTGTAACCCAATGGCATTTGACTTTATCGAGAGTATACTTTCTACCACATCAGCATTATCGACCGATCTAAAACCAAAACTATTAACACTTTGATGATTAACAGCCAGGCTCGACAACGATTCAGTCACACCTAACGCCGACGAGAAGGGCCGAGACAAGAAATTCCGGTTTAGCGAATTGCAATTAATGCTGTCATTACTATCTGCCAAATTAAACTTTGCCTTGCCAATACATATGTCGCGTAAATTTTTCCACAGCTGTCGACCACTTAAGCAGGTGTTCAGCTTGCTCGCATACACACGTGATTTTGCGGAACGGAGCTCCGTAACAACTTTGTTGCGAAATGAACAGTACATTTCCCGAAGCTCTGGAAGTCTATATCGCTTTCGACTGTTGTAAGCTCTATCGCGCTGCTGCATTAAGGAACGTTTTTGGCTGGTGAACCATGGATCACTTTTGTCCTTGATGATCTTGCTTTTCAAGGCTACGTGTGTGTCATAGAGATTTAAAATAATTGTATTAAAGGATTCGACTTGCTCACTGGACGACGACATGTAGAAAATGTTATCCCAACATACGTTTCTTCTATTCGTTTCCAACAGGTTATTATCTATATGTCGAACATCTCGATACTCAAGATTTTGAATGGCATAATTGATGTTAAATTTAAAAGTAAAAAAAATGAAATCATGTTTCGAAAATGCAGGCGCAGAATACAAAATATTGTAGGACTAAATTCTCCCTATTGTCAAGGTCAACTTCAATTTGATATGTTTAAAGTTTCCCTTCTGCATTTTTGTTTGTCGATGTGTGATGAAACAAATTGTAAATCAGAATTGAGAGTTTTTTTTTAATTTATTGTAGTTGTACCTGGCCACGTGTTGCTGTATCTGAGCCTGTTTAAATAGAAATAAAAAAAACCGAGAGCACACATGTCTAATATGTTTGAATTCACAATGCTCGTGAGTGTACAACATTTCGTTGGACTATTATTTGTGCAGATATAGAAATTATCTGGTTTGCCGACTCTCTAGACACGCAACATGTAATTGTCCATATGAAAAACAGTCCGTGTCTAGATCTATATGAGTTTTATTGACAGTGATTACAGACGCCTTATTAAAATGGCATATCTGTTGGAATCATGGAAATGCGAGGAAAGAGGACCTCTTTTGAAAGGTCCTGTCAAGATTGTTGCTTCTACCACTTTGCACATTAATGTTTTCACTGCAAATCTCTTGCCGTTGCAAAGCTTTGGTTGTTGGATATTTCGCAACATGATAATGAGCACGCTGACTTTCAATTGCAGTACGTGCCGTGGCAACCCTGGCAGATCAAGTGAATTCAAAAATTCCATTGAATAGTGTCGACGGACTTGCATTTAACTGCCTCGCTTTGAATTTTATAATGAAAAATACTCACGTTTGTCGGTTTCGACTAACAATCGACTTGGAACATTACTCGTCCCATTGCGCGAATTTAAATTTTTTAGTACAATATATATAATATATATTTTCGACTTCAATTGCTATTCTTTGGAAGATGGCGGGCGGATAAATGTCTTTTGAGTTGTGAGGAAAAAGGTAAACGACTCATGGCCATTTATTTGTTTTTAAATGTGTTTTATTGTTTTCTTTTTTTAATTTAGGTAGGTTTGTAGGTATAAGGTAATTTTTCATATGAATCCCTCTACTACAACCAAACAAAACTTTGTTGATGAGTTAAACTCATAAAAGGCACTATGAGATTTGATTGAAAAGGATGAATTTAGGACTAGCTTCCCTATTTTTGATTAGCGATTATCAATCCTTATCAACCTTCCAACTCCAAGTCATTGAGATCAATAAAAATGGCTGCATCCTGTACGGTTTCAATTTCGTTAGGTTATTAAATGAAACTTGCATGTATTTCAAATAAGTTCTTCGTTTTTCATTTATATGTACAAAAAAAATACAGTTATTCAATGTAAAGCGTTCTGATAAATAACGTTTTTTGTTTTGTTTTTCGGTACGTAAATATACAAATATTATGGCTTTCCAACACGCGAACATGCGACATATAGTTGTCCATTCGCGAAACACGGAAACTTCAAGTTAACTACACAAACTTTTAACGACTGGCCGTGTGACTTGTTTATGGTCTTCGCAAAGGCTAGACGCACGTGGAATTGGAGGCGCTTAAAATCGAGTTGTAAGACCATTGAAATCATCGGAATTTCTGGAATCAAAACATCCTCTCCTTTGTATTTTCCCTTGATGATCGTTGCCTCGATGAGATATTCATTAGCTTTTTCACAGCCAGGTCTCGTGCCATTACATAGTCGAGGTTGATTAATGTTACGCAATATGATGATGACTGAGCCTACTTTTAATTTAAAATTGTGAGGTGGTATTCCAAGCAATTCTAGCAAATTCAAAAATTCTATGGGGTAGTTGACTACGTTATCCTGGTTAATAACTGTGTCGACTGATTTGAAGGAAAATAATTGTCCCAGAATGAAATCTGGAATGGTCGCGTTGAGATGATCGACATCATTGTTTTTTGTTGCCAATATTGCTCGTTCCCTGAATTGCTGTGCTACGTCTGGAAAAACATGCTGAATAAGCTCCTCCTTCGATTTTGTCAACTGACAGAAAACTGTTGGTAATGTGATGAATCCGGTCGAGTTGTCAACTGCCACTTTCCCATTACCAATATCCAACAATTGCTTCGAAAACACAACTGCACTTTGATCTAGTTGCAAAAATACTCGTATTTTAGTTGTCAAACGGAGTGTCTTCACATGTCGCCATAAATCGCGTTTAAGCGTTTAGTTCGTCAACAAAGATTTGATCGGGGACTAACTGGAAGAGTCCGACGAAAATCACCGGACAACAGAATCATGGCTCCACCAAAAATGTTTTGACTGTCGAGTAGATCTTTCAAAGTTTTGTCCAGCGCCTCCAGTGATCTCTTGTGGGCCATCGTGCATTCGTTCCAAAGGATTAATTTGCATACTTGTAGAATCTTCGCCATTGCCCTGTTTTTAGCGATGTTGCAAGCTGGTGTCTCGGTGATTTGCATGTTCAGTGGCAACTTTAAGGTACAATGTGCAGTTCGTCCGCTTTCTGCTATTCCAGTTGAAGCCGATGCTAGGGAAACTTCAATCTGCGGTCGAATCCTCGTCAAAAGTAATGATATTAAGAACGTTTTACCAGTCCCTCCAGGAGCATCCAGAAAATAGATTCCACCAGTTCCATTGTTCAAGGCTTCTTTCAAAGAGTCGTACGCAATCTTTTGTTGTTGATTCAATTGTGGAAGTTTCGTGCGAATTTCTTCGGCTAATGCTTCGGTATCGTATTTTTGTTCTCTTTGTAACTCGTGGTTAAATGCATCGTACATTATACGATTGGGTGATTTCATATCCAAACACGACTAAAACCTTATCAATAAACAATAAACACATGTCTTCTATTGTGATCAATGTCTTATTGTAAATTTCTGCAGTCATTTGTAGTGTTGGATTTAAAGTTTGCCAGCGCACACGATGCAGACGACATGTCTGACGTCCTTATATTTGACCAACCAATAGTTTGGATTCGAGGAGAAACATGTGAATATGATATTAGCAAACAATGTATGAATTTGATGCGGTGATGAAAATATGACAGAATCCTTGAGCGTATCATCCCAATGAGAATCGTTTCCGAGCAACTACAAAAGTTGACACAAATTTTTTCTTTAAATCCATAACTTTGTTTTTTACATGAAAAACTATTTGAAATTTAATAAATTTTTCACAACCTCACTGAAGATATGACAGTATTTTATATCTGTTTATTTGTTTTAAATCATCCCTGCATTAGCGCGAAATAGAGAGATAAATATTCAAATCTATCAAGCCTTTTTTTTTGAGTTTTAGTTAGACTAACGAACAGCAGTTGATTTTTGTATGGTATACTCGTATAAGAAGATGTGTCGATGAATTCGTATTGAGCTCAGATTAACTCTCACTTGTTGAGGAATTATGAATTATTACATGGGTTGGCTTAAATAAAATGCGTTGAAACTAATTAATATTTTAATAAGACATATGCCATGCTTGTACACTCAGAACAAAGTAAAGTAAAGTTACGCGAAGAACAAAAGAAGCAAGGAGACTGAGAACATTAGAAGATTGTTCATTTATATGATTTTAAAAATAACGGCAATTCAACCGGTTGATGTGAGTAGTACAAATATAGTGTTTAATATAAAAGTGAGAGGGAGATAGTCAATCATTGGAAGAATGGAATGACAACAGAATCTTGAACACCCTGCCCGTCTGGATGGGTAAGTTCAGGACTATCCAACAGTTAACACAGCTTCTGAACTGGTCGGGTACATTCGCCATGAGAATGTTTGACCGTGACAACTCTGATGAGACCATTTTCGCCTGTATGTAGTTGAGTGACTCGACCAATGCGCCATTGTGTAGTTGGTAGGTTTTCGTTCTTGATGATGACGACATCGCCTATCTGGATCTCGTTGTGTGATTCATGCCATTTCGATCGTCGCTGAAAGGTAGACAAATATTCATCCTGCCATCTCCTCCAGAAATGTTGTTGCATTTGCCTTAGTTGTGGCCAATAGCGGAGTCATTGTGTTGGTACTTACAGTACTGGTACATCTGGTACAGCAATAATCGATCGGCCAATGAGGAAATCTGCTAGTGTGAGTGCCATGCGGTCGTCGGTATTATCGTGTAAGGCCACCAACGGACGGGAATTTAAGCAAGCCTCAACGTGCACGAGTAGAGTGTGTAGTTGGTGGTAGTAGATCGATTGTATCCCGATGACTCGAAGTAGATGCCCTTTAGCAGAGTTGACGGCCGCTTCCCAAAGGCCGCCATGATGAGGTGCACCAGGAAGGATGAAGTGCCATTGTGTTCCCTTGTTAGCCAGATGTTGCATAGTGTAGGTATTATCCCATTACTTCAAGTCTTGTTGTAAGAGCCGATTAGCGCCAACGAATGCATTCCCGTTATCGCTGCACAGATGGTATCATGCAGAGCAGCAGTTGGAAACTTCGGTGTTCTTCTGGATGACACTGATGCGATTTGCCACATATGGTTGAAGTTGAGTTGGTGACTTGCGAAGCCAATTAAGGGCTATGCTGGAGTCGCTCCACATGCTATATGGGACATCGGTGAGACCGAGGGCTTGCCTGATTTTAAGCATTGTCGCCGTGCGAAGATGTGCAGCACATTATTCCAGACGTGGAATAGTAACACCCTCTGCTGGTGCAACCTTCGTCTTCCATGTAATAAGCCTCGAACGATGCTGTCCATCCTTATGTCTGACGATGATGTAGATAACTGCCGCATATGCCTTCGTGCTTGCATCGCAATATTGAGTTTACGCCAGCTGTTGAAAATGAAAATTGAAAATTCGTTCAGATTTTTCTTCCAAAATATTTTATTTATTTGCGGGAATATATTCGGGTTCATGGTGTTTACAGCCCGAATTCTATTCCGCATTTTCGTTCAGTACGGTTATGTCGGGATTCAGAGCGCAATGGTCACTGTCATACGCAAAAATGCGAAGACAGTTTACAGTTTGTTGGCTCGAACCTGTCCGTTGTATCTGTGTGTCGAACAACAAAACATCCAAATACGAGCCGTGTCTAGGAAACGACGGACTATTCGTCGCCTTTAGGCCGTGTTTATGCATCACACCGTGTTCACCCCACTAATTGAATAGTAGTTTAGTTAAGGATTCGTTCCAGAGGAATCATAAAAAAAAACGAGAACGGGGAGGCTTGTGCCTCTCCCAAGCGTTCGACTTACTTATTTAAACAACAATCCGTTTTTATTGAAATAAAATTTATTGTTACGCTCGGTTCTGCGATCTAACATGAACAAAAACCTTAAAGCTAACTGAGATCCTAAGCTGCATACTGAATAAGAAGCGCGTAATGGGATAATTTTCCAGTCAGCAATTCTTCAATTCAAGTTGGGCATCCACAATACCCCGTATTGCTGTGTTATCACTTTTGCTGTGCACATCGGTACACTGTGCTTTATCATTGATTAGGTTAGTTCAAGGTGATGTCTTAGATTTTCCTTGCTTACGCTGTGTTAACTACTCCATGCTAAAAAATGTACGTCCAGTAGATCATAACGTTAAGTAGCGTGGCCTGGCAGATATATTCGACGATCTGGCATCTCTAATGCCGGCATGTTATTTATTCTTTACCATGTGCTGCTGTAACTATAAGTGGGAGTATCATGATGTCGGCCATTGAAGAAAGCTTATATCTTCTCGTAAATTCACCAAGCAGCTTAATTTTATCTATGCTTAGACCATGAACGTGTTCGATGTCGATCTTATGTCCTGCCTCCGTGACATTTGTCAATATTGCGATGAAGCTTGAAAATGTTTGATTCTTAATATGAATTGTCTCGTTCTTCATTTGAATGATATAAGTTCCGGATGGATTTCTGGCATAGTCTTCCGCTGTTACCTTGCCTTTAAAATCATGCCTTCCTTTACTAATTGGGCCACTTCTTCGTTGTTAGAGCGGAACGTACAAGACTCGTGTCCTCCTTTTAGAACCTGAGTGAAGCAACTATTCTCGTCTTTTCGCTCATATACAGTTAAGTTGTTTATGCAAATTATTCCGTATGTTTCCTCGTGATTCGCCAACATCCCTTCAAAACTCAGATCAATTTGCTTCCAATTAATTTTTGATGATCTTGTCAATACCAAGATATACTCTACTTTGCTTAATTTTGGCATAGAGACAACATACAGCAGCATCGTTTCGTTCGTGAATACCGAAGATGTCCCGTATTGCAATACGTCTGTTTCGTTAGCATGAGGAAGTTTCTCGATTCCAGTAAGTATCCTGTTTATCTCTTCTCGATCCAGAAGATTGGTACTGGCGGTCCCGACTTTTGCCATTTAACTCGAGCGAGCTATTTTCTTTATTTCTTTCTTATCACCATGATTTCGTTGATGATATCGTGCTTGAATTTTGCCTTTTCGGGTGAATTCATTTGATTATTGGAACTTTAATTTTAATTTCATTTTAATGTTAAATTATTGGTTACTATTTTCAACTAAGCCTTCTTCATTTCGCAGAATTTATATTTATATGCAACGACGAACTGTATGGACTGTACAGTAACATGGGCCTAGCCAGAAGAGTGAAGATCCAAAGACTGAGATGGCTAGGTCATGTAGAGCGCATGGACACCAATACTCCGGTCCGAAAAGTTTTGAATCCGCTCCCGAGGGACAGCGCAGTAGAGGAAGGCCAAGACTCAGGTGGCGCACGCAAGTGGAAGAGGACCTCAGCCAACTTAGCGTGCGAAACTGGAGGCAGCTTGCCAGGGATCGAGCTGGCTGGAGAAGCTTGTTGACTGAGGCCCAGGTCCACCCCGGACTGTAATGCCACTTAAAGTAAAGTAAGTAAGTTTTATGTACTTTTCGCCCAGAAGTCGTAGCAACTTTTACCTTTGTTAAACCTAAAATACTCACAGCTTAATTAACTTTATATTGCTATAATAATCTACTCCCTTAATATCTTTAACCTTAATCCTTTACATATTGTTCTTTATATCCATTACAATTTGCTTAAGTTATTCCAAATGTCATTTTTTCTTTAAACCCTTCGGTTGTAATATAATAACTTTTCTTCTTCTTATTCAAAATTTCGAAGTTTATGGACGGTGTCCACAGCATAAGGTGGTTGAACCTGGAAGGACATAGGGCATCAAAGGCTCTATGGCCACTTCCCGACGGTAACAGATCTAGGAAGCTTAATAGGGATTAGCTTATAGGGATACTAACTTCTAACTAAAAATACAATACTTACTATTACTAATAGGAATACTAACAGGACACTGTCTACTGCTGAAACACGCAAAGGGACTAAAACTGACAAGTACAGACACTTGTAGATTCTGCTGGGATCTAAAAGCGGTTAAGGACATAACACACATACTGTGTGAATGTGACGCAATATCGCGTGGCCGAAGGAAATTCTTAGGAAAATACTTCTTTGAAAACTAAGAGGAAATAGACGGTATGGTTTCAAAGGCCTTTTTGGCTTTTGTAGAGAAATTAGGTGCTTTAATAGGAAAACAGTCTAGGTTTTCTGCAAATTGGAGTTGGTTTTAACTGAACCCGCAGGGGATCGCGATGGGCCCGTTTTGGTGCCTAGTGTCTGTGTTTTATGGCACACCTTTTTTTTCCGCTTGTTTTCACATTTTACATTATTCATTATGTTTGTAATCAGATAAAACCGTGTTTTATTTCAAACCTTATTGAACAGGGTAGCAAAACAGCTTGCTTTACTCTCAACATTTTAGTGACCCCGACGTGATCATTATCATACGTTTTTTTTTAATAACCTTTTTTTATTTAAAACAATCGCGAGTGTTTTCCGATTATTAGATTAGATAATTTAGCAGCAAAATCAAATCTTGTTGACCAACGTGGAGTATCTGATGCTACCGACTCAGGTGCTCTGAAATTTAGTTAACACAAATTGAAGACATTAGATGCTCTTAAAACGCGGCGTTTTGTGACCATGGAGCAAAAAGATAGACGAAGGTTATTTGCCTTTAAAGCCAACGAGGACCCATCGTCTCTATCGTTGCTCGATCTCCAAATACGTATAGAGGCACTGGAATCAGCTTTCCATACGATTAATGGGGTCCAAGGACAAATCGAGGACAAAGACAACGAGGACGTCTCGAAACCAGAAAGATGCAAGTACGAGGAGACGTATTTCTGTACGATAGCTACGATGAAAGTTCTAATCAATAAGAAGCACCAGGAAAAGGATTATCCAATGGTTGTATCCCAGATCTTGCATTCTCATCGCCTTGATTCGGTAAAGTTACCTATAATCGAATTCCTTCTTTTTCAGGTGACGTGACAAAGGGGATGGTTTGGTACAATATATTTTTATATTTGGTGCACGAAAACCCTACGCTTTCGAAACAGGCGATATCTCATTACCTGTTGTCGAAGATAAGCGATACTGCGATTGCACCAATTGAAGGACTCAAAATCGAAGACAACAACTACGATGTGGCGTTAGCAAAGTTGAAAGAAAGGTTTGAAAATCGAAAAAATTTCGCACAGGAACAAATAGTATACAGCGCATGTTCAATCTTCCCAAAAACCAGAAGGGATCTGCAGTGTAACTGCGAAACTTAGTGGACAAAATTAGCAACCCCTTGACCGGGCTCAGCAACTTAAAACGACCATTGGGATGATCTTGTAGTGTTTCTCAGCACCTCTAAATTGGATGCAGCAACCCTTAGTAAATGGCACGATGAAGCTCCAGTGGATCGGCTTCCTAGTCTACAAGAAATAACAGGATTCCTCAAAAAGAGCACAGAATTTGGAGGGTAATATAGCAAACAATTTATCTATTTTTTTATCCTTTTTTTATAATTTTAGAAATTAATTTAAATTTGCAACAACGAACTTGTATTAAATTTTGCGTAAAAAACGGATTTAATGGTGCGCGAACGTTGGAAATGTTGGAAAGGTGTTTCGACAACGATTCTCTAAAGAAAACGGTCGTTTACCAGTAGCACGAGCGGTTCAAAATTGGTCGTGAGTCAATCGAAGATGATGAACGCAGTGGCAGACCATCGACATCGAAAACTGACGAAAACATTGATGAAGTAAAAGAAATGTTGGTCAATAGCCGCAAATTAACCATCAGAGAGATAGCGGAGGACTTGAACATCGCCTATGGATCCGTCCAAGACATTTTGGTTAATGATTTGGGTTTCTGTCGTGTAGCAGCAAAGTTGGTGTCAAAGTACCTCAATTTCATCCAAAAAAGAGACCGCACAGTGCCATCATTATTCGTAATTTTTTGACGAAAAATGCAACAAATACCATCCAACAGCCACCGAATTCACCTGATTTGGGTCCCTGTGACTTTTTTCTGTTCAATCGAGTTAAAAAAAACCACTACGGGGAACGCGTTTCAGCAGCCAAGAGGAAGTATTGGAAAAAGCGCAGGAAGCACTGATGGACATACCGAAAACAAAATATAAAAAATGTTTCGAGCGCTGCAAAAAATAATATAATATTCATCATCGCTTCTCGCATCAACGGCTTCCAGGCTACGGTAGAAGCACTTGTAATTCCACACATCACTGGCCATATCCCTGACAAAGAAACTCGAATATTCTGAGAAATATTAACTTATCTGATGCTCAGGTTAATATTCCACAACACATAGATTTACTCCTAGGAGTAAATCGCCTTCTATGTGTCGGTTAAATTCAGTTAGGTCCTAATTTATCAATCGTTCAAAATACCTTATTCGGATGGGTAGCAGCAGGAAAAGTACCAAACTCGATTGCTTTGAATAAACACAGTTTAACAATACAAGAAACTTCCCTTCATTATGAATCAGATGATCTTTAAATAACTCTCTAAAGGAGTTATGGCAAATTGAGAGCTTCGATTCCTTGCAATCAACTTTAACTAAAGAAGAGGAACAATGCAAATCTCACTTCGTTGGCAATTATTCAGGATTAGACTCTGGCCGTTATAATGTGAGATTCCCCTTTAAGCATAGCCCCAACCTAATTGGAAACTCTCTTGACATTGCCAAAAGGAGATTGTTGTCTCTCGAAAGGAAGTTTGAGAAAGAGTCCGAATTATGCCAACGGTATTCTGAATTTATGAGTAGATTGATCGAATATTGATTGATCGTTCACATATGGAGACAGCACAAGACGTGGACTTCACCACACCCCACTCCTTTCTTCCTCACCATGGTGTTCTTAAGCCATCAAGTTCTTCTACAAAGCTGCGTGTTGTATGCGATGCGTCTGCGAAATTCTCTAAATGAAATTTCGATGGTTGGACCGATTATTCAACCTGATCTGCTATCTATAGCATTGAGATTTCGCATACACAAATTTTTATTGACAGCGGACATTACAAAAATGTATCACCAAGTGCAGCAAGATCCAGGTTATAGGAAATCCCATTACATCTTATGGAGAGATTTAAGTGGGGATATAAAGATTTATCGATTGTCCACTGTCACGTTTAGAACCGCATCTGCCACGTTCTTATCAACGCGTACGCTGAAACAATTGTCTGTCGATGAAGAAGACGACTTTCCTTAAGTTGCAAAGGCCATCAACATGGAATTTTGTGTCGATGACTTACTAACAGGCTGTGATTCTCTTGATGAATTAAAGGCTCTACAGATAGAACTGATAACGATGTTAAACAAAGGCGGTTTTAGTTTAAAAGAGTGGTGCTCAAATTCGAGAGAGCTTTTAGAAGACATGCCCTTAGATGATCGGGAACACTATTTTAAAATCATAGACGGAGATGCAAAAAGAACTTTAGGCATAATATGGAATCCAGAGATTGCTAGTTTTCATATAGATAGTATACCCTCCAGGCCAATTACGAAAAGGACTATACTATCCGACATAGCACACACCTGTGATCCATTAGGATTATTTAGCCGGGTAATTGTTCTCGCTAAAAATTTGTATGCAACAATTATGGCGCCTCAAATTTACATGGAACCAAGCATTGGCGCAAGAGCTTCATCATCGCAGGGTGAATTTTAAGGATAAATTGCAAGAGCTTAACGACTTACAAATGAATCGGCGCACATGTTTTGGTCATTCTAAAGGTTGTCAGCTACAAGCATTTTCTAATAGCTTCGAGGATGCTTATGGTAGAACAAAGGTTGAGCTCCTTTGTGCCGGTAAGGAAGCTTAGCATACCTCGGGTGGAACTGTGTGCTGCAGTTATGATGGTTCAACTGGTTAAACGACTTAAGATTATTTTTAGTGCAATGTTTCAGGATACCACCTATTAGACTAACTCGACAATTGTGCTACAGTGGATTGCCACATTTGTGGCAAATCGCATATCTGTAATTCAACAAAATACCTTTGCTTCCCAATGGCGACATATGGTGTCGGAATTAAATCCTGCCGATATAATTTCTCGAGGAGCGTACCCTTTGGTGTTAATCAGCAATAAGTTGTGGTTCAACGGACCATCGCTTCAGAATTTGGCAGAAAGTGAGTGTGTTAAATTTATAGTGACAAAAATAAAAATAGACCACATTTAAATGTTGATGTTTTTTGTAAAATTATCTTTATTGACAATAAACGACTTCGTCGTTTCGTGGTTCTGTTGGAAGTGAAAACTTTAAACTAACAATTTAATCAGGTACATATTTCAGGCGTGAGATTAGACGTAAGCAAATTGAAATGCGATCACCGTGGACTGCGAGTTCTGAATCCGGTCCCACGCTTGAAACATGAACTATAAACTAATTTTGTCTATGACAAAATTGTAGCTTGAGAAAATTCGTACATAACATACTCCCCCATTTAGAGGGTTCTTAATTCTCTAATTTTAAACTAAGTTGTCTTCATTGACATTTATGCGATCAGAACATTAACATTTTCTACATTTTACATTTTTAGCTATGTACATAGGTGCTGGTGTTGGTCTCCTATGATGAAACCAATATACAATGCCCATACCAATCATGCCAGCAGCTATAAGCCATGTCAACCAATAGTGATGATAGTCATGCGAGTTACATAAATGCAAGTCAGCAAATTTGCTGACGGCACATTTATGTTGCTTCGCAACGAACAACAAAGGTATCAATGGTGCTGTCTGAAGGCCATCAGAAACGGAATGCGTTGACCATATCTATGTTTATTTAGTTTATGATATGACATGAAGTAATATGTTCAAATAAAGAAAATAAGCAGTCTGAATCGAGACGACACCAAAAGCAGTGTAGTTTCATTTCTCTATAATTGGCGCAGTCGGTGTTTTTCTTCAAAATTGCAAGATATTTAAGTCGAACCTGAAAAAGTAATCACGGCGGTATTCACACTAAAAATCAGTGCTTAATACGGAGTAACTAAACGGTTGTGTAAAAGTGATCGTACATAAAAGTCTACTGTTCGTTTCCATCCCCGAATCACTCGAAAATATATCCAGTGAACTCAGTTTTTGTCCAAAATTGCGTCGAGTCAAGATAAGCGATTGTCACTGTTCACTGCCAACCGAGGGATATTTATAAATAACAACATGGAGCAAATGATGCAAAACATGGTGGAAGCACTTAACAATATAGCCGCTGTTCAAAAGCAACAGAGAAAACTATTTCTTACATAAAGGAGTTTTCCGGTGAGAAAAACGAGCTGACCCAATTCCTTACTTGTGTGGACAACCATCGTTCCTGATAACCGAAAGGCGGAGGTGTTTAGAGCGATATACAACATCAAGATCGTGGGAACAGCAAAGAGTATTTTGTATACGAAACCGATAACAAAGTCGGAATACACCAAGGGTCAACTAATACAGCATTTTCGCCCCATCGTGGATTTCAACGGCATTTTATTTAAAATTAGTAACCAGAAGGTAAATAGTATCTTAGAACTATGTAATAAGTTAGATTTACTGTTAAAAGAAGCCCATGAGTATGCGTTATTCGAAACTAATAGTGCCGAGATTGTTAGTTCTGTAAAGCACTTAATGGTAGCAAAAATAAACGAATTAACAATCGGTCAGCTATCGAGAGAAATTAGGAATGAATTTGGTTTGAATGCAATATTGTCCATCTTGCGCTCATACATTCCAGATAGTGCCTGGAATTTAAGGAAATTTAACAAAAATAATTCAAATAATTTCCAAGTTGGCAAGCATTCGAGAAATGTCAGCTCAGAGAGAGCTAGCAATGATGGTGATAATAGATCATCACAAAATAGAGTTTCAGAACAGAGAGGGTCGCAAAATAATGCTAACAGGTACCAGAACAATGATAGGTAACAAAGATATCAGAGTAACGATTCAAGGCAGGGCAGAAATAGTAATAATAGTGGATCTAGCCAGTCGAGACAGCATTCATCCCAAACATTTAATCCTTCAGGACAGGCGAGGAATAATAGTCAGAATCCGCAACCGATGGAGGTAAATTCTGTAGGAGCTAATACTGCTAATGAGAGTGTACCCACATTTAGTGGGGAGATTCACAGTATAGAGCCGACGGATTTTCGGAATTAAGCCTCGGGAATAAAATATTTGGTAATCTTACCATAGGTTAAATATAAGGCTTTGATAGATACCGGTTCCACGGTTAGTATAATAAATTCATCAAGGGTTGACTGTAGCTATTTTCCTGTGTTTGAAGAAAAATGTATGTTCATAAACACGATAGATAATAGAACCAAGGAACATGTTAAGATTATTATTACTGATGTTCCCAAAGAATTTCGGATGACTTCTAATAGTAAGTTAAAATGGTATAAAATGTCACTTAGAGATAAAGACTATGATCTTCTTTTGGGAATGGACATTATTGGAAAAAACGTAGCTGAATCAAATATAAGCAGGAAAATAATGAATTTAGTAAATACTGCTAGTTTAAAGGTATATTCAGAAGACTACGAGAAAATAAACTGTTATGAATTAAATTACCAACAGAAGCAGGAATTAGACACTTCACATCTGAGTCAAATAGAAAGAGAAGAAATAACGAAAATATTGAAAGAGTATGAGAGTTAAATCTATAAAGAAGGGGATAAGCTTACAAATACGGATTCAATCATGCATGAGATCAGAACGATCACTGATCAACAAATTAATGCAAGGCTTTATATATAGCAATTGTTGCAAAAAAGTTAAGTAAAACAGGAGAACTGTGTCGTCTATCTCGACGATATTCTTATATTCTCTACAATTTTCGAAGAACATCTCCAAGCCATTACTACGATTTTCAATGTCCTTGCTAAACATAACCTGAAGGTGCAGTTTGATAAATGTTCTTTCCTTCAAAAGGACACGGAATTTTTAGGGCATATATTAACAGAAGAAGGCATGAAACCGAATCCAGAAAAGGTCAAATGTATAGCAAATTACAAATTGCCATCGTCGGAAAAAGAGCTAAAAGCGTTCCTTGGATTCACTGGATTTTATCGAAAATTTGTAAAAAATTATTCGAAAATAGCGTATCCAATGACTAGATTTTTGAAAAAAGGTGCAACGATAAAAATTAGCGATCCCGAATACATCCAAGCCTTTGAAACGCTAAACCAAAACATCAGCAACTACCCCATACTCTGGTTTCCAAATTTCGGAAAACTACGAGTATTTACGTTGTTCACAGATGCCTCGAACTTTGCAATGGGTGCTGTGTCTACCCAAGAGGGTCAGCCAATTTGCTAGGTCGTTAAATGATCATGAACAGAACTACTCGCCTACCGATAAGGAATTCTTAGCTTTTGTTTGGTCTGTAACATATTTTAGGCCATATTTATGGGGAAATAAATTTAAAATCGTTACTAACCATCAACCCATAATACAACGGAAAAGAGTTCTCCGCTAAAAATCAGCGGTGGCTTTTTAAGTTGTCTGAGTTCAATTACGATATCGAATATCGCAGAGGAAAGGAAAATAAAGTAGCGGATTTTTTAAGCCGTATGAAAGATGTCAACCAAATAGATAAGGAAACCGAATCCAACCAGGCAAACTGTATGCATTTTGAACAGTAAAAATTGGGTTAGTAAAGTAGAAGCAATTGAGGACCATTTAACAAAGTTCGGTAAACCTAAAAAAATTATTTGCGATAATGAATTCAAATCTGAAAAAATTAAATAATTCTTCAAGGAAAATGACATCGAAGTTCATTTTACCATACCGAATTCTCACACTGGAAACTCTGATATTGAACGCTTCCATTCCACTTTACTAGAAATCCTACTAACAATTAAAGACCAAGAACTTACAACTGCCCGGAAAGTGCATAAAGCCGTTTTAGTTTACAATAACCGCCACCATTATATAATTGGAATGAGACCGAATTAAGCTAGGAACGTAGACCCGGAAGTATTAGTTACTAAAATTTCAAAACAGAAAGATAAAATTTTAAATATGAGGAATGTAACTAGGGAACAAGAAAATAGGCATGAAGGTTTTATTAGAAATTACAAACATTTAAGGCACAAGAATGAACCTTATAATAGAAAAAATAAATTATTAAATGTTCATCCCACCACAGTTAAAAGACCAAATAAATTTACAGGTACAGAATTGGATTGTGATACTACTAACTATGTTGATAACCGTGACAGCAGCACCGATCCAGAGTGAGCAAGGTTATGTTACCCTATATCGAGGATCTGTCGAATTAATAAACAACTCCCAAACGATTATACATATAATAGATACTCGTACTTTGGAAATTGTAGCTGTTGACGAGTCTGCTGAAATGAATCTTCAAAAACTTAATTTAATGAAGAATGGTCCGTTGCTTAGGGAAATTTTAAATATTAAGGCAAAAGTCAAGGCGTTAACACTCCCAATTCAGAAAAAAAGAGGTCTTATGAATTTCATTGTGAACTGGTCAGAAATGGCTATTCGGAACAATGGATGACCAAGATAGGATAGATGTTGCTGAACATCTTAAAATATGTAGCCGAAACGAATGACAATGCTGCTATAGAAAATTTGAACAAACGAATAGGTATAAATCAAAAATTCATAGATAATATAAATAACATCAAGACAATGGTATTAGAAGATAGGCAACATATAAGGGATGCTTATAATGTCGTCATAGATAGTCAAAGAAATATTACATTCAAGTTACTACAAAGGAACCAGCTTTTGAAGTTAAAGATTCTCAAAGAAAAAATTAATAATATTTTAGACAATGTAGCACCTGCCAAACAGGGATTATTACACCCAAGTATTTTAACAAACGAACTGTTAGACAGTGTAGAATTAGACTACTTTAAGTTAAAGCATGCCAAAATTTGAGCTATTCGATTAAACAATACGAAACTTGTCTTAGCAATTAAGTCACCTAAAGATAACATTCAGACAACATTAAAGATGATAATTCCTATTCCTAATAAAAATTTTAAGAAAATCGACATTAAGCCAATAAATTATGTTGAAATAAATGGCAACAGATATGACTATAATCTCGATAACTTACATATACAGAGTCTAAAGAAAATTAATAACTGTATAATTGAGCGAGAATGTAATTTCTGCAATAATAATAAAACCGAAATTGTGACTATCGATGAACATTTGTATATTTGTAAGAACTTAGTTAAGGAACATATTGTTAACGAATTGATGATAGAAATATTACTTTAAGTGGAAACCTTATGGTAAATATTAATAATTGTTCCATTGAAGTCCTAAATACCATAATGTCTAATTATAATATAGAGTTTATCCAAAATTTTGCATACGAAAATAATCAAAATGTGATAATCAATGTACAATATGAAAAAATGAACCTTTCGAATAAATTAAATATTTTTCAAATTCAAAATTTAAAACATTTAGAACAACTGAAGTATCATAGGAATAACCACTTATAATAAATTCTACTCTCTTAATTGTCATACTTGTAATAATATGTAAAAATAATAAGAAACTTAAGGTAGAAATAAAAACAGTTAAATATGGAATTCAGGAGAATTCTTTGTCAAAGGGGGGTGAAGTTACACAAATGCAAGTCAGCAAACATGCTGGCGGTACATTTATGTTGCTTCGCAACGAACAACAATAGTGTCAATTACATTCCGGTGTCAATGGTGCTGTCTGAAGGCCACCGGAAACGGAATGCGTTGACCATATCTATGTTTATTTAGTTTATGATATGATATGAAGTAATGTGTTCAAATAAAGAAAATAAGCAGTCTGAATCGAGACGACACCAAAAGCAGTGTAGTTTTATTTCTCCATTCGTTAATAAATATAATTTGCGCGCTCAAAGACGGGGATATCGGAAACGCATTTGTTTGGTTCATAACCTTTTCAATTTTAGTACTAAGATCATCAAGCTGTTTCTTATCAATGTCATAAGCCTCGGGCGGCATTGAAGTCGTAGAAGTGGTTTTTCCATTTTTTTTTAAATATCCAGTTGCTGATGTTTGCGCTCGGAATTAATGATTTATTGATGGAATAGTTGTACTCGTGTTGACCGTTGAGAATCGTATATGGCAGTTTGAGTGTACATGACTTACGGAACTCCAGCAGACCATTGCCCTGAATGTGTATTCTTGTAGTCCTGCCTTCGCAAATAAGATGACCTGTTACGCCAGATGCTACCGAAAAAATCCATCCATTAGATTTGCTGAGAGCTATCCATTGGTCTTGTAAATTAACTTCATTAATTTGACATCGAGATAAAACGTCTTTAACATGATTCAGAAGATCCATTTCACAGCCGTTCATCTTACTAAGCTGCGTATTAGTTGGATGGATGGAGCTGATTACATAGATAATTTTTGGGGGATATTAACTTGCATGATGCCAACTCAATCGCTCTTAGTGGGAAAAAATTATCTCTGGTTATCGAAACTGCAAGATATGGAGTAGATATGTCGACCAAATAACTGAAATTTTCATGCAGTATAGGAACGTTGACCAAATTAAAGAGTTGAAATTCTTCAGCATTTATTATGGGTAGCCACATCTCGAAAACAATTGAGTTGTTCAAATTACGGCCTTTGATTGAAGCCATTCTGTACATATCTACTATAGATCCCTTTGGCAATCTGCAACTGTTCACTGAATTGTCCTGGTGTCAACAACTTTGGATTTATTTTAGCATGATTCAAGTCTAACATAACGTCCAATAACATTCCCTGGTTCCGTTCAAAATTTGTAATAATCAATATTAAATATGAAGTAAGGGCTGCCAACTCATGTTTTTGCTCGAACATCGTTTGCTTTGATTGAATTCCATCAATCGTTTTCATGAAATAGTGATGAAGAGCCTTAAATTGTTGTTGGATTTCAAAGGTGTCTCTTTTCAAAATGTTGACCGTAGAGGCTGATATGGAATTCTGCCTTTTTAAAAGATATTCTGCATGGCGTTCATTTTCTTTGACTGACGCTATTTGTTCTTCGATTCGATTAGCATCTTCCTGATCCAAAATTCCAAAGAAATTATGTGCTAGTGTTCCAACAATGTCAAACGGAGATCTTGCCGCTCTTATTTTTTTCATAATTTGATCCTTGGGAATTATGCAGCAGCTCATCGTTGTTCTCTAACACCATGACTCGATGTTGAAGGCTATCTATTATGGGTCTGCAATAAGCTTTGTTAGCCATATCTTCTGTGCATATTCCATTCCATCTAGCAGCACCAATATGTTGTTAAATTGTAATAAATATAAATGCTCCAGAATGCATTTATTATTTTTACCTCACCAATGTCTTCAAAGTAAATACCAATGCCGTTGTCTAATTTTGTCACTGAAAATGGTTCATTTGTCTGTGCCAGACGTAACGGTAATACTAAGAAAACGCACAATATTGAGGAAAGCACTCTCCTTAAGTTAAATTTTTTCCACCCGAATTTGTTTCTTTACTCGCACTGGTCTCATTTGATTTTGGCCTTGTATCGTGATAAACATTTTCAGCAATCGAGTCCTCTATTGGCAATGGGCAAAGATTGTGTATGGCTCTTTGGTATGTTCCGTTTTCTGTTTTAACAGGGGCCACTCGGATTAGATTGTCACTTCCCTTAACAACTTTGGTTACTCAGCCTAGTTTCCATCGCATAGGTGGAGCATTTATTTCTTTTATTACAACCATTGTCACTGTTTTCCACTTCATCGTTTGTTGCAACAGATGCAAATATTCTTTTGACCAGCGTCTCCAGAAGTGTTGCTGTATGTGTTGTATTTGTCGAAATTTATCCAGGCGGTTTAATTTAGTGTCTGTAACATCTGGTTCAGGCAGCGCTGTCAGCGATGTGCCTATTAGAAAGTGCCCAGGGGTGAGAGCTTCCAAATGATTCGGATCTATCGAAATATGAGTCAGAGGTCTTGAATTTAATATAGCCTCCACTTGAATGACTATTGTTGAAAGCTGTTCGTATGTTAACGAAGCTTCCCCAAGATAGCGAATTAGTAGCGTTTTTGCCGATTTGACAGCAGCTTCCCAAAGTCCTGAAAAATGCGGTGATCGAGGTGGAATGAATTTCCAAATAGTTTCATCCTGCAAACATGTGTCCTCGATTGTAGATTGTACGCGTTCCGAATGAAAAGCCCTTCTAAACTCTGCGAGTTCGTTCTTAGCGCCAACAAAGTTAGTTGCATTGTCGCAAAATATGGTTTGACAAACACCTCGTCTGCCGAGCGCAGTTATAAAGTCTTCGGAATACAAATTTCCAACAACTTCGATATGAAGAGCTTTATTTGAAAAACAAACAAAAACTGCCAGATAGGATTTTGATGGTGTTTTACCTCTTACTTTGTGATGCGTTCTAATGGGACCACAAAAATCAACTCCTGAGTTATAAAAATGTCGTGATGGATTGACTCTCTCTGTTGGTAGATTTCCCATCAGTTGACTAATCGTTGTTGGTTTCGATCTAAAACATTTAACACATTTAGAAATAAAATGTCCAGCCTTCCTGCCTACTTGTACAGCTTGTAGCAACTTGTAGCAACTTGGGTACAAGACTGTTTTTTGGTAAAAGTATCTGGTGCTTGGCATCTGGTAATAAATGCGAGTGTTTTAATCTGCCTCCGACTTTTATTAAGTTGATTTTCTCATCGAAATACGGATCTAACGATGACATACTTGATCGTTTATTGACCATTCCAAATTTTTTCAGTAGCTCATTGGGAAACGCTATGTACTTGAATCAAAAGCAGACGATTTCCTTGATGTTTCCTGCAATTGCTATAAAATCGGTAACAAAACGAGAAAATTCTTTTCATAATGTAAAAGGAATTTTTGTGATTAAGCTTTTCTACTGGATCTGGGATAATTTAAGTTATAGTTATAGCGCTAAGACTGCTATTCGAAAATGCATGTAATTCAATTACCTTTGCAAAGGGTGTAAGAACATAACGTGGAATGCTGAGTTCATTTAATGCTAGGGTGTCCATCTGGGATCTTTGCTAAGAGAGGACATTTTCCTCTCAAAACTATAAATAAAGAATTTTCAGGAAAAAAGTAGAGACAAAAAAAGAGACCACTCAAAAATTAAAGAAAACACACAATTACTTCAAAAACGTGTTTTTTTTATTAAACAAAAATATTTCAATTCATTCTTTAACAAATGAAAATTAAACTTAAATAAATAAATTAAAAATAAGAAAGTAGTAATAAGTCTTTTAAACAAATTAGAATCACATTAAGATCAAACTTAATTTAAGTATTTATTTATATCAAGCGTAGAGCTGAACCTATTCAAACAAGACCTCCTCCTCATCAATTTCGTATTCTTATATTTTTTTCTGTTTTATTTTATCTAATATGGTTTTATCGTTCAAAAGTAGTTTATAGAAGTTTTGGCAGCATATTTCCCTAGAACTATAAACTACGCAAAGAATGGATTTAACTGTAGAAATCTTAAGCCTACGAGTATTTCTCTCTTCTGTCCATTGGTCACTTATATGAGAAAATATTCTTTCGACATTTGCATTTTGTCCAGGGATTGCAAAAAAAAAAACTCACAAATCTTAGACATCTCCGTAAAGTGCTCAGGATATTTCTAACTTTGAAAATACTTTATCCATTTTTCACTTAAAAGTGATTTATCAAAATTATTATCATTTGAATTTTCCTTAAAAAAGTTTTGTAATTCGCAAATCTCGTCAACACATTTACTATGATTAATATTCACTTTTTTAGAATTCAGATGTACTATAGCGTTTTCGACGTCTTCCCATATTAAATTATTTTTTAGTTTCATCCAAGGAAAACATGAAAACTCTTCTAGGTGAAGAGTTCATTTTTCCATATACTCAAACGATTTTTGATAGCATTTGAAACAATCGTTTTTAAAATTATTTGCTTCTTCTGCATAACTAGTTTTCGAAAGGCTATTGAATATTGTTTTTACTTTTAAAGGTTGAAAAGCATTTTCATTTCGTTCCTTAAGTACTAGTCTCAACTCATTTAGTATCGACATTACCTCTAAAATTGAGTTTTTTTCAGCCTCTATCTCTTTTGATTTTTCATAAAAAACATAGGTAACTGAATGCACAAAATACAAAAACGCTTCACTCAAATCCGATTGAAAAATGTATGCAGCATTTTGGGGCAGTTAGGAAGAGTCATAAAATAAGATTTTAATGCAGGAAACATCTCAAGCACTCGATTGACTGCAGGATATAATGAAAGCCAACGAATGCTTGAATGTCTTAAAAGATTTGTTTGTGTCAATTCAACAAAAACACAAAATTCTTTTAAAGCTTCATTTCTAACGGCGTGAATAGAAAAGTGGTTAACAATTTTCAGTACAATTAATTCTATGTCTATATCCATACAATCTAGACCAGCTTTCGAGGCATTTGAGTAATGTGTACTGGACATCCAATTCCAATAAGTTGCGTTTCTGTTTTGGTGTGATTTTTTTTAAATATATTGCAAGTACCTACCCTTGCAACCCCCCCAAAGTTCGTGTTTGTGTTATCTGCCGAAAAGGCAATACATTTTTCCAAAAGATTGTATTTAACTAAGCATTCGATTATATGATTTGATATAGTCTCAGAAGGAAAAAACTGTTCAAGGTTCTTAGAACCACTGCCAGATTTGATAATAGATTGGTGTTTTTTTGTTTGGATGTGGTGCTCTTAGTCATATCGCCTTTTATTTGAAATACATACGTTGATTTGGCAAACAGTAAACTGTGCATCCCATTTAGATTTTGTATCTTTTATAAAGCATAGATATTTCGTTTGCAGATCTTCCGTAAACATGCATTTTCTCTTTTTTCCGGCTGATGAAGTGTTCATTGCATTGATTTTCTATAAAAACCGATATTTTATAAACTTATATACCTGAAATTCAATTTGAATATAAATTTAACTCACATTTTCTACATCGAACGAATTTTGTTTTGCCCACCGCGACGATGAAACAGTAACAGTTTAAAATATTCAAATTGAGTTGACGTTTGACAACCGCCAGCTGACAGGGAAATATATAGTAGCAGATTCTTTTAACTTTTTGAAGTGGAATGAAGCAAAATTCCTTACACCGCGTCTACATCTGGTCGTAACTCATAAATGGGGTAAATTATTTAATTTATTGGAAAAAGAAAAGCAAATAATCGGAATAAAATAAAAGTGACCTATTCAGAAAAAAGAGAACAAAAAAAGATCCTTAAAGAAAAAGATAGTGTAAAAAAGATCGAAACAAAAAAAGAGACCATGTTCGTCCCACGATAGTTTCATTTTCCACAGCTCCTGCAGGAATAACTTAAAAAGCACAATCACGGGTCCCAACGGGTCAAATAATCTTGTGAGGTCCGCGAGCACTGTTCTTTTACATATTTTTTCACTCGCTTTGCTTATTAGTTCGGTTTTGAAACTGTATTTCAATACATCTTGTGATGGTTCCCAGATTAGTCCCAAAGTCTGAACTAGGTTCTCCTTTTACTCTTCTGGAACTCCTTTTAAGATTATTGGATCATTTGCAAAAATTCAAAGTTACCCATTTGAAGCACTTGTTTAATTTCATTCAGTAACTCACGATCGTCAACTATTGCTTCTGCGCCTGTTAGACAATCATCTACGTAGATATTATTTTGGATAACAAATTTCGAATTTTTCGAATTTTTTTATGTTGTCTTCTGCCAATTTATTAAGACATCGTGTTGCTAAATATGGTGCAGAGGCTGTCCCATATGTTAAAGTGTTTAATTGATACCTTTTTAGCGGATGAAGATCTTGATTTGAACGTTATGCTCGTCATATAATGTGCTTGACTGTCTTGGGAACCAATCCCACTAATTGGAATATTTAATCTCAATCTTTTTGCTCCAATTTGTTGAGCGAATGTTTTTGTTACGAAGTGCAACTGTGATCCTGAATCTAGTAACACTCGACATGGAATTCTAGTACGAGGAAATGACATTGACAAGAGCTGTTGCTAAATGTATATGCTTATTTTTGTATGTGTGACCTATTGCAGCATTGGCTACTGTACTAGCTTTTTTATCACTTAATAAATCATTGTAATTAGGGTTAGACTTACTAGACTGAACCAATGGCGATGACTTGTTGCTGTGCGCTGGCTGGCTTGCTTCTGCATTCTGATTTGGTTTGACTTGCTTTTTACTCTGCTTCAGTTTAGATTTTCTTGAGGGTGCAAGAGCGTATTATGCTTTTGATCGCATTTTTGACATCCTCTGGACTGGCATGAGCGGGAGAAGCGGCCAACCTTCAAACAGTTTCTGCAGATTTCCAGGTTCCGCACAGCTTGCTCTCGTGCTACATCTAAAAAGGAAAGAAATTTATTACAATTGAATGTTCAATGGTTTTTTGAATTGCAAAAAGTGCAATTTTGATACTCTTAGGTGCTTGCTGCAACTCCCACTGATGATTTCGATTTGCTCCCCTTACTGTTGATCGCCTCTAGGGTCTGGAACTTGGCCTCCACGATTCGTAAGTGATCCGTAAGTGATTGTTCAAACAATGTCCTGCTTTCTCTGTCCAATTTCTGCAGCATCAAATGGACAATCAAAGGCTCCCAACCATGAGTATCGAAGCCAAGGTTCTCTATCGCCTGCAAAGCTTCATTTGTTGTGTCATGCAGCTTCCTTAGACTGTTTCCCGTCCCTGTCGTGCTTGATTCTGTAAAGATTCTGTGAATTGTGCTGTCAACAATAACGTCTTGTTATCATAACGATCAACAAGGGTTTTCCACGCTACCTCATAGTTAACGTCGGTTGGATGAAAAGGCTTGATTAAGTTATGAGCCTCTCTTGTTACGTTGGCTCTCAAAAAGTATAGCTTTTGTGCAGGAGCAATAGGATTATCATCAATGAGTTGTTTAAACAAGTCGTAAATTGTCTCCAATTTAAGTAATCCCCATTAAATTTTGGCAAATTCATTACCGTGTTGATAGTTGCTGCCCCTGTTTGCGGAACCATTGCATCACCATACAATTGCAAACGAGCCCTTTCCACTCCTCCTGCATCTCAAAGTAACTTTCTATGTCTTGAGTTGTTATATCGTCCTCCATTCTATGATACAGTTTTGTTATTTCATCCCAATTATCCTGCACTGTTTTTAGCTTTATCTTATCAGATGTTCCTTTAGGTATTGTTCTGCAATCTTTCGAATGGTTTCGAAGTAGTCCTTTTTGAAATATGGATGTTCTAATTGTTGAGAAAAACCATCTTGAATCATGTTGTCGATGTTATCAAATTGATCCCAGTTTTTTGTCAATTCTGCCAGTCTATTTTCGAGGAATTTGCGAGTTTTTCTTACCTCGCCGTCTTTGTTGTAATTGCGAACCATTCTCACAATTTGTTCTCCAAGAAGTTTCTATTGATCGGCGAAGTACTCCAAATTTTACACTGAATTTTATTGAACGTAAAAAAAACTTTTTACTTTGTTAATGATTGAATTTTATTTATTTGTTCCTGTCACGGTCGCTAAAATTATGTTAACTTTATAGTGACACAAATAAAAATAGACCACATTTTAATTTGGATGTTTTTGGTAAAATTATCTTTATTAAAAAATTCGTGGTTTTGTTGGAACTGAAAACTTCAAACTAACAATTTAATCAGGTATCAGGATATTTCTGGCGTGAGATCAGACGCAAGCAAATTGAAATGCGATCAAAGTGGACTGCGAGTTCTGAATCTGGTCTTACGCTTGAAACATGAACTATAAACTAATTGTGTCTATGATAAAACTGTAGCTTGAGAAAATTCTTACATAACAGCGTGATACCTTACTAATTCAAGTTGAATCTGTTCTCAATTCCAGGCCTCAGGAGAATACTGGTGATATCCAAGCCCTCACCTCTGGTTATTTCATCATTGGTACTACTCTCAATCGTTAAACCAAATTTGCAACAAGACAATATCCGAGCTCTTACACGCTACCAACAGCTGCAGCGTTATTTTCAGCAGTTTTGGTTAAGGTGGTCACGAGGATATTTGCAAAGCCTTCAGCTACGAACCAAATGGGCAAAGGGAGGCTCTGCAATCAGATAAAACCCTGTTTTATTTCAAACCTTATTGAACAGGGTAGCAAAAAAGCTTGCTTTACTCTCAACAACCTTGTTCCCTATTGCCACAACTGTATCATTGTTTTACATATCGCCATTTGTTATATGCCTGTTCTTTCCTAGCTTGTGTTAATCATTGATTTTGACTCGCCACTGATTTGACTCATAGAAAAGGTAAGGAGATCAACGATGAATAGTTGGTAGCTAGATGGCAAGAGAAGAAAGGTTTAAATTAAGATAAGCTAAATTAAAATATACTCGGAGTTTTATTCATAAAATATTGACCTCGTGTTACATGGTGTCGGGTGTGGAGTAAATTAAAAAAGGAAGCAAGAAACAGACAAGCAAACAAAAGTGAATAAATTAGGAAATCTAAGTTGTTACAAAAAAAAAGCAAATGGCGGAACAAGCAATTCGATGACCTAGTGAAATGGATTTCGATGAACCTGCTTAAAATTGGCCCATGTGGAAACAAAAATTTGATTTTTTTTTAACTGCAGCAGGTAAAAACAAAGCTGACGAATTTTTAAAGATACGAGTAGCTTTATTTGTTTACCACATCGGAGAAAGGGGCATAGAAATATACAATGCGCTCACATTATCAGAACAACAAAAAGAATTGTCGACTGGAATGGCACGTTTTGAAGACTATTGTATCCAACGACGCAACATCATAATGGAGACTTACACATTTGTATCAATTGTGGATTTTGAGACTGAAGTTAGGAATCAAGCGAAATTCTGTGATTTTAAATGTGAAGCTGGGGGATGTCAGCAGTCTTACGTTAATCGAATGATAAGAGATAAAATCATTTTAGGTCTGGAGAATAAAAAACTGCGATCAAATCTACTGGAAACAAGTCGTGATACATTGGATAAGATTGTCGAGAAGTGTAAGATTGTGGAATTTTCTGAAAAAAATAAAAAACTGCTATCCGCAGACGAAAAGCAGATGAAAATGGATGCAATAAGAACTTTTATAATAAATAAAACAAGGCTTTTCAGACTGCAGGGCATTGCAGCTAGTTAACCGAATTCAAAAAAATCAAAAAGTTAGGCTGCCAAGCGAGAGAGAAGCTTTTTTGACATTTTTGAAGGCTTAGGATGTATTCCAGGCAAGTGCCGTATTTAATTAAAAGAAGATTCTGTTTCGGTGTTCTCTTATAAAAAAAGAATATCGTATTGTCTTCACGATCGACTAAAAGTTCAATTAGACACAATGACTCGTGACGGTGTGATTAGTTTGGTAGAGCACCTAACAGATTGGGTCAATAATCTACAAATTGTTAAGAAAGCTGACGGGTCATTACGGTTGTGCTTGTATCCGCATCCTTTGAACGCATGTACTCGCCCGTATTTTTCAATTCCTATTACCGACTTACAGACAAATCAATTTTTACAGTAGAAGACTTAAGAAATAGATTTTGGCAGTTGGAGCTGGATGATGAAAGTACAAATTTGACTACATTTATAACTCTTTTCGGGCGCTATAGGTGGCATACTACAGATTGTCGTTTGATATAAGTAGTGCACCTGTCCTTTTTATTCGCAAGATGGTACAGATTTTTGGTGATATTTCTGGCGTGGAAATATATTTTGAAGACCTTTTTGTTTCGGCCAAAGACTATGAAGAACATGACCAAATACTTATGAAGGTCATAGAGAGAGCAAGGGCTAACGGTGTTAAGTTCAATATTAATAAGGTACAATATACGCAAACAGATGTAAAGTTTATGGGTCAATCAATATCGAAAGGTAGAATAACGCCGGATGATACATATTTGAGAGCGATCACTGAGCTACCACTCCCAGGGGATAAAAAGGGTGTTATGCGATTTTTGGGTATGTGTAAATATGCCGCAAAATATATACCCATTATCACAACTAAACTGCGGGAGTTAACCAAACTAGGGAAAAATTGGGAGGGGGATGAAGAGCATCAAAGGAAATTTGATAATATAAAAAATATTGGAAGTAAAGCTCAAGTAGTGCCCTTGTGATACAAGCTGATGCATCTAAGGATGGTGTAGGATGTGTTATCTTACAGGGGGGCCCTCCAGTAGCGTTTGCTTCACGAAGCTTGTATTCAAGCAAGCAGAAGTGGGCTCATATCGAAAAGGAACTTTTTGCTATTGTAGTAGCATGTGAAAAATTTCATTACTGTATCTACGGCCGAGATATAGAGGTTCATTCGGATCACATACAACTTGAGAACCTTATCAAGAAGGAACTAGATAAAGTTACTACCCGGTTTCAGCGAATGTTCATGTTCCTCTTAAAATACCCGGGCCTTAAAATAAAATATGTACCTGGAAAGCAATTGCTACTAGCCGATTGCTTGTCAAGGGCCTATTTAAGTGCGGAAGATGAAGAGAAGACAGAATTAAATTTTGTTGTTCACAGTATTGTCAACAAACTCTGTATGTCCGAAATAAAAAAAACAATTTACCAGGCTGCTACACGCAGCGATGAATTCTTAAGTCAGATATTAAGGTATTATGAGAGCGAATGGCCAGAGTACAAAAAATTGAGCTCTGACTGGAAGAAATGTCCTAAAATAAAAGACCAAATAAGTAAAAATGAAGACCTATTGTTTTTTGGCGACAAGTTTGTCGTACCTAGAAAACTTAGGGGTCAAGTACTAGACATGTTGCATGCTTCTCACTTTGGTGTAGAAAAACACGATTGCAAGCATGAAAGCTATTTTATTGGCCAGGTATGTCAAAGGACGTTGAACAAAAGGTTCTCATATCATACTCGTATAATAAAAGTTATAACTTCTCGGGTATTTGCTTAGTTTGGGGTTCCTTCTGAGATTCGATCAGATAACAGTCCTTTTAATAGCCGTAAATTTGGGGAGCTTGATTGATTTTTTTCAAACCCACGATATCCGAAGAATAATGGGTTGGCAGAAAAGGATATGGCGATCGTCAAGTGAATACTTAAAAAATATTAGAAGAAGGAAAGGAAAAGGAGTTTCTATATAGAATATAAGAGTATAATGCCATAGAAAGAGAAATCAAGACAAAAAATCCAACAACTACTAACTCTTTAAAACCACATGAACTAAGTGCAGATGACATTTTAAAACGCATAGAGAGTAAAAGAAAACTTCAAGCTGAATACATCAACAAAACATCGAAATCTTTATCAAATTTTAAAGAAAGCGACAAAGTAATATTTAAAAAAAAATGAGAACGACGGTTACTCGTATATGGTACTGTTAGAAAGGTTAATGAAAGATCATATATAGTAAACGATAGTGAAGATAATGTTTTTAGACGTAATAGACAACGCACCAGAAAATGTAGTAGACGACTATACCTTTACTTATGCAAATATTGATAACAGTCACGACATTGAAAACGATGGAGTAAATAATCTATCTGAATACCACGAAGTAGTAAATGATATAAATGATGACATTATCAATGACGGCGTGAATACCGTACCCGACCGGCCCAATTATACGAATAAAGTAACAGTCGGGAAGAGTTGTAAGACCCCCTGAATATTATGGTAGCTGGGTGGTCTAATAAGAAACAAAGTTGCATATGTACATACGGTAAATAAATTAAATTAAATTAAGTTAAACTAAGGAAAAAAGAAACGGGCGTGTTAGAGTAGAACGGTTCTATGTGTTAATGATTGATTGGGACTCGTCACTGATTTGACCCATGGAAAAGGTATGGAGACCAACGATTAATAGTTGTTGCTAGATGGCAAGAGCAGAGAAAGTTTTAAATGAAGATCACTTAATTAAAATATACTCGGAGTTTTATTCATAAAATATTGACCTTGTTTTACAATTCCTGCTTAAAGCTCATTATTCACCTTTATACGAAAATTCACTCAATTCTCAAAATTAATCCTTGAGGATCTGTTAAAAAATATATCAGACGGCAATGTTTAAAAGCTCTTTAAGTCTCATCAAGCTAACTTCATAAGTTTGCATGTACTTCTTTATGATACTATTCATCCTAGGGAAGTAATATTTCTCTAATAATTGTTACTTGTTCTCTCTTGCATTTCGATGGGCTCGCTTATGTTCTTTACTGATAGGCTGCCGCTTTCTAAATTTTTATAATTTTTATTCCATTAAGAACGTTTGGTCCAAATCTTTTTTTTAAATTACGCTAAGACTTGTTTTGTTCAGTTTTTTAGCGTCTACGGCTGCATCGCAGCTTCCATTGAGTCGGTTAAGAAATTTCCTTAGATTTTTAATCTGGATAGAGCATGAAGTACGACATTGGACTTACCAGGGCGGTAGATCAATTCGCAGTTGTACTCCTCAATTCTGGTCTTCCAACGTTTCAACTTTGCATTATAATTACGATTTCCTAAAATTAAGGTAGGATCAAAGGTTTTTAAATCCGCGAATAGTGAAAACGCGAATGAAGGAAGCGCGAGTAAAGAGCTTTTACTGTATAAGAAACCAAAATGGACCTTAAACAGAGCCCCGTGGTACAACTATAGTTATTTCCATCACTTCACAAAGAGTAATAAGCTTAATTCTTTGTGATAATTCCTCTATAATATGAGATAAGATATATAATGTTATAGCGCTATTGCCATCATTTATTTCGCTACATAATTATAATATGGCATTTTTAGTGGATTTGCCCTAAAGAAATCTGAACTGGTGATTGCTTAAATAATTATTTCTATTCAGAAATATCCTTCGAAATTTTTACAAAAAGTTTTGAGTTAAAAGTAATGAAGTTGGTCTGTATATAGTCATGAATCTTGGATTGCCATTTTTGAACACAGAGGCGAAAATACCACAGTTTCCATTCAGATTCAATATGAATGCTAAGATCTCAACAACGTACTATATATAGCAATTCGTTTAAGAAGAATATTAGTTGAATATCAGATATACAGAAACATTTAATATACGGGAAAATATTGACACGATCTTTATCATTCATGATTGAGGTTGTCTTGAATTAAGCTTTAATTTCTATGTAGATATAATGTTATCACAACATAATGAATTATTGAATCTCTGTAATAGTTTAATGATTTGGTGTCCTATATTTAAATATTATAAATTTTGATAGCTTTTGTTTGTATTTAAATAATCCCTTGAAATATTTTCAGCTATAATAGTTCTATCTGAAATTTGAATTTTCGACCGTGAATTATGTAATTATTATTATTCCAGATTATAACTTGTATACTGATTGCAAAAATAACTACCCTTCAGGTGAAATTGCAATTTTTGTTAATATGAATATTAAAATTAGGGAGGTTAATACTCCTGATTTGAAAAGTGCTGATAGTATAATTGGGTGCTGTGACATTGTTCCAAACGACATTGTGCCAAATGGAAAAATTTGGTATAATGACGCTTCTGAAAGTGTCATTAGGCTGAATTTTTCCATTTGCCATGAAATAATGCGTTCCAGTCAAAAAAAGTGCACACTAAAATATTGCAATATTAACTTTCATTGAAATTTATATAACATTGTATATGTATCAACAGTTTTAAGAAACTGTATATAGGGCGAGATGAGAAAATCTGCAATTAAATAAAAAATAGAACACGTCTTGCTAATTGTATGAACATAAATGATGTAACGATGCTATTGAAACGAAAGCTCTTTAAGCGAAACCTGTTTTTGTTTAAAAATTTTGTTCGTTATGCGAAACGTCCGTAAAACCCGTATGATACTACATTTTTTTCCGCATTTTTAATGCATTAAAACACGCTTATTTGCCAGCATTGCATAAAAGAGACAACACGGTTTCTTAAGAAAAGGAAAGCATCATTTGCATAACAACGACACACAAAATAAGTAAATCGGCATCCATGTTGTGCAATGTATGTGTGTATATACGAGTATAATTTTAATGGGGAAATGTAAAAAAAAAGCTGCCAGTGGCTGAAAAATGTAGTTTGAGATAAATTTTTTTTTGACATTTTCGCATTTCTAAGGTTAGTGCGTATTCACGTATACCAAAAGGGAATTTCCGTAGGTAATTTTTCGTACTGCTCTAACTTCATTTTCAGAGCAGTAAAAATGCGGAAAAAGTGTAGTATCATACTTGCTTAAACAAGGTGTTCGTTAACCAAGGGTCGAATGTTCGAGTATATCTATTTTTCGAACGGATTTGAAAACTTTGCATATACCCAACCTCGCACTTTCTCCAAATCCACCAGTGAGTCCAAGCAGGGGGTTGTTGTACTTACATTATGTATCATAATAAAAAAGCTTTTGTTACAAACAAATGTATAAACCATGCTAACTAAAAAAGCTCTTCAATTATATTATATTTAGGCGATGATGTATCTGAACCTTATGACGAAGAAGATAATTTAGAATTTTAGTACGGGTATTATACTCGTAGTACATGAAGTTCTTTTATATCCACTTTCATTCATTTGTTCTTTAAAATGATTTATTTGACTTGATAAAATGAAATTGTTAATTATTTGAAGTACAGTTATTTTATTTTATGGTCGACGAAGATATACAATGCATTTTTAATTGAAACCGATATCTTCCTAAAAAACAAGGGATTTGTTTCGAAGCTCCAGATTCTTTTAAAAATATCTTCTAAACTATTGGATATATGAAAGTTTTACAAACTTGTTTTTTTACTGAAAATAAAACTTAATATATGATGAAGACCATAAGAATTCATTTTCCTTGACAGTTTCGATGAAAAATGGCTAGAAAATGCCTTTTTGCCCACATGATTTTAGTATCGATATTATATTTTCGGTTTCGTCTGAAAGGGTGTTAGACCCAAAGTTTTTGTCTCGCAGTTGTGAATAATTACTCAGAGAGACATCGTTGAAATATTTAAAAAATAATTAGCCTTGCTCCTATCACGTTACCCACCCTCATATTTATGCAGATTTGAGCCCGTCTTGATCCCTTTTGGAGCCAACTAAAGTATCTGGCAGTGGCATATTACGATATATAATAACACGTACTACTCATATGTTAAAAATCAGCTTTAGTGAAATGACGTGACCGCATCGAATTTTTTGACACCTTTAGCCCTTCGCCTCTGCTAGAAGCACCACTAGACAGAATTGCCAGAATTTGATTTTCTTGACCATTTCTTCAAGCCTAATAAAAATGTATATAAATTTGCTTTGCCTAAATGACGTTTCAAAAACGTTTACCAGCTCTCCGGGTATTATAGGCGCCTGCCTGACAGTGGTTGACATACCCTTAGCGGAGCGACGGAGTCGCGTGAGCGGCTAAGCTCTGCGTATAAAAGAATGAAGTCCTGTGAGCGAGCGAAGCGAGCTACTTATCTCAGAAATTTAGTACAATTCAAGACTAAGATACGTGGCTCGCCTCGCTCGCTAACAGAATTTCACTAAGGGTATGTCGACCTGGCAGCCAGACGCCTATAACTTCCTAGTAACTGTATTTTAGTTTTAATTGTAATTAATTTGAAAAACTATTCCAGGATAACAGAGGAAAAAAGCAGTTTGACTGGTTAAATGTAATAAGCCAAATTGGCCTGATGTCATGGCACTAGTCGCTTGTGCTTTACAACCGCTTAAAGAACAGCTGGCCTCGCTGTCAAGCCTCCTAAAAAAGAATTTATTTTGGGTACCAGCCTATGGAATGAGCCGATAGGTAGTGTTCTCTCGCATTAACAGACGTAGTTGCATAATGTCAGAGAAGTAGTTATCCCCTATTTTAGCAAGCGAGCGATACTACTGCACCACCAGAAAGGAGCTGCTGGTCAATCGCATGCAGCAATATGACTACCTATATATCGTATAGCACCATGCAGATTGTTGTAAACAGGATTGCCTCTAGATTCGGAGAGCAGTTATATGTAATTGAATCTGGTACTGATCACAAAATTCTCTGAATAAGTTTGAAGTGAACTCAGGGGCTGAATCGCATACAATACAACTACCCGGTACATGCAGTTAAGAATAAGGATACTTGTCGATCATTGTAATTATTTTTATGTTTTGAGTACTGTAAACATCTTTGTTCAGAATATCAAGAGGTTTATTTGGAATTTTAGAAAGTTTATATTTTATTTTCGGGTATGTCTATCGAACTTATATAATTAACATTTTTCACAGCTTTCAATAATTTTAGTTATTTTCTTTTTCAATTTTGGGAAATAATATGTTCTATGGAGGTGAATAAAAGTTTTATTAATGCCGCGGTGGTTGTCTGAATACGAGTAAAGGTCTACGTTTTGTTTCAAAGAGTATGTTATAGATCATGGAAGACAACAATGCAATTTGTTTTGTTCAAAACAAAAGACATCTGAATAGTTTTGAGCTGAATTCTTTTAGTGAAAAAGCCAGTTGAGAGGTTAATGGTAGTTATGAGTTTAAATTTGCGACCAAAAAAATATGGGCGGAAATATTTGGTTGATCAAGCCCCTGTTCTGTTTAGGATAAAGTTCTTGAGGCATAGCAAATAAGTTTGTCAACCTTGACTAAGAACTGCATCAATTGCAACGTTGCTTAATATGTCCTTATAATGTTCAAAACATTTAACAAAGCGTTCATTGTTGGATGATAATAGTGACGATGTAAGCAATTTATTGCGCGAAGCTTCTGACACAGTGATCAATCCTGGTAGAAAGACGTGATTCGGTTTCTCCTTCAAAGTGAATTGAAAAAAAATAGCAGTTTAACGAAAAGATAATTAAAGACTATTTTGGCAAGTGCTTCAGTAGGCCAGTGGGAGGGGTGGTGAACCGATAAACTTTGGGTCGTTGATTCGATCCCCCCCAAAAGAAGGTCCTTTTTTTATTATCAAATAGTTAATAAGAAACTGAGATCGGACGATGAGTGAAAGCAAGCGGTCCGTTATTCCAGTAGGAGAACCTATCCATGGCACGATGTCGTCCGATGAACAGTAACCACAGAAGTGACTACGAAGAGGAGGAGAAAGCAAAAACTAACTGCTAATCTAGTTAAGCACCCTCTCCTATCAGCTTAATCATAAATGCTGCCTGGAGTGAGAGAAGAGGCGCCAATGACAACCACAAAAGCAGCAGCACAGCGAAGACAAGAACACAAAAACGAATTTCCAATGTGTCAGATGACCAAAAGGACGAGGTTGAAGCGCTAAATAAGAGCATAAGACTGCTTCAGCAAAAAGTGCTTGTCGTAAAAGAAAAAACAAATGGCAAGACGAGAAAAGGAGCAGCAACAGCAACTAAAGTGCTCTGAGCGGCAGTTCACGGTGAGCGAAACCATACCGCAACAAAATTTGCCATAGGCAATAACTTTTTGGTTAAAAGTTAAAATATTGATAGTCACGCCATCTACTGAAATACAGCGAAGCACTATCACAAGGTCAAAGGTTTGTTAAAGGATTCGACGACGGAGTTCTTCTCCTTCACACCGAAAGGCGAAAAGCTGCAAACAATGCTGCTGAGAAGGTCGGAACTTATACAATCCAATACATACATACAATCAAATATATAAAAGAGCAAATCTGGCTCGGACCTTGCAGTGAAAGTAAATTCACTGATTCGGATTGAGCGAAGAGCTACATTATTTAGACACAAAATGAGACGTAGAAAATACAAAATAACACGAAGAAACCGACCCAACTCCATACAACGAGGAGGCTTTGCGATCTTTTTGAGAGAAGGACTGCGTTTTAAAAGAATATACAGTCGTGTAGTACGAAGGATTCAGGTGCTAGAAGAATGCATCGCGTATATCCCTCTCCGTAGTGGAAGGCGGTTATACATGTGGGATAGAGGGAAACCAACAGACAATACAGACGACGCAATATGACAAACACATGTACTTGGACATAACAGAAACTGTGTACGACGCAAAACTAAAACGAAGCACGAAGATAACGAACGGAACGGCACCCACAGTACATACGATCCCGACGCATAAGGGACAGCTGTCGCCAAACCAAACAGCCGATATACCAACTACCGAAGAGACACAAGAACAAAAGATACGAGATGATGAGAGAAAAGGGGTAGTTTTTAAGAGCAGCATGTTTCAGTCCGTGGAACAGAGCAGTTGATTAAAGTGAACCAAATATGAAAGTATCTAAAATGAATAGCATCTGTAGTTAAACTAAAAAGCAAATAACGACATACCGACATAGTCCCAACGAAACTGCGGAATTGGATGAGTTTGTTCATAGGCAAGACAAGCTTCTCCAGAGCACTAACGAGAGCACTCTCCTCAAATTCGGTCTACCCACCGTCCAACAGAAATCTGTCAAACGAGGAGATTGACAGGTACCTAAAACTAATGGACGAGACAATCGAACGAACAGTGGCCAAACCATACCTCGATATCAACATACTGACAACGAAGACCTATTCCGCAGTGCAACTATTGACGCACTGCACCGACATAAAAGTAGACTCATGCCAAGATTAAAAACCTGGTACAGACAGTTTACTGACAGACATAACTCAGAGATCATGACATTAAAGTCGTTGATTAAAAACAGTAATAAAAGAAAATTATAGGGCTTCTGCAAGTTTGTATTGCAAACCGAATATGTTCCCGCAAATAAATAAAATATTTCGGAGGAAAGATCAAATGACCTTCCATGTTATAAGAGAGATTACTTGTTTACGGAACCAGACATGGTGGTACTTTTTATATTAAATGTTATGGCTCGATTTGAAGACATTCGCAGGAAGCTACAATTTTGCAATAATGAAGAAGTACAAGAACCTACTAGCCCAAATTTTTACCGATCATTCAAAATTAAACCCGTAATGTAACATCTAAATAAATAAAGGGCTCTCATCGCGTAAGACGATGATCGTCTGACGACGTCGTTTCGACGATTGTATTGCTTCGTATAACTCATTGAACTGTCAAATAACGACGATTGAACGATTGCGATTGAACGATTGCGATTGAAGAATTGCGATTGAACGATTGCTATTTTACAGTCGTTTCATACTTAATGGTTAATTGTTGTTTAGTGTCGGCATTACTATGTGTTGTTTCTCGATGACGAAGAAAGTGAAAATTCTGTCGGACTATTGCGGTAAACCTATATTCCCCCAATTTTAAGACTCGGTGCTACCTTGGAGGTCCTAGCTGGTGGTGGCTACCAATGTTTGACTGGTAACGACTTTGGAATTCTGTTGGCCAAAGTACCCTTTTAGAGATAGTTTGCGAGACCATAAAAGCGTTAGAACTAAAGCTGTGTCCAATCGATTGTTTTATATAAGATTTGCGATCATAAAATACGTATAACTGCAATAAATGCTAGATACGCTGGATCCGCACATGACTCATTGGTTTGGAAGCATTCCAACGAAAGAGCCTTTTTCGTTAGAAGCTGCACCTAACGCAACCATAATTATTGGCTTTTAGATAGGTACGCAAATATTTGTATCCTTGTGTAATCCTGACACATAATATTGTAGTTGACAGTGGATACCCTCTTGAACCTTGGTTGCTGACACCCTATAGAGCATCTATTGACCCAGCTCAGATACACTTCAATCAAATTCATTCTAAGGCAAGAAATTTATATCGATGGAACATGAAACTGCAAATAGAGATATTTCCAATAACCATATGAAGGAGTTTGCAGAAAGAATTCGAAATTCAATAAAAGAATCGCAGTTAGATTAGAGATAATAGTTATTATTGTGCATTATAAACAAAAAATAAATCGGAAAAAAACAACTAATTTCAACAGTGACAGCATAAATGCCATTTTCTATACACTTTACCTTTTTAGTAGTGTTACACGAAGCAAAGTTTTGACGACGTCATTTAATACAATCGTTTGAACGATGATCGTCTTAAAAGTTACGCGATGCGAGCCCAGTACAGTACATTCAGTACAGTACGTCAAGCTGGTTCAGCAGAGAAAATTGATGCGAAATGTCCTAAGATTGTATTACATTACAATAAAAATGGGTGGAGTTCACATTATAGATCAACGTAAGGTGTGCTACGAACTAGATTGGAGATCGAAAATCAAGCATTATCTTCGACTGTTCTTCGCGTTGTTTGATATATCTGTAAATTACGCTTATACTGTCTATTCGAAGCCTTATAATGAAAAAGAAATGGTAAGAAGTCTATTGAGCAGCTTACATTTATTATTATTATAATTTTATTAATCAGTAATAAATAACATGATTAATCTTAAATTACGGCACCAGCTGCCAGGGCTTCGGTCTATACCTTATATTTAAGGCAAGATGTAGCTCGGAGTTTGATCAATAGTATTTCCACCAGGCAACATTAGGATCCTACTTCAAAAATAAGTTGAGCAAGCAAATCTATAAAGCGATAATTACCTATTCATCCCAAGGGAAAAGTCAATATCAAAAAGCGGTGTGTAAATTGTGCCAAGTTCAAGAAAGAAAATCTTACAAACAATGCTTGTGTTTTATGTAAAGTTCACCTTTGCTACACTAATGAAATGAATTATTTCGTATTGACCATAGCCAATAAAGTATAACTATTTCATAATTTAATTAAAATAAGCATAATATTTCATTAATAAATAAACGTTAGTACTTATAATAATAAATGCGATTTATTTTTTATTTAAGTCACATGTTTCGAAAAACATAATTCTCATACAATCAGCAGTATACCCTGGACATTGAAGGTGTCGTATCACCACCTGAGTGATGTTATTCAACACTTGTGTGACCAGACAGCGTAGGTGTCTAGTTTATGCTTTTCATTTTTGTAAAATTTGTATATAAATAGCCTAGAAATATAGCAATTGTTGATTCCAAGTCCACATGGAACTTGTCAGAGATTTCACATCAGAAGCACTTTTAGCGGCCGTTAAAAGGCTCACGTTCAGAAGAGGATATTGCACACATTTCTACAGCGACTGCGCGCCAACATTTTTCGGCGAAAACAAAGAACTCCAAGAACTTTTTAAATCTGTAATTACTCAAAGCAATAAGGAAGGCACAGATAAGCTAGTTTTAGATAGCATACAGTGGCATTTCATTTCATCTGCCGCACCACACTTCGGAGGTTTGTGGGAAGCCGCAGTAAAAGCAATGAAGTTCCACTTAAAGAGAGTCATTGGGGATACTACTTTGACATTTGAAGAGTTGTCCACAGTTTGAATACAAATCGAAGCCAGTCTAAATTCTAGTCCTTTGATCACGATTGGCAATGACAGTGATGATAACCCAGTCCTTACCCCTGGACACTTTTTAATCGGCTCACCATTGAATGCAGTACCTTGTCTAAGATTAGATCAAAAGCGAAGTTTTCGTTCACTTTGGCTGCTAACTCAAAAGATCACTCAAGATTTTTGGCAGAGATGGTCTTCCGAATATTTGGCACAACTTCAACAAAGAACAAAGTGGAAACAGGAAAAACCAAGCATTTCTATTGGTGATAGAGTATTGGTTACGGATGATAGATTACCACCCACTCAATAGAACTTAGGCAAAGTAACTGAACTGCATCAAAGGAAGGATAAGAATGTTCGTGCCGTCACGGTTTATTGCAAGAAACGACACACAAAAAGACTAATAACGAAGCTGAGTCCAGTACCGATTGAAAACAGTGACGTAGGAATAGGAAATCCACCAAGTAAGGCAGATGCAATTAAGAACTAAGCTGTAACATCTTTCGTGGGGCGCACATGCTTTAAACCTCTTCTTTGGATAAAGCAATAGCTATAGGCCCAATAACGACTTATGTTACTTTTACATTACCCCATTCGCGATAAAAACAGGCATATATCCTGAGGATATCGGTCGAGTGAATTTAGAAGTGAGTTCTTGGAAGACTGTGGTATTTTTCAACTTAACTTATTATTGGTTGGAATACAATGTGTACGAAAAATGTCTAAGGCACATGAATGAAATTTGTTCCACCACCAATCTGACTCAATCGAACTCTTTAGTGTGTAACAATACATTGAATTTATTCGAACGGCAGCTTCAACGAATAGAAATAATGAAGTATTGCTCCATGCCAACGACGGGACACAACGCAGAATCAGACGTTCACCCTTCGATTTCGTCGGAACCATCACTGATAAATTGTTCGAAATATTAGATCAACGCTCTGTTAATCATTACAAACAAACGGTAGACAAAATTGGGACCAATGAGCAACATCTATTGAATTTAGTCAAAAATCAGACCGCAATCATAGACTCTACACTAAACATTTTGAAGAAGAATACTTGTCATCACAGAGACAACTAAAAACGTTAATGAATATGATTTCAAGGCTGGACATTCAGAACAATAATGAGCATGCATTTCAAATATTCCTCTCTACCGCCTTTACAATGATTCACTACCAGAACACACAAACCATACTGCTCAACATAATATTGGCGACGCAACGCGGTATGTATGTATGTATATTTATTGAGACATTCTATTTTCATTTACGTTATAATATAAATACATTTGTCTTTTACTGCATCGAAATGTGTTATACAATGAGTGGCTGTAATGTATGGCCGACCTTTTCTTTAGAGAGTTAAGATATTTTAACAATATGAATGCCAACATGGCGTTTTTTTCTTTAAGATATGTCGATTAGCTCTTGCTCATGGAGCTTTTATGAACATTTCTTTTGCCTTTGGCTTTGTCTGTCCTTATGCTAACTTAACCTAACTTAAACTAAATATTTACAACACGAAACGATTGAAAAGGATGACTATAGCACGACATTTTGTATGAAATTCGAATGATTATTTTGCTGTCTGCTATCTTTCCCTTTCGACTAAGTGAAATATCTGCGAGAGGTATTTCTTTTAAATTTTTCTTTGATCACGAGTGAGATACATATATTTGAAAGTTCTCTTTTCTTTTCAATTGCTTCATGACGATACGAATAGATTAATTTTAATTTGACAGTTCGAGTTTCAGTCTTTTGTTTACATTATTATTTAGTCATTTTTATTTACTTTTAATTTTTTTTTTTTTAATTTCTTTTTTGAGGTAAATTATAATTCATGTATATAAATATTTTCACTTCCTTAGTTAAATTTTTTTTACAGTTTTCTATATACTATTTGGCATTTGTAAGGTACATTAGTTCTGAATTTATTGTCTAACAATGATTTCAGATTATTAATATAATACTTCAGGATAAAGTTTTGCCCATTTTTTTTTTTTTTTTTTTTTTTTTTTTTAAAGATAATATAAGTATTTACATTTATAAATAGTTATTTAAAATAACATAACAAATATATACATAAAGGTTTGGAGCTCATTTTGTTACTTTTGATATTTTGTACTATTATTTATTGTATTTGTGGTAGTTTTTGACCCAACCACGATTTTGTCCTGTTAGAGTGCTATTGTAAAAGGCGTTAACACCCATGTCAGTTAAAGAGATGTTTTCGGACATTATTCCAATGGGAGATGGATATTGAGAACCAGACCAAGGGGAATTCCTTTGTTGTAGTGCCTTTGGGAATCAAACATTTCCTTTATCAAATCGTTTTCTGAATAGTTCATCGCCTCAATATTTCTTCTCATTAGGTTTACAGCGTATTTTATCAGGGGAACAATGTTCGCGTTGTCATATATAAACTCGTTTGAAAATCTTTTGTTCGTGTCTTTGAAATTTTTGTTGATGCAAAGTCTTAATATTTTTCTTTCAAATATTTCAAGGTCCTTAGCTACTGTTGGGGAGATGGCAAACCAAATTGGAAAGGCGTATAGGATTACTGGCCTTAAGATGACTTTGTAGAAGAGAAGCTTAGTTTTTCGTTCTAGCATATCGTTTCTTAAGAGAGACATTATTTTGAGGGATACCGTTCTGGCCTTGGCTTTAACTAGCCTCGCGTGTGGGTTGAATTTAAGAAGGTTATTAAAGTTAACTCCTAGGTATTTTATACTTTTTTTAAAAGTAATATTTATGTTGTCCAGAGTGAGTGACAGGACTTTGCTTTCGCTAACTCCACCAGGGATACCCTTTTGCCTAGAATTTCTGAAGCAAATGGCTTCTGACTTATCTTTATTTACTTTAATACCCCATTTTTTATATTAATCATTTATTTTTTCTAGGTGTGCCTTTAGATGTTGTAGTGCCTTTAGGGGGAAGTTGTTGTGAGAGTACACCATTGTGCCGTCAGCAAATAAGATGGCCTTGGAGACAGTTCGATTATTTGTATAAAGTGTATGCGAAAAGTCATAACGAAAGATGTTAAAAAGATTTGGGCCTAAGACTGAGCCCTGGGGGACTCCTCTCTCAGCTACGCAGTTCTCTGATTTTGTTAGCATTATTTGAGTAAAGAAGGTTCTGTTTGTGAGGAAGCTGTGGATAATGTTGACAAGATGGGGTGGGTAATCAAGTTGGTGCAGTTTATAGATTAGTCCCTCTCTCCACACGCTATCAAATGCCCTTTCGACATCTAGTGAGCAGGCTGTAGTGCATTTTTTTGTTCTCAAATTTACTAATATATCGTTATGGAGTTTTAGTAGAGCATGGACAGTAGAGTGTTTTTTGCGGAATCCGAATTGATAATCCGGTATGAATTGGATATTTTCTTCTGTATGCATCTCTAATTTGAGTAGGATAACTCTCTCTAATATTTTTCCGGTATTTGACATTAATGAAATTGGTCTGAAGTTGTTAATGTTATAGTTTCGTGGCTTTTTAATTATTGGGAGTATTTTAGCTACGTTCCAAGCGTCTGGGAAATATGCGTTGTTTATACAGTTGTTATATATTATTGTCAAGTATTTCACCGCTTCGGGTGATATTTTTTTTAGTATGAAATTTGAGATGTTATCAGGCCCAGTTGATTTTTTGGCATTCAAACTCTTAAGGATATCTTTTATTTCGTTGGTGGAAGTATAGAGGTAAGCTGCAATTGGACTGAGAGCCGAATTATCGTTGCTAAAATTGAATATTCTAGAAGGTCTTAAGATCTGTGCTCTTTGAATGGTTTCATTCACTTCCTGAATGAGCGTGGGTTCACTGACTTGGGGACCCCCTCTAAAGGTTTCTGAAAAATATTCTTTAAATGCCTGAACTTTTTCAGTTTCATCAGTCACTACCGTCTCTCCTATTTTTATTTTTTCGCAGAGGAATTGCTTTTTTTTATTTAAAAGTTTACCAACTTCTTTGAATGCAAAATGACCTCGTTTTACTCTAGAGAGCCTTTGACGAATTTGGCTGTCTACCCAAATTTTTATTTTATCTTTGATTATTTTTTTGAGCAGTGAGATTCTACTCGATAACCTTTTATAAACTTCCTCGACTCGGTTGAGTGATCTGTGAAATGTGGCTTTTAGTTGTTTTTGCCATTGATGTTTGACTGCAAAGAGGGATTTAATGTCATCTGGGATTTGGTCATATTTTTTGTAACTTCTTACTATTTTGCTTGTATGGTTTTCGATGGTTACTGAGAGAGTATTTGTGAAGGAGGATATAGTGTTGTCTATTTCTGTATTTGTCATTGAGATTGAATGAGAAGGTTGCGATTGAGCTAGGGCTACGTCTAAGTCAAATCTAAAGTTTTCCCAGTTTGAATTTTTAAATGAAGTTGTGAAGTATGGTTCTATTAGGGTTAATGTTGCGTCCAAAAAGTCAATTGTTAGTTCAACAGGAAAGTGGTCTGAGAAGGTAGAGAGTGTCCTTATGGCGTAGTTACTATTGTTCGTCAGGTTAAGTATGTTTGGAGAAACTAAGAATTGGTCCAGGTAAGCTGAGCTTTGCGGAAATGTTGGTGTCTGAGAAGTCAAGTTCATAAGGTAGGGTGAGTTAATTTCTAGCCTCTTGGCCAGGGATCTTCCATTTTGGTTCGTTATTGTATCGCCCCAATTGGTATTTTTCACATTAAAATCCCCCCCTATTACTGTTCCATCAAATGTCTTTGCTAGTCTGTCTATTTTCTGTAATTCCTCTATCAAGGTTTGCGATTGGATTCCTGTGGGGAAGTAAATTGAACCTAACAGTAGATATTTTGGCTCTTGTCCGGTAGACCATTTTATCTTAATAAAATTACATGGAAATTTTGGATTAGGGATGTCAACTTTCCAAAATTTAATGTTCTCTTTTATAGCGATTGCCACCCCTTGATTAAAGTTGTTTGGTATAAAGGTATAGGAATCTAATCTTACCTTGTGGTTACTAGAGAGGTGAGTCTCTTGTATAAATGCAGCTGAGATATTATTCGTGAGAAGGATTTTATTTAATTCCATCCTTCTACTCTGCTCCACCAGTGATTGAGTTTTAAAGGTTAAAAATTTTAGCTTCATTATTTAATTGAGGTTAGTTGGTTGAGAAGGATAATGTAATCCAGCCGTTTTTTTTGAATGTTATTTGAATTATGAATATTGTTTACAAAAGATTCAATTTTTTTGAAGTGCTCGTCCACCCCAATTCCGAAAAGTTCGTTTGCTAACCCCAGTAGGGACGGATTTTTCACCGTCGAAAAGCCTGGTTGGTTAATGTTTGATGACATTAGTATGCTAGCGTAGCTGATGTTAGCGTCAACTGACATAGCCTTATTAAAAGTTTTATGTAACGGGTTGAAAGATTCTCTCTTTTCCCTTGCTTCCCTTATTAAATTTTTCCTCGATTCTGCAGACTTTTTGAAGGCAGGACAGCCTCTCCAGCTTGCTGGGTGTTGCCCCTCGCAGTTTGCACAACTCACCTTAGAGCTATCAATTAGCTTGGTTTGGCATTGCCCCGGTAAGTGACCCTCTAGGCATTTAACACACCTATAGTTCTTTGCGCAGTTTTTGGCAAGGTGCCCAAAACTTTGGCATCTCTTGCATTGAATTAACCCATCACCCCCTCTGGGTTTTTCCCATTTAATTTTTGTGTGAAATTTGTGTGCTGGGTACTCTACCCGGGAACAGTGTCACAAGGAAAAGGTTATAAATTAAGTTTGGGTCTCTTTTGGATCTTGGGGTTTCGAATTTTGTCACTTTTTCAACTACGCCCGGTGTTATTAGTTCTAGCTCCTCCTTAATCTCCTCTTCAGAAAAGTCCGCTGTAAGCCCTCTGAGCAAGATATTGTGAGATTTATCTTCTTTGAGAGTAAAAGAATACCCCTGGATCTGGCTTTCTCTAATTAGTTTCAAAAGTTCCTTGTGGACTTCTGGGTTGTCCACAAAGACTTTTGATTTGTGCGAAAAAGAGTTTTTTGCTTTGTCAAAATGAACCCCCACATTTATAATTTTGAATTTAAAGTTATATTGATTCGTTTTTAAGCTCAAAATAAGTTCTCTTACATTGGTGTCAAAAATGATAATAGGTGGGCAAAACTTACCTGCTTTATTCGACCTGGAATCTTGTTGCTTGTTGTTGTTGATTGAACTGTCAATGTTGGCTCCTTTATTAATTGATGCGTTGTTATTTTCTTGATTTAAAGTTAAATCGGTCTCTTGAGAAGGGATGATGTTCTTTGCCTTCGTTGAATTGTTGCTTTTAAGAAGCGTTACTTGTCCCAGTATAGCGTATTAATTACAGTTGTTTATTTCTTCAGTTGGTTGCTGTACATCATTTGTATGTACTCCGTTGCTACGGTTTTTAACCGTTGTCCATTCGTTGGGAATTTCAGTGGAACATTCCATTCCTTCGTCCCTTATTTGTTTGCTGGTACCGTTACTACTTGTTGTTGCTTCTTCTGAGAACCTTTTACAGTTGTCATCTACCGTTTTTATATTTGCTTGGTATTTTGTTACTCTTCTTAAATCGGCTAGGAATTGCGCTGCCCTGACGCTCCTTGGGCCATTCGCTTTATTCGCAATTGCAAATTTTCCCTTTAGATTTGAGAGCTCCATCCTCTTTGGTTGTGGGATTTGACTTCATAAGCAGTCATGTACAACGTACTATTTCCCCAGCAAAGATGGCGGCGATTTTCACACCACCCACTAATTTTTTTATTTTTTTATTTTTTAATTTTTTGATTTTAATAATTAATTCTTTTTTAATTTACAACTCGACTTTGGCGAGAATAAAAGAAAAGAAACTATTCACGTTTAATTATCGAACAAAACTTTACTAGAGCACTCAATAAATAAATCACGTCTTGACCGAAGAGTTGGACAAGATTTTCGGTCGATTTTTGATTCGCAGACGTTTGGGTAAACATCCAACGCAACACGGTCAAATACAATACATCCGTCAGTTTTGACAGTGCATTCAAATTGTACAAGATTCGTCCTGTTCCCACTTGGCATGATCAGAAGTTTACTTATAGTGTTCAATCAGTAGACTATCTATTCCTTAACCGAAGGTCACTTCTCTTCATGTAAACAAAGGTCCTCAGACACATATTAGTGTGAAATGCAGCATTCAATATATACAACAGGATCAAGTGTAAGCTCTTGTGAAATAAACTATCTGCGGCATTCACAAAGGCTACCAACATCATGCCTCACTCGAACCGTGCAGCCATAATTATTTTTTTTTTATAATTTACGCGCGCCTCAAGGGGTTTATGATACCCTTATACTGTTGCCAGGGCGCGGGCGGAAAGATAGAAGGAGGAGAAAGGAAAGCATTGTTGTGATTTAGTGGTTTGAAACTCTGATATATTTGGTTTCGATATTGACTCTCCAGGGGTGGGATTCCGAATAGGACGGAGAGTTGTTCTTCACTCGGAATGATTCAGATTTTAAATTTTAACGGTTTTTTTGTGCTTGAAAACTCTATAACAGCCAAATCTACATGTCAGTGTTATGCCTTCACACGCAGATTTTTCTGACTGAGTTCCAATTACACAAATGAAAAACTTGTCATGAGTAGGATTCGAACATTGACCCTCCGAGTGAGGAGCGATGGCTAGTACCTCTACACCACGGCCACCCAAATTTTATTGGGAAAGGATGTAACACACTAATATTGTACATAGATATTTAGTGCACCTTATAAAGTCAAAGTAGACAACGCCTGTGGTCCGACAGTCAACCATGCTAAACTAAATGAGATTGGGATCCTGAAACTTCAACCAAACTGCAAAATATATCAATCAACTATGATCCTTTTCGGGAAGCAAACAATAACAATAAGACTGAATTAATGGTATCTTCCCATTCAAAACATTTCGAAACAGCTTATTTACTTCAACTATAAAAATTGGAGACATCTCCAATCAAATCAACAAGTCGTGGCCCCAGCATGTTGTGAACAACATAATTCTCATGCAATCAGCAGTAATTTATATTATAAATTTACTATAATAACCTAGAAAGCGAAGGAAGCACTTTGTCTTTGTTTTTCTCTTCGATCACAAAGAAGTCATCATAATCAATAGCTTCTTGTGGATCTATACGGGCTGTTAGCAATATTAATTCATTGTCCGTCGTTCGGGCGATCTTTAGGCACGGAACGTCGTTTTGATCGTTTATCCGAAATATTTTATTTATTTGCGAGAACATATTCGGATTGCTAGTATTTACACCCCGAATTTTGTCGTCTCAATACAAACTTACAGAAGCCCTGTAATTCTCTTTTCTGTGAGTAAACTGTCTGTGAGTAAACTGTTTGTATAAGGTTTTTAGTCTTGACAGCAGTCTTCTTTTATGTCGGTGTAATGCGCCAATAGTTACGTTGAGGAATAGGTCTTCGTTGTAAGTATGTTGACACCGAGGTACCGTTTTGTCTATTGTTCGTTTAATTGTCTCGTCCATTAGATTTATATACCTGTCAATCTCCTCGTTTGTAGGAGTGTTTTTGGACAAATTCATACTCGTATAATTCCGCAATTTCGTTTGGAACAAAAATTTCGGTACAGAGACCACAATGATTGCTGTCATACACAAAAGCACGTAGACAGTTAATAGTTTTTTGGTTCGTGCCTGTAAAGTTGTATCCGTGTATCGAACAACAGAGTATCTAAATAGGAACCGTATCTGGAGCACGATGTACTGTCTTCGCTTTCAAACCGAGTCGATACATACACTGTGTTGACCCCACCAATTTAGTAGTAGGTTCCCTTCATTTTGAAAAGAGAGAAAATTGATGTAGTTTTGTGTTCAGAATTTACTTTTCTTCAGCTAAATTTTCTCTCGCTTAGCTTTTCTTCCGTCCAGGAGATTGAACACGTTGCCGCGGTGGGTCCAGATACCGGGCGCCCTCTGGCACTAAATGTTCGTACACCTATATAGAAGCTCTGCGAGTGCGGACTTACCTTTCCCGTGGGATTTATGTTGACCAAGTAAAAACAAAAACAAAAAAACGTAATAACGCAGTCATATGAAGAAGCTCTACTCCGTTCATCTGTAACACATACAGAGATGGAGTCTGACGACACTATTTCATCTCCAGTTCAGCCACCAAGTAACACATCCACATTGATGGAAACACAGTTCACTCTGGTAAAATTGACTAGGCGCAAGAAACCAGAAGACACCAACAAAAAGTAATTCTACTTTACCGGAGCCCAAAAAAGAGGATATGGAGCCCGAATCAGGGACGGCATGACACCGGAGGAAGCTAGAAGATCAATGCAGATGGAGATCATGCTTAAAAATAGTCAAGCTAATGATAGCGATAAACCCTGCATCTCCTAAAGATGCCGTTCTGCCCATAACTCCCCAAGGGATCAACATCTCAAGAAACACAGACCTCATTCAGAGCAACAAAAACGCACAGATGGGTTCAGACAAATGGGGATCTAGAAGAACAAAATGCACCGAGGCAAGGTAGTAAGCACGGCTCTCAAACTTAACCTCGCCCAGTGTTTAATAAAGGACTCAGAGAGGAAGTCAGTAGGGGCAGGAACCCAAGTAAACCCTTGACCAGCTCCACAAGTTCAGGACCATCAACATCAGTGTTGTCCTATAAGGGCGCTTTAACCCAATGCAATAATGGATGACATGCGTCTGGAAGAATCCCTGTCAGTGAGGTGGACAAAGCCGACAACAACCGTCCAATAAAATTTGTGGCATTTACACCAATGGACGGCTGGCTATCCATCACCTGCCAAGACACAGAGACAAAAGAGTGGCTCATGTCGACGGTAAAGAATATTAAGCCAGAAGCCAAACTCCGCACAATTCAGGGAAATGAAATTCCCAAATTGTATAGGTACCTGTACTGCCTTCCTCCCGGAAAATGAGAAAATGCCCAAGGAAGTCTTCCGGTTAAGGATTGCCGTGATTTGTGATACTATGACTTTCTCAATCGATAAGAAGTCAAAGAAATACTCGATCGAACATAAATGCAAGCTATTTGTTAAATTCTTGCAGATACAGTTCCGCATCAAAGGTCTGTCACAAGCAGAAAAGCACATAGCTATTCCGAAGAACACAACCCCTCTATCTCGAATAAGTGTGCAACAAAAATTGATTGATGCAAGAACAACGAAACCAACTGGAGCACAAAATGCCCAAGCAGAATGCCAGCCTGCAACAAAAATCGGCATAGACAGCTCTATGGATATAGACAAAAGCATTACTGCTGGAACATCAGAAGACATTATATCTATACCCAGACCGTTAGACGCCACCGCAACAATTGAGCTGTCTCCAAATACTGGCAACTCTGCAATTTAAATCAAATAACAACTAACATGGGATGACGGTGTATCCAAGATAACCTACAGCCCTTTAAGGCTGCCTCGGCAGCTTTCAGCTATAAACTTGACATGGATCACCTAGATGTCATTTCAATCCAGGAACCATATGTACTTAAGGACGAGGTAAAAGGACTCTCACGTGAGTTACGATATGATTCCACTAACCCTGGAAAACTTGGAACATGTATCCTTATAATACAAAACTCTTTCCAATTCCAGAATTTATCAACAAAAATCTGGTAGGCGCAAAAGCTGAGCTGCATACCAAGGCAGGTAAGACAGAAGCTGTTATATGCTCAGCTTATCTGCCTCGTGACTTCAGCGACTTGGACTAATGTGGTAGGAAGAACCTGCAACTCATTGTAGGTTGCGCTGCAAACGCCCATTATACGATCTGCAGCAGCTCAAATATAAACAAACGGACTAAGTCAGGATTTTAGAAAAGAGATTGTAGCGGAAGAGCCCTTAATGGGCCAATGGTAGCACTCACATCCCAAGACGGGTAACTGGCTTTCGGACCAACTGACTCGATGTTCTAGGGTTATCAAAACATGGAACTAGCCCTCCAGGTTAGGAGTTGTCGACCATGGGAAAAATACAAAAGTTACGAAGCAACAACAAGCCTCGGGTACGCACGGATCTACTGTCGACATCCTATGAAAATGAATTAAACATAACGAGCTTCGGATATGCATATGGAATGTACGTACCCGCCAGAGAGGAAAAATATGAAGACACAAAAGGTGCCTTCTATGAGCTCTTAAATAAGACCTACGAGCAATGCCCTAGCCATGACATTAAAATTGTCCTCGGCGATTTTAATGCAAAGATAGGAAGAGAGAGAGCACCTTTGGGTGCACTATTGGAAGATATAGCCTACACGACAACACCTGAAAATAACGGATTCAGGCTAATCCGCTTTGCCGCGGGACGAAACATTATCGTAGGCAGCACCCGGTTCCCCCATCTCGATATTCACAAGGGGTCTTGCAGAACTCCTGATCAATCGACCGTCAACCTCCAGCAGTATTACGGGTATCCGAACGTTCGGAGGAGCTAACATCGATTTGGACCATACAAAACATACAAAGCGGCGCTGCATAGGAGGACTAGAGTTGCTCGTGACCTCTGTGAGCAGTCGGGAGGAGACGGCTTCTAAGGAGTAAAAAGAAAGATCATGAGAAGCGCCCGGTCGAGGAAATAGAGAGATGCCACGAACGAACGAACGAACGAACATCGTTTTCAACATTATTGTAGAATGTATAACGGCGATGACGAAACAAATACCTCTGTCAGGCAGAATCCGTTCACCCAACCCGGATGAAGTGAAGATAGCAATATCTAAGCTGAAGTCCAACAAAGCTGCTGGAGCGGACGGCATGACTGCGAGCTCTTCCAAGTGGCTCACGATGACTTAGTAAGGATCATACATCAACTCATCTCTAAAATATGGTTGGACGAAAGTATGCCAGATGAATGTAACCTCAGCATTGTTTGTCCGATCCTAAGAAAGGTTCCTCTGAACTGCGCCAACTACAGAGGCATCAGTCTTCTTAACATTGCATACAAGATCTTATCTGCAGTATTGAGTGAACTCCTTAAGCCGTTCGCCAACAACCTGATAGGTCCATATCAGAATGGTTTCAGGCCAGGAAAGTCCACCATTGACTAAATATTCACACTACGGTAGATCTTGGAGAAAATCCATGAGGTTCAGATTGATACATAACACGCACGTATCGATTTCAAGGCCACGTATGATAGCATCTGTAGAGACGAGCTATACAGAGCAATGTCTAGTTTTTGCATCCCTGCCAAACTCGTCTGTCTCTGCAGGATGACGATGGAGAATTCACACTGCTTCATCAAGATCGGTAAAGATCTCACTGAAACCTTTGATGTCAAAAAAAGATTTAGACAAGGCGATGCGTTGTCATGCGATTTTTTCAACATTATACTTGAAAGAATATTGCAAAACTAACGAGCAAACACAAGAGGTAAAATTTTTCAAATGTCCGTCGAATTACTCGCATACGCCGATGATATTGACATAATTGGAAGAAAGCAGCGTGATGTCAGTAGCGCCTTTTAAAGATTGAGACGGAAGCGGCGAAAATGGGTTTAGCTGTCAATAAGGGCGAGACAAAGTATATGCTGTCAATCAAAAAATATACTCAACGCCGACGTCTCGGACTAAACGTCACCTTTGACAGATATAACTTTGAGGTAGTTTTAGTTTTTTAGTTTTATAAGTTTTATTAGTTTAGAAGAAAAACTCTTAGTACTAATTATAACAAAAATAACTTAGACACCAATTAAAATATATTCTCGAATGCCATATTTATATAGTTTTTGCACTAATATATTTCTGTCAACAGTTTCAAATGCTCGTTGAATATCTAAGAAAATCACCTGAATATCTTTGCCTTTTTGCAGTCATTTATGACCCAGCTCAGTGATGTTTCAAGGATCGAAAATTTGCGGCTCCATTTTTTTAGACTTCAAATACATTTTTCTTAAAATTTCTACTTAATAAATTTTCTATAATTTTATGAAATTTTTATCCTTGAAAAATTTCCTAAAATTTATGTTTGGAAACTTTTTTACGTGCGATCAACAGATTTTGCAGTAAAATCAATTTTTTGTCAAGCAAAAATGGTCAAAAAGGTTCCAAAAAGATCCTTTTCAGCACCATTAAAAAATATTTATTTATTTATTTATTTATATATACTCGTATTTAAGAAATATCTAAGATCTTATGAGTTATTCAATAGGCACACTTCTCTTTGGTCATTTTTGTTTGACAAAAAATGGCTTTTACTACAAAATCTGTTGATCGTACGTAAAAAAGTTTCCAAGCATAATTTTTAGGAAATTTAACAAGGAAGAAAAATGCATTTTAAGTGCACAAAACACTTTAGACTTGTATGCACAATTATATTTTCGACATATCTACAACTATTTTTGTAGCTTTACTAGTTTAGAAGTTATAGCGTTTGAAGCGGTTACACATTCAAATTAGAGGTCACCCACTTTTATGAGCTGTAATTTGAAATGGAGTGAGAATAGACCCCCCCCCCCCCCTCCCCCTGCCATACAATTTTTGGTTCGGTGGAACTTCAGGAATATGCCCTCAAGGGATTATACTGCTAAACTGGGACACCCTGAATATGCCAAAGAAAGCTCAACAAAAATATCAGTACCACAGATTTTAAGTCACTTTTAAACGAAACAGATGTTGAGTCATTGTACGGGAGCTTTAATGTACATTTTGAACGTATTTACAAAATGTCGACATAAACGAAGCGGAATAAATCGAAATATAAACAAAATGTCTGGATGACTTATGACTTTATTGAATTATTCAAAAAAGGAGAGGCCTCTAACGAAGATGGAAGTACAATTGTCTGAATAAATCATTTGAAGCTGAATATAAAAGTTTTAGAAATCATCTAAATAAAAAAAATAAAACAACAAAAATGTAGGTTTTATTAAATTAAATTTAAAGAAACAAGATTCGATTCACGCCAAATATGGAACCTAATAAAAGAAATGTTGGCTCGAATAAATGCTTAAACGTTTTGACAAATGAATTTGCTTATAGTTTTGCAGAACAATCAAGTCGAACTTTTCATAATTGCAGCGAAATCAATTCGTATCACATCAGAAATTCAGTCTTAATTCAATCTACGAGTACATGGAAGAAACAAATGCTGAGGAGGTTCGTTCATACTGTTCTTATGTATCTTGATAGTACTAAGTCACCAGGGGTCGATAACATAAGAGTATGTGGCTTGCAAGCTCATGGGAATAAGTTTGCTCCAATAAATTGCCAAAATGATAAATTTCAGTTTACAGCAATCTAAGATCCCCCTGAAGCTGCAGACTGCCGTAGTGCATTCAATTCATAAAGCTGGCCCTAGAAAAGGTATAAATAACTACAGATCAATATCTATTTTGCCAGCAGTTGAAAAATGCTTAGAGGAAGTCGTAGTAAGAAGGTTACTAATTTCATGGAAAAAATGAAGTTAACCAACGAAAAGCAATACGGTTTTCGAAGAACTAAAGGCACAGGAAAGCTTTTGGGTGAATTCGCCAACGTGGGTAATGAAGCTTAAGCGACAATAACCACGTTCTGGTCTTATAAATAGACTTCAGTAAAGCTTTTGATACTTTAAACCATAAAAAAGTCATAATAGCCTTAGAAGAAATTGTTGTTCGTTTTTCACTGAGTAACTGTCTACGCAATTATCTGAACTCAAGGACCTTTTCTGTGAAAATCTATGAAAGCTTTAGCCAGAGGAAGACAATCAAATACGGAGTTCCACAGGGATCGAAACTGGGACCATTGTTATTAATTTTTTATATGGGTACAATACAGATGCGCTGCTACGTGTTTTCAAAAATAGCGTTCCTTTCGCGTATGCAGATGACAGCAACAGGCGTTCGACGTAGATGTTTAAATACAGCTACTTCGTTGATGCAGAGAGAATTTACAAAAGCTGTTAACTGGTGTCATGATAATGGACTAGTTATCAATACATATGAAACAAAAATGATGCACATTCGTGGAACACCCGATTACAACGAATAATATATTTCCCCAAAATGTTACAAAAAACTGCAGCGGCTCCAAGATGCGGCCCTTAAACATATCAGAGCCGAAAGTCTCCACATCTTTAAAATCCTTAATGCTGAAAATATGACTTTGTTGCTGAAGTATTTTGACGACGCACGTTTCAAAAAGACAATAAATCATGAACTCAACACAAGAAGATGGGGTTAGGGAATTCTTAAAGTCCTAAGGTCATGCAATACATATGGAAAAAGACAACAAGCGTATAAATTTCCAACGTTATTTAACGAACTTTCAGTTAACTTTAGAGACATCGTGAATATCAAAACTACAAAAAAACTTCAAAAAGATTACTCTCTCCATCAGTCTTCAATTAAATCAATATAATGATGACCTCAAAAAGTTTAGAACTGGAAGCGATTATGCGTCGCAGAGCTCTTCAAATCCTGTGCGTACAGGAAACGAAGTGGTGCAATACAGGAAATAAAGCGCGTTTTCTAGATTTAAAAACTAAGGCATTTAAGATGTTCTACCATGGAACGGTCAATGGACGAAACGGTGTTGGAATCGTTGTTGCAGCGGATCTTCTAAGCAATATCGTTGGTATTTTGAAAATAAGCGACCGCTTAATGAGTGTTGAACTCGTCACACACAATGAAACGTGGAACATTGTTAGCGCGTACGCCCCACAAAATGGATGCGACCAATCGGAAAAAGATACATTTTGGTCAGAGTTCGATAATTTGCTTAGAAATATACCTATCGATGAGATGCTCTTCGTAGGCGGAGATTTCAAGTGTTGATTATGAGGACTGCCACAGCGGTAAAGGCTTTGGAACTAGAAATTCAGCTGGCGAAGACATCCTTGTAGCTTCCAGAGCTTACGGCTTAACCGTCTTAAATACAATGTTTATTAAACATCAACGACATCTTATCACCTATAGCAGCGGAGGCCACGAAACGCAAATAGATTATCACCTCTGCAAAATGTCGATAAGAAACCGTGTTAAAGACTGTAAAGTAATACTTGGAGAATCGCTAGTAAGCCAACACCGTCTGCTCATTACAGAATTTTTCACGGCGGAACCACCGAAAACACGGGCATCGTTTGGAAAGCCAAACAATCCGGTGGTATAATCTATCGAAGGAACGACGCGCAAGATTTATCGCACTGGCTAAAGAAGCACTTCGAAATATAAATGATATCGCAGACTCACTTAGCCCGCAAGAAATGTGGCACAGCATGCACGAGGAATGCATAACACTCGCAAAGTCCCTTCTGGGGACTATATCGAAATACCATCACGTCGGCAAAGAAACATGGTGGTGGAATGACGAAACCAACCGTGCTGTGGCCGCAAGAAGAGTGCATTCCAAGCGTGGACAAAATGCGATCGGAGCGATAATATCGAAAGAGCTCGACTGGCTCTTGAATAGAAGCGTCTTAAAAAGATCGCAAAGAAAGTCCTGTCTCGGACTCGAGCGGCAGCAGCGGAAAACCTGTACAAGGAGTTGGAACAAATATCCTCACGATCGGAAGATAGAAGACAAGTTATACAAGAAGTTCAAACTTCGTCCAATAATACAGTGCCAAATAATTTTAAGCTCGCTGCACAGAGGCGAAAAAATTCAATGGAAATAACCTCGCCGAAATACATAAAAAATGCAGACGGTCGCTTATTAACAAATGAAAAGGAAATTTGTAACCGGTGGCTTGAATACTGCAAGGAGTTGCTTAGCAAACAGTTTCAACGTGATATCGTGCCGACAGCTGGTCTATTCAAGGAGGAAGTTTCGGACTTTTCAATCGAAGAAATAAGTATAGCAATCGGAACAATGAAGCAGGGGAAAGCGGCGGGACCAGACAGCATTCCATCAGAGTTTTGGTCGAAGATGGAGCGAATCGGCAGCAATTGGCTATCGAAACTTTTAAATAAATTAAAATGTTTGCAACCTATGCCGAATCAATGGAGAAGTAGCTTCTTGATTCCATTATACAAAGGAAAAGGCGACACTCGAGAATGCAACAACTACCGTTCAATCAAGCTTATGTCACACACAATGAAAATCGTCGAAAGAGTCTTAAACGAATGTCTTCGGCAAATAATAAAGCTCGATAATAGCCAGTGTGGATTTGTTGAAGGAAGATCGACGGTGGACGCTATCCAAAGCCTACGAATAATAATGGAAAAGCACCGAGATATGGGCCGCGCTGAGGTCTCAAAACGTACCGGCAACGTATGTTAGAATAATACAAGACATGTACGGAAACGTGAAAACTGCGGTTAAAAGCTCTGCTGGACTAACGAGAGAATTTCCAGGTTATGTCGGAGTGCATCAAGGAAGCGTACTTAGCCCTTTCCTCTTTAACGTAGTATTCAACTATCTTTTAAAGGACTGCATGCGCGAAGCAAACGTAACGCCAATTCTCTTCGCTGACGACGCAGTTATACTTAGCGATAACGTCGAAGATTTACAGAACGCCTTAGATTCATGGAGAAATGCGCTAGAGAGAAATGGGTTTAAAATAAGTCGTTCAAAGACGGAGCATTTGACGTGCCCATTTGCGCATCCGTTGCGACCTGTTCCGGATATAATGTAAGACGGAATAGTTCTTCCGAAAAGCACTATCTTTAAGTACTTAGGATATATCGTTAACATGGAAGCGAAATGTGACGACGACGTAAACCACAGAGTGAGTGTGGGATGGATGAAATGGCGGGAAAATTCGGGAATCTTTTGCGACCGAAAATTTCCACTTAAATTAAAGGGGAAACTCTACACCATGGTTGTTACCAGCTCTTATATACGGTTCACAGTGCTAGACAATATACGAAGCGTTTAAAAACAAAATGACGGCAGCGGAAATGAAAATGTTAAGAATGTCTAGTGGAGTCATTAAACGCGATTGCATTAGATCTACGCGTATAAGAGGAAGTCTATATATAAAGAATTCGGTAACCGAACAGCTTGAGTCGAATATAATAAGCTGGTATTGCCACGTTCAAAGAAGATCTGCGGAAAATCCGGTTAAAAAGGCACTATCAACTACGGTCACTCCAACTGTAAGAAAACGAGGTCGGAAAAAGAATTCCTGGATTTCTCAGATGGCAAATGCGCAACAACGCCTGGGGCTAACCATTGAAACGATCCAGGACCGAGCATTATGTAGACGCGTACTGCGGTCTGCGACATTAGCCAACCCCATAAGCGGAGCAGCAGCGATGCAGTAAAAATGGGAAACTCGTTACGCATAAGTTCGTATAACGAGGAAAGGGTTAATAAAAGGATAAGAAGTAGAAGAATGATGAAATTAAAAATGTTTGTTATTTACCTATAAAATTAAAAATAAGGTCACAATTAGGTAATTATTAAACATTTGAAACACAACCTCCTACAGTAAAGCCCACCAGTTTTGTGGGAAACATAACCATGTATTATAAAATATTATATATAAATAAATTAAAAAAAAAGTATTTACTACCACAACCTTTGAAATCAATTTTGCAAAGAGTTGGAAAAAATCATATTTCTACATAATAAGAGCACAATGATAACCGGGAGAAAGCCATTTGCTACAGAAACGGTTTGTTCTCGTTAATTACATTTTCCACTTCTACTCGTATGTACTATATACCTTCACTAATATATATAGGTTGTTCTTTACTCTTGATAAAAAATTCTTCGATTATTAATGAAAAGAATTGTTTATTAAGGGCATCGATTTTATTGTTGCTGTTTGATATGTGATAAGTTAACATTAGCCCTGTTTTATTATCACTTCGGATCTATATCACACAATGAAAATAAAACAGTCCAGATCAACGAAAAATTTAAGTTCTGTGTTGTGGTAATAGTTTGACATCTATATGCTTCTCCATTGCAATTGCACAGCTGAGTTTATTTTTTTTATTCAGCGCGAAGTTGCCGTGCAACCGGATACTTCTTTTTTAAAAACTACAAAACATATTAAAATTTATTACTACCTTTTTTAAAACATAAATTCGAACAAGTAGATTTCACTATGATTACCCAAGAAAATGGTACCTATAACATAACAATTTTATGTGCATATCTGTTCCCACGTATACACGTGTTGCTTTTTATAAAATCAGGCAGCCAATCTCAGGTGCGGTTTAAGCGTTTTGCTCTGAGAATGGGAAAATTGAATGCAGATAAGCACAGTATTACACGGTGACTTTTGAGTCACGGCTTTTTTTAAACAGCTCTCTTTTAATTGTTTATCTTGTGAGGCGAGCGTTCTATTAGAATTTTTTTTTAAGAACTTAACACTCAAGTGGGTATGAATAGACTTATAATGCTTCAGCATGTGTAAAGTTTTTTGGAAAATCGGACAGAAAGAGAAGAAAGATGTTGGGAGTCAACGGTTCTTTTGCTCCATGGATGGCATCTAACATTTAATGAGGAGACTAAATTGTTGGTGAGAGCTGGCTGGTTGTTGTATTTTAGTCAACCTCACATCTTACTTGATTTTTGTTGACTGAAAAAATGCAAGTTTTTTCGGGCATGGCTGGGATTCGAACACCGAACCTTCCAATTTGGAAGCCAGTCCACTACCTCTTGAACCACGGCCACCCACTATCAGTGCGATATTACACGGTAACTTCTGAGTCACGACTGTTTTTGACAACACAAACGATACGCTCTCTAAACAAAAGTGATGAATTTTTTCCTGATTCCTTTGACCAAAATATTTCTTCCTTTTTCTTTTGCGAACCACAATTCATTAAGAACGCATAGAAATAAAGCGATATATAGGTAGAAAAATAATGAACAATGAGAGAAGAAACGTCAAAGAGAGTCATCGAAATTTTGCCTCACGACTCACAGGGTTGTTGTTTTCTATCTCATCTTCTTTCTCTTTTGCACTTGTGTGAATCGTGACTCAAGTCACCCTGTAATAGCGGACTTACACGGTGGGTTTTGAGTCACGACTCTTTTTGCCAGCTCCCTTTTTTTCGCTTTAAGCACAAGCGTTTCTCTCTCTCTAAACAAAAGTTTTGAGTTTGTCTCTGATTATTGAGCGCGTTCCATATTCTAGGCAAGAGTTAGTGAAACGATTCTGATTGGTCGAGAGTCAAAAAATTGCCTGCTAATCTAGACGACATTTCGTGAGGTAGTGGACCGGATTTTAAGGCAACAATTTTCTCCCTTGTCAGATGACAAAACGTCAAGAATCAGCTGATTTGCCGCTTATGATTTAAGAAGAAGTTGTACTTTATAATTAATTTGTTCTTTTTTTCACAAAAACAAAAATGTTATTTAACGTGGGAGTGAATTGCGAATTGGATGAGCCGGTAATCATGCAACAAACATTTCGGTTTATCAATTTATTTTTTCTGTTTTAAAAGTTACTTAAACAACAAAAATTTCTTTTCAGATTAAAATAAGAGAAGCAAAAAGTTTTTGATACCGCGTTGTCTATCTTGGCTTGCACTTCCACTTTCAGTGTTATTTTAATAGTTCGGATTGGAGCCCTCCCAAATAAATTTTTCACAAACTTATTGTATAATACTAAGCAAGTCACTTCAAGCCTCTAGAACAATTCATTAATAAGTTCTAAGTAAGAATTGAAAGTAAATATCCATTTATGATATCTGTGCTAAATAGAAGTGTCACCTGTATTCGCAGGCAAATTTTGAGTTCCATATCTTAGATTTCCCGGATGGCAACCATTAGTATAAGGCCTCGTAGAAGTAGCATCTTCCGACAGGTGATGGTGCTTTAAATGACGAGAATGAGCCTCTGCAGCCGAACATCTTGCAGCTCTGCTTATAAGTCCCACTTCACGCCTCCCCGTTGCGCCGTCTGGGAATCTCACTAGAGATTGCGAAGTGAAAAAGGCGAGTTTCCTGCGCCATAAACCAGGATTAGGGTCGGAAAAACGAAACAAGACCTTATCCTTGTTACTCCGACATTTTTGGAGCTCAGGCCGAAAAGGATTTCCAGGACATAGTCAGGGTCTTGGAAAAGAGAGGATGGCGGATGAGCCCTATATGGGCCAACGGCAGCGCTCACATCCCGGAACGGGTTACTGGCTTCAGTGTAACCGACCACTCGTCCTAGGGGCATTCAAAATCAAATTGGTCCTCCAGGTTTGGGGTTGTGTCGCCGGGGTAACTGCCCGGCCATTTAAAAAAAAGCATAAGTTATGAAGCATCAACAAGCCTCGGATATGGATGGATCTACTGTTGACAACCCACGCAAACGATTTAAGGACAAAGAGCTTCGGATATGCACGTTGAATGTTAGATCCCTTAATAGACCACGTGCAGCCGAGCAACTAGCGGAGGCCCTAGACTGCTGCAAAGCAGGCATAACCGCCATTCAAGAAATGCGATGGGATGGGCCGGACAAAAAGAAGACGATACTACGGCAATTGCTATCGAACGCAACAGCAGCGCTTATTCGGGTGCGGATTTTTTGTCGGAGGCAGACTAAGACAAGAAGTACTGAGCTTCCGGCATGTGAGCGAGCGCCTCGTAGCAATACGCATCAAGGCTAAATTCGCCAACATAAGCTTTATATGCGCGCATGCCCCAACAGAAGAGAAAGATGACGACACCAAGGATGCCTTCTATGAGCTCCCTACCAAGACCTACGAGCAATGACCTATGATATTAAAATTGTCCTCGGTGATTTTAATGCAAAGCTAGGAAGAGAGAGTATCTTTGGTGAGACGATCGCAGAATATAGCCCGCACTACACCACGTCCGATAACAGATTCAGGCTAATCGGCTTTGAGGCGTGGCGAAACATTGTCACAGCTAGCACGCGGTTTCCACATCTCGATATATACAAGGGGACCTGGAGAACTCCTGTTCATTCAACAGTCAACCAGATTGATCACATTGCGATCGACGCAAGACACTCCTCCAGTATTACGGATGTTCGTATGTTCCGAGGAACCAACATCAAGTCGGACCATTACCTTGTTGTATCCAAGGTAGGGTTGCGGATGTCCCAAACTACGCCAAGCCAAACTAATGCTGTGAGGAAATTCGACGTCAGACGGCTACATCGTAAGAGATCGCCAAGTCCTTTTCCGATCGAGTGTTTCTTGTTCTCTTAAGAGGTCCAATACCGCCAGTATCAAGCATCGAGGACCACTGGAAACACTACCAAAACGCCATCTGAGATGCCGCTTCTGATGTGCTGGGTTTCACGTTTCCACCACAACGAAACCCCTGGTTCTATGGTGAATGCCGGCAAGCACATGCAGCAAAGCAAGACAAGCTCCTCATGAGTTCGATGAGCAGAAGAGGAGAGACGAACGATGGCCTCTCAGGAGGAAGAAGAAAGAGCATGAGAAGTGCGGTCGAGGAAATTGAGAAATGCTACTCCAGGAATGGGCTTCGGAAGTTTTAACAAAAAGTAAAAATAACATGCCACGGAAACAAACCCCGAACCGAAGCCTGTTGAAATGAGCAAGGGAACATCGTGGCAGAATCGCAGTCGATGCTGCATATTTGGAAGACCATTTCTGTAGACTGTATAATGGCGATGATGAACCGAAAACAGGCAGGCAGAATCAAACTTTCAACCTGGACGATGATAACCAACAAATCTATCCACCCGACCTGAATGAAATGAAGATAGCTATATCTAAGCTTAAGACCAACAAGGCTGGTGGAGCGAACGGACTGACTGCCGAGCTCTTCAAAGCGGCAGGCGATGACTTGGTAAGGAGCATACACCAACTCATCTTCAAAATATGGTTGGACGAAGGTATGCCCGATGAATGGAACCTCATCATTGTTTGTACGATTCTCAAGAAAGGATACCCTCTGAACAGCGCCAACTACAGAGGAATCAGTCTCCTTAACATCGCATACAAGATCTTATCTGCCGTACCCGTTCGTCAACAGCCTGAAAGGTCCATGTCAGTGTGGCTTCAGGCCAGGAAAATCCACCCTGACTTTCGATCCCTACGGCAGATCTTTGAGAAGACCCATGAGCGTCAGATCGATACGATCATCGATTTTAAGGCCGCGTATGACGGCATCTATAGAGACGAGCTATACAGAGCAATGTCTAGTTTCGATATTTCTACCAAACTCGTCTATCTGTGTAAGATGACGAAGGAGAATGCTCGCTGCTCCACCAAGGTCGATAAAGATATCACCGAGACCTACGATTTTTTCAACATCTTGAAAGAATATTGCAAAACTTACGTGCAAGCACAAGGGGCACTATCTTTCAAAAGTTCGCCCAACTACTCGCATACGCCGACTGAGACCCAGGTCCACCGCGGACTGTAGCGCCACTTAAAAGGAAAATAAAAGGCCTGTAAAATGAAATTGCAGAACAGGTGCAATAGGCCTCCTGGAAAAACAAAACACCCAACCAAAAAAAAATCGGTTAACGATTCTTTGCTGACTCAACCTACCCGTTTTTATTCGTGCTGTAACCACATATTTGTTAGGGTTCATCGCATTGATAAAACCGTGTTTAAAACTACATCATTTGATCTCCAAGTAACAGACCATTGTTCAACAAGTATTCAATTCATAAATACTAATGTTCCTCGAGCTGAATCAACTGCGCCCAACATTTTTGACAAAAGAAATTACAATACTATAAGAATTAGTTTGAATTTTGAATTTTGGGATAATGTTTTTTCCACGTCTGATCCGTCGTCTGCCTTTGAAATTTTCTTAAATAAGTTAAAGTATCATATTTTGAATAGCAAACAAATTATAAGATACAGATATAGCAAAAAAGATATATTAAGCCTTGGAAGACGTCCACACTTCTGAAAAAAGTAAGGAAGAAACAAAAACATGGTATTCTCGTTAGAAAAACATCCGTTTAATTCCAAACTCAAACAAAATTATAAAAAACTAAATAATGAACTTAAGATTGATATATAATTATGGTAGAAAGACAACAACAAGTCTTGGCAATCCCAAAAAAGAATGGCGTGTTGTTGATGAAATACTTAATAGGAAAACTCAGGAAACGGTAATAGTTTTGAACGTGAACAACTTAACTATCTCTAATCCTCTGGAAATCGCAAATTCTTTTAAGGGATTGATTTGTAATATTAGTTCTTCTCAGAACTCAACCAATATTAATTTGCATCCTAGGAGTTATTCTGTTGATCTTGAAAATCAATCTGAGAGTTTTTTTTGCGAGCCATTCAGTCATTTTGAGATACAATTTACAAATTAATTTGCTCTCTTAAAACATCTAAGGTTCGTCTTATGACACGATCACAAGATGTTTGCTAAAGAATATTTCATTCCATATTTCTGAAGTCTTATGTCATATCTTTAATACAAGTATATATATGGGAATCTTCCCTCATGCATTAAAAATGGCAATAGTATTACCCCTTCATAAAAAGAACGATAAGAAATTGTTGAATAATTATCGACCTATTTCTCTGCTATCTGTATTCTCAAAAAATTTTAAAAGTGGCATTAAGTCAAGACTGATATGACTTTTTTAGTAATTGCCAATTTGGATTCAGAAGTGGAATGTCTACTGAAGCTGCTTCTTCTGAGATTCCGGCGTCTCTGTTTATAGATATCACTAAAGCTTTTGACATGATGGATCATTCAATACTATTAGATAAACTTTTTCATTCTGGTTTTTGAGGTAATATATGTACATAGCCGGTTTTCTTCATATTTGGATAATCGGCAGCAAATGGTGAGATTAAACAATAATTACAGCTCTCCAAAGAATATTACCACCGGTGTTCCACAAGGATCAGTTCTAGGTCCCATTTTGTTCCTGATTTATGTGAACTCCTTGTTTTTTCTACCATTCAAAGGTAAAGTAACTGCATTTGCTGATGACACTGCTATTTCATACTCAAGCAAAAGTCTATTAATTGTAATTCTAGAGGTAAATCATGATCTTGATTTACTGAGAAAATGGTTTGCAGTTCATAAGCTCATTATCAGTAATAAAACAAAATTCATGATATTTAATACAAAAAATATATATTTTGACGATTTGCCATTATGCTATCACTCTCAGGCTTGTACCCGCTTTCTGTTATCGAATACTGATGATGATTATCCTTCATTTAACCATAAAGGCTCCTGTTGCAGTAACTGCTTCAAGAAAGAATGTGTTGAAAGCTTTAAATACCTGGGCATAATCTTGAATAACAAGCCCAATTAGGACCATCATACGCATAATCTAAGACAATATCTTAACAGAGTAGTAAAACAACTGTATCATCTTGGTCTTTATTGTCCCCAGTCAACTCTAAAACTGGAGTACAATGGTTTACTAAAATCAAAATTGGAATATGGTATCACCTGTTGGGGCAGTGCTTATTTTGCAAAAACCGAGCCTTTATTGATTAAACAAAAACATACAATCAGAATCTTATGTAAGGTACACCACAGAAAACCAAGTCTTAATCTGTTCAGCAAACTTAAAACTCTTCCGTTAGGGCATCTGTATTGTTATAAAGTGCTCAAAATATTTTTTATCAAAATTCGGGTTTTTACACAGTTCGAAACGCTGATAATTATAGTTTACGAGTTAACTCCAGGAATCTTGTTGTAGTACCACCAGTTCATAAAGTCAACTTTGGACGCTTTTATCTTGTTTCAGCACCCCATCTTTTCAATCTACTTCCAAATTCCCTAAGATGTGAGAGAGCGAAAAATTTATTTTTGAATGGTATTATGAAATGGCTCTTCTCTTGTGACTATTCTTATATTAATAAATTGTTCAATAATGAATTTTGTTCTTTTAATGCTTAATAGTAGATTAATATTACTTGCACATTGAATTCTCCCCTCAACATCTATAATTTTATTTGTTATGAATTTTTTTCTTCTGTTGTTGTAAGCAGTACATTCACCACTTACCACTTAGGCAACAGAATGTACTTAACTATTTCTTTTTTCTCAATTACTGAATTTTTGTAATTTAAAACTCAATATTTTGTATTGTAAACGAAATTGGAAAATTGAAATTAAAAAATAAAGAAAAAAAAACTATGCAGATCTCAAGGATGGTGTCGAAATGCATAATCTAAAATAATAAATGAACACAATTTTTTCAAAGTTAATATAATTAATTTATCAAATATATGTGAATATAAATGAAATATAAATATGAATATGGAAGTAAATAGATTATGTCTATGAATATAAATATATCTCAAGTGCTTTCACTCTTCAAAAACATTTGCCAGGATGTTGGGATTAGAAACGTCGAATCTGCCAAGAAAAGGGCATTAAATACACAGCTAAACTAAAACAATTACATTTTACTCACATGTCTTTTGTTAGTATTCATATTTTCACACTTCAAAAGCATTTGCCAAGATTTTGATTAGTAAAATCAGACCAATTGTTCTGTAAAAAAAAATACTTATTTTTGAAATAGTTCTACTTACTCAAAAGAAAATGTAAAGAAACTATTCCAACTGCTTCTGTCAAATCCGCATAAAACCAATCCGTTGGTGGCAGCAGTATTCTTTAGAAAACTTTTCTTGCTCTATAATATGCTTTTGTATATTTTGACATGCACACATATTTACGGACTGGTTCACACTGATAGGGGCCCTCAGTTTCTTCTGATACGACAGATATCTGGAAAGTTTGCCATCTATGGATGTAAGTTCATTTTGTTGGAATTCATTTGTACACATACATATATATGTAGTATGTACACATTTAACTATAACATTGCATATAAGAATATGGATTCGCTATTTTACACTATTCGCAATGTATGTTAACAGTATTTTAGTTCATATACAAAACTGTATATAAAGCAAAACGGACTTAAGTACAGTCTCTGTAATAAAGTGGCAATAGCCAAGTGAACACATTGTAAGCGCGCTCCCTTTATTTTTTACTTGTTCGTGACTTCTTACAAAGAATTGTATCCCGTATCACCATACTCTAATCGTTATTAAGGGCGATTTCAATATACGATATTCTGACGCTGACTGGGGAGGCAACTCTGTCGACCGAAAGTCTTACACTGGAATCGCATTCTACCTAGCTGGTGCAGCCGTCTTATGGGACAGCAAGAAGCAGTCAACTATCGCTCTCAGCAGTACCGAGGCCGAGTACGTCGCCCTGTCAACGGCTTCAAAATTGTCTACCTTCGGCAGTTTTTAGAGGAGGTGGACTTCCATGCTCTTGTTGACGATCCAACAGACCTGTATAGTGATAACCTCAGTGCGCAGAAGTTGGCGAAAAACCCTGTTTTCCACAACAGAACCAAGCACATCGACATCAAGGCACACTACGTTCACGGGGTTGTTGAAAAGCAGCTCCTTGATCTCCAGTTTGTCCCCACGGACAAAATGACTGCAGATATTTTTACCAAAAACTTGAAGAAAATTAAACATAGCGAGTTTAGCGACAAGCTAGGTCTTGTCTAATTATATACCTACATACTCGTATATATAACTTTTAATTGTTCTTTCTTAAATTTTATTTAATTATTCAAATTGTACTGTCAGTTTTGAGAGAAGGTATGTTGGAATTCATTTGTACACATACATATGTAGTATGCACACGTTTAACTATAACATTGTATATAAGTATATGGATTCACTATTTTACACTATTCGCAATGTATGTTAAACTGTATTTTAGTTCATATACAAAACTGTATATAAAGCAAAACGTACTTAAGTACAGTCTCTGTAATAAAGTGGCAATAGCCAAGTGAATACATTGTAAGCGCGCTCCCTTTATTTTTTACTTGTTCGTTTCGAAGTTCCCAACATAGGTTATGGGCCCAGTCCCTCGATAGTTCTTTTTTGTCGCAAACCGAAATACCTCGATAGTTCTTATTTTTTATTGTCTTTTGCGCAAATCGAAATCTTTTTTGTCGCAAATCGAAATAAGTTCCGGGCTGTACCAAATCGAGAAGTTAGACGATTCTTACTATGACGGGTGGAAAGTACTTATAAAGTCTGTCTTAATCCACAGGTGCTAAAACAGCTCCTACGGAACCCGCTGCGTTAACCGCATGGAAGTTTAAGGATGAAAAGGCTCTGGCAACAGTGATTTTGTCGATAAAGTCAACACAATTAAGATATGTGAAGAATGCAAGCACATCCAAAGACGCGTGGGCGCGATTAAATGATGTGCATTCACCTAGTGGGCCAGCGCGTAAGGTCACTATCTTCAAATCGCTGGTGAATTTGAAAATGTGCGAGGGAGCACCGATGTCAGAGCATCTTAAAAAATTTTTCGATCCCTTTGAAAAATTAGCTGAGCTCGATATAAAACTGCAAGATGAGTTGCTTGCCATCATCATGCTCTGCAGTCTACCTAAATCATACGACAATTTCATTATCGCGATAGAGTCCCGAATTTTGCTAAGGACAAAATTGATGGAGGAAGAAAAAAGAAGGGAGAGTAAAACCGAACATCCACATGAAGTTGCATTTTTTGCTAGCAAGCAAAAAGGTCACCCGCAAACGCAACAACAAAAAAAAAAGTGAAACAGCGAGGTAAATGCTATAAATGCCAAAAAAAGGGCATTTCGCAGCTGCATGTCGAATGAACAACGGAAGTATACAAAACATTAACTGTGCTATGCTTCATCTCTCCAACACATTCACAGCCCTAAACAGTTTTACATGGATTCTCGACAGCGGTTCGACTTGCCACATGTGTTGCAGTAGATCAATGTTCATAAGTGTGGAGACGCACAAGGAAAAAATCGAACTCGCTGGTGACAAGCACATAGTTATATTCTGAAGGTGTAGGTGTTGTACGTCTGGAGACTCCAACTACCAATTTACTCTTACATAATGTGCTTTATGTTCCCCATTTAAAATCAAATTTCTTGTCGGTGAGTAAACTAATGGGATCGCGCAAAAATATTTTTGAGTAAAATACAGCTGTAGTAAAAAATCCTTTGTCTAGTGTAGAAGTGTTGCGAGTTAAACGGATGAGTGATTAATAAAAGTGAATAAAAGTGACGTTTTCGAAAAATTCAAGCTATTTAAGGCAAGCGTTGAGCTCGAAACGGGTAAAAAAATAAAAACGTTCCATTCAGATAACGGCGGCGAATACGTTAATCGCGACTATACGCCACAGCAGAAGAGGATTGCCGAGCGCCTTAACCGTACCCTGGTTGAGATGGGTCGTTGTATATTCATGGATTCTAAGCTGCCGGAATACTTCTGGCCTGAAGCTATTAATACAGCCGCTTATATACGCAATCGTGCACCCACAGAGGCCCTGTCGCGTGTGACTCCATATGATGTTTGAAGTGGCAAAAAACCAAACGTGTCGCATTTCCAAGTATTTAGCAGAAAAGGAATAGTCCTGGATAAATCAACAAGTCGATCGAAGTTTCAGCAAAGTGTGTTGAGTGCATCATGGAAGGTTACGCTAACGAGTCTAAGGCGTATAGGCTGTTCGACCCGAAACGGAGAACGGTAGTGATTGGTCGAGACGTAAGGTTCATAGACAACAGTGAGTATGTTAGCGAGCGTATATTTGTGGATGTCTGCTCAGGCACAAGGGAACCAAAACACGTTATCTTAACCGACCTTGCTTTACCAAAAGTGACAGCTAGTGAACCCGGCGCAGAGGAAGAAAGCTCATCTGATGAAGTGTGCTCATTCGACGACGAGGACTATGATGAAGCAATCTGTTGTAGACGAGGAATTTTGTGAAGGTGCTGATGCTGGTGCTGTTGTTGGTCTCAAGGAAAATGGTGCTATAAGAAGAAACGATGCTGGTGCGGCTGGAGTTTTCAGTGATGATAGTGGACAAAATGTGAAGGCTCCAGGCTTCAATGATGACACTGCTCCTGCAAGAAGTTCGAATGCTGAAGCTGCTATTACCGATTTAAGCAAAAAGGTTAAGAAGTCAAAAGTAAACCCTGAATCTCGAACCCCAATAAAACTCCGTCCATGAAAACCGGCAAGTTCACATGCTACTAATTTTATGAGTTCTTGTAGAAAAAGGAGAGAAAATCCACTCACGGTCGAAGAAGCTCGGCACGACCAGATGCTGACAAATGGCACGCTGCGAGGGCTTCGGAGTACGACTCCCTTATTAAAAGTGAAACATGGGAGCTCGTAAATTGCCCTAAAAATCGTCATCCTATTTACGAGTAGTTCAAATGGGGCTTTAATTTAAAATATGACAAAAATGGTCACCCAGTGCGGTATAAGGCACGGCGTAAAGCCAAAGGATTTAGCCGAAGATACGGAATCGATTATAAGGAAATATTTTGACCTGTCGTTAGATATTCCTCAATACGACTCATCCTGAACTTAGCTGTTGAATTTAACCTCTTCGTCCACCAAATGGATGTCTCGTGCGCGTATTTAAATGGGAAGCTGGAGGAGGAGGTGTTTATGTTTTAACCTGACCATTTTATTGACGAAAGCAACAAAAGTCAAGCCTGCAGATTAAAGAAGGCGGTTTACAGACTGAAGCAATCTGGTCGTAACTGGAACAAGGAACTGGATTGTGGCCTCAGACAAATTGGATTTGTAAAGTGCAATGGGGATGCGTGTGTCTACGTGATGAAGCATTCTGGTGAAACCAACATTGTTGCCATCTACGTCAATGACATACTTCTTGCGTGTTCCAATTTCGCGAGGCTGGAAGATATCAAGAACAAGATTTGTCAAAAGTTTAATGTCATTGATAAAGGACCGATTGAGCAGTTTGTTGGCATTGAGGTCATGTGAGGCCTCACGGGATGAAGATGGAATCCAGATTTCGCAACAGCAAATTATACGAAATATTTTGGCCGATTTCGGAATGACAGAATCCAGAAGTTGCTCGACACCACTGGAGCCAGGAACCAAGTTCAAGAATTGTGATGATTGTTCGCAATGTTCTATGGTAGACCCGAAACAAAACCAGTCACTGATCGGTTCTCTGACGTTTCTAGCTGTTTGTACGAAGCCGCACATCATTCGCTCAGTTCAACACAAAACCTCACCTTGAACATATAAATGCAGCAAAGCATTTGTTAAGGTACTTAAATACTACATTAAATTTAAAACTTAGATATTTTCAGACCGGTAAAAAATTGCATGGCTATGTAGACGCTGACTGGGGAGGCAACTCTGTCGACCGAAAGTCTTACACTGGAATCGCATTCTACCTAGCTGGTGCAGCCGTCTTATGGGACAGCAAGAAGCAGTCAACTATCGCTCTCAGCAGTACCGAGGCCGAGTACGTCGCCCTGTCAACGGCTTCAAAATTGTCTACCTTCGGCAGTTTTTAGAGGAGGCGGACTTCCATGCTCTTGTTGACGATCCAACAGACCTGTATAGTGATAACCTCAGTGCGCAGAAGTTGGCGAAAAACCCTGTTTTCCACAACAGAACCAAGCACATCGACATCAAGGCACACTACGTTCACGGGGTTGTTGAAAAGCAGCTCCTTGATCTCCAGTTTGTCCCCACGGACAAAATGACTGCAGATATTTTTACCAAAAACTTGAAGAAAATTAAACATAGCGAGTTTATCGACAAGCTAGGTCTTGTCTAATTATATACCTACATACTCGTATATATAACTTTTAATTGTTCTTTCTTGAATTTTATTTAATTATTCAAATTGTACTGTCAGTTTTGAGAGAAGGTATGTTGGAATTCATTTGTACACATACATATGTAGTATGCACACGTTTAACTATAACATTGTATATAATGTATGTTAAACTGTATTTTAGTTCATATACAAAACTGTATATAAAGCAAAACGTACTTAAGTACAGTCTCTGTAATAAAGTGGCAATAGCCAAGTGAACACATTGTAAGCGCGCTCCCTTTATTTTTTACTTGTTCGTTCCGAAGTTCCCAACACATTTATGATGCGCTGTCTGACTCCTTACAAAGAATTGTATCCCGTATCACCATACTCTAATCGTTATTAAGGGCGATTTCAATATACGATATTCTGGGTAGCTTCGATATTTTGGACAGACAACACCCGAAGCATAATTGTTCATTGATCCTCATTCAGAACATAATTGAACTAACGGCAAACTTTCAAGATTTTTATCGTTCCAAAACCCGGTTTCTACTGATGGCCTCCATCTGTGTGACCCTGTTTGTGAATACGTGTGAATTGTAAATAATGTGAATTTCCCTCATATTTTACACGAAAACGTCATCCATATTACAGACACATAGTAAACTTTCCGTAAAAATTGCACTGATTTAATAGCAGAGTTTGCCGTCTATGTAAGTTCATTTATGGTTTAGAATAGTCGTGTTTCGGCTTCCCTTTTGAGTGAAAATGTTGATTAATATTTTTTTAAAAATCACAATTAGAGACAATTTGGGCCAGTGAGTCGGTAGCCCAGTGGTAGTGGTGTTGACCGTGGTAGTGTCGTTCATCGATCTTCGAAAGGAATAAATGTGTTTCGGTTGCTCGTAAAAGTAGAGAAGAAATCATACAGTTTTAAAAAGACAATTAGAGTCAATATTGAGAAGTGTTTCGGTAGCACAAGTGATAGTGGCTTCGGATGATACCTTGATATAGATGTTGCTCTGGCCAGAGCCAAAGGTGTTTTTGGCGTTACAAAGAGACTGTTTAATAATAGGCAACTCGATGCGAGGATAAAGGTGATCTGCTTCATGACCCTTATCCGGTCTATGATGGGATTTGGTTGTCCCGTGTGGTTCAAAGCAAGAGCAATATATTGGAAAAGATTCGCGTGTTTGAGAGGTCTTGTCTTCGCCTATACGAAACACCAGTCTGAGTTCGTAAGATTCTATCCTAATGAGATTTTGTACAATAGGGCGAACTTAATATGAATAGACAATTTTGTAATTAAGTTGATTCGAAGGCATATTGCAAGAGCAATGACGTAGTCGAACAGCCTGATCTCTGGAGCTTACTACCCCAGTTCTATGTTTCACGAGAGAGTTCGATTCGACGGCTTTATTCCTCTAAGAGCGTTCCTGTACCTCGATTACAAATAAGAGATAATTTTTAGTAGTTTAAGTAGCCTAAGTACATAACAATTAATTTTTAGGTAGGTTTTAGGTTTTAGCCATAAAATATGATTAAAACAGAGTTCAATTTACTAAGTATTAAGTTTTAGTCTTAAAATATGATTAAGAAAAAGTCAATTTAGTGTGTTTAGAAATAAAAAACATGTTTTTTTAGTTTAAAGTATGTATAATATAGAATAATATCAAATGAAGTACTAAGTTAATTGATCAAATTTTTAAGCGTCGTTTTTTTATATAGCATATAGGATTCATGAATTGAAATGTATTTAAAAATGAAATGGAAATAAAGTGGCTTCTGGTGTTAAAACAAAGGTCATGGGTTCGATTCCCGGAAGGGTTCGAATAAAATAATTAAAAATAAAATAAAGTGACAATAACATACAAGGAAAAAGGGCAATCGCGACGGCGTGTGATAAAGAACGGTACGGTATTCCAATAGCGGCACCAGCAGATGAGGTGATGTCATCGGATTACCAGGACGTAATATCGGGAAACGGGAAAAACTGGGAATCCAGATACCATAATATAGGGGAGGAAGGAATTGAAGAAAACTCCTAACCTGCGCCCTTCCCTATTATTGTCTACTGAAAGCTGCATAGTGGAGTAAGGGAAGAGGCGCCAACAACATCGGCAAAGGCAGCTTTATAATACCAAAAGCGAAAAGAGAGAAATAAAGATGATTTCCAATATGAGTCCGACGGTGGAGTAGGCCAGAAGGCCACTACACGTGGCAACAGTACATTCGCTCCGCTGGCTGCCTCGGAGTCAGAGGACGAAGAGGAGGAAGAAAATGCAATAAACAACAGCATAGAAGAGCTGCAGCGATCAGTTCTTGTCACTAAAATAAAACATGTGGCAAGAATAGAGAAAGAAACAAAAAGTGCTCAACTGCAGCAAGAACAAGCGGCCGACCAGGCAAAATTCCGGTAACAACAAAAAAGCTCAAATCAGAAGCAGCGCCCTAAGTCAGAGCTTAAGCAACAAAAACATAAAGAACCAGATTAGCAGAAAAAGCAGCAACAACAACAACAGCAACAGCAACAAAAACAACAGTAACAACAACAGTGGAAACAACGACAACAGCAGCAGCAGCAAAAAAAACAACAGCAAAAGCAGCAGAAACAAAGGGTTACATCTATAAATACTTTTAAGATGGAACTAAAGAACACAGTTGAACTGTATAAGTCTGTATTTGTTTTTTGTTATAAGGTTAAGTATAGATAGGCATTCTGCAAAAATGCAGAGCTATAGCACAAAATAAACAAATTGTTAAGGGACTCGACGACAGAGATCTTCTCGTTCACATCGAAAGGTGAAAAGCTGAAAATAGTGCTGATCCGGAGGAGCTGCTCGCACTGCTCAAAGATCCGACGAGCTCAAATTCGTGGGGGTTAAGCCAGTTTATTGCCAGAGCCAAAAGGGAGGAACGGAAACCACCGTTCTTCCCAGCTAAGCTAACTCCCGATAACAATCTGAATGGTTTAAGGAGTATAAAAGTCCTAGACTACCAAATTGTGTCATGGGAGAAAGTAAAATGGAGCTGCCAAGGGTTCAGGCACACCGCGTCAAACTGCGAAATGCAGCCTCGATGCCTCAAATGCGGAGAGAATCACAAGTCCGAAAAACGGGTAGGGATGGAGCATCAGAAAAAAGCTAACTCTCTTGCATTTTATAAGGGAACACGAGACACACAACAAACTACCTGGGTTGTTTCAAATTCCAAAACATAAAAAGAGTAAAGGCTCGGCAGCAGAAGGTGGAAGCTTCAACGTCAGATAACCGAACAAGTTACGCGCGTGGATAATATCTGCGCACTGATGCTGAGTCTTACGCACCCACAGACTTAATGGGTACATACATGGCGCAGCAAACCCTGAAGACCCTTAGGATTGAGCGGAGAGCCACGCTTTTCAAGTTCCTTAATGACCAAGCCCCTGATGTGCTTACCAAAAGAAACAAAATGAGGCAAAGAAAACATAAAATAATACGAAGACTCAGATCCAACTCCATTCAAGGAGGAGGCGTTGCTTTCTTTGTAAGCAAAGGACTGCGTTTTAAAAAAGTATCTCAGAACTCGAGACGCTTTTCCAATTTCTGAGATTGGAATTGGAGGAAAACTATTTCATTATCGGCAGAGATTTCAACGCCAAACATAGAGATTTGAGGAACAATACAAATTTGAGAAACAAAACGGTAGAGGGAACATACTATTCAATTGTGGGGTCAGTACAGCACCTTTGTGTATGACAGTGAGCATTGCGCTTAGTACTGACATAACCGTTCCGAGCCGGGTATTGGATGAGTATATTCAAAAGCATTCCTACAACTATAGTGGGGTGCGTTGGACACATTTCTTCAGAACGCTGACAAGAGCACTCTCCTTGAATTCGCTTTACCCACCGTCCAGCAGAAATGTGTAAAACGAGTAGACTGACGGATATTTAAGACTAATGTACGACACAATTAAATGAACAATGGACAAAACGATACCTCGCAATCAACACACTGACAACGAAAACTTATTCCGGAATTCAACTATAGACGCATTACACCGACATAAAAGTAGACTGCTCTCAAGACTAAGAACATTCTACAAGCAGTTTACTGACAAACATAACCCGGAGGTCATGACATTGAATTCGTCGATCAAAATTCTCCAAATATCAATAAAAAAAAATAACATGGCTTCTGTAAGTCTGTATTGGAAAAACAAAATTCGGGCTGTAAACACTAGCAACTCGAATATGTTCCCGCAAATCAAAAAAATATTTCGGAGAAAAGACCAAAACGACTTGTCATGTCTCAAAATTGCCTGAACGACGGACAGCGAAAACATACTTGTAACAGCGGGCATAGATCCCAATGAAGCTGTTGATGATGACAACTTCTTTGGGATAGAAGATCTGCGGAAGAAGGTAGAGGCTTTAGGAGCGACTTTCCAGGAAGTATACAATGACAGCATGGGCCCGAACCACGAGATGACTCCTTCTGCATAATTTCTACCTTCGAAATTAAATTATGGATTGGTGAATCGAGAATTCGGAGTTCGCCCAGTTTAGTGACGGGAATATGGCAAATAATATCATCATCAATGAAAGGGATAAACGCCCATTCATTTCGAAAAAAGAGCTTTAAACGATCTTCAACACAATCAGAAGTAAGAAGTCAGTGGTAACTGATGGAATACCGAAAATTGTGCTTCAACATCTTCCACCGGAAGTAGTGGGCATATATACCATACTGTTTAACAATGCAATGAATAATGCACATTATCCAGCGCAATGGAAAACTGCAGTGATACATCCCAACCCCAAAAGGTATAAGCACACCTCCAATCCAGGGAATCTCCGGTCGATAAGACTTCTTCCAAACAATACTCGTATTAAGATTTACGAAAAAGTTATCAATAGTGTCGGATAATAAATTTGGTTTTAAAGCAGGGTATGATGTTATTAATACCGCGTCTAAGCTAGTTACAGTGCACTGGTGCTTGCTGATAGACATGGAAAAGGCCTTTGAAATCGTATTGTTAGAGGGATTCTAGTACAAGCTGTACGGACTGGGTATTAGTAAGCCATTGTTGTATATTCTTTTTAATATGCTTACAGATAGGCAGTTCATTGTGAAAAATGGAGATGTGACTTTTACTGGAACAATTTTCATTCAAAACGGTTTGCAACAAAATCGGTTAAATCGCCTATTCTAGTCAACATTTACACAAGTGATCTCATATCTTCACTTCACCATGCCATAGCGTACGCAGACGATTTAAACGCGCACACATCAGGTCCAAAGATTAAGGTCATTAATATTCTTTTGCAACGTGACTTCGATACAATTAAACGATATTGCGATGACTAGAAGTTGAATATCAACTTTCAGAAGTCGGAAACCATTATTTTTAGCACCATTATCTGGGGCCTCTGCGGATACCACAAAGAATTGGTGAACGCTTTTGACCATTGGACAATGCGGCCAGTCATGTGCTTGAAGGAATGTGGTCTGATACTTTGGGATCTGGTTAAATCAATCTCTTTTTTTTAACAATCATATAGATATTGCTCTGGACAGAGCCGAAGGTCCTTTTGTATCCCTGATAGGGATACCGTTAATGTGTTCTCCCCTCTAGGTTCTTCGGTTCAATTGTGGCGAACGTCACAATACAATGACTGAGACAGTAGTAGATATAAAAATCCATATAATAAATCTTATGGAAGTAAAATCGTTTTCCATAAAATCCTTTTTTTATGATATCCTTAGGCTGAAAATACACCGGGGATGACACGACGTCTTTTGTTCACGAATCAGATAACAATCCATTGGTTTTTATGAGTTAACACACACCAAATCAGACGAGACAAAAACATATGTTCCGGTTTTTCACTTTCCTTCAAGGCCCTCTAAACTTTCAGCTCAATAGTTCGTCGCTGTTCGTTGACCTAGTTTTGTCTGCTAATTTCATAAGTATCCAAAATACAGAAAAAATAAAAAAAATAAAACAAAATAATAATAAATTCACTCAAATAAACAAACAATGGAAAAGTACTGTGCTAGTGTTCTGTACTCAATTGTTGACCTCAACGCCGAATGGGTAGTGGGTCCATTACCCACCTCAAGGAGTGTTGCAGTCTCTTCAAGTTTTACTGCAACGAATGCAAAGAGGTCACTCTGACTCGCGTTTTGCTAGCAATTCCTGACAAAATAGAAAATATTAAAAACTTAGTAAACTGCATCGATGCACTGTCCAAAAAATCCCACAAAATCGATGGACTACCCGAATGGATTAGCAGACTTAAAAAGATGAATAAGAGGAACCATACCATCCCAGCTAAATATTCGTAGTTATTCCCGACTTTCCTTGGTAAATACACTTAACCACGGCAGATAAGTATGACCAAATAGTCTTAGGAACGAGAAAGTCACATCTCGCCCATAATCGCAGCTCTAGAAATAAGCATCTCCAACTCCCTTTCTAAAGTAACAAAAAAAAATGTTTAAATAAATCGAAGTCTCAAATCGACGCTAACTGGATTTTCAAAACAAACATCTCCCCTAATTTTAGTCCTCCCTCCTCACTAACCCGACCCGAACCCCGTACTCACCGGTCCTCTAATCTCCTGATTCCCCCCTCCACACAAGCCACTGCGCCAACGCGTCCCTTTCGCCTTAACCCCCACCACTCATATTATCCCTTTTCAACGCCTTACATCACCAACTTCTGCTAGCAATTCATTTCCTAATTTCAACCTTAAAACTGGAGCTAAGTACCCTAATTTTATTAACTCCCATACCCCAAACCCCACAGCTCAACCTTTATTCAACCCCATATCCCCATCCCCCTGCTCCACTGCCCCATTCTTGATCCCTACCAATCCTATCGGTCTCAGGAACCTTAATGTCAGTTAGCACGAGATTTTTAGCAGGTCCGCTCAGAAAGAGGCGGACGGCCTTGCTGCGTTCGGCCACTACGTTCACTCTAAGTGAGTCCCAGATTTATAACGGAGCCAAGCGCACCATGATACATTTTTTCGTCCATAACTTGCCTCAATTTATAGCACTTAAACAATCTCACCTCACCCCGCCATCCCACAACATCTCTCTTACTATTTACTACCAAAATGTATGAGGTCTTTGCTCTAAAAGTAATGCCGTTCTATGCCAATCGCATGCTCTTCCCTTTGATGTTTATGCCCCGACTGAAACCAATCTAATTCCCGACATAAAGAACCAGGAATTATTCACCCTACTTTTAATGTTTTTCGCGATGATGATCCTACCCGCCTAAATAATATTCCGCCCCGTCGCGGTGTCAAACTGGCTATGCACAATAACATTGACTCTTCTCCCATTCACATTTCGTCTTCCTCTAAAGTCGACTTCGTAGTAATAAAAATAACACTCCTCCTAAAGCCTATTAACGATATCATTATTTAATTTTTGGCGACTTTAATCTTCGTCAGATACAGTGGACTCCATCAGATAATCAATCGTTTTTGTCTCTTCCTTGATCGCTTAGCAGGCTCAAGTCGATACCAGTTCAGCAACATATCCAACTACATCGGCAGGCCTTGTTTTCGCAACAGATTCAATTAACACCTCAGTCTCGCTTTGTGCCCTATCTCCCTTAACAATTGATAACTACCACCCTCCCCTTCTTCTCTTGATTTTTCATAACTCTTCTTTCCAGTCCACTCCTCCCCACAACTCTCTCATCCTGCGACTTCCATAAAGCAAACTTTCTCAAAATCAGTGACTATCTTAGCAGATTCCCCTTTAACTTTCACAACCTAACTATAAATGGTGCCCTATTAATTTTTTTATAGAGAACTATTTAACCAACAAACGTCACCAGGCAGTTGAATCTTTGGCTAGCTGTCTCTTGAGTTGCAAGCTGTCTTAGAGGCGCATTAGAAGACTTCGGCACCCACCTATGTTATCTGAAAAATCCTCCCCTAAAGCACTCGCTGGGTCCTTCCCACATTAACTATTTTACCCCACTTCGCCGCTGCCGTTTCAACACACGCGATGATTATATCAATATCATCGGCGTATGCGAGTAACTGGACGGATTTTTGAAAGATTGTGCCTCTCGTGTTTGCACTATTCTTTCAAGAATAATGTTAAAGAAATCGCATGATAGCGCATCAACTCGTCGAAATCCTTTTTCGACATCTAAGGTCTCTGTGAATTCTTTACCGACCTTGATGAAAAAGCATGCATTCTCCAGCGCAGACGGACGAGTTTGGCAGATATGCCAAAGATGCTGTTATAGGCGACCTTAAAATCGATGAATCGACATGCCATAGTGTGCATATTTGGTCGATAGTAGATTTTCCTGGCCTTAAGATACACTGATATGAACTATTCAGGTTGTTGACTAATGGCTTCATACATGCGGCAGATAAGATTCTGTTTGCGATGTTAAGAAGACTGATCCCTCTGCAGTTTTGTTCGGCCCATCCCATTGCATATCTTGAATGTTGGTAATATGTGCCTTGCAGCTCTCCAGAGCCTTCGCTAGTTAGCCGGCAGCCTAACAGACCGAACTTTGCACGTGCAGATCCGAAGTTCTTTATCCTTAGTTCGTATGCATGGGTTGCCAACAGTTGATCTGCCTGTGTCCGAGGTTTTTATTGCTTTTTAATTTTCGGCTTTTTTCAAGGCTGAGCAATTACCGCGGCAGTAGAACCCCCATCCTGGAGGGCCGATTCCGTTTTATATACCGCTAAGACAAGGGTCGGTAGGCCGTATGCAGTTACCCGTTCGGGGATGTGAGTGCTGCCGCTAGACCATTATGGGCTCAACCGCCACCATCTCTTTCCATGACTCCAGAATAGCCTGGATAAGGTCTCATTCGTCTTGTTTTGTAATTTTACTTCACCATTAATTTCTAGGAATTCTAGGGAATTCATCTTCTGTCCCTTTTATAGTGCTGCTATTACCACTTGGAGGTAAAAAAAATAAAAATAATGTGAAGAAACAGTTGCAACACTGGGTATCGCCAGGTTGACATATCTCAGCGCCTACCCTATCTCCTACATCACCAAACTAACAATGGCAGCGCGAAGTTAGGAAGTAAGTTAACAGAATGAAAATATGAGACAAACAACTCAATTATGATTTTCGAAGTGTTTTGACGGATGCGATTGAAGTTCAAGTGGTAAAGCAGCTGCTTCTTCTCAGACAACTTAATATGGTAAGGACTTGGGCGAAAACTGTTTTTATGGTGCAACTAGTCTTTGCGGCTAATGCCAATCAATATCTTTCTGTGAACTCGTACACCTCGTCTACTTCAAAATCGGTGGGGTGATATTTGAAAACCATTAGTCAGTAGATCCTTATCTACTTCAAGTTTACCGAGAACTTAGCATGCAGAGAAAGCCACGTAACCTTACAGCTCTCAAATTTACCGTCATAGTAATAGATCAGACCCCCAAATTTAACTCCCAAATTTCAAATGGTATTGATAGCAATGGTCTTAATACGTAACTTGACAATAATTTGTACGTATCTTTGACAGAACTGCAACAAAACAGTGCGAAAAATCCGCTAATTGTAGTCGTTAATGATATGGAAATAGGCCTCTCCTGGGTCTCAGTCAACAAGCGTCTCCATCCAGCTCGATCCCTGGCTGCCTCCAGTTTCGCACGCTTAGTTGGCTGAGGTCCTCTTCCACTTGCGTGCGCCACCTGAGTCTTGGCCTTCCTCTACCGCACTGTCCCTCGGGAGCGGATACGAAGACTTTTCGGACCTGAGCATTGGTGTCCATACGCTCTACATGACCTAACCATTTCAGTCTTTGGATCTTCACTCTTCTACTTAGGTCGATGTCGCTGTACAGTCCGTAGCATTCATTGTTATATCTCCTCCTCCACTCAGAGTCAATGTCGACGGGACCGAAGATCGCCCGAAGAATTTTTCCCCCGGAGCAACCAAGAACACCCTCATCCATTTTTGATAATGTCCATGCCTCTGCGCCATAGAGCAGGACCGGGATTATTAAAGTCTTATAAAGGGTGACTTTTGTTGTCCGAGAGAGGGCTTTGCTACTCAATTGCCTTCTTAGCCCAAAGAAACAGCGGTTGGCAAGAGTTCGATTTTCGTTTGATCTCAGCGCTGGTGTCGTTGTCTGTATTTATAGCAGAGCCTAGGTAGACAAAGTCCTTAACTACCTCAAAGTTATATCTGTCGAGGGTGATGTTCTGCCCGAGATGACGGTTTTGATTGTCCTTTTTGCTTGACAGCATATACTTGGTCTTGCGCTTATTGACCGCTAAACCCATTTTCGCCGCTTCCGTACTCGTGAAAATACCATTGATATCATGCTGCTTTCTCCCGATTATGTGAATATCATCGGCGTATGCGAGTAGTTGGACGGACTTTTGAAAGATAGTGCCTCTTGTGTTCGCTTGTGAGTTCTGCACTATTCTTTCAAGTACGATGTTGAAAAAATCGTATGACAGCGCATCGCCTTGTCTTAATCCTTTCTGGATATCATAGGTCTCGATGAGATCTTTATCGACTTTGATGGAGCTGCGTGAATTCTCTATCGTCATCCTGCACAGACCTCGAGTTTGGTAGGAATGCTGAAACTAGACATTTCTCTTTATAGCTCGTCACTATAGATACCGTCATACGCGGCCTTAAAATCAATGAATAGGCGGTGTGTATCGATCTGAAGTTCATGGGTCTTCTCCAATATCTGCCGTAGTGTGAATATTTGGTCGACGGTGGACTTTCCTGGCCTGAAGCAACACTGATATGAACCTTTCAAGCTGTTGACGAACGGCTTCAGGCATTCACAAAATACGGCAGATAAGATCTTGAATGCAATGTTGAGGAGACTGATGCCTCTGTAATTAGCGCAGTTCAGAGGGTCTCCTTAGATTAAGCTATCTTCACTTCACCCAGGCCGGGTGGATGGAATTGTTGGTCATCATGGTCCAGGTTGATTCTGCCTGACGGCGGTATTTGGTTCGTCATCACCGTTATACAAAAAAAAAAAAAACACTGTGGCGCTGGTAGCCCGGTATAATCCATGGCCTAGCTTCTTGATACTCAATTGTGTTGCTTATGTTGTCATTTTTGTCACATCTGAGCGGGGCCTACGGTTATCGCCGAGTCCGAACGTCACTCCTTAGAAGCTTTTTCGTAGGCAATTTTACTTTCGGGGATTTGCCATTGCCCGCCGAAAGGGTGATGACGATTCGAAAAATTGTTGGTGATGCCCGGGGATCGAACCAAGGACCTTCTGCGTGATAGTCCAATGAGCTAACCATCGCGCCATCGCCAGCACCCTTTTCGCATTAAAAAATTTATTTATTTCACTTTACTACTCTAGGTTCTGAGAAAAGGTTATAACTTAAGTTGACGAAACTTGCGGTGCTACGTTTTCTCATTCATTGGCATAAGCATACGAGTATGCTAACTTGTACGATGCCCACTGTAATTTGTTTGTAAGTCTTTTGACTAACTCTATGACTTTAACTTTTGAATCAGAGTCATTAGTCATTTTGAATATTCTTACTGGGCAGTAATGTAATAATGACCTCAGTCAAAGTACTAAAAACCAGTCCAATTACCGTCATTTACCTGTAAGTTTACTGATTGCAAAAATTACTAACAAATGTTGGAAGACCTATAACTGACTAAAGGACTGGAACTTGTCACTGAAGTACTGCGGTCATTTAACTTATAGTGAATTGACTGCTTCAGGTAGCTGACGAGTAAGAATATTCAAAATGTCTCTTAAGTCAAAGTCTACTTTTATTCGAAGATTTTAGTCAATTGACTACGACCTTCTTATTACAGTAAAAAAGTAATGCTCTGCTATCTTGTTTAGCTAATCGAAATTGGTTAATAATTTTCGACCCAGTACATAAGCCTATTCAATCAAATCCAGTTATTTAGTTGAATAGGATACTCGTACTCTTCGTCGGGGGTCGTTTCTTGTTTTCGGATAATAGGATTTCACAAACGATTTTTTTTAGAAGAGACAGTACGGAACAATCTTTAAGTTAAATACTTTAAGATATTAGCCTTTGCTAATTTTTTTTGTGTTCGAAGTTCACCATATTGCTTTTAGACCCTCTAATTAATTTGATGTAAATATAATACCTATACATGTGTACCTGTAAGCAAGCTAAGTTCAAAGAACTTTGGAGAAATTAGAAGTTTTACGGCATGAATATCTGAAAATAACAACATTACTTTTGATTTAAGTTTAAGAGTAATGGCAAGGAGATCAATAAAAGGATGAATGGATGCATTTTAATTGTATTTAAAAATACACTAGTATGTGCCACATTCTTCAGTAGTTAACTGCTTCAAATTCAAACTAAAAGGAAACTTGCAATCACAGTAACTACACATAAGCGACTGCGTTTTCCATTCTCTGCGCAAAATGATGTGTCTTATCATAATATATCGATGTAGCAATTCGATTTGACCTTGTACTTTTTAGCGCAGTAGGCGAAGAACTAACTACTGTGTCACGATGGCAACTACATATTTAAATGTACAAAATATATTAACTAATACGTTTTATACGGGGATTTCAAAGAATTTGGTTGAACCAAGGTTTCATAAAATAAAAAAATTTCATGGGTAGCTAATTATTTTTATTTAAATATTTAGCAAGATAGTCACAAGTGTCACAATATATTCATATAAGATCCTCCATATCTATTATACCTTTCTTTAAAAAATTTTGCTTCAATGATTTCCGTTCAAAGTTCGTTTGTTCTTGACTTCGATTCTCCCCAGTTTTTTTTTACCAGCAGACTCAAGCTTTCCGTATGGATGTAAATAAAGGTTTACTCGTGTACGTATTAATTAACACAATAGTGTCAATTGCATTTTGTCTGGGGTTTTCTATAGACAAAATTTGTATTCTATTGATTTCTGCATCCACACATTAGAAAATACTAACAGGTATTTTAATAGTGCTCAGAATGTGTACTGCTAAAGACTTTGGCAAACAATTTTAATGTTAAAATTTTCTGAAGTATTCATTTTAAAAAGGCGCCGGCTATTTAGAAAGCTAGTAGTCTGTCTAAGAACTGTGTAATCTACTCTTCTAAGCTGTGAGACATTGTAGTGCGTCAATTTATAATCATTCGGTCTCCGCGTGTAAACGATTGTCTGTCTAATTTCATAATTTTTAACATACAATTAAGCATTTCTGTACCAAACATTTTTATCTTGATTTTCACTTAATTACTCTGCTCATATTTAAAACAAACAAAATGCGGGTATGTGTATAAACTTGATACAGTCAATAGGTCTTCGACCGTGTGAAAAATATTTATCCTGTTAAGTTTTCTTCAGTTTTTTTTTCATTTGAATATAAGTGCCATACCACATTTAATTTGAAATATGCGTCCAATTAGTTTAATGGTTTCAAAAATCAAACAAAATGTATTTGAAAATTCTTTTTCTAAGTCTTTGACTTCATTAAAGATTTGAACTCTTTCGAACAAGCAACTATTTTGTCACACTGTGCCTTCTTTTAATAAATAAATTTATTAATTTAGTGGAAGAATGCAAACGGATAAATATTTTTTTTTGGGCATTTTATAAACTATTATTAGTTCCAGTTTTTTTTGCAATAGAACAAAATATAAAACTTCACAAGTTTTTGGGTTTTCTTGAAATGGTGAAGATAAACAAGAAACCACCTATTCAGTAAAACAAATCCTGTCACCGACCTTCTGATTGTTTATTGACCTCGATTAATAAAGTGGCAAGTGATAATTTATCACGTATCCAGTATATGTAAACCACTTATGCACATATTACATTTAAGTAAAAGAAAATTAAATAATTTATTTTTAAAGATATTAATAAATTTACCATTGTGAGAAAAAAATTATTTTGAGGAGACAGTTCACGATGGACAAAGGTTAAGATAGGTAAAACGATTTTATGTCGACTCTAAATAAAAGCAGATCATTTAATTTTCGGAAAGGTGCCTTTGCTCGCTGAAAGGGTTGTGACGTAAGAAAATATTTTCTTTTGTGTTGGCTGAATTCCGAACAAATATTCTCTTGTGTAAAAGTCAGTGAACTTTTCAACATACAATACATATAGATGTTAGCTTATGAAGGTTATCCCAAAAAAATCGACATATCATAACAATAGTGTTATAAGTGTCATTATTACTAGGTCTTTTCAAACAAAATTGTAAACCTAAAATAATAATATAATATAATTGCGCTTCACATCAAAAAGAAATTGTCCGCCCTTATTTGGAAGTAATAATTTTGCGAAAGAATTTTTTTTGCTAAAGTTTTTCATTATCATAGACTTTTTAATTTAATTGACGCGCGTCATAAGCTTTGAACTACACTTTTAGTAATAGAATTCGATCGCATGCTTGAAATCCCATTTTTCATCGAGACCGCAACTCAAATCCATTTATTTTGATGCTTTCAAATCAAAACACGAATTTGAATTTTTTGTCCTGTATTCCAGTCAGTTATTGTTTTTTCTTCTTCAAAATGTTTACTTGAAAAACACAAACGAACAGATATCTAACTGGTATCCGCTAACGTGGTTTTGCCAATTTTTTTTCTAGCAGGCACGATAGCAACTTACAATACTATGCTTGACAAAATCACTTAATTTCAAAATACTATTTGCACCTCTTTAAAAACAGTCCATGCCACCTGGGTAGCGAAACGAATATTATAACCTAAATGCAGGTTCTTCTTTGGAGAATAATCACCTCCGATCACTTCGATTTTCTTCAAATTTTTATATACATCCGTTTCCAATGAAAATGTTTCATACTATGTGCTACATCATGGTGACTGATGTTTTTTGTACAATGGATAGTTTCTATAAATACAATTAAAAAAATAATAATAGGAGCATGTTTAATTCGAACGTCTATTTATTGTATATTTATATTTATTTTTTAGATGGTGTTCGCGTAAACTCTGTTAGGTGCGCATATAAACATATATTAACCTTAGTCTCTTTTAAAGAAAATTCAGATTACATTACATTGGCTTAGGATTTTAAAGATTCAGATTCAATTCTTGGAAGTTAATAAATACAGCATTTTGGAGAATCCATTACTGTGACCTTTTACACCATTGGCTTTACTTATGAACATAGTCATATAACATTAGGGTTTTTTGATTGAGAAATATTTCATCGAGTCATGATCGAATTTAACTCTCGTTATATATTGTCCTGTATTTCACAAAGTATGGTATGAATTGGCCAAAATGTACGTATTGGGGAAAACAAAGCCAAGATATGAGGGTTTCTTATTATTGTAATAACAGCTATATCCCAAAGTCCTTTTTTGCGATAGAACTAATGCAGAAGGAACGGCTTTAGTCTTGTTGAAGCTTTTCCGCCTAGTTCTCTACAAAAATGTGAAGACACTATGTTTATACTCGTATAGAGAATACTTAAAAGTTATTTGTTGAACTTAGAAAGATAACTTTATATCACGTTTAAATTTAAATACTTATGTATGACACACACGCACATACGCATATATATTTAGTGTGAGTTCCTATCACGCGAAATTCCAAATAAATTCAAAACAAAAAAACCCGAGTGGAAAGTACATAGATACGAAAAAGTACTTACCGAAGGAAATACACATAAAATAATAATAGAATTTATTCTTGTGAAAAATCCAAAAGATGGTATCTTTTGTTGAATTTCCTTAAAATATGCCTTTACAAGTACAAAAGTAAATTTAAAGCAACGACATTGTCTCTCTTAAAGAAATCAGGACTGCAAAAACACGCTTTGACTAATAATAGTAATAATAAAGTTATCTTGCTAGAAATGAGCGACAATATGTAGTTTTCAATATGCAAGGTGTTCCACATAGGAAACCATTCTGTGACATATTTTGAGAGAACAGAATTGTATGGCTGGGAAGCCGGATGTGGAATGCATCCCCTATGCGATACTAAAATTTAAAGCAAACCCTTACGCTGTCCTGTTTTGACTCCGATTGAAAATAATATCTTTTAAATTGATGCGTATTCTTAATTGTTTCAAAGTAAAGATTGTCCTTAAATGAAGATGTCAAAGGACATTGAAGTTAAACGGTGATTTTTTTTTAAATAAAAACCTAAACCTTTGATCTTTCTATAATTTTTTAGGAAAAAAAAACTCCTACTTTCTGCAATTTTCAAACGTGTACGTAGTTTAAGAAACAAAAATAAATTAGGTCATTTCATCTTAAGTCAGTAGTTTTTTGATACATGGTACAAAACTTCATAATAAATTTTATATAAAATAAGATCAGATATATATGCTGAGGAAAAACAAGTTTAATCATCATTAAAGTGCCTGACGAAATCCGATATATATACTCCGATTTTTCTGGTTAAATATCTTATATATTGAAATAGATTGGACAAGGTGGAGTACTTTTTTTTGTCATACACACACGTACTGAGAATTGAAAGCTTTTTATTTGCAATTCATTGGTAATAGCTAAGTGGTTACATTACGCTACAAGGACAGTTGATAGAATAAAGGTTTTGGGATCACTTTATTCCAATAGATTGCTTGTTACCCATTTAGACATCTCTTAATAATCCACTTCAATTACATAAACAATCGCTCTCTTCACGATCTAGACCAGAGGAGCAGAGACGAGAATCTAGGAACGAGTATAACAAGCAGAGTACCTGTAGTTTTCATTCGAATTGTACTGGTTTCCTATTCTGATGTTTTGGCGTTCGACTCCTGACTTATTTTTAAAGACTTTTATTTTATGAAAACTAATAGCATGTTATAGTTTATTAGAATATATTATATGAAACAAGTCGGATTACATTTTTAAGTCATAGAGCGAAATAACTACAACCCCACACATCTGTGTTTCTTTTCTACCCCATTTCCAAAAAAAACTGGCATAAGCCTTTAAATTTCAAGAGTATTCATAATCTGTTAAGTGTTCATTTATTCCGAAAAGATTGTAGGAGAATCGGAGATATTGTAGAGCTCTAGGGCATAGCAGCAATTTTTCGTAGCTAATAGACTTGAAACTGTTCAAGACAATTTCTCATCAATAAAATAATAGATTCTTCGATGCCAAACCCAAGTGCGTTCCAAAAATGAGAATTAACTTGAAATATCAAGGGTATATAATATTTTGTAGACTTTGTCATTAAACCATTCTATTTCCTTTAAGATTTTTAGTTACTACTGCACGAGCGCGAAAGTATGCCACAGAAGAGACATTTTATTAAGTTCTTCTGCTATAACGTCCAAACCTTGAACGAGTACTTTTCCCCTTAAATATGCTTAAGACTTTTTATTATGTTACATCACTCTGAGATGTACACAGAAAACTTAATTTGTAGAGATTTAAGGAAAATCAGTCTGTAAGTCTAAGAAATTTAATAAAACATAAATAAAATACTTTTTTTCATGTTATCCCACTCCATTAATCAAAAATTCCATTCCTAGATTACTCGTTGTTATGTTCTCTATTTGCATTGATAGTGGTTCATACATTTATTATTCCCTACTTACTTACTTAAGGTGGCGCTACAGTCCGTGGTGGATCTGCGCGTCAATCAGCAAGCGTCTCCATTCACCTCGATCATTGGCTAGTTGCCTCCAGTTCCGCACGCTAAGTTGGCAGAGCTCCCATTCCACTTGCGTGATCCGGATCAATGGTGTTTATCCGCTCTACATGACCCAGCCATCTTAGTCTTCATTCTAATGGCTAGATCGATGTCGCTGTAGAGTCCATACATTTCGTCGTTGTATCTTCTCCCCCACTCACCGTCAATGCAGACGCGAAGCGGCGAAGAAGAGAAGAGAACCCTCATCAATCTTTGATAATTTCCATGCCTCTGCGCCATAGAGCAGGACTAGGATTGTTAAGGTCTTATATAGGGTAACTTTTGTTGTTCGAGGGAAAGGCTTGCTACTCAACTGCCTTCTTAGCCCAAAGAAACAGCGGTTGGCAGGAGTTAATCTTCTCTTGATCGCAGCGCTGGTGTCCTTGTCTGTATTTATAGCTGAGCCTAGGTAGACAAAGTCCTTAACTACCTCAAAGTTATATCTGTCGAGGGTGACGTTCCGCCCGAGACGTCGGTGTTGGTTGTCCTTTTTGCTTGACAGCATATACTTTGTCTTACCCTCGTTGACCGCTAAACCCATTTTCGCGGCTTTCGTCTCAATACTCGCGAACTGACATCACGCTTCTTTCTCCCGATTATGTCAATATCGTCGGCGTTTACGAGTAATTGGACATACTTTTGAAAGATTGAGCCCCTTGTTTCTGCTCGTGAGTTTTGTACTATTCTTTCACGTATGATGTTGAAAAAATGGCATGACAGCGCATCGCGTGTGGGGCGTAGGCGCATATCAGGCTAATGTTGGCAAATATAGCCTAGATGCAGATTGCTACAAGGTACCCGTTCACATGCCGTAAACTCAAGACTTCTTGCCTAAGTCTGCCTTCAACAACAAATCCGCATCCAAATAGGCGCTGCTTTTGCCGTCGATAAGAGTCGCCGTAGTACATGTCGTAGTTTATCACACTCTTTCTTTACGGCCTATCCCATCGCATTTCTTGGATGGCGGTTATGTCTGCTTTGCGGTAGTCTACGGCTTCCGCTAGTTGTTCGGCTGTTTATTGCCTGTATAGGGACCTAACATTCCCCGTGCATATTCGAAGTCCGTTGTCCTTAATTCATTTGCATGGATTGTCAGCAATAGATCCGTCCGTATCCGATGTTGCTTCGTATTTTTTCCATGGTCGGACCGTTACCCCGGCGGCACAACCTCCAACCTGGAGGGCCAGTTCTATTTTTTTACCCCTAGAACGAGGGGTCGTTTGGACCGAAAGCCAGTAACCCGTTCTGGGTTGTGAGTGCTGCCGTTGGCCCATTAAGGGCTCTTCTGCCACCATCTCTTTTCTAAGATCCTTACTCAGTCTCGGAAATCCTTATCCTGAGCTCCAAATACGTCGGAGTAGCCTGGATTTGTTCCGAGAGTTTTTTTCGCCGTTGATTCCATTAACGCTTGAGGATAACTGGGATGATCAAGGTCCCATACAGAGTCTCCTTAGTTTTTCGGGATAGGGTATTACTACTCAATTGCCTTTTTATCCCAAATATACAGCGAATGGCAAGAGAGACTCTTTTTTCTATTAGTGCTCAGGTTATGCGCGGGAGTTTATAGCAGAGTTGTTAGCCCCTTCTTGTTGACAGCATATACTCGTTATTAGTTTTACCGCTAAAACCAGCAGCTTCTCTCGCACACTAGCAAATGGGCCGTCGACAGTCCCTGTGCTCTTTTATGGGCATTTACATGACTATACGTTATCACGTCTACTTTTTAAAAATATACTTTCAACATCAGCGGAATTGTAAATTCAAAAATATACATCGGCTTTATATTTTTTCATTATAGATGCCATTGCATGTACATTATTTAAACTTGAATTGTTATAAAAAATTTTATTAAAAGTAGTTTTATTTTCCTAAAGTACATATACGTATGTATGAACATAAGCTGTCATCCACTTTTAGAGTTTCAGAACAATAGTTATTAATGAGCAATTAAAAGTACATGTAGAAAATAACGAAACTTAAGCTTGTCAGTAAAAAAGATCTAGAGTTCCAAAAACTATACTGTACTTAGCTTACATTTACATGCTTTGGGTTCATAACCTGGTTTACTAGTTGACTTGGCCTCTGCAGAAAAAATCAAATACTCGTATAATCGAAGTAGTCGTTTTTGTAATTAACAAGTCGTACATTTAGCCGGCCAAAGACAAAGCTTTATCTACTAGAACATGGTACCTTAAATGAACAACATTCAAGATTAATTCTTGACGTATTTTAAGAAAAAAATTGTAGAAGTGAACGATGAAAATACCTACCGATGTATAGCGGTTTTGCATAACTCTACTTAGTTTATCTAGTGTTGTCCCCTGCTGGAACATGACATTTCTCGAATTTATAATGTTGTGTTATCAAATGGTGGATAACACACATTCCACCACATGAAATGAACGAATTTTTGCTTTACATCATCTATCAATGAAAATCCATTGTAGTCAAATTCTGCAATTGAGGTCCATAAAATAGGTCCAATCTGTCAATAGTGGTGAGGGTCGCTAGCTTACAAAAACACAGTATTTCTTGTAGATAACGTGAAATGCGGTTAGACGAAGGCGATATTGCCGATTGTGTTGTTATTCAATATGCGCTACGACACTTGAAAAGTAATTTGATTCAAGCAGTTGAGTTTTCCACATATATGTGCAAATTTGTTCTCTGATAAATTTAGCTCCAAAAATAATGAATTTTAAGTTTGACTACGAGTAAGGCTTGATTCCCGAAGCAAGTGAAGGATCATTCTGAATGCGCATGCAATAAAAAGGGGTAATTTCACTTAGTTTTGTATGAATGATAATGTAAAGCTTCTAACATTGATCCACACTGAGAAGTAACGATAATCACTTTTCCATAAGAATTGTATGTTTTCTTGATTCTTGAACATTTTTTGTTTCAGTTAATGACTAGACATACATGAAACTAGACGATAACATCTTATCTTTTAACATCTAACACAGCAACTACGTGTTGGAGTTGTTAAAATATAAAATTTAAATAACTGTTTAGTAGGGAATACGCAAACATATTTGTACATTTCTTTTAGCTAATACGGTGCTCCAAGATATCTGTCGGCCATTGCAAGAATATGAATTTCGTGCACTATTTGGTGCCGTGGCATCATCTTAGAAAGTACTAGTGTCAATTTATCAATTATTGTATTTAAAAAAAAAAATTTAAGAACTTCAACACATTATTGCGGTGCTCCATATTATATTGCTAAGAACTTCTCTCTATGATCGTCAAATACAATAAGAACTTAGTTATAACGGTCAAACCAATATAACAACCAAATAAAATCGGTTTGAAACATTAAACTCACTAATAAGCACTTTTAAGCGTCAATATATAATATGTATGTATATCCAAATTTACTAAAATCAATGAAGGCCAAAAAAAAAAAAAAAAAATAGAAAATTAAAAAAATCGTTAATGTTGATAATAAGATTATCTTTCTCTTCCAACTATCTCGGTCTTGTTGGGGAAGGTAATTTATTTAAATTGATCGATAAACAGCAGCTATTTAATCATAACCTAGAAAAAAAAACATCCGTTCTTAAATTTAACTATGGTTATGTTAATAAAGGTCACCCCCAAGAAAACATAGCAAATATGAAACAATTGAATTTATTCCAAATTATAAAATTATTTGCCAATTTTTCAATTACATGCATAAATCCCCCGCCCCAGAGTAACTCATAACTAGTGTCATTGTAAAAGGAAACACCACTGCTGATCGTCGCACTGTTGAATCCGACAGAATTAACTTTTCAAACTATCCCTGTTCCAGTTGATACTTAACAAAAATGCAGGCAATACAATTACGACCTAGCTATCCCATATACATACACATACATTCATATGTATGAATTCCCTCTAACACGAAAGTTTCATTTTAAAAGATATGTATAGTTTAGAATTATTTCGATAACATCAAGCTTAACATTTTTCAAGTTCTATACTATGGAAGATAGAGTAGCGCGAATGAGACAAAAAAAAAACGCTTTAGATACAGTATCTTCCACCGCACTACAAAGTACGAATATTTGTATGTATACCCGACCCTCCCCACCCTTAAAGCTAAGTTAAGATCATCAGGCATAAAAGTAATATAGACTGAAGCGTGAGGAAATTATGAGAACGACAGTATGAATCTGTTGTCGTTATAAATGGGGCTGGAATCGTTTGTTCTTAGCTAGTTGCGATTTAGTCGCTTGATGTGCATATAATTTGTGTTATAATTTTATTTAAATTCTGTTTTTGTTCGAACGTTCATTATTTTTTACAACCAGCCGAATTCAAACAAAAAAAAACAATAAAGGTCGGTCAGTCAGTTAGTTGTATAAACGTGACTATTTTTTTTAAATTTCAATACCTGACTATAATAATCGGGAAGTGAAAGTGCTAATTTATTTCTTATCAAAAAAAATATATACGAGTAATGTTAAAATATATATTGTCGCACGATATTGTTTGGTTTGATAGTAAAGAAATAAATAAGTAGTAACACATACATATATAACACCTCGCGTACTGATCAGTTACATTTAAAACCACATTGTAGTTTGTTATGTTGGTGTTTAGAATGCTCTCTCCTTTATTTATTTTTTAGATGGCTAAAGTATTAGAGGATTCCCCAAATGCTCATATCAACAAGAGTCTTCTACAACGTTATATTGACCTTCCTCTGAAAGATAATATAGTTCAAGCGACGTACGTCTGGATTGATGGCACTGGTGAAGATCTTCGGTGTAAAGACCGAACCCTTGATTTTATTCCAAGCAGTCCTAAAGGTAAGATTATTTTGATTCGTTTAAATAAAACCTAAAGCTGTTAAGAATGTAAAAGAATTTAGTAGGTAAACAATAATTATACATCAATAGTAAAAAGGAGTCTCTCATGGTATACTTGTGCGACAAAATTCAAAAAGTTACCTTGTGATCCTTTCTGTCTTTATTTGTTACTTCATTCAAAATGTATATATACGTACTATGAACATTTGTGTGTATCTTGTGCATAATGGAAATATTCGACAATGAATCTTTTCGATTACTAGGTCATAACACTTTATAAATTAGGTCTTACGATTACATTTATCTATAAGTATAAGATAATACGTATTGAAAATAATTTCGTTGTTGGTTGGTTTTTTTTAAAGACAAATAATCTTTTTCCACATGCATATGTGTGTGTATAAATGTATACAAATATATCGTACTGGTTTTAAAAATATGATTGGGAAATTAAATCCAAAAAGGTTTGTAAGAATCTCTAACCAAACGAGTTAACATAACAATAATTAGACGCAGATAAAATATGTGCCAATATTGAATACCGAATCAGAGCCTTTTCTTTATTTTTCAAAATATAATTGAATTGCATAAACAAAGTTAAGCAAATTTGCATGACAAGAGGAACGTCAATCTAATAAAATCAGTTGGTTTTACGGAAACATTATCGACAAGTAAAACCGTTATAGCTAAATAGTTTTAAAGAAACATAATCAGTGATATAGAGTTGTTCGGGGCTATTCCACTTCTAAAACAGAAATAAAGTTACAAATATTTAACCGGGTGTCGAAGCTATGTGCTTCGATTTTAATTTATACTTACAAGTTAAAACAATATAGACTGTAAGATTGGCAAAGTCTTGACGTTGAGTGCAAGCTTTTTACTATAACTAATTATCAATAGTACAACTTTCAAGAAAGCTTATACAGAAGTATTTATTTTTATCAATTCTAAAAGCTGATAGCCATATTAATATAATTCGCGTATCCTGTTGCAAAATATCCTATTAGAGTTTTAAATGAATATTACTACAGCCCTTTTTGCGCGTGTATTTAAGCAACACAAAATAGTTGCACTAATACATGATAAGTAGTAGATCTGGACCTAATTAAAAAAATTTCCTTATCCATCTCGATCGTAATCGACAATAGCTGCGTGCAATCATTTGAACGATGTATTTTTGTTTTGCATTCATATTTTTTCTGGGTCTATATTCGTATTTATATATTTGCTTAAAACCCATATTAATTTGCTTAAAACCCATGGATTTTGTCATAAAAATATGAGATATATACATACTTACATATACTCGTATGCTCGTAAATACACATCGAATTTAATTCCCTCGCTCATGCTTACAGTTGTCGTGTGAAATACTATATGTAAATTATCCCACACGATTTTTGGTCGCCTTTTTGATAAACAAAGCATAATTAGGATTATTCGACACTTTGAAAAACCTAAACGATAAATTTAACAATTACATTAAAACATACGTTAATTAACAAGAACAATTATTTACTGTATATACACATAGATACACATGATATCCCAAATTTTCCTTTTTTGTAAAACAAAAAATCTTTCTCAATACAATCCAAAAAATAAAATATTATTCACACCGATGATTCAATTCTTTTTTACGATACCAATAGCCTAGAAGTTGAAGGAACCACTTATATTAATGTACAAATACAAATATATATTTATCATTCTCTGTACTTTTGTTTTCAGTTTAAAGTATCATTGTACATTATACACGAGTAAATATATATAAATATGTAGTCCATTTGCTTTGATCAATGACACATGACCATACAAACAAAGAATGTGTTTTCATTTTTATACACTTTTAATATTTAAATACTATATCAGCACAAAAACAATACGAATACAAATAGAGAGAACGAAACAAATGATTAAGAAAATTTAAGAAAAAAGGCAGATTTTGGAACAATAAAAAGAGTACAGCTTTGATTCAGAAAAATCGTTTTTTTTATTGTAATTATAATTCGTTTATTTCTTTTTGTAAGATACTTAGGCATGTATGTAGGGTAGGTACCATATACATTTTAATTCTCAAAATAAAATTTATTTTAATTTGTTTTGTTTTATTATTGTTTTGCTAACTGAGGAATGACTTCTTTTGTTTGGTCTTAACTATTAACGATTATAAACAAATAATTTCTTAGTAAAAGAATGTAATATTTAAAGATAAATGCAATTCTGCTCAAACCAAAGGCCCTTTCAAAAGATGCTTTTAACTTCTACTTTGTATGTTGCTATATTGAACCTCCGGGTTAGATTCGAAGACTCTGCGGTTGGAGCAGTGGCTTCCACCCTCTCTGCATATCCTAGCTATCTCAGGACACTGATGCGCAGTTTTCTGACTATGTTGATGTCTCTGTACAGCACTTATAGCTCGCTGTTAAAACTTCTCCTCCAAAGATCGTCAATGCAAAGGGGACGGAATATATAATATTTTGAAGGATTTTTCTCTCGAAACGCTTGAGGATTTCTTCATCCTCTTTCAATAGAATGTGATGCTCAAGGTTCCATATAGAGTCTCCTTAGTTTTTTATACCCAAAGAACTAGGGATTGGTAAGAGTGATTTTATGTTTTATTTTTACTGAGGTGTTGTTGGCAAAATTTATAACAGATCCAGAGACTGTGACGTTCTGTCGAATTCGTCAATGTTATATGTCCCTTCCTGGTGACAGCATATACTTAGTTTTCCCGGTCTCGATAAAGTCTTCACCGATATTAATTTAATTAATCTTGGATGATGCTACCGGTGTCTCGTAGACAGTTTTATTTCAATCTTATCAAGTAAATTATATGGAATGTCGTCCAATAACTTAGAGTGGGATTTTAATAACATGGCATTCTAATTTCAGCGATATGTGGACTTCCATATTATAATGGGAATACAATTTGAAATTTGAAAATTCAACCTTCAAAATACATTTTACGTTTTACAGGCAGACGGTTTAAAAAAGTGAATCAATGATTTAAGAGTATATTCGCTTTATCAATTTGCCAACAAAAGTTGTCAAGCTGCCTAGTATATGTATTTTATATGGAAATAATTTATTATTTAATGAGGAAATAATATAGTTGCCGCACGCCTTTCATAACAATAATCTCTTTTATTTTTAAAATTGGTTGTAAATCAACATCTGATACCTTTAATTGCGATTACAATCGGACCATTAAACAAATATATTAAAACAATTTCATTCAGTAACAAAAGTTCATTTTTATGTTTATGTTGATTAAATCACAGAATAACAAATAAACACTCAAAGTTAGACTTGTTTGATAAAATCTGAATTTTGGACAACAAAACCTGAAAATATTTTTACAAAAACTTATAAATACTTTGTTAAACTGCTTAAGATTGTTTTTTTTATTTTTATTTTTTTGTAATGGACTTAAATTAGAATTTGCACGTAACCATTTCCCGCGGTCATATAAACCAAATTAAACTGGATTTCCAGTCAATGATTAGTCTATAAAATTAAGTCATTTCCGACTTCAGGTTTGTGACGTTAAAATAATATTTCAAAAGAATACTGTTCACGTGATCAAAAAACTGTTTAAACTTATTACGTATCGCATTTTTTTTTAAGAGGTGTTCATAGCCAATAAATTTCGGGAATGGTAGGCTAATAACAGTCAGAAATTTGTTGTTAAAACTTGTTTAACAAAACGTGTTCTATTGTTTGCATTTACAAAGCTAGCATGATATCTCACAAAAATTATTTTCATACAAATACAGGAAAGTGCAAATATCGTCACATTTTAGTTCATGTTCTTGAAATATATTTTGATGGACATTACTTAAAATTAGGTCCTATAATATTACGTCAGCCTTTAACAGATTTGTTAAAAAATATTTTCACAAAAACTCATTGAATATTAAGTCGTGTAGAGAATGTAAAAAAAAAGTAAGCTTCTGATGTATGCATTAAAGCCAAAGTTATTCAGGTTATGGATGCACCATAACCTTAGTGGGAAACGTAAAGGAATAATAATAGCAAAGTGTAATATGCAATACGAATGGGAGTTATGGACTGCCCTAATAACTGATTTTAGCTGCAGATCACTATATACGAAAGTATTAAAAAATAACTAAGTAATTATTCTGCATAACTTCTACAAATTCAACTTTAATAACACTTTGTTTTTTAAGTATTAGCAAACAAGAACGAAATGAATATACAGAAAAAGTTCTATGAGGAATAATTTGCAAATTATATCCGAATCTCTTATATTGCACAAGTTGCATACATCTATTACTCCCCCTCGCTCTAACCCTTTGTCCTCAATGAGTAAAATAATTTGACTAGTTGTTTTATCAATTTTCTCACCATCCCAAAAAGAAAATATGAACATAATGTGTATGTATGTATCTGTTTAATTTCACAGGTAATGCTTTAACACCGTTTAATAGAATATTTTAATGATCAAATATAGGTATAAGAAAATTTTTTGGGCGGGTTTCCATTAGTGCAGTGAGCATGTTTTTTTTTATTTTATTTCCGAATGGCCTAAGAAACATAAATATAATAGTTTTTTGAAAAAATAAGCAACAAATTTTATTTTTTAAGTTCTTTTATTAATTTTTCCACAAATCTCCATAGACATGCACAAGCCCTTTAAGAAGTTCGTCAAAGGGATCTAATTTTTGTTTGTGTATTTATCTCCTCCACTGGTATTCAACAATCCAATCAGCAGAATTGTAAGTATAGTGGGCGTTATGGAACTCCCTTTTAACGACACGCCACTCGGATTCAATTCGTTGGGTATGAGTACCATGAGGGCCAACAAAAGGGTTGTCAGGATCACTGTGGTTCACTTTTTTGTGAATGAACCCATGATCTTTCAAGGGGTCGTATGCCTTCCAGTAATCTGTGTGGATGATCTGGTTTCACGTGCTTTTTAATTAGAGGCACTAGAACTTCAGTATTGCGTACATTATCTGGACACACTTCTAGCCTCAAGTCTTCGGACCCATCCTCTATAAGCACTAGGACCCAGTGCCCGGCCACACGCCTTCCTTTGTTGTACTTCCTTCCACCGAATTATCTCTCGTCGATTTGAACAATTTTGCCTGGTCCGCCTAACTGATCCTTGGCTTCAAACGTTTCCAAAAACTGGACTGCTATTGTTTCTCGGCAATAACTATACCAGCCGGCAATAGTACGTTGGGACAAACATTGTTCAGAGGTGAAATCTTTCACCTTTACTGTTTCGTAGGAATATTTCCTCGAGAAGCAATCCTTGGCAAAGGCATTCGGGATTTTTCAAACCAACCGCGTACAGCATGGCTTGCTCTGACTCCACAACGAGACTTTGTGAATCGGAATTCCCCAATTGGACTTCCTCGCACAAAATTTTTTATAGGAATCCTATGCACACGGAAAAATTTGGAATTCAGTTATAAATCGCGTGTAGCAGCAAATTCAATTGCTTGCTCGTCTTCACCTACAAATATTTTTTTCTTAATTTTAAAGAATAATTGAAGGAATGTAAATTAATTACGAAGTTATTTTATCAATCGAGCAATATTCCATTGCATTTTTACTTCTTCAAAGTATAACCGAAGTTTCACGTACGAACTCTTAACCAAAGTACTAGGTTTGCACTCTAGCATACTTGTTTTTCAGTTTCTTGGTCGGACATTATGCATTGATATCAAATTGGTTGCAAAATGCAGTAAAATTTAGCTCTGTCAGTCAGGATAATTAACCGCTACAACAGTTCAAATAGCCCGTTACAAAAATAATTCGTTACATTTATGAAGGGGGGCATGCTATCCCCCAGCATCCCCCTTCTTTGGGATCACTGTTGGATTTGGGGTGTGTGCAAGGTTGGGTATATGCAACGTTTAGGATATGAATCAGTATATTTTCAAAAAATTCAAAAAAAATATATATCTAAAAACAGATAACTTAAAATTTAATATTTACACTATATTTTTAACTATAATATTATATAGATATGTGTTCAAACATGAAATATTGACTAAATACTGAAAATTGCTTGTTTTATTTAACAATACCCGGTACCGATCATATCACAGAATACCATGTTTACATACGAGTATTATGCATTTTACACATGTGCGTATGATAATCAAACCAGTTTCAGCAGCAAATAAAAGTGTGAGTAAATAAATACTCGTTCACAAGAATTCGAAGGATTTATAAAATAAATGCCCATGTACATGCATATATATACATATATAAGCGCTTCACGTTACGCTTTGACAGATGCCAATACGTTTATCAAACACAAATGATTTTTTTTGCATAATATAAATAAATACAAAGTAGCCCCAACAAATGTAAACTATCGCCGCAACGTATTCATAGATCATCAAAGCCCGTTTTCAATTAGAGTTTCATTCCCCGCACTTAAGCCCTGCGCAATAAATTTTCGTTAGATTTTACATGATGACATAAGAATAAGCGTGCACATACAAATCATTAACAAGCAGGTGATATTATCTTTTCTCAAAAGACTACTTGGAACACTAAACACGTATTTATAATTATAAGCTTTGTTTACTCCTAACTATAAGTACGTAAGTCTTCCAGCTTAACATGCAGTTTATCAAGTTCAAAACAGTTGAGCAGTTACTGGTACTTTAAAACGACACAAAGTACAATAATTCATTGTTGGATCTAAATATTTGTTATACATACATACATATAAATACATATTTGTACATATGAGAGAAAAAAAAAATTTAAAATGGGGTTGCTACCATTTTCTTTTAAATTGAAATAGATAGGGGGTGCAATTGTAGTCATACGAGATCTGTACTTGTACATAATATATGTATGTAAACATAAGGTAATTGAGAAATAAAAGGCAGGAAATTATAGTTATCTATTTAGAGAACCATATACTTTTAAGAAAATTCATATAAGTGTTATATTTTAGTGTAAATTTACTTTTCTATTTTATAGTGTTCAGTTCCTTTTTTTACTTTTTTTTAAGAAACTTTTTAAAAACTTGCTCAATGACAATAGCAGATATTGCAAAACACTTGCCTTTCGCATTAATCAGGTTAAAAAAAAAAACATAAAAACAATAATAATTGTATAAGTTAGGTATTTAAAACTATAATCAATACTAAAGACTGATGACGCCAACGCCAAATTTTCGATGGCCTCCTGAAATATAGTATACACTTGAAGTTAATATAACAAATAAATTTGCTGAGTAATTCAACTTTCACGTAAAAGCGTATACATTTACATATGTTTATGTTACTATATTTTTCAAGTTCATATTATATTTGCTAGTAAACGGTTTGAACAATTGTACAAACTTTACATTTACTCATTTCATACCAATTCTTCTCCTTAATTATTGATTTGCAAACAGCTTATTTCAGGAACAAAGGTATAACATATCGGCCCGTATGTATTATACATACTATATGTATATCCAGATTGCAACCTTGATGTTAGTAGAAAATCGAGCAAATCTTAGTGACTTTTTTTTTCAAGGTTTTGACAATCATGTCCAACAAAGCCGGACGTATTTATGTATTACTTAGGTCTCGCGACAAAAGTAAAGAAAAAGTTAATTTTTCAGAATCTGAAGATAATATTTAAGAACTGATTGACTCATCTTAAAACATAAAACGACATAACTACCGGAAGTAAAGTTACTTCAATGTGGTTTTGACTGATAGATATATATTTTAGGAGTCCATTAACGGAACTAACACACAATTCACAGTTCTTCACTTGTGTCACTTATGTATCTCGTACATCTACAAATATTAAGGATCTAAATATAATATATTAGATACAAGAGTGTTAATCAAAGAAAACAATAATAATCATGTGTTTACTAAATGTTAGATCTTTGTGATAAGTCCTTAAATTGCAGTGAACACTATCACGAGTATATGATTTATTCTTGAACAATATGGTTTTCAACTAAATTCGAAGTGCGAATTCGCACAATAGACTTATTTCAAAAAAATGAAATTATTTAAAATTGTAAACATGCCTCAACGCGAAATTCGAGAAAGAAAAATCGTTTGTCAAACCTTCATACGTAGATCGGCCCTGAATGAGGAGATATTTTTGGAGACGTTAGAATCCTGCACTAATCTACAACCGACTACTATCACAAGTATCAGAACACAAACGCAGAAATAGCGTAAAGCTATTCTCCAACTGAGTCTGATTTATACCAGAGATTCTGTAAGAAGTTAAAATCGTATACATAATTTGTTCTTTAAATGTGTCATATGTATGGAACATATAAACAAAAAAAAAACACTGTGGCGCTGGCAGCCCGATATGGGCCATGGCCTAGCTATGGAACATATAGCGATCAATAATTAACAATTCTATGTGTGTATTTATAATATTACAATATTTAGAAGCTGCGCATAAGCAGCAAAACCGGCACAAAATGAAATTTAAGAAACCTCCTCTTAATAATTTAAAGGAAACATAGCTTCTTTTCTCCGTTTCTTTTTGCCTTGCAATATTGATCTTTTAATCTCAGAAAAACAATACAACAGTTTTTATATATTAATTCATCGTTATAATAGAGAATGTACGGCAGTTTTTATCTTTATCAAAAAAGTATATTAGATTAACAAGTATGCATATAACATTTTATGGTTCCAATTTTTAAAATATGATATTCATCGTTTTAATAATAATATACTATGGCCCCGAAGTTTAACACTTAATACGCTATATTAGTGCTCTATTATTTGAATTGTGTTTAGCTACAATTATACGTGGGGGTATGTATGTGCTTTGCATCAATGAATTGATAGGTATATCATTATACCTAACTAGATCTATCTTAAATCAGATCATATAATATTTTAGTGTAATTTTTTTCATAAAACAAATATGTACATACATGAATATGAAAGTATGTATAATATGTATGCATATGTATAGATATAAATATTCTATACATTTAATTAGTTTTATCACTGAAAAGAAATAAATAATCGATAATTTCGAATCTTTCTACGAGCATGAACGTATTTTTGTGCTGTGCCTATACTCCCATCCGTATATATGTACCTACATCAATACAGACTACATTAATAATCCAATATGTAAATAACAAATTAATGAACTACCCTTCAAATGTTTGATAATCGTCTATTTCATCCAATAAATATCAGCTGAACATAAACTTTAGTACCATTTATTTATGATGATTACCTCATCAATATTATTTTTAAAGTAAATAGTTTCTTGTAAATCTTACTTCGGCTCTGAGGCTCACTGAAATGTTTACATATAGACATAAAAATATACATACACAACACATGTACGCAGATTAAATAAGTCAACCTATTTTAAAATAAAATCTCGTTTAAACTAGTTCTACTATCATCAAAAAGTACAAATTCCCACAATAGCAAACATGTTATACAAGGAACAAATTTATCTCCAACCTTAAAAATCAAGACAATCATATCTACACACTGCAGCCACTACGTTATTTTAGTTTGCCGCCGCCTTTAAGAACGATGCCAAGACAATTCGCGTCGTCATTATAAACTTGTGCACACGACATTTTAGAGATAAAAATTTCATTCATCCAATGCGTGAAACGACAATAAAACTGACGACACAAGTCGACGGTTATAGCTTTGTTCGCAAGCAAAGGCAACTGATCACGTGCGCCGCCTACATTATCATAACTCGATTGCGATTAGCACCAACATGCGCATATAACAATCGATTTATCGGTCATAAAGCTTACTTTTGTTTCAAAAGACGTTCGAATGCACAGTCTCTTCTTTAGAAAAGCACGCCGCTATCACGCTTTTTGGTTATTTAGTTTATCGTTAATTTTGCAAATTTTGATTGATCGTAAGTAATGCTCATTGCACGTCGTTCATCAAGACGTACGGATATACCATTTATCGTCATCTGTAAGAAAGTAAACTCAACTGCTAATAGGACTTTGATAAGTCGGAATTCACGCTTTGATCGAAACTGATATCTATGTATATGGCAACAATAAAAGAAAAGCGAGTGTTAAATCCACAAGTTTTCTTTTAAATGTGCTTATGTTCACCCAAGAGAATAGTCTGTAGTTACATAAGGCATTTATATCAGGAAACAAAATATATTTTTTATATGGCGTATAGAGTTTTATAAGTTTATCAGTTAAACTTTAACCCTTAGTGGAGTGATATTAATTTAAAATAAAAACGCGCGTGTAATCTTTCTAGACGCTGTATTTAACCTTTTTAACACGAACTACATATTTCAAATTGACCGATTGTGAACAATGATTTTAATACAAAGATAAGTAAGTTTAAGATTACTTGCTTTTTTTAATCGATTTATGATTCATTAAAACAAACTGACCAAAGAAAGAAATTAAACCAAATTAATATAAAAATGTAATATATATGTCCCTTATGGATCAAACAATAAAATTCCCGCTCACTATGGCAACAAAGAAGTCATCATATGCGGTATGTACATAGAATACACAATATAACACTATACTTTCCTAGCTGCTGTTTCCAAAGAAACATTTTGTAATTTTTTGAATATGCTGTGTAGTTTTCTATTCAGCTAAAATATATATAGTATACATAAACATATCCCATATATATCAGTATTTGAGAAAAAAATCGCGGAAGACTTATGAGCATTCTGGTTATAAATAAACGTTGCTTTCAGAGTTTAAATGTCTAGAGAGGTATTGACGATTTATAACTATTAGCATAGTTACGTTAACTGAAAATAGATTTATTTATTGAAGTTTGTACCCTATTTTGATATAAAACATTCTTAACTTTGATGACTGGGCTTCGTAAACGAATGAATCGAAGAATTAATGAAAATTAAGTTCACACTAAGCTAGTTTTTCTCATTCTCGTACAAGACCTCGACTTGTTGAAATTATGTGAAAGAGTACCATATCTGTGTAATCTTTGTTTCTCGATTTCCATTACTTTTACAATAAAGTTGAAGTGTAATCTAAAAGTTTCCAAAAATAGGGGTCGTCCCGGTCTCTAAGTATAGCATATATTATATATACTTGAGCATATATATACTTGGATGTCGCACTAGCATAAACAATTGTTTGTTCTGAACTGTGTTTTATATTTTTAATATTAATGAATTTTGCCCAGACTGAAGAAATTGCCTGTTTAGATTATTCAAATTTGGTTTAGACAGGATGTTTAACCATATTAATGTTAGCTGAGATCAGCACTCCTAGATACTTCGGCTTTGTTTCTTGATTATCCCCCTCCACTATTTCCAAAAAAGATACTCCAACAGAAAATTTTCATTCTATTTATTATGAACTGCATACTACTACCTGTTTCGGCTAAAAAGATAATAACATCTGCGTACATCAACGCAGGTATATTTATTTGGTTAATTATCACTCCTCTTCCAATGTTGTTTGTCATATCGTTGATAAATAGAATGAATAAGAATCCACTTAGGATACACCATTGTTTAACTGCCATAGTTGTAGCGAACTCTACAGATGTACTGCTCCCAGAAGTTTCATAAAAATATCTTCTCTCGTATTCCAGTCTCGGTTGTACATCATAAGGAATGGAAAAAACACATCTGTGTATGCTTCTGTTTAAATTAATTTAATAAAATAATAAATAATAATATAATAATAATTATAATAAAATAATATTAAATATTTAATAAAATAAAATTTAGTAAGGCCCTACCCGATTTCCTTAAACTTTTTTAAAGCCAAAAGTCCTTATTGTATCAGTTCTATTTAAATTGTCTATAATGTTTTAAGATAGGTTTAAACAAAATGCATGTGTGTTTTTTTTTTCAGTTGCCTCAAAGGGTAGAGGCACCAATTTCCCGAGCTACCAGCATGCACTATTCGCCAACCTGATTACAGGAATGCGCCTACGTCCCAAACCATGGCCTACACCATGACCACTCTCCCCGCGGGACTGCCATTACGCATTACTTCGCGGAGCTGCTATGCAATATCTTCTTCTTTTTTGGTCCGCTGTCTTTTTCAGTCATGAATATGTCTGCAAGAGATTATTTTATCGAATAAGTTATTTAGCTTTGTCTCCCAGTTTATGGTGTCGGGGCGGCCAGATCTGTGCTGGCAAGGAGTGTTATATCTTCTCCCACACCATCAAATTAATGGCGAAGAGACATCTAGCATCCTTTAAGGCCTGCCTCAGTTTTTTTAGGCTCTCAGCAATGGCCCAAAATCTATTTTCATACAGAATTTCACGCGTGTGTGTGTTTGCGATGAGCTGAGTGTGAGACAGATATTTGACCCATGATGATTCGCGAACGAACAGTGCTATCTTTTTTTTTTATCAGATGAAGCGTCTGCATACCGAATCGCGTCTTTCGATTTTTACCAAGCGCATCATAGACTTTTAAGGTCATTAAAAAAAAAAAAAATAAATACACAATAGCCGAAATGTGTGCGACGAGTGGGTCACGTGAAATACTTCCTCATAACGAGAACTTGTGGTATCATTAAATGGTTTTTGATATTTTACATTCAATCAGAATTTATGCGAAAATCCCCAAAAACTGATTAAGCCTGACCGCCTATTCAGCAAAGATTTTCTTTCGGTCTTTTCTGATTAAAGTAATGTATGGAAGATTGAAAGATTTGTATTTAGTCTTGCTAAACGTGGTTTGAGTCTTTAACGTAAAACGCCCGTCAGCCTCTACTTTCATGAAACATGGGCCAATAAATCTGGCAAATAAGGAAAAACAAACTTTCTAAAAACTGTTTAAAAACATTATCGACACCCTAAACGTAAAGATATGACTACATTTCTATTGTCGATTTTTGGGATTACTGCAAGAACTTTCCTATTATAGAGTAAAAAATATAATAATAATTAAAATAAATAAAAATAAAAAATAAAGTCTATTAAAAAAAATCGGTCCTAAATTCTGTGGTCACAAGAAAAAGTAGCTTAAGTCGACTTATGTCGAAATTGCGTTTTTTACACCACCGGATGCGCAATATTCGATTCTTTTTGCCATATTTTTATCTTATTTTTATCTCTTATGGTTTTTGAATTATAGAACAAAGAAAAACAATAAAGTAATTTGCTATCCAGTTTGCACACACACCTTTTCCAGAAGTTCTATCTTTTTTTGCGATCGCACAAAAAACATTCAAACTACTCTCCTGGAAAATTGGAAAAAGTGACTTAGGCTATTTTTGCTTGTGACCGCAGAATTAAGGGAGGATAAAAACATGTTTCATGTTGTTTGCATAGAAGTTCCATCGAAACCGATTGTCTTGTTGTTTTCTAGTTTTTATGAGCTAAGAGAAGACAGAGTGCTGTAACTGTGCCGTAATGCAAAAAGTTTGCGGGCTCAAAATATTTGTTTATTTTTTATAATTTATAATCATTTACCATGAGAGATACTATTCTTCCACTCAAATATTTTCGTCATGTTCCGTCAAGGTCATCTAGGAGCAGGTGCTTTGAATTGAAGTTGGCAGATAAAGTTTCTGAGACGGGCACTCATGTCGTAGAAAGTGTGCCTTTTCAACTTATTGGATTCTTAAATACAACGTGCTTTCCCATAAATAAGACCATTTATCACGTAAAACAAAAAACGTTTTTCTTTACAGATTTACCAATTTGGAACTATGATGGCAGCTCCACTTATCAAGCTGAAGGTTCAAATTCGGATACTTATTTGTATCCAGTAGCTATTTACAAAGATCCATTCCGAAGGGGCAACAACATATTGGTATTATGTGACACATATAAATATGATGGAACTCCGACTGAGACAAATAAACGCAAAAGTTGTCTAGAAGTTGTAAACAAATGCTTGGATGAAGAACCATGGTTTGGCATTGAACAAGAATACACATTCCTAGACTTTGATAGTCATCCACTAGGATGGCCGAAAAACGGTTTTCCGGGACCCCAAGGACCCTATTATTGTGGTGTTGGAGCTAATAAAGTAAGCAATATATTTGAACTATGAGATAGAATATGTTTCTAAAAATATTTTCGTCTAGGTTTATGCTAGAGATGTTGTAGACGCTCATTACAGGGCATGTTTATATGCTGGAATCAAGGTTTCTGGTACAAATGCTGAAGTTATGCCTGCCCAGGTAATGATAAAATCTTTACTTTAAAAATTTTTTAAATTTCTTTTATTAGTGGGAATACCAAGTCGGACCTTGTGAGGGCATTTCTGTGGGTGATGACTTATGGATGTCTAGATTCTTGCTTCACAGAATTGCTGAAGAATTTGGTGTAAGTTTATTTACGTACAAATTTGAACGTATTTATAAACGTGTATATAGATTGTAGCAACCTTGGATCCAAAGCCAGTGCCCGGTGATTGGAACGGTGCCGGTGCTCACACCAATGTATCCACGAAGATAATGCGAGAAGATGGTGGAATCAAGTATTATACTAAAACCGTTAAGATTTATTAAATAACTATAATGTAAATTTGCAGGGAAATTGAACGCGCTGTTCAAAAACTTTCCAAATGTCACGAACGCCATATACGTGCTTATGATCCTAAGCAAGGAAAAGACAATGAAAGACGTCTGACTGGTCACCATGAAACAAGCTCCATTAATGATTTTAGTGCTGGCGTTGCCAACCGTGGATGCTCCATTCGCATTCCACGCGGTGTGAGTGCAGATGGAAAAGGCTATTTTGAGGACAGACGTCCAAGCTCTAATTGTGATCCCTATTCAGTTGTTGAAGCCATTTTAAGAACTATTGCTTTAAATGAATAAAGGTATTCAAAATCACATGCACACTAAGGCATCACGCTCATACACAAGACGAGTATGAATATAGTATACATATATGTAGCTTATTATTAGACTTTAAATAATTGTTATTCTTTCTCACATTTTTATTCGTATGATTTACATAGCATATGTTCTCACTCTTTAAAAATAAATTGTTATTTCATTCACTTCATTAATCTCACTATTAAATGCAAATTGAAAAAAAACCTTTTTGTTTTTAATTGTAATCGAGCCTAAAATTGAGTTGGAGAGTTATTATACTCGTAAGACATACTCGTATAATGATTATCAACTTATAACAATTTACAGTGGCCAGTACCTATTTATGTCGAAAACCTACTAAACGAAGAGAAATATAGGAAGAAAATTATTTTTAGCCAAACGCAAAACATCGATAATAACAGACGTGTTCTGATTTTATTTCGCTAGCGCAAATAATTAAACAATATTAAAAAACGATTAATATAGGTCCGTCGTTTCCTAGACATGGTTCCTATTTGGATCTCCTGTTGTTCGACACACGAATACAACTGCCGGGTACGAAACAAAAAACTATAAACTCTCTTCGCTCCTTTGTGTATGACAGTAACCATCGTGGTCTTAGCACCAAAATAACCGTTCCGAACGAAAAAGCGAAAAAGCGGAATTGGATGAGTATGTTCAAAGGCATTTCTACAACCATAGTAGAGTGCGTTGGACACACTTCTGCAGGACACTGACTAGGGCTCTCTCTTCGAATTCGCTCCACACCGTCCAACAGGAATCTGTCAAACGAGGAGATTGACAGGTACCTAAAACTAATGGATGAGACAATCAAACGATCAATGGACAAAACGATACCACGGTATCAACATACTGACAACGAAAACCCATTCCGCAATGTAACTATTGACGCACTGCACCTACATAAAAGTAGACTCCTGTCAAGACTAAAAGCCTTGTGCAGTTTTCTGACAGACATAACCCGGAGATTATGACATTACAGTCATCGATCAAAAACCTCCACACATTAATGAAAGAAAATTACAGGGCTTCTGTAAGTTTGTATTGGAGTAATAAAATTCGGGCTGTAAACACCAGCAACTCGAATATGTTCCCAAAAATAAACAAAATATTGCGGAGGAAAGATCAAAACGACCTTTCATGTTTAAAATCGCCCGAACGACAGACAATGAACGCATACGTTCAACAGCAGGCATAGGTACAAATGAGGCTGTCGAAGATGACAGCTTCTTTGTGATCGAAGATCCGCAAGAGAAGGTCGAGGCTACAGGAGCGACTTTTCGGGAAGTGTACCAGATAAATGGCATCGTTGGTCTGAACCACTACCTGAAAAATCGAGTCCTTGTGCAGAATTTCCACCTTCGAAATGAAATAGTAAACTGGCCAATTGCGAACTCGGGTTTCACCCAGTCCAGTGACGAGAATATGGCAATAATGTCATCGCCAATGAAAGGGAGGAGCTTCATACGATCTCCGACACAATAAGAAGGAAGAAATCGGTGGAAACCGATAGAATACCGAGCATTGTGCTTCGACATCCCCCACTAGGGGCGGTGGACATATACTATATACCACCCTGTTTAACAATGCAATCAATAATGCACATTATCTGATCGACAGGAGGTTCGCCGGTTTTCGAAAAAGTCATTAATAGAGTCCTGACTAAATGGGTTGAGGACAGAAATATAGTTCCGGATAATCAAATCGGTCTCAAGACGGGACATGGTGTTATTCATGCCGCGTCTAAACTGGTGTCTGATATCCAATATAATAAAGCCAGGAACCAGTATACTGGCCTTCGATACCGTTTGGTTAGACGGACTCTTCTACAAGCTGGCATTAGTAAACCACTGCACCAAAGAAGGACAGAAAGAATTGGCGGAGGTTTCAGATCGTGGGACAACACGGGCAGCCACTTGCTTGTCGAAATGTAGTCAGATATCTTGGGATCTGGCTAGATCAATATCTGTATTTTAAAAAACATATCGATGTTGCTCTGGCTAGAGCCAAAGGTGCTTTTGTCCTTAAAAAGAGACTGTTTCACAGCAGGCAACGCGATGCGAGGGTAAAGGTGATCTACATGGCCCATATTCGGCCTATGCTTACATATTGTTGTCCCGTGTGGTTCAAAGTGAGAGAGTCTTTTGGAAAAGATTCGGGTGTTAAAGAGGGCTTCCTTTAAGGCTTGTCTTCGCTTATATAGAACGCCAGAGTCTGAGTACATCAAATTCTATGCTAATGAGGTCTTGTACAATATGGTGAACAATATGAACAATAAGTTGATTTGAAGGTACATTGCAAGATCAATGACGTTGCCGAACAACCTGATCTCCAGGACCTACTAACCCAATCATATGTATCACGAGAGAGTTCGCTGTGACGGCTTTATTCCTCCAGAAGCGTTCCTCTACCTAGATAAAACGGTCTGATCCAGGATAGATTACAACAAAAATTACAAAAATAAAAAAAAAAACTAGGAAAATGAAAAAAAAAGTTAGCTTAAGAAGGTTAAGTACGCTTAGGATTTATTTTTAAGTAGTCTGTAAGTTTTAGCTTATAAGTTCTATAATAGTTAGAATAAAAGTGTCCATTTACTAAATTTTTTGCTTAATAAAATTTATATTCTTAGTTTTAGTTGTAAACTAATGTAATGAAAAAAAAGTACTGTAAGCAACGCCGAAGGACATGTAGATTAAGAATTATGTTTTACATAGAGTGTCCGTATAGGGCCAGTAAGTTATGTTAGATTAAGATAATTTTAAGTTAATTAATCTAATTTTTAAGGGTTTTTTTTGTATAGCATGTAAGAGTTATTGAACTTTCCAAATAAAAATACATTTCACATGAAAAATGAAAATGAACGATTATTATAGGGCTCCAATTAGCCCAGTGGAAGTCTGTACGGTTACAAACCGTGGCCAGGATGAGCAAGCGAAGTCCCTTAACAGGAGCAATAATTGGTGCTGGCCATCAAAGCCAACAAATTGGCAATAGGAAAAAGAGAGCAAGAGAACTCCGAACCAAAACAATAACAGTAAAGTGAAAAGCAGTCTTAAGAGCAGCTGAGCAAATTAAGGCAGCTACAAAACCCAAAACCTCAGCTCAAACTGGTGCACGAAGATCAGCAACAAAAATCCCGACAGCAGAAACTACAAAAACAGCTTCAAACACGAAAGCAGAACAGTCGACACAACATCAGAAAAAACAACAGGAACAACAAAAACAACCGTCTTGGGTTCAACCGATTAATACTTTCAAAATGGAATCAAAGGAAACAATCGAATTATGTAAGTCTGCCATAGGCAACAATTTCTTTATAAAACGCTTAAGTATAGATAGAGATGTAATTCCGTGGAAAAAAAACTGACTGACTGACTGAGAAAAAAGCTCAAAGACAAAGAGTATGAAGAACTCACTTTCGTAGGGGTTAAGCAATTTACGATGGCTAGACAATAATCGCAGGAATACGCTCTAGGTAGGGATGGGCGACGAAAAAGACCCAGCTTTCGTGCGCTTTATGCAAGAACTCGGGACACACCGCATTGTCGGGCTTGCCCTAAGTTCTAATACATAAAGAGTGTAAATCTGGCCCGGCAGCAAAAGACGGAGGTTTAACGCCCACCTGTATTCATTCAAACGCCAGCTGTCACTCCTCAAATCACCTACGCTCAAATGGCGGTAGGTAGAGGAAGAACTGTACAGCAAGCTAAAGTTGTTTCTCAGGCATCAGCGTGTAGGGTACCTGAAGCTGCATATGACATGCTAGGTATCATGCTCTCTATCCAAGGGCAGATGGGTCAGCTTCAACGTCGAATAACAGAACAAACCACGCATGTGAACCAAATCTTTGCGCTGTGGGCGTACCTAACAAACCTCCAGTCGTAATGGGTACGAACAAGGTAGAGCAAATTCTTAAGGTCCTTCCGTTGAATGTAAATTCACTGATAAGAATCGAACGAAGAGCCACGCTTTTCAAGTTGCCTAAAGACGAAGCCCCCGGTGTACTTTTAATAAGTGAAATTAAGCTTACCAAAAATTGCAAAACGAAGCACAGAGGGTATGAAATAGCAGGAAGAAATCGACCCAACTCCAGATTGGAAAAATAATATACCGCGCTATAGTTTGTGTTTCGATATATCGCGGTTTCAAGGAAACAAGTGAGAGTTTTTCACCGTATTTCTATGAACATGATGTCATGAGGTTAAGAGAACGTATCGACGCAGCACATTACATTAGATTGTGGGTCACTAGCAACGTTTCTTTCAGCCCGTTCACCAAATGTACGTCAAGAACGATAATCTTGGGACTTCAATTCCCGCAAAAGCTGCATCCTGTAACCACGCAAACGAAGATCCTTACGCAATATTTTTCATAAAGTGGATGGGCACCAACAATCGACATTTTTGGGATGTGTATTATTGTAAAGAGTTTGCGCATATATAAAATAGTGACACGAATGTACGAGTACCAGGGCAGCATTTTAAGGACTTCTCCGGTTATCAGGTCGTATCCGGGAGCTTTTTTCGGTTTTAAGTTTCTTACAATATTCCTTAATTCAGCAAGAGCTGTGTTTGCTGTTGTAAGGTTATCAGACACCCTTTCTGATATACTAGTATAGTGTACTAGTGTTTGCCCATCAAATGGCTCAAAAGTTTTTTCTAGATGATCCGTGAAGAGCTCCACTTTCTCCCTATCCTCCTTCGCCCATCGTTGTTATCCATTTTAATTGCTGGCGCTGGGGTTTTGGGCCTTTTGAAGCCTTTAAATGCTTTCCAAAGCGAGTAGTTCGTTTATTTTCCTTCAGTCAAGTTAACGACATATTTATTTTTCGCGTGCTTTCCTCTTTTCTCTTACTATTTCCTTTATCTCTGGCAGGTAATTTGTGCTATTTTTCGCCGTTTTTTGTCGTTGATGAGGTGTGTTGTTCTACGCAGCACATTGAACGATTTCAACGAAGGAGTCAACTTCGATTTCAAGTTCAAGTTGTGATCTTATTGATACGTTTAATTCCACGTTATCTTCGATTTCTTTCCTGAATCCTTCCCAATTGGTATTTTTCCCGAAGAATGTTCGGAGGTAAGATCGAAGCTTTCATCAACTTTATATAATTGTTGTAGATTCCTTTAAAAACGAAAAATTGAAAAGTTCGGGTATTTTCATTGTGTCTGTCGGCCAATAATACGGCTAACCCGTTGAACGGAAGTCACAGTTGTGTTCCATACCAGCTTCATAGACCAATTTACCTTTTTGGAAAACACATCTTGAGCCCCAAAAAGTGTGTTTAGCATTAAAGTCACCGCCAGTTATAAAAGCAGATCCAAGCGTTACCTTGGATCGCGGAAAGAAGTAAATGGCTGAAATGGTAAAGAAATTGCGTTCGGTTTTTACGCGCACGGCAATTAGTTACACAGGCTCGCGCTCTATTTTTATATCTTCGTTATGCTCGATCGTCTATTTGATTTATAAGGAGGATCCGCCTCTAGCATTTTCCGATGGGTGATACGCTTAGTTATCCTTAAAACTCCTTATTCTTGCGCGCGACCCATTTTTCAAGTGGATTTCGGAAATTAAACAAACGTCGATATCATTGATACAAAGAAATAACACTAATTCATTGAGTTTGTCTGAAACGCCGCCAAGTAAGTAATTTTAGTTTTCCTTTCTTTATTTTTTTCGATTTTTATTGAACGTATTTTTAATCTTTGTTAACTTTTTGAAAATAAATTCATTTATTTTGTTTTGCTGGTGCAAGTTTCGCAAGTGCAATGGGAAAAGATGTAGAGTCCCCTGATTCATGGGCCCTTTTAAAATGTAGTTTTGTGGCTTGGGCATATGTTAAATTGACCGATAGTTTACGTGTAATGCTAGACATTCTTTCTTCAGACATTTTCGCCTTAATGTTTTTAATAACAGAAACGTTTGGTTTTTCTTTTATTTCCGTCATTTTATCGAGTCTTTGCTTTTTTCGGGGCACAGATTTTGAGGGTTCGTTTTGCGCCCTGAGCAACTTATCTCGTCTGTTTTGCAGCTCTCTGGTTAATTCACATCCTAATAGCTACATGTTTCCCTTTACAGTTGACACAGATCGCAGGGTTTGGTCTGCTTACAACACAATCTTTGGCAATACGCTTGCGTGTGGTTAAATCTCTGGCAACGTTTGCACTGCGGAATTAATTTTGTGTTTTTACGCAAAGTCTTAGTTTTAGTAACGATATTGAAGATTGCTTTTATGTCGTATATTTTTTGATATTCTCTGTTTTTTCAAATGTTAGCATGAAAAAAGGGATGCCACGTTTTAGCTTTACTTCCCTCCCTTCTAATTTCTTTTTTTCACGCTTTTCAACGTTTACTACGTCAACGATTTTGAATCCCTTGACTCGCAGTTCACTAACGAAATCCTCGTATTGGCCTTTCGCATTTATTCTCGAAAGTGTACCATTGGATTCTTTCTGTATTTAACTTCCGAGACAGTAGGCGATAGTTGTTACATGCTGTTATCGGGGATCAAACCGTAAAACCAATCCACCAGATGAGTACGATGTCAACAACAACAACAGCAGCTATAACAAAGAGGAGGAGAAAGCTAAGCCCAACTCTAAACCTCGTAAAGCGCACTTTCCTTTCCACTTCTACCGAAAAGCTGCCTGGTAAAGTAAGGGAAGAGGCGCCAACAATAATGGCAGCAGCTGAGTTAGATCAGGAGGAAGTTCAAGCAATTAACGGTGGCATCAAAGAGCTACAACAAAGAGTGCTGTCGAATAAAACCAAACAAATGGCACGAAGAGAGAATGAGCAACATCAACAGCTCTTGACCTCGCAGCAAAAATCTAAAAAAAACAAGAGAGGCTAAACAACAACAAATATACAAAAAGCAGAACAAATTCTAATGAACAAACAAGTACAGTCAAAACAAAAAATATACAACATACAATATATAACAACAACAGCAGCAGCAGAAGCAAAACAACAACAACAACAACAGTAGAAACTGCGACAACAACAACAGGAGCAGCTGAAACAGCAACGGCAGCAGCATAAACAACAGCAAAAACAAAGGGTTTCACCTATAAATACTTTTAGGATGGAACTAAAGGGCAAAATTGAACTGTGTAAGTCGGCTATAGGCTCCAATATTTTCATTTAAAGGCTTAGTATAGATAGGCATTATAGGTCTGCATGAATACATTCATTTGCTCTCTCTGTTCACTATTCAGTGTCATTATTCAACCAGGTGTGCAGTGAATTAGTGTAACACACCACAAAAGACCAGGTACTGTGCAATACTCGGTTACTTAATATCAAACATGAGTACATTGTTTTCTTTCTCTCCCACGCTTTGTATGCTTGATCTGTTTGGTGAGAGTAAATCGGGTGCACTGTTATCAGTGCAAAATACACTGAGTACACCGAGTACACTGAGTGCTCTGAATGAAACGGCTGCAATAATTCAGAATTCAAAGAACAAAAGTTAGCAATCTTTAATCGAATTTGAATGTGAACTACGTGAAAAGGGTGTTATAATAAGGGCGGCCAAACTTTGACAGTGTATGAGGTTATAGTTATAGTATTCGTACAGTACAGCCTTAGAGGTTATAGTAATTAATGTTGGGCAAATTATTATTAAGAAATACTGTGTTGAAAAGCGGGTGCAAATTTTACTATTAAAATATTTAGTTCGAGCTACGATCCATGTTGAATCGTTTCGTCGCTTGGCCGACAAATTTAAATGAACTGGATAAGTAAAGAATTATGTTAGTCTGTTCTAAGTCTAAATCTAAGGCAGCCTATTCCTTCTCGCGCCAGAGAACTTGACCTATCGCAGACGTAAACTTGGCGAATTTTGCTTCGGGACTTAGGTCTGCACTTGTATAAAATTCAATTGTCACAAAAACATAAAGGCAAGAGACCATAGCCAGCATCGAACATTTGCTAACTGGGCTTTGGAAAAGTTGTAAATGGACTCCAATTTTGGATGGAAAATCCTCTTCAGCTTCGAGCCCATTTTTGCAAAAATTGCTACAAAATTGTCGCATTTGGGGAGACAACAATCCACACGAAACCCATCAGTTGCTAATGCTTTGAAAAAGGTCATTGTTTGGCGTGGATTTTGTTTTATTGACTCGTAGTTCTATCAAAATAAAGCTGGCACCATCATAAAGGTTTTCGGTGAAAGGTATAGTGGGGATAAAGTTGGAAGATATGATCCCAATGACGAGTGGTTCTACACCACTCAGCGATTGCAGAAGAGGCTCTGCACGACAAGTTCGATAGCATGGTTATCTTGATTTTTGGCAACGTCAACTGGCAATCAAGTTGTGTGTTTTAATGTCATGAGACTTCTTTGTTTCGGGTCGCGTAAAATCACGCGGTTGTGTGGATAAGCCACAGACTATGCATGCTTTAAAAGCCAACATAGCCAATGCCATCAATAATACTGAGCCCAATTTATGCGGTCATCAAAATTTACGTCGCGCACCCAGAAAAGCCGTGGTGGTCATTTGGTGAATATCACATTCCATATAAAATGCAACAATATATTCGCATATGAAAACGTAAATGTAATTTTTCATGAAGATTTTGATGTCTTGCAGTAGTGGCACCTCCATTAAGTTGAATTACCATTTTTCTTTAAAGTTAGTTGCAAAATATTAGCTACGCCAGCAAGTAGTGCTGCTTTCTGAACGCGTCTTTTCTCCAGCCAGAATGTTAGTTTCAGATAAAAACGTTGTTAAATTGGACCCGATCCAGTTTTGGTTAATCAAACAATGTTTCTATACTCCAATATAAACCAAATAAAAATTTGTAAAAACCTCAAAGAACTGTCATATAAAATATTGAAAACAAATAAATCTAATTTGTTTATTTTATTACAATTACAAACCTATTGTCATCATTCTGCCTTTTTCTATTGCCCCTCCTTTTACTAATCGCCATTTCCCATTATTCTGTCATTTAAAAAGTTCGCATTTTCTTCGCAACAAACATAAGTAAATAAATTAATATTTGGTGTACTCGGTGTAGGTACTCGGTGTACTCGATGAACTCGGTGTGCTCGGTGTAAGTACTCGGTGTACTCGTTGTACTCGGTGTACTCAGTGTACTCAGTGTAGTGTTCACTTTTTTTATGGGTACCTATTTGTGAATACCCGTTCTTTATGAGTACACTGCACTAAGTGCTTAGTTCAGAATTGGTGCAATGTTCACACAGTAATCAGGTATCAAGCGATTCATTCATTTTAGTTTTCAAGCTGTTAGAGTAGTAATGAAGTGTACCTGAAATAAAATGAATGTCTTGGAACTGGTTTCAAGACCTCTGATAGACATGCGATCCACTGTAATACACAAAATAAAAAATTTACTTAGAGATTCGACGACGGAGTTCTTCTCCTTCACCCCGAAGGAAGTTGAGCTGCAAAAAATGCTGCTGCGGGGGGTAGAACCGTCACCTTATCCGGAGGAGTTCCTCGCACTGCTCAAAGAGAAAGAGTGCGAAGAGCTCATGTTCGTAGGGATCAAGCCGTTCACCACAGCAAGAGCCAAAAGGGAGAAACGGAAACTACCGTTCTTCCTGGTTCAGCTAACTCACGATAGCAAACTGGTTGGTCTAAGGAGTTTCAAAGCCCTAGACTACCAGATTGTACACTGGGAAAAAGTAAAAAGGCACGAAAACATTTTGCAATGTGTTCGCTGCCAAAGGTTCGACTACGCCGCGTCGAACTGCAAAATATAGCCTCGATGTGTCAAGTGTGGTAAGAACCACAACTTAGAAGAATGCGCTCTAGGAAGGGATGGAGCGTCGGAAAAATCCAACTCTCTTGCGTTTTATGTAAGAATACGGGACACACCGCAAACTATCGGGGTTGTCCCGAATTCCAGTACATAAAAAGAGTAAATCTGGCTTGGCAGCAGAAGGTCGAAGTAATCCGGCCATCTGTTCAAATACAAACACCAGCCGTTACTCCCCGGCAGGCGGCAGGTAGGGGAAATACGGCACAGCAAGTGAAGGTTGCTTCTCAATCCCCAGTGCCTAGAGCACCGGAACCTGAACCTGACATGCTAGCTATCTTGCTCTCTATAAGGAGGCAGATGGCTCAGCTCCAACGTCAAAGAGCTGAACAAGCTACGCGCGAGGATCAAATCTAAGCACTGCTGCCGGGACTAACGCACCTATAGCCTTTATGGGTACGTACATGGCGGACCAAGCCCTGAAGGTCCTTGCAGTGAATGTTAATTAGGATTGAGCGAAAAGCTGCACTTTTCGAGTGGCTTGAAGATCAACCCCGTTGTGCAAAAATAAGCTAACAAAAAGACACAACATGAGGCACAGAATGTATAAAATAATGCAAAGAAGCCGACCCAACTTCGTATAAGGAGGAAGCGTTGCAATCTTCGTAAGAAAAGGTATACGTTGTAAGAGAATATACAGTCGTATAGTGAGTAGGTTTAAAGTGCTAGAAGCATGCATCATGTATATCCCTCTCCGCAGTGGGACGCGGTTATACATGGTGTCCTTTTATGTACTTTAGCCTACTCAATCCACACCATTCATCTCAGAGCTCGAAACACTTTTCCGATTTCTGAGACTGGAATTGGAGGAGAACTCTTTCATTATTGGCGGATATTTCAACGCCAAACATAGAGATTGGGGAAATAATACATCAAACACTAGAGGGAACCTTCTATTCAATTAGTAGGGTCAACACAGTGTGATGTATAGACTCAGCCTAAAGGCGACGGGTAGTCCGTCGTTTCCTAGACAGAGCTCCTATTTAGATCTCCTGTTGTTCGACACAAGGATACAACTGACAGGTAGTAACCAACAAACTGTAAACTGTCTTCGCACTTTTGTGAATGACAGTGACCATTGCGGTCTTAGTTTAAAGGCATTTCTACAACTATAGTAGAGTGCGTTGGACACACTTCTCCAGGACACTGACTAGGGCACTCTCCTCGAATTCGCTCCACTCACCGTCCGACAGAAATCTGTCAAACGAGGAGATTGACAGGTACCTAAAACTATCAAACGAACAATGGACAAAACGATACCACGGTATCAACATACTGACAACGAAAACCCATTCCGCAACCCATTCTTGACTCCTGTCAAGACTAAAAACCTTATATAGTTTTCTGATAGATATAACCCGAAGATTATGTCATTACAGTCGTCGATCAAAAACCTTCAAACGTTAATAAAAAAAAATTACAGGGGTTCTGTAAGTTTGTATTGGAACAACAGAATTCGGGCTGTAAGCTACAGACACTCGAATATGTTCCCGAAAATAAATAAAATATTTCGGAGGAAAGATCAAAACTACATTTCATGTCTTAAAATCGCCCGAACAACAGACAACGAATGCATACTCTTAACAGCAGACCAAGATCCAAATGAGGCTGTCGATGATGACAACTTCTTTGTAATCGAAGATCCGCAGGAGACGGCAGAGGCTATAGGAGCGACTTTCGAAGGAAGAGCTTCAAACGATCTTCGACACAATTAGAAGTAAGAAACCAGTGCTTCGACATCTCCCACTAGAAGCGGTGAACATTTATATCACCCTGTTTAACAATGCAATAAATAATCCACATTATCCAGCGCACTGGAAAACTGCGGTGGTACATCTCATCCCCAAAAGGGATAAAGACACCTCCAATCCGATGAATCTCTGGTCGATCAGTCTGCTTCCAAACATCTGTAAGGTTTTCGAAAAAGTCATCAATAGAGTCCTGATAAAATGGGTTGAGGAAAAAAATGCCAGTGTGATTGAATTGAAAAAGGCCTTCGATACCGTGCGGTTAGAGGGACTCTTCTACAAGCTGAACAGACTGGGCATGAGTAAACCACTGCTGTATATTCTTTTCAATATGCTAACAGATAGACAGTTCATTGTGAGGAACGGGGATGTGACTTCTACTGGTATATTTCACATTAAAAACGGTCTGAAAGAAGGTGCGGTCAAATCGCCAATCCTTTTCAACATTTACAAAAGTTATCTGATAGGTTCACTTCACCATGCCATAGCGTACGCAGACGACTTAATCGCGTACAAGTTAATTCCAAAAATTGAGGTTCTAAATATTATTTTGCAACGTAACTTCGATAAAATTGAACGATATTGCGACGACTGGAAGTTGAATACCACCTTACAGAAGTCGGAAATCATTCTGCTTAGGACGCCTTTGTTTGAGGCCTCTGCGGATACCAGAATGAATTAGCAAAAGATTCAGATCATTGGACAACACGGACGGCCACTTGTTTGTCGAAATGTGATCAGATACCTTGGGATCTGGCTAGATCAATATCTGTATTTTAAAAAACATATCGATGTTGCTCTGGCCAGAGCCAAAGGTGCTTTTGCCCTTTAAAAGATACCAATTTATAACAGGCAACTCGATGCGAGGGTAAAGTTGATCTGCTTCATAGCCCTTATTCGGCGTATGCTTACATTTGGTTGTCCCGTGTGGTTCAACGTGAGAGCAAGTCTTTTGGAAAAGATTCGGATGCTTGAGAGGGCTTGCCTTGGAGCTTGTCTTCGCATATACAGAACACCAGAGTATGAGTACATAAAATTCTATCCTAACGAGGTCTTGTATAGGTACAATAGGGCGAACCTAATAAGAGTGGATAATTTTGTTATTAAGTTGATTCGAAGACACATTACAAAAGCAATGACCTCGTCGAATAATGATTTCCGGGGCTTAGTACCCCAATTATTTGTATCACGAGAGGGTTCGCTCTGATGGCTTTATTCATCCAGAAGCGTTCCTCTACCTCGATGAAAAAGGTCTGATCCAGGATAGATTAGCCGTACCGTTAATCTTTCACGTCACTCGAACAGCTGCGGACAGGCAATTCAACTACGATAGAGACATCGCACATGGAGTGCGGAGCGTTTTCGGTTCAGTTGGGCGGAAGGAAGTCGCGTCATGAGGGATGTTGCTCGGCAGCGCCAACAAATTTGGGGGCTTGCGGAAGAAGGGGAAGCTCCACTAGCTAGCTTCGTTAGGGAGGAGAGTGGATGTGCCTAATTTTTGGTCATATCCGGCTTACATAGGTTTAGGTAGGGTTAAGGTAAATTTAAGAAAAAGAGTTATAAAAACCAAAAAAAAAAAAACAAATATGAAAACTAAAAAAAAAATATATATAATTTAATTCTAATTTTCTATCCCCTTTTTTTCTTAAAAACAGTAAATTCTTTTTTGATCAAATGCTCGAGAACAAAGCTGGCTAAACAACTGTACCTAGAGGTAAACAAAGCGTACGAAAATGTAAGCGTAAAAAAACAGCAATTATATTCGCAGAATCTAGCACGCACGCTTTCGGGAATCAAAGACAGTCGAAGGTTCTGGAAATTAGTTAGAACTCTCAACGGCTCTTTCAGCGCTAGGGGCTTTCAATTCGAGGCTCCCGTATTGGCAGAACATTCTGCAAGCCTATTGAATCCACCATGCTGCTTAGCAAATCTGCACTATACTCTGCCATATCGGGAAGATAGCACTCTAGACCGTGTTATGACAATACAGGACGTCAACGTGGTCATAAACCGTTGCAGTCTGAACAAAGCGCCTGGAGAAGACCGTGTTCCCTATGAGTTCCATAAATATGCTACTGAGCAATTCCTGGGAAGTCTCACTGAAGCGCATAATTGTATATTTAATACGGACGAAATGCCAGAAGGTTTCAAAAGAAATATAATTTTCCCTATCTTCAAGAAAGGGGATCCCGAAGATCCAAATAATTACAGAGGCATTTCGTTCCTGAACTCAGTAACAAATATATTCACGGGGATAATCCTAGAACGTCTGGCAGAGTAGATACGTCTAAATTACTTGCTCAGCGAGTTTCAAGCCGGTTTCAGAAGATGTTATTCGACAGTGGACTACATATTTACGCTAACAAGCATCGCACGATCTTATTTAGACAAGCGCAGTAAATTATACGCGTTCTTTGTCGATTTCAAGGTGGGTTTCGACTCCATCGACAGAAACTAAGCAACCTAGAAGTATCGAAAAGAGTGCTGGGGGCGATACGAAGTCTCTATAAGGAAAACAAAATGGCAGTATGGGATGGAAAGAAAATATCTAGCTGGTTCGAGTCAACGATGAGAGTAAAGCAGGGTTGTCTCTTGAGTCCTCTACTTTTTTCCATATTCCTAGATTACCTCACAACTTTTTTGTCTTGAAGAATTGTCTTCAATAATGTCAATATTAAGCTTCTGCTGTACGCTGATGACATCGTAATACTTGCGGAAAAGCCAACGATGATGCAATTCATGACTAACAAATTACATCAGTACTGTAGATTGTGGAACCTAAAAGTTAATGCCTCCAAATCCAAAATAATGGCATTGGGTAAATGAAGAATTTTAGAAGGTGAAGGAGTAAATTGTAGATACCTTGGAGTCATCATCACACTGAGACTTTCGTTTAATAAAGATCTGTAGGAAAAGCTAAAGGAGGTAAAAAAAGCAATAAATTCAAACTGGAAAGGCATTCTACCGAAAAAAAAACATTGTTCATATTTTGATATATAGACTGGTTGAATCTGTAATGGGGTCGATTATGTACTACGCGGCTCAGGTCTGGGGAATTTCACAGTATGAGGAAGTGGAGAAGCTGTTGAGATACTTCAAAAAGAAAATATTCCATTTACAGGTAAATGTTGGGAATGGGAAAAATATTATACGGGCAAATGAAGTCATTGCACGAATTAATGGCGTTCAAAATTGGACAGCATTGATTGGCTACACAAAATCAGCTTTAAAATATAGGCAGCAGATAGTAAATGAAGCCTTTTGAATAAAGTTATTTAAAATATAGAATTTCCTGAATTTTAAAAAAAGAATTCAAGATTTGTTTTTGTTATAATATATTGTACATAATAGAGGCTTAAAGAGTACAGTACTTCAGAGTGCACTATTCATTGCAATTATACGCAAATGAATACCCGTAATATGGGTACCCGTTTGAGAAAAACGAGTACACTACTCTTTAAATCATCTCATCATCAAAATGAGTGCAATGTTTTTTTTTCTTTTCTTTGCGTGGGTACTCGCATTTACCAGAACGGTTTCAATGTTAACTGTCAAATATACACCGAGTGCACAGAATAAAGCGAGTGCAATAATCATTGGGTTTTAGCGTCCACTAAGTGAAGGTTAATGAAAACTTTCATTTTATTAGCTATGAACATATGTATATGTGTGCATATAAATAATTTCACGATTTAACAAATGATTCTGATGTTTCAATGCTAAGCAATACCACCTCGTTAGATAATTCAGCCATCAAAACCAAAATTGCACATGGTGAGCTAAGAATAAACAACAAAAGACTTAATAGAAAACATTAATTAATCATAAGATAAAGAAAAAAAACAGAAAAAAATAAACATTTGTTTTTAAATGTATCATGTATCATGTGCTCCCTTCTTCAATTCCATATTAAAGCGGTTCTCAGTAAATCAAGTACTAAATAGAGTACTCGTTTAAGAGAGTACTCGCTTATTAGAGTACTCGTTTATGAGTACCCGTTTCTTATGAGTGCACTACCTAATGGGTTTTGTTGAAAATGAGTACAACACTTACATAGCAATCAAACAATAGCAAATTCATTCATTTCAGTTCATAGGCTATGAGTGCACTAATAAGGTGTACTCGTAATAAAACAAATGTCTTGGAAATGGTTTCAAGACATTCATTGCAGACCTCTAGTACATAAGTTAAAGTTTTTATTAAACTCTGGCTGACGGCTATATTGTATGTATGAAATGCACTTGCGAATTATTGAATATATCCTAATACAAATAAAAAAAAAATAATAATAATGATGTGATTACACGTTTCTTCAAGTTTTCTCTTGTTCCTTGCTCATCTGAAACTCTAAAAAAACAATGGCCGCCAATAATAATTTGAATACCAATCTGGCTCCGATAACTTGGCTAGCACTCCCTTAACCTTTCGATCCGATTGGGACAATACATCCCAAAAAAATTTGAAAAATCCTACTGGGACAATTTAGTAAGGAAATTACTTGCAGTTGGCTTTTTTTCGGTGTTTTTGAATGAAACTTTAATATCGCGTTATCCATGCGGTGTTTTTAAACTTCAGTTCTTGGTAATTGTGATTTAGTAAGCACGTGTCTCCATAATTGGTGTGTAAATTCATTGTTTTTTGGCTATAACTTGATGTAAGTTTTATAATTTAAACTTTCTTGTAGATTTTAATAACAAGTAATTTATTATAAATAAATATTGACTTATAGTGATACTACAATAAAAAAATTAATATTAATTGTTATTTTTGTGCATTTTAATTTTTTGGGACAATATATACCAACTTAGAAAAAAAGGAATGGGATCAAATATCCCAAGCGATGACAGCGCCCCTAGTGAAAAATAAATAAAAACGAACGATACAACATTTCCTTTCATTTAATATTTCCTAGACAGCAAATTCAGATTTCTTTCGGGGCATTTTCGGTTCGAAAGGGTTAAGTATCCGGTTTATGCGCTCAACCTGACCATTTGCCTGGGGCGAAGCTACTGCAACTTTTACATGATTTACACTACGTTCCTTAAGAAAATTTTAAAACTCGCGGGAGTAAAACAAGTCTAGGACGACTGTAATAGTTAAAGCACAACAAACCTCTTTTGTACTAGTTGATTTGACTGGATAGAGTCGAACAAATTTTGTGAATGCATCAATAACTACTAAAACATGCTTTCGGCTAGATGCAATCGACGGCAGTGGACCAAAATAATCGATATGAACCGTATCGAATGGAATTGGTTTCTTCGGTATATTATATAAATTATGTTCATTTGATCGGGCTGGTATTGAATATATGATGCACAATTTTGTATAAAGAGTTCGGTTTTATGCCGCATATTAGAAAACCAGTAATTTTTCCGAAGTTTATTGTAATGCTGGAGCGGACGGCCTGACTGCCGAGATCTTCAAAACGGCAGGCGATGACTTGGTGAGAAGCATACACTAACTCATCTGTAAAATATGGTATGGCGAAAGTATGCCCGATGAATGGAACCTTAGCATTGTTTGTCCGATCCTCAAGAAAGCAGACCCTCTGAACTGCGCCAATTACAGAGGCATCAGTCTCCTTAATATTGCATACAAGATCTTATCTGCCGTATCGTGTGAACGCCTGAAGCCGTTCGTCAACAACCTGGTAGATTCATATCAACGTGGCTTCAGGCTAGGAAAGTCCACAGCAATTCTTGAAGAAGACCCACGAGCTTCAGATCGATACACACCACCTATTCATTGATTTTAAGGCCGCGTATGACAGCATCTATAGACACGAGTTATACAGAGCAATGTCTCCCTGCCAAACTCGTCCGTCTGTGCAGGATGGCGATGGAGAATGCATGCTGTTCCATCAAGATCGGTATAGATCTCGCCGAGACCTTTGATGTCCAGAAAGGATTTAGACAAGGCGATGCGCTGTCATGCGATTTTTTCAACATCATACTTGAAAGAATAGTGCAAAACTCACGAGCCAACACAAGAGGCACAATCTTTCAAAAGTCCGTCCAACTACTTGCATACGCCGACGATATTGACATAATCGGGAGAAATCAGAGTGATGTCAGTGGTGCTTTCGCGAGTATTGAGACAGAAACGACGAAAATGGGTTTAGCGGTCAACGAGGGCAAGACCAAGTATATGCTGTCAAGCAAAAAGGACAACCAATACCGACGTCTCGGGCAGAACGTCACCCTCGATAGATATAACTTTCAGGTAGTTAAGGACTTTGTCTACCTTGACTCCGCTATAAATACAGGTAACGACATCAGCGCTGATACCAAACAGATAATAACTCTTCCCAACCGCTGTTTCTTTGAGCTATGAAGGCACTTGAGTAGCAAAGCCCCCTTTTGGACGACAAATGTTACAGCTAGCCAGGGATCGAGCTGGCTGGAGACGCTTGTTGACTGAGGCCCTGGTCCACCCGGACTGTAGCGCCACTGTAAGAAGAAGAAGAAGGAACGTCGAAAGACGTATATATTAAGAATTATGTTTAACTTAGAGTGTCCGCATGAGGCCAGTAATACAGAATAAGATAATTTTAAGTTGTAAACTAATTCGTAAGCTTTTTTTTTGTCTAGAATTTAAGGTTTATTTAATGAAATGAAAAAAAAAAGCAAATTAAATGGAAGTGAAATGATTCTTAGTCTTTGCGTTATTAAGCCTTTTGGCAACATTCATACACATTTTTCTATTTTTCTGTCATTTTTTTGATCCATATCAATAATTGTGGTTATACTGTCACAGAGGAAAATCACCGCTAATAACAATTGATGCTTACCAGGACGAATGGCTAATAAGGAAAAACAAAATAACTCTAACATCAAAGCACGAAAATAAATCATCATCTAGGACCAAGAGGGAATTTAAGGAAAATGTTCAGCATAAAAAAAGTTGTATGAAATGGGACATAAGTGTTTTTTTTTTCATTTCTAACACAATATTATTTTTATCAATCAATATAACGAAATAAATAGCAATTAACATTTTTACCATTTTCAAATTGAAAGTATTATATTTCAATAAATTATAATTTTTTAATAAATGAAAATAAAATAACGCTTTTCAACTTCAACAAATTACAATCTTAAGCATAATTTTAGTATTTTTGATACCAAGTCTAATCCTTGGTAATATTGTTCATACTATTAAATACACCCGTTTTTAATGCCATATTAAAAAAAAAAGACATGGCTTTCTGTATATTAAAATTTAGCTGCATAAGTGAAAATAATTAGTATACTCAGCTTCGTGTGCTTTGACGGTTAATTTTATTCTGCTTTCTGTTTTTTTAGATTCGATTAAGATTTTATTATTACCGCCTAATATGTATTTACAATTGGCTTACAATTATACTTATAACTAGAAAATTAAAAAAAGGGGCCCGACGTATATATATAAGATTAATGAAGGATAAATTTTATTCCGCAAACTAAATTAAAATTACAATTAAACAATATTCTAGAAATTAAAGTATTAGTAAACAAAATTTAACAACATTCTAGTAAAACTTTAATTAGGAAAATTACGAATCTGGTGTGTGATGAGTCTGTCCACAGTCACGGATTGGATGAGAAAGAACGAAAGAAAACGTCGTCGTCGATTAGGCTGGAAACTTTGCTTGGAGTTCCGCCAAGAATTCTGCTAACAATGCTGCCAAAAGTATTGCCAGGAATGTTAAAGTGTCTGACTTTTAGTCTTGAATCCCATTCGACCATCCTGGGGAATCTTCGCCTCTTGAAGGTTCACTTATAACCAGAGATTCGCCGTCATTATATGTTTTTTTGCTTGTTAAGAGAATACCTACTTCATCCGAGTAGCTCTCCGTACACTTAGGTCCTTCATGTTCACCTTCCTTTTGAACATGATAACGGTCTGATCCTTTAACTGCGATAATATGGTATGGTCCCATAAATTTCGGTCGAATTTTTAACCCAACACCAAATTGGACGATTGCCACTAAATCACCAACTTGATATCGTCTTGCTTCTCTTCTGTTTTTATTAAAATTTCGTCGATTCTCTTCTTGCATCTTTCGAATTTCGCTTTTCGCTAGTCGTCTTAGTAGTCCTCTGGTGTCCTCGAATTCCTGCTGATATCATCTGTTCAGTTGAAGCTGCTATAACGGTTGAGTGGAGACGTTCCATCTGTCCATTGCACCATGGGGTTCCTACGGTCATAAAGTGTAACTGTATATTATGATCTTAACAATTAGTTTTAAAACTAAAACAAAAAACACTGTGGGGCTGGCAGCCCAGTATCGGCCATGGCCTAGCTTCTTGACACTCATTTGTGTTGCTCATGTTTTCATTTTTGTCACATCTGAGCGGGGCCTACGGTTTATCGCCGAATCCGAACGGCACTCCTTATAAGCTTTTTCGTAGGCAATTTTACTTTCGGGAGTATGCCATTGCCCGCCGAAAGGGTGATGGCGATTTGAAAAATTGTTGGTGACCCAGCCAAGAATCGAACCCAGACTATCTGCGTGATAGTCCAATGAGCTAACTATCGCGCCATCGACATCGCCAGTTTTAAAACAATTTGAGATAAATGCTCCTCCTTTGTCGGCTATTATTCTGTCTGGATTGCCAAATGTTTCTGCTATCACACTTAACTTTTGTACAGCTTCTTCACTATTTAATGTTTTCGTTGGAAACAACTAGCAAAACTTTGTTGAATCTATCTATAATTTTTCTTTGCAGACTGCATCGGACCCAAGTGGTCTAGGTTTAACGTTTCAAGTGGCTTTTTTTCTTTTGGTATTGGTCGCTTTTTCCTGATTTTCTTTCGGCTAAAATGCATCGTACGCAATTAGCTATGTGGTTAATTATTCTTCTTTGTAAGTCCGGTATGAAAATTTCCTTTCCGGGATCTCCTGCATTTTTCTGTAATGGAAATGACCTTTTTCGTGGGTTTCCCTGATGATTCCGTTTATCATACTATCTGAAACTACAAAAACAAGGTAGTTATTCAAATTCTTACAAAGTATTCCATTATTTATAGGTAAAGTATAATCCTTTTATGACCTCTCTTTCAAAATATCTGCAATTGCTTTTAAACGATCATCGTTTTGTTGAGAACTTGCCAGCCGTTTGAGGAATTCGCTGTTACTCGATGTGCATATCACAATTGGATACCGACTTAATGCATCTACGTGCATCATTTTAGATCCACTTCGGTGTTCGATTTTGTATTTGAATTCTTAAAGAAGTACTGCCCATCTCGCTAGTATTGTGGTAAAATCCTTTTTGCGCATTGTGCATTGATAACACTCTGTTATCAACTTAAGCTTCTGACCTTTAAATCCTTCATGGCTGCAATTTGTGGTTCCTCCATTTTAAAACGAGACGTTTTCTTGAGCATTTCACTGAGTAGCCTGGCTTTCATGGCATAGTTCGGTATACGAGTAAATTTGCGAAAGAAGTTAGCTGCACCAAGAAAATTTTGAAGTTGCTTGACTGCTGACGCAATAGGAAAATTGATCACTGCTTCCATATTTAAAGTAGATGGTGATATGCTGCCGCTGTGAACGTGATGTACAAGGTACTCAATGTAACTTTTCAATAGTTGGCATTTCTTCCACTTTATTTTTAAGCCATTTTTCGATGCAACTTTCAGTACCCTGTTCAATATCTCAATTCCTTGTTGTATTGTCAATGATAGAATGATAATATCATAGAATGATTATATCATCGATGTAAACTATAATAAAGCCTGAATTAATTAAATCTTTAAGACCGAAATAATTTATTTTTGAAAGACATGCGATGTCTTCTGCGATCCTTCTATTTATCACATTGTATTCTAGGTTAAATTCTAGGTTAATTATATTACTTACGTTAATGTCCGTTTCCATTGAAGTGTGCATCGAAGCAAGTGTTAGGATTTCTTCCTCGCAATCTGGTTTTTTGTGTCCATATTTATTGCATCTAAAACATTTAGGTCCCTTTTCTTTCTGCGGACAGCTGTAATGTTAATGCTTATTTGACCCACAATTAAAACAATGCCGTTGATTCCTAAAGCGCTCGTTTTTATTGGACACCTTTGGTTGCGGCTCGCCTTTTTTCTCCACCACGTGTTTCACATTATTATCTTTTTGCACTTTTTCGAATACTTTTCCTTTAAGTCATAAATATCTTTTGCACGATATAAAATCACTTTTTTGCTAGACAGATCATCGATTCCATCGATAACATAGCTAACAACAGACAGCTGTTCGACTTCTGCTTGCAAAGCAATGTCAAGTATATGGTACAAGTACTCACAAATCCTTCTTCTTACTTCTTTCTCGAAGTCATGCTTGCACTTCAGCACTTGTTAATTTTGATTGAAATTCATTTAAAATAGCAACTTTAAGTTCATGATAATTACATAAGTGGTTTTGGCTCAAGTTCAATATATAATTTAGCAGCGCCACTAATAGATTTTTTACAAAATATGTACCTCTGAAGGTCATTCCAATTAAACGAATTTGCGTATTGCTCAAATTCTAATATCCATTTTTTGACACTTTCAGTTTCGGCGCCAGTGAATTTCCTTAAAACATTTTCCACATCGGAAAAATTAATCTTCACTGCACTTTCGTTATCAAAGGCCAAAGCACGTGTCGAGCTTCGAAATGGTCCACAGAATCGCCACTACGTTGGATTCTTCTCTGCTTTCTTTTGTTCATCTTATTAAATCCAAATTTTCACACGACCCACGTTGTAAGAGGAGCTTATCACCACTGCTGCCTTTTGTTTTCCTGGTATTTTCAACTATTTAATGTCGTTTAATTTTGGGTTTTGTTTGTTAGAAAAACTTAAAAGTTTGGGAGATGGTACCCCGGTTGAGCCCCCATATAAGATTAATAGAAGACAAATTTTACTCCACAAACTAAATTTAAATTACAATTAAACAATATTTTAGAAATTCAAGTATTAGTTAGGAAAATTAAACAATATTCTAGTAAAACTTTAATTAGGAAAATTACGAATCTGGCGTGTGATGAGTCTGTCTACAGTCACGGATCGGATGAGAAAGAACGAAAGAAAACGTCGTTGTCGATTAGACCGGAAACTTTGTTTAGAGTTCTACCAAGAATTCTGCTAACAATGCTGCCGAAAGTATTGCAGGAAATGTTAAAGAGTCTGGCTGTTAGCCTTGAATCCCATTTATATTGATAGGAATACATTGTGTTTTACAATATGTTTGGTAACTTAATCTATTACATGTTTAATAAAAGAAATTTATTTATTTTTGCAATGAAAGCCTTATAAACTGCAAATTTAGCCTCGGTAATGTCCGCTAGTGTTATTTTTGTAGAACGGGGTTACTTTGCTGTGGATGATGTCTTTAAATTCTGGATTACGATGGCCCTCACCTTAAGGTATTTATGGTCGGGATGCAACGGTTGCTGAAGGAGCTCCTCTGCTTTCTGTTTCGAACCTTATAACTATTTATACTACTGACGCGCTGGCAAGATATCTTATTTTCTAAATACAAATGAATATACTGCTATTTTTAGGATTTACTGATACATTAGTTTCCTTGTCGCACCTAAATAAACATCGCTTTGTTTGTGAGAGGTTGTAATATACACGAGCCAGCGCACACTGGATTAATTTTACCCGGGGTTTAACCGGGGTATCTTTTACTTCAATCGCATACGGGATGAATATTTCGGGGTAAACTTGTGCATACATATAGGTATTAACCGGTTTTGTTTGTACATAGTTATGTTTCTGATAATTTTCTTTACCCTTAAAATTGAAAGCTTATGTGTGTATTGGTTTTACCCCGATGTTCAACCGCTTCATCTCGTTATGTTTCCTCGATAACGACGTGGATGCCGCTGCTGATATGATCACAGACACTATTCTCTTTGGAATGAGATCCTTTATCCCTCACTGGATGAAGAGTATCAGACCAAAGGAAAAGGCGTGGTACGACTCGAGCTATAAAGAGGCTGCCAGGTTGATAGAAATGTTTTTTCGGTCCTATTAGACCAACCCCACAGAGAAAAACTGGAAAACATTCAAACGAGCCAGAAATGACTGCAACGCCTTTCTGAAGCGTGTGGAATTTGTATACGACCAAAAACTGAGGAAAAAGATACTACAATGTCCCAAATATAATAAACATTTTTGTTCGTTCGTCAAAAACATAAGAAATTCTGCCTCATCCTCTATTCCAACGCTCCATCCAGCTGTCAGCTCTTTGGACAGAGCCAATCTACTTGCTGCACACTTTACGGCCAGCTCAACGCTTCCAGATTGTGCTTTGTCTCCGCCTACACTTGTGTGCGTCGAATCTTCAATGGGGCGAATTTACTTTCGCTCTAGTGTAGTAGCAAGAGTACTTAAGACCTTAGTGTCAACAAATCCGCTGGTCTTCTGAAGAGGTATTGTTCTACGCTGGCAAAACCACTGCGTAAGCTTTTCCATCAATCCTACTCTTTAGGACTCTTTCCGAGCAGATGGGAAACAGCATTTGTTCAGCCCGTCCCTTAAAGGCGAATCTTCTTCTATCTCCTAATACAAACCCATTGCACTCACGTTCCTTCTTTCCAAGGTCATGGAAACGCTGATAAATCGTCACATCATGAAATATCTCGAAACACGAAAACTTCTTAATGACCGGCAGTACGGTTTTCGCAGCAACAGGTCCACTGGTGATTTGATAGCATGTCTCACCGAAGAGTGAAACCAAAGCTTACATTAATCTGGCGAAGCAAGATAGTTGCACTTGATATTTCTAAGGCATTTGACAGAGATTGGAATCAGGCTCTTTTTCGAAAGCGCGTGCTTTTGAGATCGACGACTCTCTTCTTTAATGGATTAGAAATTACCTTTCGGAACGTTCAATTCAAGTTGTCGTGGATGGTTTCAGGTCTGAAATTCACAAAATAAATGCTGGTGTACCCCAGGGATCCAATCTCTTGTCTGCTACTTCTAATCCAATTTACTCATTTGCTGACGACAGTACTCTCTTTTATATTTGTTCCCGGACTCACATCCCTGCTCTTCAGCTGAAGAACGGGAACGGCAGCGTATGCTAAGCTCATTAAATTCCGTTATAAACGGCATAACCAATTGGTGAACTACCGGCAGAGTGGAATTTAATGCTTCCAAAACACAATGCTGTCTGCTGCCGCTTAAGCGAAATTAAAATACCCAGCCATTACCCTTGAATGGCACTTGAATCGTTGAAACCAAAAAACTTTCCATTCTCGGTATGTGTGTCAATGACAACTTACGTTGGAAAGACCACATATTCGAAGTCACCAAAAATGATGCGAAATGTCTAGATTTCCTTAAGCGATGTAAGAAATATTTCACCCCCTCTGATCTGGCTTCAATACTTAGGTATAAGGTTTTAGTCCGCCCAAAACTGGAGTACAATGCTCACATCTGGTCAGGTGCTCCCAAAACTTCTTTGTGCCTACTAGATAAGATTCGATTCAACTAATAGGTGATGCTAATATTACAAGGTCGACTCTCGACCACTAACGTAATGTCTTCTGTCTCACCCTGTTCTATCGCCATTTTCATTACCAGTGCTCCTCAGAAATTGCCAGTAACATTCCGCCCCTCCAAACCACCAACCGTAACACCCGTCTCGCTATGCATGCTCATCAGTACACCCTCAAGCCCACTTTTGGACGCACCCTGAAATATCGTGATTCTTTCCTAAGCCGAACAACTCGCTCTTAATTTCCCAGCCATTACAACCTTCAAACATTTAAAACCAGCGTACATCGGTACCTCTCTTTTCTCCCTCCATAAATTTCCTTCGCCGCGCTATGTTCAAACATTTTAAGGGTACATAATCCCTTGTGCGCCCGCAAATAACAAAAGCAAAAAAAAACAAAATATAGTCATCAGCTACTATCAAAGGAGGAGGAGAAATGGAGGAGAACTTTAACTATCACCTTTTAATAGCCAGGCGCATCGTTGCAAACACTTTTGGAATCATCAGCACAAGGTTTCGTGTATTACATACAACTATTAATCTGAGTCCAGACATAGTACTAGCTATTTGTTACCTCCTTACTTAAGACGATGTTGAAAAATCGCTTGACAGCTTATCGCCTTGTCGGAATCCTTTCTGGACATCAAAGGTCTCGGTGAGATCTTTACTGACCTTGATGGAGCAGCGTGCATTGTCATCCTGCAGAGGCGGACGAGTTTGGCAAGGATGCCGAAACATCGGACAAACAATGCTTAGGTTCCATTCATCGGGCATACTTTCGCCCGACCATATTTTACAGATGAGTTGGTTTATGCTCCTTACCAAGTCATCGCCTGCCGCTTTGAAGAGCTTGGCAGTCTGCTCCAGCATCTCTGTTGGACTTAAGCTTAGATATAGCTTAGATAAGTATACGATCTTATATCAAACGCTCTGTACCTCTAAAATTGATGTGTTAATGGTCTCTGAATCTTAGCTTAGCTGTCATACTCTATCTAATATGCTTGATTTCCCCAATTTCAAATTGTTTAGAAGTGACCGTGTAGATAGGGTAGGTGGGGATTTGTGTATTTATACCAAAACTTCATTGAAGTCTAAATGCGTGTAAACGTCTTTTAGGTCTGTAATTCAATTTTGTTGTATCGAAGTTAGTGCTTTGAATTAGAAAATGCTTCTGGTTTTTGTGTACTCGCCTCCTAAACGTTTTTTAGAAGAAAACATAGAAAAACTTGAAGAAATTTTACTAAAATAATTGAAAAATTTAAAAAAATTTACTTTAATGTTAAAATAATTAAGTGCAATAACACAACTAGTCTATTTCAATTTTTCTGTGATAAGTTTGGGTTATCTCTAATTAATTCTCGATACCCTACGTGTCTTAAATCTCTACATAGCCCCTCCCTGCTTGACATGTTTTTAACTAACAATACTTCAAATGTTTTTTGTTTCAATCAAATAGGTATGACTTGTGAATTTATTCATGATTTAAGTTTTTGTTCATTTAATTTCTCTGTAGACCGATCTAACTGTTTAGATCTTTTAAGGACATTCATTTTACTGAACTTACACATGCACTTTACAATTTAAATTGGCGTGATATATGTTTTACACCCAATGTTGACGAAAAAGTTAACATTTTTTAAAACTAGTCAAAACTATATGACAATTTCGTGCCTGTTGTAACTAAACGTATTAATTCTCGTCCGTGTCCGTGGTATAGGAGAGCAAGTCAATGTAAAATTAACGAGAGCGTCTTTATAAAAAATTCAAACGTAATCCGACGCTGGAAAATAGGCTTGAATATACTTCATTAAGAAAAGAAGTCACTGTCCTTATTCTGTCCTATTGTCTGTGTGTTCGTTATCTCCTAATGAAGTCAGTGAGTTTTTCTCGTCGGATGTTCCTGAACCCTCTGTATATAGTTGTAATTATGATCTGAGTACTAATGAATCGTCCTTGGATTTTCGTTTGCAATGTGTTGATGAAGTTGATGTATTATCTGATCTGCGAAATAGAGGACAAATGGTCGTCACTGAGCTAGGTCACTCTTATCCTAAAGCTGTTCGAGCGGGGGTTCCCTAAGGCTCTGTACTAGGACCTCCGTTATTCTGTCTTTTCATCAATGATATTCCAGGGATTGTTGAAAACTGCAAAACACACATGTATGCCGACGACGTAATTATATACCGTAATTATATACCTTTCGCGTCCTATTGGCTTAATGGAAGATGGTTTTGCCAGGATGATCGAAGATCTTGATAGCTTTTCAAATTGGTCTAAAGACAATAAATTGAAGCTAAACTCCATTAAGACAGTATCTATTGTATTTTCACTTCACGAATTTTGTCTTAATGATTTGTTACCTATAGTTCTTGATGGCAACCCCATCAATGCCATCAGTCCTGTAAAGTATCATGGGTTTCATATTACCTCCTCTCTTACATGCTGTGATGGAGTTAAAGATTCTCTACGGAAATTTTACTGCGATATTCAGCGTACTATCTGAGTCCCATTGTCAAAAAAAGATTGATCAAAACACTAATATTGCCCCACCTTTTGTTTAATTGTTCTGTGTATCTGTACATAGATTCTGTTTGTAAACATATGCTAAATGTTGCATTTAATGACTGTGTTCGTTTTATTTATAATATTCCCCGGTCGAGCAGTGTGTCCAATTTGTCATCTTCTATTTTTGGTCTTGGGCCTATATCTATATTTTAAGTTTCGGAATATCTTGAAACTCTTGAAAAAAAAAAAAAAAAAGATTTGCTAAATAGTATAATGAATTTATTTTAACTCCACCTTTTCATATGTTTTAAAGTTAAGCTAGCCATCTATTTATCTGAAACGGTTATTAACAAATGTGTTCTATTAAATAAAACAACATCATTCAGAATAATATAGAATTTATATTTAAAATGATTCTATTTTATTTTATTTACGGGAAATATTCATGTAATGATACCTAGAACAATGAAAATCGATCCTTTTTAATCACGCCCCTAAGAATGATATTTTATTTTGTTGCTTTTAAAACTCCTTTGCTTTTGAAAATTATGATTACCTTAGGTATAATTTTAGATGAAAAGAAAATTTCGGGTGAAAAGAAACATTTTGCATTATTTCTGGGTCATTCAACACTTTATGATCTTCGTCAGGCAGGTATATTTTTTATAAAAGAAAATTCAGGTCATTTTATGACAGCAATATATAAAAGGATATTTCTTGGTTTTATTGAAATGAATTACGCCTTAAAAAACATGGGTTTTTCAAAACCCTTAAATTAAGAGTAAATATTTTTTATTGCACTAAGATTTGAGAATATAAAAAAACAGTACACATATTTTGACAATTCAGTCTTAGTCACGCTATTCAACCAAAAATATAGAGAGCACCATGGCTGTGAATTACAATTCGCTGACGAAAAACGCGCTTCTCTAACTTTAATCGACTTCAAGCAATATGATAATGCACATTTAGTCAGACTACCAACGTTACTTTTGGAGGCCATTGAGCAATTAGAAAATAAATTTCCTCCAATTTCAACAATTTCATAACAAGCTGTAGCATCGAAGGAAAATCGTACGAATTATTGAAATCAGAATTTATTTATGTATATAGTGCCAGACTGGATAAAAAATGGAATATACTTTTTAATTAAAAAGTACAACAAAGATGTTAAAATATTTGATAACAAAAATAAACTTTTTAACGGTGCACATCTACGAAAAAAAAGCAACTTTGTTTTAATTTTATTTCACAAACACCCTGTTGCAATGTTTCAGATTCCAAGATGTGTTTTACCCTGTTTTGTATCCTTTTCTGGCTTATTGGCGTGTGTTGCTATCAACTTCTAGCATAATTTCAATTCACACAAAGGATAACTGTACCAAGGTCACAAAACGATAAGGAAAATATTACGCAGTGAACCATTGTTTAATTCATATACTGTGATATAAACATTTCTTTTATGATGTGGTGGTCAGGTAGTAAACATACTTTTATACTGTTGAGTGCATATTTTTACCTAACTATCCCCCTCTTTAAACGTCTCGATAATCCGAGGCACATGGTATGATACGGTTGTCTTCCAGGTTGCTGAATTATTGTTTAGCATTTGATACATGCAGGTATCAAACGTATCGATTTGACAGAAGGGGATGGTTAAGGTTTCTTTGCAATTTTAAAGGCGGCTATGGAATTTCTCGTACTTAGCAACGTATTTATTCCTTAAATCTATACTCTGTCCAACATAAATTGGCAGTACAAGAAAGTTAAGGATATTTGTCTCTCATTCGCACTCTTTTGGTTTCCATAAGTGCTTTTCCAACAAAAGCTCTTACAGGGTTTCCGTAGTAAGCATTTCCAATTAGCAAAAATCAGAAATAATAGTGTGTAGGGTTACGTCCATAGTTTAGATTGAAATTTTCATTTAAATAATTTGTTTTATTTTATTAATAAACCAAGAGGTAAGATAAAAGCCGCTTAAAAACACAAATTGCACAAACTCAGAAAAAAATGAATACACCTTTCGAAAGTGGCTCGCTACTGACTTGAAAAAAGCTTCCCAATAAGACGTGTACTGCCAATTTATGTTGGACAGAGTATAGTATCCTATTATTGAACAATATAAAAGGAAACATTTCTATTAATGGACAAATTGTATCTACTGTTGGTATTTTTACCAAATATTTAAATATTTCATTATTACTCGTAGAATAGATTTTAACATTTCCGGCGGCCATTAGGGCATTTATACCTGTTTGGTAATTTTCTTGTTTTAATTTTTTATTATTTTTATTTTCTGATAAAATTGAATTATTCATTATATTTAATTTTGCAAGTGTAACTGAATAAAATAATAAAAGCGATATTATTCTTTGATTTCGAACAGCTATTATTTGAAATAAATCTAGATGATTCTTGTTTTCTACTCTCTCGTAATGATTGCATTTCGAATTATTAATTGGAGAAGTTTATTCGTTAATTTTATTTACTAATTCAGCATTTATTTCTACTTTTTGGTTTTCGGCATCTATTAGCCTTATTTGTCTTTCCCTTAATATCCCTAAATCACTGTGGTCCGGAGTACCAACAACAAATTTGAATGCGGAGCCTGAAAAATCAATTGATCTTGTTCTTCTTCTGCGAAATCTAAGTGTGCCGAGGAGGCGACGCATTTCGTTGGCATCTGCCTTTTTTTTTTTTTTTTAAAGAACTTTACACCCAAGAGGGTATGAATACTCTTAAAATGCCGGGGCACGTGTCAAGTTTTTCGAAAAATGGGAAAGAGAGAGAGAGAAAGATCTTTGGGCTCAGTGGTAATTTCGCTCCATGGGTAGCATCCAAAATTGAATGGGGAGACTAATTTTTATTGTAAATTGACTTGTTGTTGTTGTGTCTCCCTTTTGAAATGGGATATACCAGACATGGCTGTTATCCAGGGTCTTGACCTCTATGGTGACCATATTGAGAAACCTATAATACTCGTAATAAGATACTTTACGAATGTTGTCTTTATGAAATTTTTTCTCCATCTATAGTACGAGTATTAGGACAGTTGAACCTAAATCCTGTTGTACTGTTTTCCTAACATATCTATTAGTTACTTTAGTACCTCTAATAATTAAAAACCTAATAAAAATTTCTTGGTCTGGAAAGAATTTTCTATCCGTGCGATTTTTATTATGTACCTTATTTTGTTGCTTTTTAACTTTTAATATAAGCCCCCGAATTTTTTCTTTCTCTTGCTTTGATAAGGCAAATATAACACCTATTGGCTTTCGTTGGATCGTTGAATGGATTGAGTAATTATATTTTATAACCGCTATCTGCATTAATTCTTTTATGTCCGAACGTTGTTTTTTCATTTTAACTGTTGTTGGAATTTCGCTAAGTGTTGAGTGAAATCTCTCGACTTGGCCATTTGTGTTGCTATGCATTGCAGGTGCTGTGAATTGCGTCATATCAAAATTATCTCGAATGACTGATTTTATTGTTTGAAAACAAAATATTGCTTCATTATCTGTAACTAATATTTTGAAGTTTTTGAAAAATCCTAGTATTCTTATTATTGGCAATTTTAAATCTATTATAGAGCGAGAATCTATAGGTTCGATGACAGCAAACTTTGAAAAATTTATCCAAGCACGTCAAAAAATATTGGCCATTTGTATTGAACTAGTTAGTGGACATGGTGCCTCCGTAACTCTTCGCTCACGAAAGCAGGAAGCTTCATCTGATTCCGGTGCAGTTACAACAATTGGAACACCTAAACAAATAAGCACACCGACAACATCTAAGAGTGTACCGTCTTGCCCTTCAATAGCTAGAGTGAGCATTTCAAAAAGCACACAGAAGTCATCATGAATCGTTTTACGGAAGAAATAAAGAACTTACGATGCGATATAATGGGCCAAATATCACTCATTGAGCAAAAGTTGGCTTCATACGATCAAAAATTTGATAAGTCCGTTACAGAACTTCAATCACGGGTGGATAAACTTGAGATGTACACAAATCAATCTACCTTCCTGGGTGGTAAATTCGTCGATCTTATGAAAAGATGCGACGCATTGGAGAGGAGAGAACTAGCAGCTGACGCAATTCTCTTTGGAGCTCCGCAGCTGCATGAAGAAAATTTAAAATCCATTTTCAACTGTATATGCCATGCAATTGAATGTAAGCCACCGACTCTTAAAGCTGTTTTCCGGTCTCAACGTCGTGACAATACGAATGACCCACCCATCATATTTAAATTTAATACAACCCAAGACCGTAACTACATTTTGAGAGCAATCGCCCAATATCGGAAAAAGGAGAAAAGGTGCCTACGTGATGTCGGATTAGATTCCAACGAATCTATATACATCAATGAAAGCCTTACAAGAAGGAATCAATCTCTTCTTCAACACGCCGTGCGCATGAAAAATCGGAAAGAGATTTTTTCTGCTACCACCAGATCCGGATCTATTTTCATAAAACAACATAAACTAGGAAGAAACATCTAAATAGACAACGAAGAAACACTTACCGCAATTTCCGTGAGATGTCAAGCTACAAAATCGGCCGATGCAGCAGAATCTCTTCAAAAACACCAGAGCAACACCATGAACACTTAATTAACAGTGATTTTCCAAATGTAAATTCTCTTTTCATTCATTTCTTTTCACTATTTTCATTTCAATACGTATTGATTTCTTGTCTATCAGTTTCCTTCGATCTCCTCTCTTTTTTCTTAACCTCTTCCTTTATATGCTAATTTACATTCTCCTTCTCTCTCCCGTTTACTACTTTTTGTATCTCCTTTTATTCTCTCTCATCCTTCATTCCCTTTTTATTGCAATCTCATTCCAAAAGTAAGTCATAGCATCCACACTATCGTAATTGTTTTTGTTGCTTGTCGGTTCAAGTTTTTTGTTATTGCCTTTATATGAGCAATAGTCGCCATTTTCAGGGTAGCCACATAGATGTTAAATGCTCTTTGTAAACAAAAAAAGGCTTTAGTATGTGTCATTTGAATCTTCAAAGTCTAAAACACAAAATAGACGAGTTGCGTTTAATTCTTGACAATAATATGGTCGATGTTATTTGTTTGTCAGAAACGTGGCTGCACCCTAATATTACTCGTAACGATGACCTCTTTAAAATCAGTAATTATTATAAACCCAAGCGAGCAGATAGACATAATAAGGTAGGAGGGAGAATAGCAATATTTACAATATTAAAAAATGTTATGGATTTAACGTTGTAAAGAAATCTAACCCTAACGAGTTACTAGAATATATATTTTCTGAAATTATATTATATATAAAAAAATATAATTATATATTGTACAATGTATATTAGAGGTCTTTTAGAGGAGATGTCTGTGCTGCATGCAAAAATTATTGTCTGTGGAGATTGGAACTTAAATATATTACAGGGTCACAATAAGCAATTAATTAGTAGGGTAGAGTCCTTAAATCTTTATTTTACAAATAGTACTCAACCAACTCACTTCATGCCTAACAAAAATCCTTCGCTTTTATATGTATTCTTAGTTTCTAATATTGATTCAGTAATGCTTTATGATCAAATTCCTGCTCCAGCATTTTCACATCACGACATAATTTTCGTTACAATTAACACTTTTCCTTATTGTGCAAAAGAAATTCTAATAAAATCATACAATTTTTCCAAAATCAATTTAGAGGCACTGTTTAACGATAGCCGAAATCTGGACTGGTCACCAATATACGTATAGTACAAGCAATGTCAATATTCAGGTGGTATATTTTTAAAATTGTATCTCCTTTTTATTTCATAAACATGTACCCTTAAACAGCAGAAAAACTAAAAGGACCAACATTCCATGGTTAACTTCAGAAATTTTAAACCTTATAAAAAAACGCAATCTCCTTTACTCTAGATAGAGAAGATAAAAATGTTCAGCTATTTATAAAGAATATGCCATTGCACGAAACGCGGTATCTCTTCTAATACGATTAAACAAAAAGATCTTTAATTAATACTTCTGCTAATGGCTTTGCTATTCCTGCATAGTCTCGAATAAATCGCCTATAGTTTCCTGATAGTCCCGAAAAGGAGCGTAATTCTCGACTAGCTTGGGGTTCTTCAAACCTTTATATAGAATCGTTTTATCTTCAGCAGTCTTCAGACCATTTAAGGAAACTATGAAACCAAGAAAGTCTCCACTAGTTCTGAAAAATTTGCTTTTTTATAATGAAATTCCCAAATTGGCATCTAGCAGTTTCTTTATAATACTCGTACATTTTTTATCAAAAATATGAGATTCAATATTAGCAGCATCATCAATGTAAACATGACATCGCGTCTCTATATCTTCTCTTCATATATCGTCTATCGCTCTTTGAGAAAACCTCGAAGAAGAAAGTTCGTATTTGCCGTTATTTACAGAGAATACGGAGAAGATTTTTGTGAAACCCCGACTTAAGATCGATCGTTGTAAAGTACTTGGATTTGCCAAGACAGAATGACATTTGTGCTAGGAATTGGATATCGATCAGAAGTAGTTTTTTTTTAATTCAATTTACGAAAATCAGTTACCGTTCGTAGCTTTTTATTACCTGATTCGTGAACTCCTTTTTTGTCTACAACCCCCACTGGGTTGTTATAAGGTGAGTGACTTTTGGGATCAATTTCATAACTAAAAAGTGACTTGACTTCGGAATTTAAGAATTTTGTTGCAGACATTTGTTTAGGATATGATTAAGAATATATATGTTCGTTAGTTGTTGGTTTGATTGTTGCCACTATTTAAGTGTTACTAAGCTCGCCCGTCGCCGAAATTCGACGATTCACAAAAGCAATAGTTATCGTGTACACAACAAAAGTGTCGTCACTCGTCACTATGTTTTTCTTTTTTTATTTTGTTTAGTCTTTATCTCTCTTAGAGCAGGGAAACTCTTTTGCAATCGTAGTGTGACTTTCAAAGTCACAAACTTACATCAAAAAACAAAACAATACATTTCATAAGTCAAGGCAGTCAAACAAATTCCTTATGTAGAACCACATGCACAAGAACGATTCGATTATACGCTTATCCCTAGCATCTTTCCTTTTCTTTACTATTGACTTTCAAAGGCAAGCAGACTTGAACAATTTTATTTTTCTCTCAGTAAAGCCGAACATGTTCGTGCGATCTGTTCGTGTTCATGGTCTTGTTCGAAGTTTGTGATGCTTTTGACGAACCGATCCAATGTTTATGAAAAATTTCAAAATTTGTGGATTTGTTCGCTAGCATGTTCGCCGTTTGTAGCGTTTTTCGAAAACATTTCCTTTTTAAATAAATTTTGTTGCATGCACATCAGCGGAAGATAAAAAATGACAAGTTTTAGCAAAACGTTTCTTTTGGAATTTATCGAAATTCTTAGCGATTCCTCGCTGACAGTTGCTGACAGCCTCTCGTTTGTTGTAATTGCTTCTCGCACACCTATGTTTTGTTTTCTAATAACTGGACTGACCAAACTCAGCAATTCAATATAAGTTTCTGAATACATTCTGCGAAATTTTTAAAAATCTTCTGATGCAGACATTTCTAATTTTCTCAACAATTTAGTATGAGTGCTATCGTTTCTACGATACAGCCACTCTTTCATCCTCTCTTGCATCATCCGCGTGTTCGTTCTCCATATTTTCTGGTTGAAAGTTACAGCAAAAGTGATGTTCCGCAAATCGGTTCGTCATGTGTGGCCAAATGTCAACGAACAAATCGCACGAACATATTCGTCGTTTATGGCCAGCTTAAGCTACGTAAAATTGTAAATATTGTAATATTTCGGCTAGGGTTCGGATTTCGGAATGATAAAACGTTATTCTATTTCAAAACACTTAATTTATTATTATTTAAAATAATTTCCAAGTAATTCACAACCGATTTTACTACTATCTATCTACTACAATTCAAATCTCTTATCGTTCACTAACTATTAAGACTTAAGGGCTGAACAGAATGTGAATCTGAAGCTTGAATCTGTATCTGTATCTCGAAGTTGGGTGTTATTCAACTTCAAGATACATACATTGAACTTTTGAAAGCTCGATGTCAGATACAGATTCAAGCCTCAGATTCACATTCTGTTCAGCGTTAAAGCTCCTTTTCTGTCGCTTTCCAAAAATCAACTTAACCCACGCTGTTTCTCATCCTGTATTTATACATACATATACATTTGTCGGGTTCTAGTTCTCTCTCGTATCTTCTGGTTTGAAACTGTGGTAATAAATGAACTCACCAGAGAGAGAGAGAGAGTTTATTAATGATGTATGATCCTAAAGTTATGCAACACTGGATTCCTGATTTTACAACATCTATATCTACATATAATCAAACAATATATCATTGTGCACATCTACGCAAAATTACCATTCCAATGGTGTAAGTATCATGCCATTCGGTTCAGTAGAACGGTGTAAATGTGTACAAAAATAGGCAGCACGTATTTATATATAGATAGGGTAAAGATTTTCTGTGTCTGCAAAAACTTTTTGCATGTGGCTTCTCTTCTAAAATTTTAAGTTGGCTTGGGTCGAAATATTATCGACAATAATTTGTAATTCATGAATTTGAACACATTGCAAAAAATTTAGCAGTTTTCTAACATTATTATAATTTAAATATCCAGTATTTGTACGTGGGATTCCCCCATTTTGCCTCATCAAAACTTTTAAGGTTTTTTTAAAATAAACAATTCCGTTACTACACCAAATACTTCTATTAATTCATTTTCATAAATTGTTGTGCAACCATTAACGGATGATAAATTAATTTTTTATTTTAAATTAATTTAATTTTAAATTAATTGCTCTGCCTCGAAAAACTGAGATCAACATCCATAGGTTCTAGCTGTACGAGTACTGTGGTTTTGACAAGAATTGTCTTTCGCGATTCTGTACTGTGCTGTATTGAGGTTGAGGAATTCGGTAGAAACCACTGTTTCTGTTTGCAAATGCATCAGCAAATGTGTATCGTTGTTGATTCATTTCCAATTCCTGTGCTAGAGCTAAGGCGGTTGATAAATCTGATGGACGACTTGAAATCAGAATAGAATATTATTAGAGAACGGTCTAAGCCGGATATGAAAACACATAGTGCATCACTTCTCTACTTTTCATTAAGATGTTTTAAAGCTACGTCTTCCCCTTCATATTGCATAACAGCTTTATTTGTTAGAAGTGTTAGTTGCTTTTATACTGAATCGTAGTAGTCCGTAATGATTTTTGTCCCTGTCACAAAGTGGAAAGCTCTTGCCCTAGAATATGTATTTGCCTTTTATCTGAATAGGTTTGGTCTAGTCTAGCTATCATAGCATCAACGTTTATTGGTGTGCTAAATGGTGATAGCATGGTATCCGCTGCTCCTGTTGCCATGAAGGACATCGGCTTGACTCGCCTGAAAACTCGGGTACGGTTTTCACAACATCAAGTCCAATGTCAGATTGGATAGTTGGATCTATCTAAATTTCGGCATATCTAACCACTTGTGGTGGAGCAAAATTTAAACTCAAAGCGTCTTAGTTTGCACCTGTTGTTCCAGCTGATTTATAATAGTTGTAACCAAATTGGTTATGGCCTACACGCTTAGAAACATTTTTAATGTTTTTTGTTTTAGTATATCTCGTTTTTCAAAAATGATAGCCTATGTGGCAACCTGCCGACCCCTGATTGCACATGTTCGAACTTGTTGACACCTGCTATATCCACTTGATATCTCGGCGAGGAGTTTGAGATCAGTTGTTAATCAGCTACGCAAGTGTGAGGATCACCGCGGTGTATTTATATGAAATAGTATTGTTTATTGAATTGGAAGAAATACATACATAACATATATACATATATACAAATTCGTGTTTGTGAATATTGGGCGATTCCACCGGTCATTACATTGGCGACGAGGTAAAAATAAATAATAAATATACATATAAGTATGTACAAAGTGTGTTGTGTGCTGCGACTAACTGTGTTTTTTGTGTTGTTTTTTTTGTTATTATTTTGGTTTCAGCTCTAATCAAAGAATCCATTTAATTGGAAGAGATGTAAGGAATGCATTTTATTAGAAAAGAGGGATTACACTAAATTGTAATTGGGTAAGCATGTGAAGTAATTAATAACTGATTGGTAATATGGAAGTCCATTTTGCATTAAATGCAAAGAAATTACCAGGCTTGAAACATTTAATTGTTAGCGAGAGTGCCATTGAATTGGGAAATTAAGGGGAACGGGACGGCATTAAATCTTGTTAGTTCTGATAGAAATCCTCTCTATAGGTAAATAGCGTAGGGAGGAGAAATATTGATTGTAGAATGAGTGGGAACGGTATAACTCCATTTCTATGTGACGTCATAGATAAGTCTTTAATTCGATCGGAATGGGAGAAATGGCTTCGATCGAAGAAATCGAAGATTCTTTGAAGAAGAGAAACAAGCTTTTACACCTGGGGGGCCTAACTGCAAGAAGTTATCTATAACACTCCGGATGCTTTAGTTAAGCCAGGAGAAGAAGAAGGAGGTACTGATATTTTTAAGATCCTAATTGACAAGTTGACCGAGTATTTCTCTCCTAAGAGGAACTCAACATTTGAAAGGCATCTTTTTCGCTCATTAAGACCGGATGAAGCGGAAAACCTCTATAAATTTCTGTTGAGATTACGAAACCAGGCGGCAAAATGTCAGTTTGGAGAAACTAGGGAAGAAATAATTAATACCAATCTTAAAGATAAACTGATAGATATGTGGGTCCCTAGAGAGCTTAAGAAACGACTATTGGAAAAAGAATATGACTTGAAAGACGTGATTGATATGTGTAATATATACAGCCAGTCTGAGGAGATGTTTATGCCAACAACATCCGCAAATATCAATTAAGTCACGTCTAAAAGTGAAAGTAAGTTCATAGACACAGAATTCGGTAAATGTGGCAAGCGCGGACATTTAGGGAGTAGTCCATACTGTTCCGCCAAAGATTCTAAATGCAACAAATGTGGGCACCTTGGCCATTTCGTCGGAAATGCAAAACTAAGTCCGTAAAGCGGAAATCAAGGGGCTATAGAAATACAGACATAAAAAGACAACGGTTCAAATCTCCTAAAATCCGATTTGTGGCAAAAGAGAGTGAATCGGATTCCGAAGAAGGGAGGAATAAATTACATCATGACTGTTTCAAAATAATTGACGGAAGTTCCTCGATAAACAATACGAGTGCACACATAGACTGCTTGATCGGAGGTTCAAAATTGGCAATGATTATTGATTCGGGGTCCAAGTTTAATCTTCTTAGCGGAAAAGACTGGGCACATCTTTGCAAGAAAACGTTATTGTATGGAACGTGAGATCAAAATCAGAGAACCGATTTCGGGCTTATGCTGGAACTGATTTGCTCAAAATCAAAGTAGTTTTCGAGGCCGTAATAAGCGTAGATAGGATTTCCGACTTGATTGCTACATTTTATGTTATAGAAAATGCTAGACAACCATTATTGGGCAAGGATACTGCCATTGAACTCAATGTTCTGAAGTTAGGGCTTCAGATAAATCAAGTCCAAGGCTTCGAAGCATTTCCAAGAATCAAGGGTATCAATGTCTCTCTGTCCATTGATCAAACCGTAAGACCAGTACAGCAGCCTTTGCGTCGGATACCATCTGCTCTGGAGGACAAAGTTGAAGCTAAACTAAATGAAGCAATAGCGCAAGACATCATAGAACCTGTGGTTGGACCAAGTCGGTGGATATCTCCAGTTGTGGTAGTGTTCAAGCAAAATAGAGACATCCGCCTGTGCATCGATATGAGATGTGCGAACGCAGCAATTTTGAGGGAAAACTACCCTTTACCGACTTTCGACTCCGTGACGACAAGATTGAAAGGAGCCAAGTATTTCTCTAGGCTGGACCTTAAAAAACGCTTATCACCAACTGGAATTAGATGAACGTAGTCGCGAGATTACAACTTTCATAACGCTGAAAGGACTTTGTCGATACAAGAGATTATTGTTTGGTGTGAATTCTGCCCCGGAGATTTTTCAGAGAACCATGGAAAACATTCTGGCTTCCTGCAAAAATTCTCTTAACTACCTTGATGACATAATTGTGTTTGGACAAACAGAAAAAGAAAATGATCAGAATTTGAAAGCGGTGTTGGGAGTTTTTTAAGATTTCAATGTAGTTCTAAATGAAGAACCTTAAAGTTCCTGGGACATATTTTATCATCAGAAGGCATACGCCTAGATCCAGAGAAGGTAAAAATAGTTTTAGAGTTCCGACCTCCAAACAGCAAAGAAGAAACCCGTAGTTTCTTAGGTCTGGTTACGTACTTGGGGAAATTCATTCCTGATCTGGGTGATATAGCAGAACCACTGAGGAAATTGACGAAGAAAGAATTACCATTTTCATGGGGATCTAACCAAGATAATTCTTTTCAGGAATTAAAGAAGCGACTAGCAAAAATCCCAACGCTGTCATATTACAATCCAAAAAAATTGAATCCGCTTAATTGCTGATGCAAGTCCTGTAGCTTTGGGTGCGGTACTTTTGCAGTTTGTAAACGAAAACCCGCAAGTGATATCTTTTGCAAGTAAAAGTCTTTCCGAAGTCGAACGGAGATATTCCCAGACGGAAAAAGAAAGTCTTGCATTGGTATGGTTCGTAGAAAGATTTTATTATTATTTGGCTGGAGTTCAATTCGAACTGGTAACAGATCATAAGACTTTGGAGGCTATCTTCAAGCCCACCTCGAAGCCACCAGCTCGAATTGAAAGATGGGTTTTAAGATTGTTATCATTTAAATTTAAAGTCATTTATCAACCCGGCAAGTCAAACATACCAGACTCATTTTCTAGACTGTGCAAAAGTGAACGAATTGACTCTTTTGACAGACAGTGCGATCAAAACATCTTCCAAATAATTCAAAAATCAATACCGCGGACTCTTAGCATTCTTGAAAATATTGAACATAATAGTACTGATTCAGAACTTATGGAAGCGGTTAACAGGGTTAAGGAAAATACGTGGACTACTAACAGCACAAACAGATTTTTCCCATTTCGTTTAGAACTGTGTACCATGGGGAATATTTTACTACGAGAAACTAAGCTAGTTACACCCACGGCCTTCAGGTCAAGAGTTCTTGAATTGGCCCATGAAGGACATGCAGGGGAAACCGTGATGAAACGCAGAGTGCGTTTAAAAGTCTGGTGGCCCCTGATTGATAGGGACGTAGAGAAGTTTGTAAAATACTGTCGCGACTGTTTGTTGTATCAACACCAATCCAACCAGCTCCAATGCATAGACGCGTTCTCCCAGAGGTTATGCTTAGCAATGGATTTGTTAGGCCCTCTTCCAAACCACGACTACGTTTTTGTCCTTATCGATTACCACGAAATCAAATTCATTAAGAAAATAACATCTAACTTAATCATTGGTATTTTAGAGGAAATTTTTGCTAGACTCGGTTATCCAAAATCCATCAAAGCCGACAATAGAAGACAATTTGTAAGTAAAGAATTTAAAGACTACTGTGTTCACAATAGCATCGAACTTATAACATTCCCACCATACTGTCCGCAAGCTAATGGAGAGGTTGAGAATATGAACCGGTCCATATTAAAAAGACTTCAGATTGCACATTCCAAAGGTGAAGACTATGTAAAAGAAGTTCAAAAGTTCATGTTGATGTATAATGTCACACCGCATGGTACAACATTAAAAGAACCTTCAGAACTATTGTTAAATAGGATTATCAGAGATAAAATTTCATGTACTCAAGATATCCCAGAAAATATTCTAGACGCAGAAGCAGGGGACTCAGATATTAAAAACAAAGAGAAGGGGAAACAGGCAGCTGATAGAGATCGTAGGGCAAAGAGTTGCGAGATAGGGGTAGGGGACAAGGTTTTGCTTCAGAATCTGATACCATCCAACAAGCTGACAACTACATTTATGCCGGATGAATTCGAAGTAATTGAAAGAACAGGGAATGAGGTTATGGTGAATGGAAATGATAAAGTTTTTAGGCGGAACATAAGCCACCTCAAGAAAATACCCAACCTCCCGGAAACACGATTCACTGCCCAAGGAATAGGTTTAATTTCTAACACAAATCATAATGTTCCTTCTAATCTTTCAGGTAACTTTTTGAGTAACACCTAAGATGATGACAAACAGTGCAGTTCTACACCCGATCTGTACAAGATCAAGATAAGCTGAAGACCCCCAACCAAAAGCTGACGTTGAAGCTGACAAATATTGGAGGGATGTGGCAACCTGCCGACCTCTGATTGCACATGTTAGAACTTGTTGACACCTGCTCTATCCACTTGATATGTCGGCGAGGAGTTTGAGATCAGTTGTTAACCAGCTACGCAAGTGTGAGGATCACCGCGGTGTATTTATATGAAATAGTATTGTTTATTGAATTGGAAGAAATGCAAACATAACATATATACATACTCGTATATACAAATTCGTGTTTGTGAATATTGGGCGATTCCACCGGTATGGGCCATGGTCTAGCTTCTTGACACTCATTTTTGTTGCTCATGTTGTCATTTTTGTCACATCTGAGCGGGGCCTACGGTTTATCGTCGAGTCCGAACGGCACACCTTATAAGCTTCTTCGTAAGCAATTTTACTTTCGGGAGTTTGCCATTGCCTCTGCATGCTTCCACTGGTTGCGATGATTCCCCGTTTTAATACCGTTATGTTTGTAGCTGTTCATTATCCCAATTTAGCGACGTCGATTTTTGTTTAGGCTAAGATCATAGTTTCCGGATATCCTTAAATGTTTTCGCTGCTTTTATGCTTTTAAGGCGGTTGTTTAGAGCAGAAGAGATTTTGGCTTTTGACTTGTGACCATCTTCGGTACGCTGATGTTTTTCGTGGGGTGCTTAAAGCCTTACGCAGTCGTAGCGCTTTAGAAACTTTGCTTTATTTTTTTAATTTAATTTCACTTTTGGGTGTCTGCTTTTTTATTTTTAATGAAAATTGAGTACTATCAGATGTTTCCCTTTTCAGATTTTTTTCTGACAACTTATGTTGATCACGTACGCACACTTCAAGCGCTAACAACAGAATCCGTTAGCGTTTGATTGTGCTGATACTGCGGAGAACTGTAACACCGCTCATTTATACGTAAACCCATATTTGTAAGGAATTTTGTTGAACCTTTTCAGTAGCCTTGATTCTGAAATAAATGTATGGTTATGAAGTAAATTTGCAAATTTATAAAATTTAGCAGAAATATAACTTTTTCAGTAACCATGATTCTGAAGTAAATGTATGGTTATGAAGCAAATTTGCAAATTTATCCCCCATCTAATGTTTGACAATCAATCGTGTGTTTGCTAGAGCAGCATGAGTCGCTTCATAATCGATGACAGCAGCAGCAAAAGCAGGAACAGATTCATGTCGTATTCCTCGCTTAACTTCAAAACAATCAGGAATTGCAAATCGGCTGTGACGGAAAATAGTGTTGCCAATTTATAGTTCCCTGCCTTTATTCTTTATTTATACGTTATTCAAATGTGTTTTAACCTATTTTAATAGTTTGTAATTCCGTTTCTTATGTTTCTAGGCTAAGTTTATGTTGTTGATTTGGATTCCATTGTTTAATGTTGTCTTGAATGTTGCTTCCATTGACAATGAATGTTATTATTGTGGCATTATCAAGAAATTATGGGACAGACAAAAAGTTTTAGTGATTAGATTTGTGTTATCGATATGGTTGTTTAATCCTACTGAAATTCTTCGAAACTTGCTTTCAATTGACAACATTTGTTTTTATTTGAATGCGACAGCCAGAGTAGCATACGTCAAGTTAATTCTTTTTCTTCAGTGGAAAAACTTTACATATCTCTTTTCGTTACCCTGATTTATAATTCTGTACAAATACACTTTACAACTTGCAACTTTAACTAAACTTAATTTTTTCATTAAAATAACAATGATCGAGGGTTGTAAAATATAGGTTTTAAAATATCGCATAGCTCAAATGGTATTTTGAGGACTGTTAATGGAAGTTGTATTAAAAACTTTAAAACATTCGTTACACTTCAATCAAAAATATCATTGTGACCTGTAAGTGCATACGATTACTAAGCGCAATGTTTTCTTTGTAACGTAACCAAGAGTTACACCGGCGTAGCATTTCTCGCCAATCATATAAAAAATCTCGCAGTGGGCTAGAGAGACGGTGTATTTGCTCATCCACAGGAGCAATGTTCAACGCGTCATTGATACTTTGAAGGATCGTTTTGTTAGGTCGTAGATTCGATTCCTGAACATCGTGCTGAACAGCTGGCACCCTTTGCAAGTAAAGTGCAACCTACATCTTCTTTTCTTGAGTCGACACAATGTGAGCACCATCTGTTCAATCCTACGCAGAACGGTCACCGATAAATAACAACAATGCCCCGTAGGGGGGTGTGCGAGAAAGGTTCATGAGCTCCTGCATGATTCCATTGGTCAAATTCCTTAAGGAATTGAATCGTGAGTAACAGAGGCAAGTATTTACTAATACGGCTAAGGGAAGTTCCACTATGAAACTGTCAGGAAAGCTGTATGCAGATGAAAACTTGGTTAGGGCATATGCGTTTATTGATGGAGGATCATCGGTATTTTTTAATAGAGGTTCGGCAAATTGCTTAGGGCTTCAAGGCAACACTAAAAAATTAAGACTGTAATGGTTTGGTGATACAGGCTTGACGAAAACGTCTAGTAGAGTTGACGTGCAGATATCTGAGATTTCAATGGGTTGTAGGCGTCTCGCGCTCAAGAGCATAAGAAAAGTTAGTGATCTTAAACACTGAGGGTCAATGAGTTATATCTAAAACATAGTCATATGAAGAAACTTCCGATTTCCAACTAAGAAATAGCAACTCCTTATTTACATATTTACTTTAAGTGGCCCTACAGCCCGGGGTGGACATGGGCCTCAGTCAGCAAGTGTCTTCAGCTAGCTCGATCCCTCGCTAGCTGCCTCCATTTTCGCACGCTAAGTTGGCCTTCCCAAATCCCCAGCATCGACTGCGATTCTACTACGATGTTCCCTTGTTCATCTCTACAGGCTTCGGTTCGGGGTTTGTTTCCGTGGCATGTTATTTTTACCTTTTGGTAAAACTTCCGAACCTCATTCCTGGAGTAGCATCTCTCAATTTACTCGATCGCGCGCTTCTCATGCTCTTTCTTCTTCCTCCTGAGAAGCCGGTGTTCGTCTCTACTTTTTTGCTCATAGTGTTCATGAGCAGCTCTGGTCCTTCTATACAGCGCCGCTTTATATGCATCTTACTTAGCTGCATGTACTTGATGGCATTCATCATCGAACCAGGGGTTTCGTTTTGGTGGACAAGTGAAACCAAGCGCACCAGAAGGGGCATCTCTAATGGCGTTTTGGCAGTGTTTTCAATGGTCTTCGATGCTTGATGCTGGCAGTATTGGACCTCTAAATAGATTAAGAGACACTCGATCGGAAAATGACTTGGCGATCTCCTGCGATTGTAGCCGTCTGACGTCGAATTTTCTCACAGCATTAGTTTTTTTTGGCGTAGTTTGGGATATCTGCAACCGTGCCTTGGCTACAACAAGGTTATGGTCCGATTCGATGTTGGCTCCTCGGAACGTACGGACATGCATAACACTGGAGGAGTGTCTTGCGTCGATCGCAATGTGATCAATCTGGTTGACTGTTGATTGATCAGCAGTTCTCCAAGTCTCCTTGTGTATATCGCGATGTGGTAACCGCACGCTAGCTACGACAATGTTTCGCCCCGCCGCAAAGTCGATTAGCCTGAATCCGTTATCGGAGGTGGTGTCGTGCAGGCTATATTTTCCGATCGTTCCACCAAAGATACCCTCTCTTTCTAGCTTTGCATTAAAATCACCGAGGACAATTTTAATGTCATAACTAGGGCATTGCTCGTGGGTCTTGCTAAGGAGCTCATAGAAGGCATCCTTGGTGTCGTCATCTTTCTCCTCTGTGGGGGCATGTGCGCTCCAGAGTTATTAATTGGTCTCGACAATGCTCACTTAGGAGTCCCAGCTGATAGTTGAAAGAGTCGTAATTATACCAGCTGATAGTTGGAAGAGACCCGCAGTACTATAGTTTTTACTAACCTTGGATGGGAAGTGAGCACGTAGCTGTTAAAAACTATAACTCCCTATTTACAAAGACTGATGCACCGTCGATCGATAATTTGGAGCAGCTAGTCAGTGATAACATAGCCAACGACAGTTTAGGTGTACGAGATGTGAAGAAGGAAGTGGAATCTTCAGAGATTATTCGACCGAAGGCATTGTTGAAAGGAACAAATATTCAAAAGGGGCTCCCTTTATTGCCTCCAAATATGCTGTTGCATATGCTTGAGGTGTCGTTAATAGCCAAGTCTATCTGTGGGTATTACCAGGACCAAATTGTTTGGAACTGTTATTATAGATCTGCTAATGAGAAAGCCGGCTGGAAGTAATGCCATTCAATCATAAAAGTCGTCATTCCCACTGTCAAAGTATTTTGCTTGATGTAGCCACATTGTTGGCTTGTTATTGCCGTCTGTTATTTTTCTCAAAATACCGCTCTGCGCTTACCATTGCATTTGCATTTTTTATTTACAATTTGATGTCTTCACCGCATTAGGTACGCTTTAGTTTGAAGCAATTCGCTAAAGCTGTTTGACACATATGGTTTCAACAAAACTGATGATTTACGTAGCCAGCGAAGTACAATGATGGCATCACTCCATCAGATATACCGCAGCTACATAGGCCTTTATGTTTGCATCGCAGTAGCCATGGATTTGTGGTTTTGTATCAGGGGTTATGCCAAGTCAAGGGTATGCGTAGTTGTTCGAGCTGCATTAAGTTCTTTCTAAACGCCAACCATTCATACTGTAATGCCACTGGCAGTAGTGCATTTATTGCCAATCCTTCCCGGCATAGTTCTTGAATCAGTATTCTTATCAGAATAATGATGAGATTTAATAAGTCAGTGACGTCATATAGTATTGGTGTGCCGCTCGTATAAGTATTTGCCACTCGTGTATGCTGCAATTTCGTCCTTAATAGTAGTATTTCGGGTTTCAGCCTGTGCTGTAAGAACGTTTGATCGCCATTTCTAAAAAATGTGCTATCTGGAAGATGAAGCCAATATCCTTTGCCAATTCGATGGCTTTCTGAGTGCTGGAACATCGGATTTTGACTTTCATTGTCTGTGCCACATTGTTGCGTTGATCGTTTAGTAATAATAATAATAATAATAATAATAAGTAACCACAGCTTGCATATGACCAATGTATGCATGTATTCCTGCATGATACCCACATACTTCTGCCTCAAATTACAATTAGAAGCTCCCTTGCAGGCCATTGTAGCCAATTTGTGTGAATTGCCAAGTACCTGTGCTTCAGACCTGAATGGTACATATTTGCACATTATAGCACCCATGTTTTCTACGGGGGTTGTCAAAAATAATTTCTTAAGAAGCCTCCATAGTTGTGTTATTGGTTTCCATAGTGTCTCCATTATTGATGTAGGTGAATTGTAAGCCGTCACAGTGACACCCAGCCAAGTTGTGTAGATCGTGCAAATTGCTCGCCCTCCTAATCCCATCTGTCATGAGTTAATCCCATTCGACTGCACCAAGTAATGTTTTTTTTGTACTAAATCTATAGGCAGCCAATTGCAAGTTACGCAGATGCTGCCAAGAGCCATTACATACAATATATTAGCCACTGGTGCAGGCGACGTAATAGTGTAAATGACACATGTATGCTAAAATGTTAATTAACATTTGAAGATAAATGTACACGGACCATGGCCGTGGGTTGTTATTGAGCGCCCAACATTTTCAACTGTTTCTTTATTTTATTTCTGCGAGAGACAAAGTGTTAAAAAAGCTAATTGCCATAAAACTGACCTGTGTGCCTGGATCCCAAAGAAGACTGCATTGATGTTTCTCACAATAGTTTTTGTTTGCTGCTGCTAATTATAATTCACATGTAATGTTTTCAACTGTCCATGTAGTTACCACTACCATTGAGTTTTTGAACTTGTTACAGTTTTTGCTTCAGAACTCATATTTCTTAACGCCAAAGCAAGGTATGATGCTTTCCGTTAAATTGCCGATAGTTGGTTAAACCGCAACCTTTAAGCAATTGTAGCATAGACTGGATCTCCTTAATTTCTGAAAACGTTCTACCACAGTTATCGTTGCAGAACTCGGAATTGCCAGGAGTATCTCATGCACCATGCGTGTTGTTGCAGGTAGCTTTGGTGTTACAATGGGCACCGCCAATACATCCCATTGATGCATAAGTAATTTCACAACGGTTAATGCTGGAAATGACTCGCTAGGCGTTATTAATGGAGATTAATGTGTTTGGATGTTCAACTACCAGCTGCTTAAAGCCAATAAAGCGTCATAAGTGAGTTTCTTCCATAGCTTTAGTGTCCATTTTCACAGAGATACGCTTAATCCCGGTAACTGCAATAGTACGCCTGTTGAGTTATCTCATTTTAAGCTTTTTATTCTTTTCCACAAAGTCAGTTACAAGAAAAAAGATGCCAAGGTAATTAATGAATGGTTTATCTACGTCGCAAATTTTTTGCGAGTAATCAATTCCTCACAGAAGGCACCAACAAAAATGTTTGTTTGTCGCCTCTCCAGTAGTGTTGTAGTGTTCGATTTTATAAAGTGCCCCCAATCTGTGTTCTGATTTTTAGTAAAATAACAAATACCTTTGCTTAAGCCGATGAAAGTGCTATTTTAATCAATGACACGACGGCCCTTCAGACAACTTTGAATAATTCGAGAAAGTCGTACTGCATTGCCGATTTTTCGATATGGTAAAATTAACTTCCAACATCAACATTGATTTTAATATTAAGCTCATCAAATCATCTACAGATTTTAATATTAGGCCTTAAGGCTGAAAACGCACTGAATCAGACAAAACGTCTTATGTTGACTAAACACATAACAATCCATTGATTCTTTATGAGTCAGCACACACCAAAGCAGGTGAAAATAAAGAAATGTCTATGATTCGATGTGTATCATGACTGGTTGCCAAAAATACGTGGCTGAATGCGCACACTGAATGCAACAAATATGTTTCAAACCAGTGTCGCATACGGCAAAACAGAAAAACATGTCTCGTTGTTTTTTTTTTTTTTGTACTGGCGTTAATATTTATATAAGAGTTTTGGTTGAGAATGTGTGGCGAACACATGAATCTGTCGAGGTTCAAAGAGAAATAATTTGATTAAACTCCACTTTCCGGTGTGGTTTATACGCTCACGTGATTTCGTCGTTCCGCTAAGGGTACCCTAAGAAGTGCCAGGCCGAATTGGCTTTATTTTCTTTTAGAAAACTGGAAATTCGGCCTTATTTCGCTTTGAAAACGAAATAGCACCAAGTTCCGCTTTATTTCGTTCGGCCTTATTTCACGTCACCTACTAGTAGAGTGCTTCTAAAATCCGCAAAATAAGTCAACCCCACAAATGGCGCAGTAGCAATAGATGTAATTATACGCGTTATTTTGTATTTATATTTCGAAATTTAACAAAAAAGAAAGAAGAAGAACGAGCTGTGTGTAATGTGGCATCTCCTTTTTGGAACTATATTTATGCTCAATAGATCAAATTCGAGCAGTAGGAAAGTTACCAGCTTGTAGCAATCGCCAGTTTGTTTAGACATTGCCTTAGGATATCTTTCCAAGTCAAAATATTTTTGGACACTCATGATGATGTTTTGCTAAAAATAGATCGTTGCGTATAGTAAGATGTTAGGCCTCACCGCCGTTCATAATCATTTCGCTTGAAGTGTAACATTTCTGTGTGACAACGACCATATGATTGTTTGATGTTTTTCATATTTCTTTAATTAATTCTTTTATTTAATTCATATGTATGTATATTTAAAAAAATATGTATGGTATTAAAGTGTGTTTCTTATTAACAAACTTAACGAAAATATGAAATTTAAACATTTAAAGTAAATCGAATCTCTGTCGGAGGCCTGAAAATTGTATAACCCATCCAGTTCCATCAAAGTTAACTGTTTTCCGAAAACGAATAGATAAAACGTTTCGACGACTTACATAAGTTGTAGGCGTATCCTAAAAAAAAGAGTTTTAACGAGTAAAATACACAAAAGATTTTTAAAGAACGTATATAAAGATACCACATACTTCTCCACAGAATTCCCGCATTAACACATCTTTGTTTCCAGAAAGAGGATCCTGTTCTAATATTTGTAAAAAATCCGAATGGCACGTAACTTTGGAGCCCAAATCAAATACTAGAAAAAAAATTCGTTAAACTTTCAGTTTGAGTTTAATTTTTACTTAGAAATATTAAATTTATGGAAATAAACTGTCCCTTCTTTGCTATTATTTCTCTTATTGCAATAAAAAGCTTACATTTTTTCAGACAGAAAAATTTCCAAAATTGGGAAAATTATAAAGTATTTTATGGAGCAAACATCTCCCAATGATATATAGAAAAAAGTTATAAAATATTAAGGAGTAAGGTTTTTCGTTTTATAGGCGTATTATCTATGCTCCAAATAAAAAATTCAAAAGCCAAAAGAAATAAATTGTCGGTACAATATTTACCATTATCTAATAATAAAAAAAGTTCATTAAAGGGTAACGAATTTATGGTATTGCTTGTAATTTAATTTTTCTTATACACATTAAAAAGAATAAAAATATGTACATGGATATGTATATATGTGACGATTAGTACAATATTATATTATAATATTCCCCTGCAGAAGTTAGAGCATTACACAAATTTCTTTTTATTTTTTTTGTTAATTATGTGTACAAAGTTAAAATTACCATTTCATGTCTAAAATCAAACCTTTAAATTTTTTTTTTGGTTACATATTTAATACAAAAATTAACTTGTGCTTTATAATTCTTTCTATGTCTTTTGAATTTTTTACCATACTAATCGAAATCTATAAGCATACCACACATGTAAGAAAAATTTGAATATAATCGGGCCAAAATTAGTTGGGTTATTCAAAAAATAGCAAAATTGTTTTCCAAATCACTTCAACTCTTTATTTCTCTGCAGAAAGGGAAATATAACCACCAACCACACTTTTTTTAAATCTTCATCAGATTCACCAGTGAGGTTTTATCTGTTTTCTGACCAATTTAGTATTAACTTATCCTTAATTCTAGTAGGAATAAGATTATCAAAACCCATTAGAGGATTCCAAGTTCTCTTTCGCAAAAAGTTCTTGGTGTAACTCATCGGTCGCACTCATTTTGGCTAGTTTCTTATTTATATATCCACCACGAGCACGTCTACAGGCTCTCATACGAACATGTACATTTTTAAGGACCCGCTCACACATCACCGCAATAGTCCATAATTTCGGTCAGAATGTTGTTTCTCAATTGTTCTTTTAAATTGTCTTTGGTTTATCCAAATATAGTAAGAACCCTAAAAAAATCAATCTAATAGTGTTAAATATCATGATCTAGGTGGCCAGTTTATGCCTCTCAAATTATTTACCCTGGAAACTTAAACCGCAAAAGCTAAATGTTTGTACATGTTATGTGACTCGTAGCTTCATCCTGTTGAAAATGAAAGTTGTGTATGTCTATTTTTTTTAATTTGAGACCAAAAAAAATCATCATTCATTAGTCTATAGCGCTCTCAAAGGTCACAATCAATCAGTCTTCGAAGAAAAACGAGAATCAATTGATGACAGTTCTGCGATCTGTTAGCTTCGATTCTTGTGTTAATTGGATTTTGTACGGATGCAAATGTAAATCTTCATTTAAAATGCACTTAACAGTCGATGGATAAATTCTCAATGCCTTTGAAAGTTGAGATATTGATAATAATAGTTTTTAGCGATATTTTGTGCCAGAGCAGCAATGTTATTAGTAGAGTGTGCACCACTTATTGGTTTACCATATATTTTTCGATTCCGACGGAACCAGTTTCTTCAAATTCGTTCACCAACCTTAATATGGTTAACTAATTTAAATGATTGTTTACAACAAAATCAAGAATTTTAGGATATATATTTTAGGATGTGTATTTAAGCATCGACCATATTCATAAAAAGTTTAAATACTCGTAACTTAAATTCTAGCGTGTAATTGATAAGATAAAAGTGGCGTTCAGAAATTTTGCACTTCTGACATCTAGGCTTTTGAAATACCCTTTACTTTAATTTTTTTGAAAAAAGGCGAGATTGCTTAATATATTGAAAAAAAAAAAAAAAAAAAAACCAATGGGTAGAATAGAGAGGGGGAGGTTCGGAACTGTATCACTTCCGGCATACACAGCCTTGTGCTGCCTTGTTTTGGCTTCTGGCATCTTCCAAATTTATGCGTGTATAGTGACAAATGGGGCGTCGTTATTATGACTACTTTGAATGTTATCCTATTTTTTTTTTAAAGAACATAACACTTAAGACAACTAACAGATAAGACTACTCTTTAAATACCAGAGCATATTGGGGTTAGTAGTTATTTCGCTTCATGGGTGGCATCCAACATTTAATGGGGAGTCCAATTATTAGCGTAAATTGACTTGATGTTGTAGTTTAGCGAACTTCTCATCTAACATGATTTTAGGTGCTTGAAAAAAATAATGTATTTGGGTCGCGGTTGAGATTGAACGAACCCGACGATTGGGAAGTCAATTCACTACCACATGAGCCACATGAAGCGTTTTAAAGTTTTTAATTGATTGGTAGGGCTCTTGAAATGGATGAGATTTAATTCGCCAAGGATGAAATTATTTGTATCCATTATTTACACTCATTGTCTGAATGTAACCCCCGATCCTCGACACAGAAGTCCTTTTAACTCAATATTAGCGTCAATGTGTTGGCCAATTACAAGTTATCGATTTCTCCGAAGCTTGATCCGAATATAAATACATACTCGTACATCATGGGTTTTTGAGGAATGGGTTATCAGAATTTAATATTATGTATATCGTTCTAATTAAAAAAGGTCATTGCGTACGAACACGTCTGTATGAATTGCCCTCTGAATCTAGTTATTTTAGTTTAAAATGTTTGCTTACTTGTCTGAGACTAATTCATTGACGATCCCAACGTCGTTGTAGGTTTGAACTTTAAAGACCTCAGAAGGGTTTGAGTTCTTCGCTGACTAAAACCTGAAAATTTCTTAATTGATATCCTAAAAGTTGATGCATTCCTTTTATGGGGTCTTTTAAGTTGTTCAAACCTCACTTATTCATTGTTATCGTTACAACTAAAATAAGTTCTACATGCGAGTTCTTGTGCAATTAAGATATTAACAAATAAATACCCTAGTAAAAACTACACTTTTCTTATGCTAAATAGATAAACGTGCTCGTAAGACTCTTCCTGAATCGGCAATTTTTCCTCTCTCTCAAAGTGGTCATTAAATTAACCCTTTTTAAAATACGTTTATTTCAATAAGTATTATCATACAAGTATTTCAAACGTATACATAAAACTTTTATTCTAAAAAGTTTATGAAACTAATGATAAAAGTTTTGATATTGGCGTTTTACCTGGAAGATTAACCATATCATCAAACTTATGACCCTAGACAGGACTGGTCTTACAGGTCTTCTTTTCATGTTAGTATTTCTGTTATTCCTGTTTTTTTTTTATTAGAAAAGACTTTAATAAGAATTTTTTTCAAATAAATAAAAATGTTAACCAATTTGAAAATTAATTTCTTTTCCATTATATTACTTTTTTATACCTTTAAGGAACTCATAGCTAAAAGCTGAATGATATCTCATATCTTACCAAATGAAGTGTTATGTTTAACAGGAGATAAGACAAAAAAGTTATATCCAGGATATTACAAATTTATTGCCTACTCCCACTCGTTAGATTTGTTTCTTCATAAAAAAAAGCTCTCCCTCTTTTTACAAAAAAATCAATAAATTATTAAATAGATAATTTATTTTGTAGCTATTCTAATAAGAATTGTAATATTTCTTTTGTACCTATAATTATAGCTATACATATAAAAGAAAGATTATTTTTATTATAGGTATAAGTACCTTTAAACTCTATTGAGACGGCTAAATTATTTGGCACTCTTATGTTCCATCTACAATCAGAGCTATTTCGTATATTTTGCGGATAAAATGGACTTGTAAATATTCCAGCATAATTATATATATCCCCTCCACAACCAGGTCCTTTATCACTTGCCAAAAATGTAAAATCATAATTGTTGAAGATACCACTGCTGGAAATATAAATCCGTAAGCTATTTGAGTATGTAAAAACACTATTGGAAGGATCGACCGAGCCACATATTTTGGAAATCGATGTCGAATTGACACTTTCATCAAATATCTGAAATGAAAAAACAATTTGCTAGGAAAACAAAAATCATTTTGCATTGTTAATAAGTATACCTCAATGAAAGCAGATTTGCATTCTGTCTCGACGAAGAAGAAGTAGAGATTATTAAAGTATATACTAAGTGAATAATTTTTTGGAGCGTTTATGAAAATGTTACAGTCTGCTGCAGTTTCAAACAAAACACGTCCCTGTGCTGAGGTATAATTTTTGAAACAACCTTACAAAAAAAAAAAACCGAAATAGTTAAATTACATTATGACATAGGTACATAAATATATATTGTACATAGTCATGTTATATTTATAAATCAACTTAATATCAATTTAATATTCATACGAGTATATTGGTTATTGGTTATGGTATATTGGTATTATGACAAATGAATTGTTATTATTTTAATTTATTAGTATCTAGTTACTTAAAATATTAATTTACTAGATTATAAGTATTGGGGTTGATCATTATTCAAAATTGAGTGTGATTTTAAAGAAGAAGATAATATATAAGGGCTAACCTAGATGCTATAAAATTTTTTTAATAAGCAATCTGTAAAAACAAGTAGTTTCTGTTAAAAAGGTACTCAAAGTAAATCAATTAGTTGCATAGTGATGTGATTGATTTTTTCAGATACTGAGGCAAGATAATTGTTGCAGAGATGACAAAATCCGCAATGGGAGTAGTCTTTGAAATCACTCGCGTTGTTAGCAAATAACTTGATGAATGGTTAGTGGACCACTAAGTAACAGCGGTCTGCGTAAACTCTGGTGGAGTTGTTACTTGTCAATAAATATTATTTGATTTTTCTGCTGTAATTTTAACTTCCTGATAGGGAAGATTTTGCATTCACCACGAAAATCGAAAATGAGAATGTTGTGATAAGGCCATAGCCTTTTTAAACAGGTTTTAAGAAAATGTCTGTGGGTGAGTATGTATGTAAGAAGTAGTGGCAATCCTGACAGCTGGCAACCTTCAGTAAGAGTGGTGGCGGCACAATGAGAACAAACAAACCGGTTGTAGTAAGCTTGAAAATTGGTACAGTTGTCAATACACAATCAAAGTTGTTCTAACATATCCATTCCGTCATGCACATTCTCGATCCGATAATTCTATTTACATAGACGGGATGACGGACATTGTACAAATTTTCATGCAAAAATGCATAATTAAATATTCGATTAGTCTATTTAAAATTTCCCATGATTAAAAACTGATAACACGCACTGAATACGTTCACTTCAATTCTTCCGCACCACACGAACTCAACGGAGAGAACACAAGAATAAAGCAAATGAATGCAATTAACAAATGAGATAAAAGAGAACACACAAAATAAGGTTCGATTCTGCTTACCCATTCGAGTCGGGCTACCTCCTCTACTTCTTCAACCCCTTTCCTTGACATTTCAGAATCGGGTCGAGTCGTCTTGTACCGTGTAAAAGACGACAAAGTTGTTTATCCAGCGGCCGTAGTTTTTCTAATCTTTTGTATTTAATTTTAATAAAGTACATATGTATGTATATTTTTAATATAACCAGCGTGTATTACTTTTACATTTTATAATTGAAGGCTCAACCAAAAACCTCGTGTTGTGAAAATTGAAATTACAATAGACCGCTTGTGAAATAACATTTTGTAGAAAGCGGATATGTAAAAACCCTGTTATCTTAAGCGAAGAACACAATGTGAATCTGCGTCTGTGTCTGCTGCCGAATCGGAGAACTGTCATAAAACCAAAAAAGTGGTTGAGTGGTTATGGAGTAGACATGCGTTTTTAAATGTGGAAGCCCGAAAAAAGTACACAATGAATACGGAAAAATTAATTGAGGCAGTGAGAGAAAAAGAAATATTGTGTAATTTGGCAAATCCACATTACAAAAATGTGAGGAAGAAGTGGTTTCGAAATAACCACATTAATATCTTTCTTAATATAAAAATCGTATCCCACACACCTGCCTGTTTTTCGTTGAGCAATTTCGTTGCTAAAAAGCAAAACTTCACAACATTAAGCAGAAATAAAACCTTTTTCAGTAACCATGTTTGTGAAGTAAATGTATGGTTGTGAAGTAAATTCGCAAATTTATTCTCTAGCTGATGTCTGACAATCAATTGTATTGTGTTTGCTTGAACCGCATGAGTCGCTTCAAAATCGATGATAGCGGCAGCAGACGCAGACGCTTTACTTTTAAAAGGAAAAAACCCAAACCCGAATTCTTTGTGTGTGCAAAAAGTGGAGAAGTGACGCTTAAAAATCGCGCATACTTGTGTATATGTGTGTGTAAACAGGTAGAAACAAAGAAAGGAGAAAAGTTGATTCTCAAAACAAAACCAGTAGCAGCAGTGCATCTATAACAAAGAAGCTACCAGTTCAAAACCCGCCACAATGGAGGAGGGAAAAGAAGGGAAAAACAAAGTGGCCACGTCACAAATGGAAGTTCAAATGGCGTAAAATAACCAAAACTTGCAAAATTTAATCCAGTCATTGTTAGGAAGTTAATAAAAAGATCACACGTTTGTTCAAGGCAAGATTTATTTCAAGAGTAAACGTTATGAGAATAGAATACATAGTTTGCTTTTGTATAAAGAAACGCATTGAGAAAGAAAGTCTGGTGTATTTAAAGCATGAGGTGGGTGGTTGGCTTCGCTCGCTAACAGGATTTTAACCCTTTTTCCGCAGGGTTTAGCCGCTCACGCGACTTCGTCGCTCCGCTAAGGGTATGTCAACAACTGTCAGGCAGGCGCTTTTATGAAAGCAAAATAACGTCGATTTCAAAGTTCGGCGTATGGAAAGATGATAAAAATGGTCCTGTTGTTTCTCGAATCGATTGTTATTAATGCATATGAAGAATTAAAAGGTGTGTTAGTTTCGAAACTTTCTCGAACATTTGAGAGTGCAGAAATGGACAGCAAATTGAGCAAGAGAAAAAAATCGAATGAAGAACATTTTCGTGAATATGTGCTGCAAATGAAGAAAATTCCTGCGTGTGGTAACGATGAAACAAAATCATTTATCAGATACATTTTCGAACAGTGTGACGTGTATGAGCGTGTAAGCGTGATGGCGAACAAGCCAAAACAACACAATGGCGGAAAAAACAATGTGTTTGACGAAAAACAATATCGCTGTTTTAATTGTGGTTCTGCTGAACATTTAAGGAAAGACTGTAAAGCTGAAACTAAAGTTAAGTGCAATCGATTTGGACACATGTCAAAAAATTGTCCAAAAAGGGTTAAAAGTGTACAAGTCATAAGGGACATGTAGCGCATTTAAAACATTAAGCTGAATGATGTTGAAGTTACTGGTTTAGTCAACACGGGTTTTGATGTGACGATCATAAAAAAAGTGTATACTTATATAAACAATTAAACAACGTGGAACTGCAAAAATATTAATGGCAATGACCTTCTGGTCGTACCCAAGTCAATGAAACGCGAAATAATAATTGATGCATACAATTTTGGTTATTTTGCGATTCAAAAAACGATGTATAGTCTACAACAACAGTTTTGGATTCCACATATGGAGAGGAAAGTCGCACAAGTAGCCAATGCATGTACAAGACGAATCCTTCACAACAAGAAGACAGGAAAACAAGAGGGACATCTATATTCCATCGAAAAAGGAGACAAGCCGTTACATACTTTTCATGTCAACCATTTGGGACCGATGGATTCCACAGCAAAAAAATACAAATTTATTTTTGCCATAGTCGATGGCCTTATAAAGTTCTTATGGCCCTTTTGCACGAAGTCTACTGGAAGCGAGGAAGTTTTGAAAAGCTGGATGAATGGTCAAATGTTTTTGGCAGCCCTACTCGGATAATTAGTGACAGAGGAGCTGCATTCACCTCAAACGTTTTTGAAGAGTACGTCAAAACTAATGCCATAGATCACGTTTTGACTATAGCCGGAGTTGTTCGTGATAATGGACAAAACGAACGCGTCAATAGGTCTATTCTGTCTATAATATCTAAGACTCATCAAAGTGGTTTAAATTCGTTCCGCAGGTGAAAAAATCAATTGACTTACACATTCATTGCTCAAGAAAGAAGTCCCCATTCGAGCTTCATAATGTTTGGTATCAAGATGCAAAACAAAATCAACAAAACAAATACATGAGGTGAAGAAGGCATATAAGGAGAAATACGATAGAAAACGAAAAAGCGAGTTCGGATACAAGGAAGGCGAATCGGTTGCAATTAAGCGCACCCAATTCGTTGCCGGCAAGAAGTTAGCAAGCTCATATCTTGGACCCTTTGAGGTTATTAGGGTAAAACGCAACTGCCGGTATGATGTCCGAAAAGCGTTCGAAGCTGAAGGTCCAGTTGTAACTTCTACAAGCTCCGATTACATGAAGCTGTGAAAATATGTAAACGAAAACAAGGAGCTGCTGTCGTCTGGGACAGATTCCGATGAACAGGATGCCCGAATGTGAGAAGTAGTGGCATTGCGGACAACTGGCAACCTTCAAGAAGAGTGGTGGCAGCAGAAAGAGAACAAATAAACCGGTTGTAGTTAGCTTGGAGTACATACATATGTATATTTTTAATATAACCAACGTGAATTACTTTTACATTTTATATGTATGTCTGTATGTGCCAATTTGTTTGGCACACGATAACTCGCGAACGAATGGTCCTACCCATTTTAATTTTCGTCAAATGATAAATCTACATGCAGCATCGCGGCTATAAGATTTTGAATAAAATCCGACGACTTTTTGAGTTAAACAAAAAAATTTCAAATTATAATCAATATTAACAAGCACATAGTTAAAAAAAATTTTAATAAAATCAGGCCAAAATTATCTCATTTATTTAAAGAATAGAAAACATATTACAACCGTGAATTTTGTTTACAAATCCCATCAAGTTTGTATTCAACTCTTTGTTTCTCGGCAGAAAGGGAAACAAAACCGCCAACCACACTTTTTAACTTTTCATTAGTTTACCAATTCTAATCCATTTTCTGACCAATTTTGGATTAACTTCTTGTAGAATATGAAACAACAAAAACCATCGGAGGATAAATTCCTGCAATTGGATGTCTCCTGTGGTTCAATGTGAGAGAAAGCTTCGGATATTTAAGAGGGCTTGCCTTATAGCTTGTCTTTGTTTATAGAGGACACCACAGTCGGAGTACATAAAATATTATCCTAACAAGGTATTGGTACAACAGGGCAAACCTAATAAGAGTAGATGATTTGCGATTTCGTTGTTTGTTTGTTTTTTTGCAATATAAACCTGTTTAATAACATTAATTAATAATGATTTTCTTTCATGCGGTATGTACATGTTAGATAAAAATTCATAGCAGTTGTATAAAATTGCGAAATGGGGAATGGCCAAGGTTGTTGAATCTTAAAAACCGCCAACAGGCGTGTAATTGCCTAACTTACTTTGGCTCGTGTTTGTTGTGCAATGAAAATTGTTTCCTTAGTTCTCGTCCTATCCTGCTGCTGTTGCTGATGGGTTAAAAAAGATCAAAGATTCAACTTCTCCGCTTCTGCCTCTATGCGGCAAAGAGTAAGAATTTTTCATCCATGAGCCTGTTGTTGGTAATAGTGGTATTGCTCCAGCTGCCGATGTTATATCTGGTGTTGCTAGTCCTCTTTCAATGTCTATAAATATCGAGTTTGCTAAGAGGAACTCTAACTTGTCTGATGTGATGACGGCTAGCGATATGAATAACGATAAATAAAAGGTCGTCGTTGATGATTCTCACGGTGAGACACATAGTGTATCGCATGTGGTGAATCTTGCAACTAATATTCCGATTATTACTTTGAAGAGTGGTGGATCCAGCCGCCAGTTAATCAAAAATGCTAAAATGCAGTCTAGAATTACTGGAAAATCCACATTCTACTGAAGTCGCCTCTACGAATTCCGGGGATAGCCATTTATTGCAGTCCGTTGATCCTGTTACAAAAAGTTCAAGGATATCTCGATCGATCGAAGAGGAGGTAGCCCACATAGCTCTGCTAGTCACTATTATCACGCGAACGAAGATGAGCTAACACCCAAAGACGAGCCACAAAGAGAAGCGCAAGGAGTCGCGACCGAAACAAAAAACAATAAGAGTACTTCCTCCGCCCACAATTAACGTAAAAGGAATTTCGAATTATAGTAAATTGCATTGCCTTCTCAAAGGAACGATAACATCGACATTCAAGGTTACGTCCCTGTACAATGACGTTTGGAAAATTAACATCCATGATTCCAACGAATACCGAGAAGGAAAGTTGGAAAGTTCAATGCGTGTTGTAGTAAGAGGTCTTCACCCTTCATGTACCAAAGACGATCTTATGAATGATCTTCTAGCTGAAGACTTTAAAATTCTTTACGCTGTAAATATCGTCAAGAAGAAAAAGCAGCGGCGGAACAAAAGCAAGAACTCATGGTTAAGCGTGGACTCCCACTGTTAATGCTTTTTTTTTGACAAGAATGACAATAAAAACGATATCTACAATATTAAAAGTATACTAAACATCGTTATCAAAATCGAGCCATTGCCTAAAAACACAGGATCGATCCGGCAGTGTAGGCATTGTCAAGGTTTCAGTCATACATAGGCTTACTATCAAAACTAACCGCGATGCGTTAGATACGCCGGTAAATATCTTTCGTAAAGTGCGACAATATAAACAGGCCCCGGCGACTTGTATAAACTACAAAGGGAAGAACCCAGCAAACTAAAGTGACTGCAAAGTACCCATAGAGCTCCAAAAAAGGCCCGATGCAATCAAAAAACTTTTGTCCGATACCGAACCGTCAGGAATAAATCCAATTTTTGTTTTACGGGAACAGCAGCGTTAGAAAGAAAACTTGTAAAGGAAAAGACGAAAGTTGTGCCAGAATAAGCTCGAAAAGAAAAGCTTCCATCTTCTGGTGGACAAATGTATGTCCAAGTCGAGTCGTAAGAAAATAAAAACGGTAGTATTGAACAAGATCCAATCTCACAAGTTTTTTCTGTAATTCTCGCGAAACTTGAGAATTAAAGCAAAACACATAAGCTCATATTTGAAAAACTGAGCAATCCATAGCAGGAACTTAAGTATATTCAGCCTTAACATGTAATTCGATCAGAAAAATTTCCGAAGCAGAAAAAAATTCCGATCAGAACTCGGAGACCTATCACGTTATCCGTTTCGGAATAAACTTTTTCAACGCATGTCAATCCACGTAATTGACAGATGAAACATCTGCAATCCTTTTTTAATAAAACTTATATCTTTAAAAACTTTTCCTTTGTTATCCTTTCACAATTCCAAAAATTCGTGCAGACCAACCCCCGCTTTTGCCAGTACTATCTAATGTATTTGAAAAGCTTTTGTTAAAGTGCCTTCAGCCGGATTTTGTAGAAAGACGTTTGATTCCTGACTATCAGAACAAAGCATTTCACAGTTGACCAAGTTTATAGAAAAAGATATGTTCTAGTGCCTTTCTAAATATCTCTCAAGCCTTTAATAAGGTATGGCATTACTGCCTGAAGTTTAAGTTAAAACAGGTTCTTCCGGTACAAATATATGATAATTTAGGATTCTCTTGGTGAAAAGACTATTCCGTGTTGAATATGGATCAGAGTACTCCGAATTTAAGGAAATCGCTTTCGGAGTACCACAAAGAAGTGTTCTTGGTACGGTCTTGTACTTACTCTTCACTCGAAATATACCGCAAGAAGAAGATGCTGTTGTATCTACGTTCGCGAACAATACGGCTATATTAACAACAGATAAATCTGTCGAGGTGAATAAAGATTTGACGAATTGTTGTAAACGAGACCTAATCAATTCATGTCAACTTTACTTACGAACAAATTAAACAACCTAGCCATTTTCATTTGCTCGGTACAAATACCATATGCCAACGAAGCAAAGTATAGCAATGACACTAGATTCGAAACTCAGATGAAAGTCACACGTTTAAAAGAAACGCTAAGAGCCTGAAAACATGTTCAGACAGATGTATTGCCTACTTAGAAGACATTCCATATTAAGCATATGTAACAATCTGCTTAAACTTGTACGTATGGTATGCAACTTTGGGTTGTACTAAGCGTATTGATAGTAAGTTAGTTAGTAGACTCTTTATTCTTTTACAAAAAATAAGGTTTTACAATAATAGTACTAGACATGGTATATATGGTTTGGCTGAAGGCCGTCTACCAGATTGACAGTTACATAATTTACAGAAATATTTACTTAAGATACAAGACAAATTTTGTCTCCTCTCCAAAATTTCTCTCTAAACACTCTCCACCCTCAAGCTAAATTTTGACACAAATGAACGCCGTGGAGAAATGCCAAAAAAATAATTCTTTGACAGAAATAGCTCTACTTATTTAATTTGTAAAGTACCTCCATTATATTTTCATTAATTTCTAATAAAAATGGAACCCGGGGACATAGACATCAGGCACAGTATAATTATTGATTTTGGGCCCTTTTTTTGTATTTTCGATGGACATGTCCCCAATCTTAACCATCTTGCCGAAGTCTAATTTTTTTTCATTAAAAAATTCATCATACATTAGCTTGCACAAGAAGAGACTTCTTTTCCTCCTAACCCGAGTACATAGACAGTTTTTTAAAACTAGCTGTCAGAATTTTAGCTTTGAAAAATGTACCGACCCATTATTTGGTGAGATAAATATCGATAGATACATTGTTTGAAATGAAAGTTTTTTTTTCTCAATCTGCGTACAACTCGCACAAATTTCCGAGACAAATTTTAGCTCGGATCAATTTCGGAGAGATTTTTGTATCGGACACAAAATTTGTGTCGATCTGCGTACTAGGGTCTACTATAAGAGCAAAAAGTAAAAATTAAAAAAAAAAAAAAAAAAAAGAATAAATAAAAAGTGGGAAATACAAAAAGAGCATTTACATTGCTTTGGTAAAAAGTTTTCAAAAATTTTCTTCGATTATTTGAGATCTGTAACGCAGCGCTGTTTTGGTGTAGCTGTATAGAAGGTCCCATCCTTGGGCAACGTTAAGGATGCCCAGTGTTTGCTCCATCTCGAGTGTATACGAACCAAATTGGGGGTGACGGACTTCTATAAAAATGAGACATCTCGCTAGGAAATTGGCCACAATTGAGTCATAGGAGTTCACCTCTTAATTTTAAAATTATACTTATTAGGTGCGAGCGGTTCTTGTTCATAAAATATATCCTTTCGTGCAGGTTGTACTAAAGATGGATATAGTGCTGCCTGTGTTGTGATGAACGTGCTTAACTCACGAAACCGTCGTACATTTTATGCCCGATTTGTGTTAACAAAACCTTAAATTTTTCGTTTAAAGAGGCACGATGTTCATTGGACGCAATGGTTAAATTGAGGTTGCAGTCTGACGCTAGTTTTTACCAGTCTTGCACACAATTACCCGTAGCAGTCAGAATGCGCTTGAGGACTATTTTCGGCAATCTTTTACTTTTCAAATCCATAACTCTTAATATGTAGTCAAAGTAGAGTTTCAGAGTATCCAAGAACATGGGTGCTACGCCGGTCTCTAGGTGCAACATGTAGTTTGGAGATGTACCTGGTTAACTGAAGATCCTCTCAATAAAAGAACGACGATATTTTTCTAGTGCATCATACGAGCGATATCCCCACACCTGAGCTCCGTATAGGACGATCGACTTTACAGTTTCTTGAAAAATGTTAAGCTTTGAACTGTGGATTACATGCGCATTGCTAAGACCAGCACTTCGTTTCGCTTTGGCTAATTTACTTTGAAGGTGTTTGGCCATATTGAGGTTTGATATTATAGGAACCCCGAGATATTTGTACTCTCGCACGATTTCAATGGAATTACCGCTAAACGTCCACTTCTCATTAGGAGCATACCTCCCACTTTCGCTTCTGAATATCATTATTTTCAATTTACTTAGATTAACTGACAAGTTCCATAGTTCGCAGCAAGCTTCAAGTCAGTTTATCAGGAGTTGTAAAGACTCCACCGTTTCAGCTAGGAAGACGATGTCATCTGCGAATAATAGTGCTGGAATACTTACACAACTCAACTTAATTCCGCTTTTCACCGCTTGTGTTATATCATTTATAAATAAAATGAATACTAAGGTGCTCAGAATGCATCCTTGTCTTACTTCAAATGATGTTAAAAGCTCTTCCGACAAAAATTGACCATCCCATACGCAAGCTACATCCTTGCGATACATTGCCCTTAAAATGTTCATAATTTTCGTCAATATCCCATAGTTTTGTAGTGTATAAAAAAATTTCTCACACGAAATAGTATCAAAACCAGCACGGAAATCAACGAAGAAGGCATACAACTTTTTGTTTCATTTTTTGTAAATTCCAGCAATGTTGTAAAGCGTAAATAGTTGGTCTAAGGTTGAGTAACTTTGACAGAAGCCGGCTTGGTACTCGTACAAGATTTTTCTTTTTTTAACCTACCCGGTAAGCCTTCTTAAAACGAGATTCAACGATAGGTTGCTGGATCGTCGTAAGCTCCTTTTTTGTGCAGTGGAAATATAACTGCTTTTTGAAAACTTTCCGGGATGCTCTCTGTCTCGAATATTCAGTTAAACTCAAAAGTAAGCGATGATAGAAATTCAGGTGTACAATTTTTATAAAATTCGTACGCTATGGGATCCTCAGTTGGTGCTTTGTTACATTTGGAATTGTCATCGGCCGTTTGAACCTCCTCCAGGGTTATGTGTGCATCTAAGTAATCACCAAAAATCAAAGGGCTAGCATATTGGAACATCGGAGAGGTTTGCGGTGTGTTAAGGGGATTTTCGAAGTGATCCTTCACACGTTGAGTGCAACGGCAGTTTTCAGAAATCTGGCCTAAAATGACAATTTGATTTAATCACATTATATTATTAAAAACTCTAATTCTAGTGCATTATATTTGTTGTTCGTTTTTTAATAAATTTTCTGTTCATGCAAGACAGTATTTGTTTTTTGTTCTTTTCCCAGAAGCCATCTATCGATATGAGCACTGATATAATTCGAGTTTAATCGTAGCTGCACAAAAATGGCAAGTAAACACAGTACGAGATAACTCCTAGTTAGCGTCCTAGAAAAGAACGCAATCTACGAGTTACCTCGTAGTTGGCAGTCAACGTGTTAAGTTGGTGAGCTTCTAAGCCTGGAGAAATTGAGTTACCTCTCCACCTACCTCTCTTTACAGCTTTCCAGAAATCTGTTTTGCAATTCTGACATTTTTCATGTCTGACACGTTTTTAGGAGCGGCGTTTTTAATTATCTCCATTAGGTCACCGATATTAGGTTGAGTGTCGAGGGCTGTGCATATTTCGAGCTCTTCGTTAAGCTTACGCTAATACATCTCCCTAAATCTATCATTCCATTTCAGCTTTGGCAGAAGCTGTAGTCGTGCTGTAAGGATATTCCAAACCAGTGATCTGGACTTCTAGTGGCATGTGGTCGGAGCAAACCTATTTTAAAATTGCTGTAAAGATAATTCTAATTACCGGCCAAGAAACAGTAGTCGATGACTGGACATGATGTCCCGCGCAAAAAAGTGAATTCGTCCAGAGGGTATCCATTACAGCCTCCGTTGAAGATAAAGCAGTCGAGTCCATCGGTTAACTCAATAATTTTGCACCTTTAGTATCACTAATTTCAGCATTAAAGCAGCGAGACTGGAACAAAAAGATGGACTCACTTTGGGACTCACCAAAGTATTATTTGCCTGGCCCATCCTTGCATTGAAATCCCCGGTCAGTAATATATGCGATGATCGCCAAGTATTTAGGACATCTCTTAGTTTGTTGAAGTCTCGCGTCCAGTGACTCAAGTTTAAATACTCGTAAGTTGGGACTATGTGGTACGCAGTGTTACACAATTTTAATTCTAAAACAAAAGCTTCGTCGATCTCCCTATAGTCCAGAGCTGCGCCTTCAAATTCTTCACAGAAATCAAACAGCTCACCTCCACTTCACCTTCCGTACGAGCTTGATTTAACTGCGGGAATGCATTTCAGCTCATAATTCTTAAATATACTATCGCTTAATCTATTACATAGGTTTCAAATAAAAAAAAGTATCAAATTCCTTAATATAGTTAAAAAAATTCAGTAAATAGTTTATTTTTTAATCATGCAACGTTGTAGCTTAAGATTTTTAGTTTATGCAGATTAGCATTTATCGGATAGACGGCTGCACTTCATTTGAATCGGTGAGTGGAAAAACAGTACATGTATAAAATAAGACTTTTGAGAAAAACAGAAAAAACTATTTCAGAGGAAAACTAATATTTTTTTTCTGCATAATAATGTGTGAGGGATTTGAAGTATCCCTGTATATTCATGATTGAATAGTTCATAAAACCCTATATTGAAAGGAAATATTCAGACAATTGTTTCCAACATTTGAGATTCATCTTGCGTACAGTGGCCGTCTTGTTGCTCGCGCCACCTTTCCTTGACTGACGGGAGTTCGAGCTGTCAACTTCAGTTGACATCGTTGACATGAGTTATAGGCAATTGTTTTGATTTTGCAAGTTTTTCAATTAAATTTGTTAAAAGTGGCGAAATATCTCCAAGTAACGAAGCAATATAGATAACCTATAACCTTTTTAAAACAAATTGGTGGGAATCATAGTAAATGCCTCATGTTATATTAGAAACAGTGATATCCGAAGAGACATTGGAGTAACTTTTATCCATGACGAAATAACGAACTTTGCTCAAAAGCTCTGTATTCCTCTCCATGGACATGGCAACAGAGCCATACTCCAGACTCTGGGCAACACACACCTTTTGTGCCGACCACAAAGCTGGAAAGCTACCTGCAAAAATATTTTTGATACTGAAACTACTTGATATAGAAACTTAATCGTAGTCAACCTGTAAAAGGGAGGTGTTGTTAAGTGAGTTAAAAACTCACAATACTATGAGCTGAAGGTCATAAAGATTTGTCACCTACCAATGTAAAAATAAAAAACTCGATAATGTTGATAAGAAATTTATTTTTGTCATCTTCAAGTTCCATTTGAATTTGCTAAACCTCTTCATAATAGCTTTTGACGATCTTAGCAAAATTGTAAGAAAATATAAGAACTTGGAATACAGTTTATATGCAGATGACTTAACGTTAATTACAAAATGCAAAGATCTTACAACTACTGCCTCTACATTTTCAAACATTCTTGCAGATATTTCAGCCTGGTGTTCTTACTCCGGTTCGAAAATTTCATTACAAAAAAGCAAAATATTACACATCTGTAGAAAACCTATTTGTTGAAAAAATATTGATTTATGTCCGAATTACAATACAATAAAACATGTAAACAATCTCTGTTTGCTTGGTATAATATTTGATTGCAAGTTTAATTTTAAGGAACACTGTTTGTACTTAAAAAAAAAAGATTAGCTACCAGACTTAACATTATAAGGTATTTATCATCTAAAAATAGTTTGGTTCACATTAACTCCCTTATAAGTATCATCAGATCAACCATACTTGCCAAAATCGAATATGGAATGAGTATTTATGAAAAGTGCTTAGAATCTTCACTAAATATAATAAAATGCCAGTACCATATGGACGTTCAATTGGGACTAGAAGTTTTTAAAACTACGCCTATTAAAAATATGTTACGTTGGTCTTCCTTCCACAGAGCAAAGAGTTCGACACCTCAGATCACTCCTCATTCAAAGGCTGAGTACAACTGGGGTTGTCTTGTCTCAATTGATGCTAAGCGATGCTTAAGCCGCAAACAGTTCCTAAAACCCCGTCTACGCCTTATAATGCGATGCATTTTTCAAAACAAATGAATATCCTAATTTTGAATAATGCTATACGACCTGTAGCCAAGCAACCTTGGACTCTGCCAATAAATAAGACCTTATCCGGGCTACTCCGACATACGAGTATTACGAGCTCAGACTGGTAAGGATTTCCAGGACTTAGTCAGGATCTTGGAAAAGAGATGGTGACGGACGAGCCCTATATGGGCCAACGGCAGCGCTCACATCCCGGAACGGGTAACTGGCTTCGGTGTAACTGAACCCTCGCCCAAGGGATATTAATGGAACTGGTCCTCCAGATTGGGGGTTGTGCCGCCGGGGTAACTGCCCGGCCATTTAAAAAAATTAAGAAGTTGCGAAGCATCAACAAGCCTCGGATATGGACGGATCTACTGCTGATTAAAGGACAATGAGCTTCGGATATGCAAGTGGAATGTTAGATTCCTTAATAGAGCACGTGCAGCCGAGCAACTAGCGGAGGCCCTAGACTGCTGTAAAGCAGACATAACCGCCATTCAAGAAAAGCGATGGGATGGGCCGGACAAAAAGAAGATGAAAAACTACGACATCTACTACGGCAATTGCTATCGACGGCAAAAGCAGCGCTTATTTGGATGTGTATTTGCTGTCGGAAGCAGACTAAGACAAGCAGTCCTGAGCTTCCGGCATGTGAGCGAGCGCTTGGTAAGGAGCATATACCAACTCATCTGTAAAATATGGTCGGACGAAAGTATGCCCGATGTATGGAACCTCAGCATTATTTGTCCGATTCTCAAGAAACGAGACCCTCTGAACTGCGCCAACCACAGAGGCATCAGTCTCTTTAACATCGCATATAAGATCTTATCTGCCGTATTGTGTGAACGCCTGAAGACGTTCGTCAACAACCTGATAGGTCCATATCAGTGTGGCTTCAGGTCATGAAAGTCCACCAACGACCAAATATTCACGCTACGGCAGATTTTGGAGAAGACCCATGAGCTACAGATCGATACACACCACCTATTTATCGATTTTAAGGCCGCGTATGACAGCATCTATAGAGACGAGCTATACAGATCAATGCCTAGTTTTGCCATCCCTGCCAAACTCGTCCGTCTGTGCAGGATGTGCACGCTGTTACATCAAGGTCAGTAAACATCTCACGGAGACTTTTGATGTCCGGAAAGGATTTAGACAAGGCGATGCGCTGTCATGCGATTTTTTCAACATCGTACTTGAAAGAATAGTGCAAAACTCACGAGCAATCACAAGAAGCACTACCGTTCAAAAGTCCGTCCAACTACTCGCATACGCCGACGAGTAGTAGAATCGGCGAAAATGGGTTCAGCGGTCAATGAGAGCAAGACCAATTATATGCTGTCAAGCAAAAAGGACAACCAACACCAACGTCTCGGGCAGATCGTCACCCTTGATAGATATAACTTTGAGGTAGTTAAGGACTTTGTCTATCTAGGATCTGCTATGAATACAGACAACGACTCTTGGCTAAGAAGGCGATTAATTAGCAAAGCCCTCTTTCGGACAACAAAAGTAACCCTTTATATGACCATAACAATCCCGGTCCTGCTCTATGTTGCAGAGGCATTTCAAAAATATGTATGCAGTAGCCAATGGGGGACAAATTGTTGCCGCCTTAAATTAGGAGAACCAATATTATTGCATCATCCTTACAAGCAATTGAACTTCAACATAACTTTATGAACCTGCTTAACGTTCTTTAACTTTAACCTCTGCTGCACTACGCGGCACCATTCTTTACAAATGCGCCATTTACAATTTTTGAAGTACAAAATGAAATCGAATAATCTTAAGTTGGGAAAGCACCGGGATGACCGAGTACTAGCCGAATTTTATAAAAATCGTTCAACTGCATTTCTGTCCGCATTAACGACCGAATTCAATAGAATTTTTGAGACAGCGAGTGTTCCGGAACGCTTCAAATAGCAATAATATTTCCTCTTCAAAAGATTCCTGGCTGGGTCACCAAAAATTTTTTCAAATCGCCATCACCCTTTCGGCGGGCAATGGCAAACTCCCGAAAGTAAAATTGCCTGCGAAAAGGCTTCTAAGGAGTCCCGTGCGAACTCGGCGATAGGCCGTAGGCCCCGCTCAGATGTGACAAAAATGACAATATGAGCAACACAAATGAGTGTCAAGAAGCTAGGCCATGGCCCATACCGGGCTGCTAGCGCCACAGTGTTGTTTTTTTTGTTATTAGATAGAGCAAGCTACACTTCCCACGACCATTGTAAAACGAAAAGCAGAAACTTCACAACATGGAATGCTTTAGCTGAATTAAAATCTGCAAGAACACACATACTTCCTTAATCGCTTTTCACTGTAGATGATTAATTAAATATTTAAAGTAAAAAGGGAAATAATCAATTTAAATTACATCCCACATCGACCAATTCTTTGCGACCTATGTTACCTACAAGAAAGGAGGGATGTGTATCATTTTATTGCCAGATGTCATATTTTAAGTGAGTTCCGTGTGAGATACTTTGGTGCAACTACAATAAATTTAAATAATGCCCTACACAACCTACACATTCGGTTGTTAACCTGGTACATGGCATTGGGGCAAACCATATTAAACTTAAGTTTAACAAATTGGCATGTCTAATTTAAGGGTTTTTCCTTTAAATAAAGTTTTAATGCTAAACTACTACTACTACTAACATGCTCGCAAGTACTATAGGATAATAAACTGTTCCATTGGACAAAGATCGGCTAGAGTGTCAGTAACCGGAACCCTTCAGGGGGGAGTCATATCGTCACCCTTGTGGGTTCTGGTTATCAATGACATCCTTAAAAAGCTTAGTACTATGGGAATAAGGGCCACGGCATACGCAGATGACGTGGTCATAATAGTGCAGAGAAGATACTTAAATATTTTAAGTGAGATTATGGAGCTAGCCATGAAGATGATTACCAATTGACCAAACAGCTGTGGTCTCAATGTCAACCCCTCCAAAACGGAACTGATTCTTTTTTAGCAGAAATTACAATATACCGCAGTTCAAACTCACACAATTTAATGGTGGGGAACTGTCCCTCTTAGACAGCGCGAAGTATCTGGGTGTAATTCTAGACAATAAACTGAATTGGAATCTTAATGTAGCTCAAACAATCAAAAAGGCATATTATAATGCTCTTTTCATATGCAAGGTTTGGGGCTTAAAACCTGCAATGGTGTACAGGCTATATACGGTGGTGGCCAGACCTATACTTACATATGGCGCACTAGTATGGTGAAAAGCAACAAATAAGAAAACGATCAACGGAAAATTAGGGGCGGTTCAAAGAACGGCTTCCATGGCCATTACAGGTGCGCTCCGTATCACCCCCACAGCATCACACCTTTTTGCACCTAACACTGCTTGATTTTCAGATCTAAAAACTTGCTGGAAGAAGTGCGATTCGACTTACTGATTTGGGTCACTTTAACAGCAGTAGCTTTCGACACGGCACGCTCCCAGCGGAGCTACTGCCAATATTATCGGATGAAATTCCTTGACCGATATCGACATTAGGTATGATATAATACATCCGGTGAGTGAGGACTGGTAAGAAAATGGAGTACTCAAATGAAATTGCAATTTTCACAGATGGCTTGAAAATAGAGGTATCTTCTCACAAGACTCAACAGGGGCACTGTCGAGGAAAAAACCATAAGGCGTGTTCGACCTAAAGTGGTCGAATATTGAAGGTTATAGGGTATCCAAAGCTCAATGGCCAATTCTTGACAGTAAAAGATCTAGGGAGTTAATAAAATTGAACAGGGATAAGCCTAGGACAATAATAGGAATCCTGACAGGATGCTGTCTCCTGCTGAGACACATAAAGGGACCCAAATTGTCAGATACTGACATTTGTAGATTCTGCGGCGATCTGAAGCTGTTCAGAACGTAACACACATACTGTGTGAATGAGGGGTAGTCGAAGGAAATTCATAGGATATTTTAACTTTTGCTAAAATTTACAGAAAATAGACGGTACGGATTTCAAATGCCTTCTTGGCTTTTACAGGGAGATTATTTAGGTTTTTGCCTCCTGAAGATAAATTCAACTGGTTCCATAGGCATCGCGATGGGTCCATTTTAGTGCGTACTGCTTGTGTGATGACACACCTTTATTTATCATAAGCAAATCTTTCTGGACTCTTGTTAACTGTAAAAATAAGGTCTACAGGCGAAAGCTCCGTTTTTTTAAAAGAATGTTAAGTCTTCCAATACTGACTCAACTTTTGATTTGTTCGCTATTTTTTTCCAATCTATTTACGCTAACTATCGATTTGATAACGACGCGTTTGACAATACAGCTACGAAGGTTGATATTGGGCATATTCAACTGACTACTGAAGAGGTTTCTATGGCACTTCAATCACTCAAGCCTTGTTATTGACCCGGAGTAGATGGGATTCCCGCCATAGACCTAAAGCAATCTTTTTACTCACTTTGTTTACCGTTGCTAAAAATATTTAACGCATCTCTGCATTTCTAACTAATGAAATCTTGTCTAATGCTCAACATGGATTAATATAGCTTAAAGATCAATGTCTACTAATCTTGCTATATTCTCCTCGTATGTCATCAATGTATCTAAGAACCGTATGCAAGTCGATGCTGTTTACAGTATTAAGTATTAGTATTAAGTAAAGCTTGATTCTGTAAACTATAAATTTTTTTTGAAAAATTTAAATCTTCTTGATTCTTCATTCAGAAATGTTAGGCTAATTGTCGTCGTACCTTACTGGTAGAAAGTAAATAGTAACAATTGATAACAGCTTGTCTACAACTATGTTCATCGGTTGTTCCCCAAGGTATTCATTTAGGTTCACTGCTTTTTAATATCCTTATAGATGACATTATTCCTATAATAAAGTACTGCAAATGTCTTTTATACGATAATTTTCGTAAAAGTTATTCCTAAAAATTAAAAGTTAAGATGATTGTTATCTTATTTAGAAGGTCTTGAACTTATTTTGGAATTGGTGTACTGCCATCTGCTCAAAACTTGATATTAAAAAGTGTCGGACTATGTCTTTATCAAAAAAATCAGTAAGTCTATTGTATAATTATTCGATTGAGTCCAAAGTTGTATCTCAGCTTGAATCAACTTTTCTTTTATATGCCATATTGTCTAGATTGTAGTTAAAGCTAACTCTGTGGTGAGCTTTCTTAAACGCAACACAAAGGACTTTAGTCATCCTTTTACACTTATTTTGCTTTTCACATCTCTTTTGTTAGGTTTTGTTGGGATACGCTAATGTGATTTGCAGTTCTCTCTTTAAAATTCATGCCGACCGAAATGAAGGAATGCAAAAACGATTCACTAAATTAGGTTTTTACAAAATGCATTTTTGTCCTGATTGTAAAGCATTCAGTTTATTATTATTAAATCAAATCGTACTCACGGTATGATGCTTATGAAAGATTTACTATGTTATCATATTAAATGTTTTCTATTATTTATTTATTTTATTATTCTTATCTTTACAAATGTATTTCAGTTATGCCTTTTTTTTTAAAAGACTAGTAAGTGACATTCGCATTCTAATTTGAATTCTGAAAAATAATATAATTATATATAACTATCATAACATGGAACTATGTGACAAAGAATTCATGTGGGATGAACATTATCGGAGTGACCAAAAACTTAAAATAAAATCAATACAAATTAAAGAATTACCATCTTAAAATAAAATTAGCAAAGTAGTCGAATTCAAGTAGTCATCGAATTCAATGAATTGATGGTACGAATTGCTGCGGGAAGCGTTCGGAAGAAACAACAGAGTAGAAATTCCCAAAGTGAGTGGTGCGAAAAGTTGGTACTTTAACGAGAGTATCTGAATTACTTCTCAAGTTTTAGGAGTAGGAATTCGGAGTCTGCATAAAACCACCTCTCATTAAAAAAAAAGTAAAACTTTGTAGTAGTACAAATGTCTAACTGGCAGAACTCTCAGTGATTTAAAGAGCATCATAGAGTGTTTTATTAGGCCCTTGGCGTACCCTTAGATTTAAAGTTCTAAGGTCGCAAAAACTGTCACCAATTTTAACTCCCTGAGTTCTGTTTTTAAAATAAGACCTAAACCAACTGTGTATTATAGTTATTTTTGTCATTTCTATTCCCCCTTATCCACAAGAGAAGGATCTATTGATCTATTGTCGCTCATCTTCCACGTCACTCGAACAGCTGTGGACAGGTAACTCAACAATGACTGATGACAGTAGGGCGAAAGGAAGTCATGACATGAGAGATATTTCTTGGCAGGACCATGAATGGCTTAGTGAAGGAGAGAAAACTTCCTCATAATTTCCTTCAAGTTTAAGGTAGCCTTTTAAAGGCAAGGTTTAGTTTTACGTTTTATAATATAATATATAGTAAAAATAAAATAAAAATATATATAGTAAAAATAATACGAGTATATAGTAAAAAACAAAATGTCCATTTACTAAGATTTCTACCAAAGATGTTTTTTTAGTTTTGATTACAATAAATATAAGATTAGTAATAAATGTTTACCGTAAGAAAGGTCGAAAGGCCTTAAAGGGTACACTTAAGTGTGAAGTTTATCCAAGGGTGCCCGCATGGGGTCAGTAAGTTAGAAAAAGATAATTTTAAATTATGTTAAACGTTTACGCAAAAGGTAAATAAATTGGGAAGTTCCCACTTAGGGAAATAAAAGCTGTATATTTGCGTATAGTTATGCGTATATAATAATAGTTATAATCGCGGATTGTTTTAATCACACATATAAAACCGAACTGTCATCTGAAACTGTATATATCTACATATGTAGAGTTTAATAATTGCTGAGCAAGTTTAGATTGTGAAAACTTATTCAACAATAGTGATCTGTAGTTGGTACATTTCGCGCATTACACGTAGATTGTGGTGACCATAATCTACTATCTGACCGTACTACTATATAGACAAAATCGAGTACACCTTCAAAGAAACTGACTTAATTCCAGATGTGATAAGGCCTGTCCATCATCAAAATGCACGCTCTACAGAAAATATGGCTGCGGTTAGTGAGAGTGTTGAGAAATTTCCAAATATATCGATTTCACAGTGAGCACAGCATTAGCTCTTGTCTAACGGTACATTAAGGCGTATTTTGAATATGGATTTGCATCTATACCCATATAAAGTTCAACGCACTCAGGAATTGAAGCTGACCACGGAATGCGTAGAACATACAACGATTTGTTTCTTGAACATCTGCGTTTGTATGACCAATTTTCACAAAACATTTTCTTCAGTACATACTGGGTGGATACGTTATCGAACAAATATGTCGTATATGGAGCAGTGAAAACACACACGTAACTGTCCAAAAAATTGCATCCACAAAAGTCACAAAAGTGTAGCAATCATCGTCAATTCTCATCGCTTTAGCCAAAAATTAACCGAATTTGTTTGGCCTCAAATCGAAAATATCAATGTGGTAAATAAGAAGAAGAGAATATATATGTATTTCGAGACTTGGAAACAACTTAAAAGACGACCAAAAAACTATATGTATTAAAAACTGCAAAGCCTTCGCTGGCTACCGGTGGATGAGTAATGCCGCCATTTTCATAACATTTACTTCAATTCGACCACTGAGCAATAGATAAACAGATCGTCTGAATGAACAGGCTACAGCTTATGTAATACTTTTTAAAATGCAGTTAAGAAGCGAACGCCTAAAATTTGGTAATGCACCAGCGACCCTGGTTTTATTTTGTTCTTATCCTTGAGTAAGCAAGATGGAGGCATGTGAGTCTTTTCCTATGCCAATGGCTCAACGAGAAGTTAAATTTTGTACCTGGAAAATAGTTTTGTTTCTCTGGAACCCTCAGAATTTAAAAACGAGGATGAGCAAAATATGTTGTTTATCAGCAGCATTAAAAGGCTGCGGGAAAGGGTGTTTCCCATCAAAGCATAACAACAGCAAAGTTAAGAGCAGCGGATGAAGCAATAGCAAAACTTGAATTTCGAATTTTTGCTTATACTGCAGCACCAACAGTGCCAACAAAACTACAACAATGCAATCTACAAAAAAAAAACGGCGTAATATAAAAAGAAAGAGAAAGTGCCCTCTCTATCAGCTTTATCCGAAGAAAAACTGCTAGGGGGAACCACAGAAGGGCACCGGCAATATCAGAAACAGAAGACAAGAAAAATTGAATACGGACAACCTCCCATAAATTTCCGACGCACGGAAGGAAGAGCCGCTACAGAGGGTCAAATAATAGCATCGCTTCGTTGATGGCATCAGAGTCAGAAGATGAGTACGCACAAGTTGAGCACCTTAACAGTAGTATGCAACTACTACAACGACGAGTACTGCCTGTTAAAGCCAACAAGGGCGAGGAAGAAAGAATAGCCTCAGAATAATCAACAGCAACAGCAGTAGCAGCAGCAGTCAGCTCCAAGACAGCAACAACAGAAGCAATCAAAACACCCTATGCATAAGTTGCAAAAACAAAAAAACGCCTATCACAAAAACATCAACGAAAAAAGAAAAAAAAAATCAATGAAATCAGCAGCAGAAAATACAAGCAAAAACAAATGAAAAAAACGACAAAATAAACAACAATAAATACAGCAGAAATCAACGAAACTGAAGGTACCTTCAATTCATAGTACATTTCTGAAGAAACTCAAGGACATTATATTGGTGGAATTATGTTTTTATATTAAAAAACTTAACTTACATTGGCACCCCATTGTATAGAAATAAGTGGAGCGCTACCAAAGAATTGAAAGTTTATTGAATGACACGATGACGGAATTGTTCTCCTACACCTCGAAGGGGAAGAAGCTGTAAGCAATGCTGCTGGTGGGGATTGAACGGCCTATTGAATCGGAGGAGCTTCTTGGAATGCTAAAAGAGAAGGAATCCGAGGAATGCTTTCTGAGTAGGGAAGGAGCGTGAGACAAAAGCTAACTTTAGTTCGCTTTATGTAGTAAATATGTAAAAAATGACTCGGCAACCATGGTTAATCAACGTCTCTAGTACGTGCAAATGGTGGCAGGTAGATGAAACATTGTACAAGAGCCAAGATGGCTTCTTAAGATACAGCACTTAAAGCATCGCACACCTCATCTGATATGCTAGCTATTTGAATATGCTGATTTGGAGAATTAGAAGCTCCTGACCTGCTTTTGTTAAGCGAAACAAAGTAAAACAAAAAGCACAAAATGAAGTACAGAAAATATAAAATTGCAAGAAAAAACAAAATCAACTCTGTGGAAAAACGAGGTGTTGCGATCGTCATTAGAAAAAGCTTGCGATTTAAAAGAGTGCGTAATATTCAGGTGCTTGAAGCATGTAACATGTATTTGGTCTGTATTTATATGTCTGGATATACCAAATTCACTTTATCTATCTCAGTTCTGGAGACACTTTTTTTACTTCTAAGTCTGAGTCTAATCAGAACAGAATTATTTCATAATCGGAAGAGACTTTAAAGACTTATTGCTATATTAGGATTGTAATTGCTTCCAATTTTGTTTAGCCACACGCCACTGCTACCCAGGCTATCAAAAGAGTTCTGCTAACGGATAAAGCTCATATTTTCCACCTTCTGGGTTGGCTTTCATAAACTTTCAGACCCCAGGGTTACGCCAAGGACACACTTGTAGGAAGCTTTTCAGCTAAGCAAAAACCTCCATAAAAGTTGTAGATTGGGACTCATAAAAGGAATTCCTGAGAATGTAGAAAAAAGAACTGAGGATAGGAAAGCGTCAATCCTGAATAAAATAACTAAAACCTCATAGGCCTCTTTTCCTCTCATCAACAGCTCAAAGACCTAATCACTCCCTTACCTGCTTTTTGAAACCCACTTTCCAGGTAGCTCGTCATATACCGCCAGCACCAACCTCAACAGGGCGGTTGTAGCCGCGACAAAAGTTGTTGGGCTTATCACAAAAGACCAACTACTTTGGCCACTACATAGCATCAGACTATACAGGTGTGCTGGTTCGGACGATATAATATATGCTAGGCTATAAAGGTCCTCTAATATAACACAGCAATTGCTTGATAATACTCGTATTATGAGGCACTGCGTAGAACTAACTCATATTCCACCGTCATGGAGAGACAAACCGGAAAATGTTCTCATGCTGCCCCAAAAGGACCTCAGACCTATTAGTCTATCATCTTTCCTTCCGAAAACTCTGGAATGATTGATTGATATTCGTATACGATCTAGGCTTAACCCTAGACTTATATCCACGGCACAACACGCTACTGTAAAGAAAAGTCGGTGGAAACGGCTCTACACTCATCAACTAGCTACATCGAACGATCCCTATATTATAGAGAATACACAATGGTCGCTTTCCTGGACATAGAATGAGCCTTTAAACGTCAATACAATGGTATACCTATCGCTACGTGTAAACAAGAGCTTCAGTTGGATGGTAGTAGAAGAACAAACCTTAGGTAGACGTTTGGATATGTATGGTGATCAAACAAATCTTGCCAAAATCTGAATCCCTCTAAAAGTCTGATTCTTCAAAACAGAAAACATCTCAGCGACAACATAGGTCGCCATCACTGGACACTGTAAACATGCAAAAAGGCTTGGCATGACTCCTGCAGTAGTTGCATGGACGAGGAGGAGGAGGAGAAAATCCTACACCCCTTTTGCACATGTCCAGCTCTCTCCTAAAAGAGCATACTCCACTTAGGAGCCTTCTACAAAAGTCTCCTACGCTTTGTCAAAAGCTCAAAATGGTTTCTTGAGTAGAGGGATCACAGATCCACGTGGCATCACAACGGGTCAACATACTTTAGTGGGTTGTTCCTTTTTCCAACAGCCACTGTAACCTAACCTAACCTAACCTTGGATGGGATCAATTTATTCATATGAGGTTTGGTTAGGTTTAAGCTTTTTTAGCAATATCAGTTGTATACGATGTCTGTAGTCCAAATGAAGATAGCATATAGATCTTTATGGATTTATTGATGCTGTCGCATTGTATTTTATAGTTCGCAATGGGATTTGTTAACAGCTTTTAAATATTAATCTACAAATATGTATACAGGATGTTTTAATAAAGTGTAGCAAACTTTAAGGGGGAATTTCTTGAAATATTTTGAGTAATAACCGTTGCATCGTTTATGCGTGTATGATAACAAGTGAGGTTATCAATATAAGACCCAACTTATTCAAACTAAAAACTCAAAATTAGATATTATTTTACAAAAGCCCTATAAATATATTTTTAATTTTTTAAAAAAGAACTTGACACTCAAGTGGGTATGAATACACTCATAATGCCTCAGCATGTGTTAAGTTTTTTTTTTGGAAAATTGGACAGAAAGAGAAAAAAGATGTTTGGGCTCAGTAGTTCTTTTGCTCCATGGGTGGCATCCAACAATTAATGAGGCGACTAAATTGTTAGTAAGAGCTGGTTTATTGTTATATATTAGTCAATTAAACATGTTACTTGATTTTTGTTGACTGCAGTAATGCAAGTCTTTTGGGCAGGACTAGGATTCGAACACCGAACCTTACGATTTGGTCGCCAGTTCACTATCACTTGAGCAGCAATTCAATAAATTGTTCTTCAGAAAAAGATTCGTTTTATGAAAAGAGATACAAGCTCGTTTTTTTAAAAAAAAAAACAAAGCAAACAGATCTCTTATGAAATAATCTAAAAAAGAATGCAAAATTATTTGTACAGCCAGTTTTTAATTTTTAACCAAAATATTGACGTTAAGTTTAAAACATCCTCGATGACGGACTTTTCAACACAAGAATACGCAGTTTCTGCAACGGTAACTTTAAAAGGTTGAAAATTGTTAGAGCATTCCAAACGCGATGGTTTGCGTTTTGAACAATGCCAATGACTCTGCTCTTAAAGTTCTCGACACGTTTTCCGGAACTCCATTTTAAATAAATTCAACTGATACCTACTCGTAGACCTTCCTCGAAGCTAATTTAATACTTTTGTTATTTGATCAGTAAGACTAGTATTTAAATTTTTTTGTAACGCAAATGTTAAAAAACTTGCCTTGTGCTGAAGTCGCAACAATTTTGAACCCAGTTTTTTCAATTGTACTATCGGAAAAGAATTTAATGTATATCTGTTGATTGTTGGTGTAATAGCCTTCAGGTGCATCATTTCCACAAAACACATGGCCAAATTCACTCCCACTATATGTGTTTAAAAAGGAACTTCCTGTATTACCTCCATTAAAAATAACATCAGATCCAAGATTGCTTTCAAGTACTGAATACGACTTAAATTTAAAAAAAGAAATTATTTAAATTGTTTTGATTATTATTATAATTGTATATGTACAATGTTATAAAATATACGTGAGTAAAATAGTTACGTCAATTTGGCATAAATAGATTCAATTACCTCTACATTGTAGATTTTTAGGTAATCTGTTGCACAAGTTCCATTGACGTCTGGCCCTTGAATGTCTAGTTTCTCAAAATTTAAGCGTAAATTACTGTCGCTTCGTAAACGCCAAAAACAATTTGAATTAGGAGGGTAATTTGTTTCTGAACCATATGAAATTACAATACTCTAAAATAAAATTTTGAAACAAGAAATAAAGGGATATATTGTACATATATATACGCAAACATAAAAATACATCTGCGATTAAACGCTAAATAGCATACTTACTTCATTCCCATGGACAAACAAGTCTAGAGCTCCACATGCTTTTTTTATTACTTTAACAGAAGCTGAAAATCCAGAACTGGTTCCAATCCCATCTGATACAAAATAAATGTACATAGATGACTTCGACGACATTACTGGATTCGGTATTGTGTGACCACAAAATTTAGCAATTTCGTCTGCAAAGAGACCACTTCCATCACGAATTTGTACGAAATCATCACTGCAATCTGATGATTCTTCTATATGAAAAGTACTGAATTCCAACACCAATTGACAATCTGGGGCCGTTTTAAATAAAAATCTGCAATCTAAATCATTTTCATACCCAGAAGCAAAATCATTAAGAGTGTATCTATCTGTCAAATTTCTTAATTCGATGTTCTTGTCGCAGTTCTTTTTAATTGAAATTAATGCCACAAAACCCATTGAAGGCTCACTTTGGTCTGAAACACTTTGAATAATCCCAAAGTTTGAATTTATTGAAAGTGGTGGAAGTTTTCCTGTCAAATTACTGCAGAGTCTTGCAACTCGTTGATCTTCTGAAGACACCTTACCCGAAAACACTTCAACATAGTCATAACTGCATGCTCTTGATCCTTCGAACTCAAATTGTTCAAATTTAATGACGATTTTAGTATCCTCTGGAGCGGTTATATGCCAAACGCATATGGTATTAGATGGATAATAACTGTTGGCTCTCTGTTTCGGAGTCGCAATGGTTGTAGATGATGTAACATTTCCCCCACATATTTCGTTGCTGAATTGAAGCATGAATCCTTTTCGGCTATATGATCCATCACTCTTAAAAACCACCGATATGGGTGTCATAGATCGGAACTCTTGTTCACGATTGCTACCGCAAAGAACAGTTGGATCATTGTAATCAATATATACAGTCAAGTTGTCAAAATCACAGTTCCCAGTTGGGGAATCTTCTAAAACAAAATCAGTCAGCTGTATTAAAATATTTTTATTTGGGTCTGATGGATATATTGTGTAGTTGCAAGTTAAATTGTAATCATATGCTGAAGGGTAGTTCGGACTTGAAATGAGTTGTATGTCTTGAGTAGAATAAAAAACTCCACCACAATTACGTTCAAAGTTTGCTGTAAATCCATCACCAGTTCCACTTTCATCAGATCGGAATATAAATCGCATGGTGTTTGATGTTGTATTTACAAATTTTGGAGGTTCCCTACCACAAATGCGCTTAATGTCGATCCACTTATCAAGGCCAAACTGCTCCTGAATAAGTATATAGTCTTTCGTACAATTCAAGCTTGATTCAATGAAAAATCGTCCACTAAACTTCAATCCTATATGGTATTCTTTTTGAGTTTTTATTGTCCAAATACATTCCACATTATTTTGATATTGTTTGCGGAATTCAATAGTTCGAAAAGGATATGTCAGTTCACCGCCGCATCCTGTCCCAATTGTTGCTGTCAAATTAAATGTTGATCCGATTTCAAACATTGAAGTATGATACTCAATTAGGAGTCCTTTGATAGAAATAAGGTTGCCTAGTGTCATTTGATTACAGAACCTACCCAAATGTGGGGAAGTTATATCTGAATCAGCATAGATTATCAAGAATTCTTCATCACATTTCAGTTTGAAATCAACACTTACTGTTACTTCAAATTGGTCTAAGTCATCTTGATTTGAAAGAACTCTCCATGCACAATCCATAGCACCATAACTGGCATTGAATGATGTAGGCTGCATCAGTCGAAACTCGTTTTTTATAACATACACACCGCCACAATTATGACGGATAAATTTTAAATCCAACGATTTGAGTCTATTTTGGCTATTGCTGAGCATGTCAAATATCACTGGATAAGGTAATCTGATAGTGCTTTGGTTTCTATTTCCGCAAGGCCATTGCATTCGAATTTCACCAGACATACCTTGAATCGATATTGGGCCATGGCGAATGCAAAAATATAAATCCCGAAAAATTGCATTATTAACTTCGAGTTTATTTAGACTAAAAGCAAGAGTTTCGTTTTGATTTACATTTATATTATAACGACAGTACACAGATATATTTTCCGGTGGCCGAAAGTTTATATCACCACGAACTGAATTAAAATTGTTATTGCAAAAGACACTTTCCTCGTTTGAGGAAAATCGCAATTTAAAACCTTGTTTTTGGGTTGTTGGCACTTCTAGACTGACAATACTTATCAGATTATCACTTGAGTAAAGAATCGCTGGGGGATTACTTGAAATTCGAGAGATAATAGACTTTAGTTCGAGATCATTAGCTAAAATTAATCGTCCAGGTACTCTGAAACCCATTCGACTTGTTATATTTGGTGACATGTCGACCATATTATATTCCAAAAAGTCGATTTTAATCCTTCGACCTTTAGGGACTATTATTTTCCAAATACATCGTGTCGGAAAACGTATTTGAGATAAGTATCCTGGAGATTTTAAAACTCCCGATTCGGCTTCAATTGTTCTACCACATTGATGGCCTATGGCTGAATATGTGATTTTAAAAGCATTCACATAAAAATCTGACTCCTCGAGCACATAACTTATTCGTACTTTATTGGTATCTATAAAGTAAGTCTGACGATTACTATCCCCACATATGATGATTGGCCCTACATTTGCTGTATCGTCTGAATACATCGGAGTTATCTTGATGTGGTTAACTTCTAAACAATTCAGGGCCCATGGCAGATTAACGCTATTCACAGTTAAATTGATTGCTGTACTTTCTGGTACTATTATAACGTAATCACAGGAAATATCTTTCTTAAACGTTCTCCATCCAAATGAAGTTGGTGCAGAAATCGTTCCGTTTGGGAGCCTATAGATACCACCACAAACATTTAGTGATATATTAGCCATAAAGCCAATATGTGGTTCAGTGATATCTGTAAAATATGTTATCTTTAAAATATTTCCTGTAGAATATTGCGTGTTCGGTACAATCTTGCCGCAAAACCGTCCAATAAGAGGTGATAGTTCAGATGCACCGTCATGTAGAGCCACATATTCTAAGTCACATAAATCCGTTTGTTTTAAATCCATTGGTGTCATAAAATTCACTGCAAGAAGATGACCAGCAGGAGCCCGAATCATCCACGTGCATTTTATGTGGGAATTAGGAATGTTTGGAAAGTTTTCAGACTTAATAATTGTAGACGAATGTTCTTCATCTAATAAAATATTGAACGAGCAATTATTCATTACTTCTTCGTACTTAAAAACTAGCTTGTTCTCAGAAAATGTGACTCTTTCAAAGTTGAATTTAATATATGCTTCATTAGATGATGTTATTGGAATATCTTTTAAATTGTTATCACAATATTTACCACTGCCTAAGTTAGGAGACTGCTCTGAGTTACCATTCTTGAGCAACAAATTTGTACGACAAAGGGTGTTTGTTCCATTCCTTATGTATAACTTTGACTGTAAGAATGTGATTTTTATCTTACGTCCCTTTTTGACTTGAATTTTCCATACACAATTCATTTTTGATTCCAAATTGATTGGGTACTTTGTTACATTAATGATCTCAACAGGGCCTGTTAGAGTTGATCCACATTCTGCCGACGCTATTGCCTCAAAACCGGTTTTATTAACAACAAAGTCAGAAATAAATTGTACTTTAAGGAACTTATCACTTGAATATTGTAAATGTGAATCCGATTTCATCTTACATTTACTGTCCATTCGTTTCCAATTACTCATGTCAACACTGGAATATATAACAACTTTATCAGTACTGCAGGTGTTGTCATTTTCCAGATCAATTTGCAGAAATTTAACAACAGCATGACTTCCAGAATCAACTGGCATTATAGTCCAGTTACAGTTTAAATTTGAGCTGTAGCCATGTGGAAAGCCGGGTGATTTAAAATTAGAAGTGTTCAAACCAGCATATATAATATCATCAGAACATCCAGACAACTGGCTGGTTGAGGTCTCATTAGCTGCTATGAATTCTTTGCTTACTTTATACCAACGAAGTTTAAAAATGCCACGAAAAGATCTAATGAATAAGACGTTAGTGTCTGACCGGATAACACTTGAACCAGTATATTCGACAGATTCTGATTTATCGTCATAGCCGTTAAAGAACTGAAAAGCAAAAATATTATAAATTATAAATATAAATTTCTAATACAGAAAATATGATAATAGGTGTGATTTTTTTGGCAACGGTATCAGCCCTTAATTTTCCGAACCCTATCAGCGTTAACTATCAACATTCGGGTAATTTGGTAGTACTTACATTTAATTTGTTCAAAAGTGGCGTATGTTTTAAAGTTTCCATACAAGTCTTCACAACATGCAAAAATAGGTCTAGCAGCATTGTTGCTATCCGCGTTAACTCCAATAAATATCTTGCATTAAGTTAACGCGTATAGGTTAAGTTGTTAGTGTAATTTACACGTATAGTGGAAATAAGCACTGATACCAATGCTAAAAATATACACCTATTATCTTTGCGTACAATACAAGAAATCTTGACATTTATCTTTCCAACTTTTTTAAGCTTTTTTAATGTGAATCTATGGCAATTTTGCTTGAAATAATAATAATCATAATTGCAAATATTTTATAATTATAAATTCATAAGTAATAGACTTCATTAATATCACTTTTGGAACTTTCATCTACTTGTGGACGCATGGGTCTGGAACATATAGTATACCCGTATGTTCCATGCCGGTTTTGTTTGGTTGTCATTTACTATTGCTTTCTTCACAGTCGTGCAAAAAAATCCACAAATAAATATAGAGAGTTAGTTTACGAATAAAAAAACGTGTATTGACAAGGTAGATAATCTAAAAATATACATAAATGTATTTGGCAGGATTTAAAGAGATGATCTATATAGGGTCTTTCAAAAGTCTGGCCAACTACTAGCGTAGACGTAATATGCAGAACTCAGTGGGCTATCACCAATGCATTCGCTAGTATTGAAACAGAAACTACTAAAACTGGTTAAGCGCTAAATGAGTTCAAAACTAAATATATGCTGTTTGTATCCGAAGCGATACAAAATACCGACAAATTGGATAGGATGTCATATTTGAAAATTATAACTATAAAAAATATTTATTTGTTTATTATTATTTATTCTTTTTTAATGCTAAGGTTAACGATATTGGTATTTTCATAATTGGGTCAACTTTTTTTTGTTATTCTTTAACATTGCACTTTGCCGTGCTTAGGCTAGCAAAATTATTGTAGAAATTAGGTTGAAATATATTACTTAAGTTCACTCTTTTTATTCAATCGAACCAAGCATTTTACTCCCTAATGTAAAGCCGCATTAGGCGATTGGTTATAAGCATAAAAAATCTAAGTGGTAGAATTTTACATGGTTGTTCGAACCGGATTTGCGGAATAGTAAAATTGTTTTAGTACTAGATCAATTTACAATATATAAACAGAAACAATAGTGAAAAGTTATTAGTAAATATTGGTACTAGATCAATATACAATAACAGAAACAATTTAAGATCTTGATACAACCACCGTGCTCTATTACACAGTAAAGTAAAAATGAATGAAATTCAAGAGATTGCGTTCAACTAGACGAGAATCGCGGAAGAAGTGCATCGATTATGGAATAATTTTAAGAAAGATGGAGAATGTCGGTACTCTTTGGAGTACTTCGCGAGGAGACTGGAGCAGTTGGAACAGCACTGGACCAACTTTCAAATAAACAACAGGTATTTGGAAGATCTACGGAAGACAAATTCGCAGCATGACTACTTTGTCAGGAAATTTTTTAGCCAATTTGAAACGAGGTATCTCGACATTAAGGGTACTTTCAAGGCCAAATTGGAGCTCTCCTGTAGAACGAAGTCCATAAACAGGTGCAATAAGTACAAAAAAAAGGGCTAGGAATCATCCGTTCAAGAAGTAGCCAGCAAGACTGAAGAAGTTGAATCTGATTAAGAACAACTTTATACAAATCATTGACAAGTTGCAGTTACAGTATATCTTACATTCAAATTGGACGAGATCAGGGAACACTGGACAAAACTGGTGACAATGAACGATGAGATCATGTCCTCATTAGAAGATTCTGATTACGACAACGAACTCATTGAGTTGGAGCAGATATATAAAGATGCTTATATCCAAATTAAGGAAGCAGAACAACGACAAAATCAGCCAAAGGCAGTAAAAACACACGCTGCAACACATCGGGAAATCAACCTTCCACCAATAAGCATACCATCATTCAGCGACAAATATGAAGACTTGATATCATTTTGGGAACGATTAATTCACTAGAATGAATCCTTAAGCGATGTCGAACGAATTCAATATTTAAAAGGCAGTCTAAAGGGAGAAGCAGCGAGGATTGTTAACCATTTGGCACCGACATCAAGCAATTATGCAACAGCTATGGAATTGCTAACGAGCCGGTTTCAAAATTCTGCAGCATTGGTCAACAATTACATCCAAAAATTGCTTGCCTTGAAATTAGTTCGACATGAAAATACATCCGCTTTGAAAACGATCATGAATATGTCATATGTCTTGTACGGTATCAACAATTTAGCAGTTGACGTAAGCTCCTGAGATCCATTAGTTATCAGTTGCATCCCAACTCTCATTGAGAACAGACGACTAGTTAGCGGTGTGTCTTAAGTTTAAAGTATATTGAGTGGCAAATTAAGCAACGAAAGTCAAGGCAGCGGGCTAGTGCCGTAGAACATATACTGAGTCGACGTGCGGAGAACGTAGGTTCGAGTCCGCATATTTTCGTGAACGAAATTCATTTCTTTTTATTTTTTCACTGAACTAAAATAAAATTTAAACAAGTGCCGAAAGGCAATCAGGCGATGGATACCCGTCAGCCGGAGGTCCCGCTTAAGGAGCTGTTGCCTAAACGCTCGACAAGAGCATCCGAACAGCAGCACGCAGAAACAACAACAAAAACAACAGATGATGTCGCCAGAGCTGAAAAAAGGCGAAAGAAACTCAAGACGAATCCAAACTTAAAAAAAAAGTCAAAGGAAGATCAAAGTATGACGTCAGCCTCAGCTGTGTCAGCTACTGATCTGACCACAGGAAAAGAATACTTCTATGAATCAGAAGGGGGGGAGTGCCGCTACATTGGCGATCGAAATCCCTTTAGAGAGCTATCAGAGGATGATGAGGTCTTATCATCAGAGGAAGAGGAAGAGGAAGATGAGGAAGCTCAGCTCGATAAGCTAATAAAAGAACTTATAAAAAAGAAAGAAAAGTTACAACAACACAAAATGCAACAACAACAACAGCTAAAGGAGCAACAACAACAGCAAAACCAACAAAATAAGCAGCAACAAACGCGGCAACATACAAGACAAGAGAAAATACAGAAGCAGCAACAACAACCAAAACTTGAACAAAAACAACAACAGCAAACACATAAGCAGCAGCACTCACAACAACTACGGAAGCAGCAGCAACAGCAACAACAACAGAATGATTGTCAGCTAAGGAGAGATAAAATACCTCCTATTAATGTGAGTAATCTAGAAATTAAGGATAGGAATAGGCTATGTAAGCTAGTTACTAAGAATTTTTATGTAAAGCAACTTAATTCAAATAAACACATAATAATGTGTAACAATATTGAGGAGTACAACAAGGTACGCACTGCCCTAGGAAAAGCAGAGACCGAGTACTTTATTATACCCCAAAGGGGGAGAAATTGCAGATGGTTCTGTTAAAAGGTATCGATCCCACAATAAAAACGGACGAGCTCGAAGCGGAGCTAAAGATGTTTGAAGACGACGACCTGCAATTCGTAATATTATATTTAATATTAAATTCCTGTACTACCATGCTGTAAGGTGGGAGAAATTAAAAAGGGCAGATCGCGTACTGCAATATATGCGCTGCCAGAGGTTCGGGCACGCCGCAGCTAACTGCAACATGCAGTTTAGATGTGTTAAGTGCGATAAGGACCACAAAAATGGAGAATGTCCTTTAGGTAGAGATAGGGTATCAGATAGGAATCAACTCTTTTGCGTACTCTGCAAGAACTCAGGGCATCCCGCTAATTTCAGATGATGTCCTAGGTTCCAAGAGCTGAAAAAAAAGTTCAGACTCGAAAACAGCTAATTAATGAAGAGAAGCGTCAAAAGAGTCGCGCGTTCTCTAATTTTGTGGCACCTAATATATCCTTTTCCCAAATGGTATCTGGATCTGGTAAAGCTACAATTACAGCAAAAAATACGCCTAAGGTAGCTGAAAAAGCACCAGAAGCGGATTTGGACCTGAAAGCGATTCTTCTGTCCCTGCACGGAAAAATCGATAATTTCCAAAAACAGTTAAATGAGGAAACGGCTCGAATTGATGTTATCTATTATTACTATAAAATAGCATCATTTTTGGGACAATAAAAAAATTTTCATTTATCGACAAAAAAAAACGAGATGCTGCCGGGGTGGTCCAAGTTTTGAATTTCAGACTTTATTGCTCGTCCTAAAAAACAGCTCTCTTCACCTTTCTTGTAGTCTTTCATCAACAAATTATACATGTACGTTATCTGTGTGACTTACTTAATAAAATAGCATCATTTTTGGGACAAAAAAAGCGAGATGCTGTCGGGGTGGTCCAAATTTTGAATTTCAAACTTTGTCGCTCATCTTAAAAAACAGCTGTCTTTACCTTTCTTGTAGTCTTTCATCAATAAATTATACATGTACGTTATCTGTGTGACTTACTTAATAAAATAGCATCATTTTTGGGACAATAAAAAAATTTTTATTTATCGACCAAAAAACGAGATGCTGCCGGGGTGGTTCAAATTTTGAATTTCAAACTTTGTCGCTCATCTAAAAAAACAGCTGTCTTTACCTTTCTTGTAGTCTTTCATCAACAAATTATACATGTACGTTATCTGTGTGACTTACTTAATAATAATAATACTTAATAATAGCAACGTTTTTGTGACAATAAAAAAATTTTCATTTATCGACAAAAAAACGAGATGCTGCCGGGGTGGTCCAGATTTTGAATTTCAGACTTTATTGCTCGTCCTAAAAAACAGCTCTCTTTACCTTTCTTGTGGTCTTGTAATCTGTGTGGCTTGCTTAACATGAAAGCACTGTTTTTGGGACAATGACAAAAATCCAAACTTTTCGACAAAAAAGACGACCCTGCGGTCGTTGAAATTGTGAATTTTTGAGTTTCTCACTCCTTCGGAAAACTGCTCTCCACACCAAATTTATGGCCTTTCATGGACAAATTGTGCATGCACTCAATCTGTGTAGCTTGCTTAACAAGATAGCACTGTTTTCGGGACAAAGAAAAAAGTCTCATTTTTTCGACAAAAAAGACGACCCTGGGGTCGTTAAATTTATGAATTTTTGAGTTTCTCAATCCCCCGGAAAACTGCTTCCCTCACCAAATTTATGGCCTTTCATGGACAAATTGTACATGCACGTAATCTGTGTGGCTTGCTTAACAAGATAGCACTGTTTTTGGGTCAATGAATTAAAAAAAAAAAGATGTTATGATCCAAAATAAACAAATTCTTACATTTCGATGTCATTTAAAACAAAATATGAAGGCAATAGTAGCTTTTGCTATAAGCATCACACGGTTTAAGGGGGTTTTTTCTTCACACACATAAGGGTTAAATAAATATTTTCCTTCTTCTTGGTTCATCCGTTCAACTGCAAACACGTTACTTAAATAACGTTTATGAAAAAAACACTGATACAGATTCAAGCTTCAGATTCACATTCTGTTCAGCCTTTTATTTATCCAAACTAACTTTTTTTTTAAACTAACATTTATCAAAGCAGCTTTATGTTTCAGACCTCTAAGAAGCTGATGATTCTTTTGTTGAGATGCAAAGTAGTATCGACGAATCCTTTAAAAGCGAAGAAATTTTAAAGTGTTTCGGAAAGTTACAAAAAAAAGAAAGAAAAAAAACACTGTGGCGCTGGCAGCCCCGTATGGGCCATGGCCTAGCTTCTTGACGCTCCTTTGTGTTGCTCCCGTTGTCATTTTGGTCACATCTGAGCGGGGCCTACGGTTTATCGCCGAGTCCGAACGGCACTCCTTAGAAGCTTTTCGTAGGCAATTTTACTTTCGGGAGTTTGCCATTGCCCGCCGAAAGGGTGATGGCGATTTGAATAAAATGTTGGTGATCTAGCCAGGAATCGAGCCCAGACTCTGTGCGTGATAGTCCAAGGAGCTAACTATCGCGCCATCTCCATCGCCAAGTTCCAACATCGTGACAACGCCGCCTACTAGGGCCGAAGCTTTGAGAGCTCTTTTATTCTAAAGGTTTATTTAAACAGCGATGAGGAATATAACAGCTACCTAGAAAAAAATTTCTCTTCAAAGAAAGGGAGGAAGCTCTCACGCAAACCACGACCGATATTTAGAAGAAACTTAAGTTTCAATTATTTTGTAACTATGCTACATACATACCTACCTAAAATCTTCTGGATTAACTGCAGTATACATAATTATTATTTTTTGTATTGCAATTAAAGTGCTGTGAATTTTCTGGTTCTTTCTTTCAAATAAAGTGAATTTATTTTATGTTGTTTAAAAATGAACGTTTTTTCTGAAAGAACATTTTTTATAAGTAACTTCTGAAACTTCCTAAACAAGGATATAAAAAACACACGCTTATAAGAAATAAAAGTTGTGGAATTTTAAAGTTTCTTATAAGCGTCCTTTACTTTATTTTGTGTGCTTTTTTTAACTCTAAAATTCGAACACTTTTTGTCGAAACGTAAGAATTCTCTGCTAGTCCCAGAAATGGCAATATCTTTTTAATCCTTTGAAGACAACTTCTTTACCTGTGATATGACAAATTCACATTCATCTTTGTTATTACTTGTTGCCTCTAAGTGAGCTAAGTGATTGCGTAGATCTAATGCAATCGCGTTTAGGATGTCTAGTGGAGTCACTAAACGCGATTGCATTAGATCTACGCGTATAAGAGAAAGTCTACATATAAAGAATTCGGTAACCGAACAGCTTGAGGCGAATAGAATAAGTTGGTATTGCCACGTTCAAAGAAGATCTGCGGAAAATCCGGTTAAAAAGGCACTATCAACTACGGTCACTCCAACTGTAAGAAAACGAGGTCGGAAAAAGAATTCCTGGATTTCTCAGATGGCAAATGCGCAACAACGTCTGGGGTTAACCACTGAAGCGATCCAGGACCGAGCATAATGTAGACGCGTTCTGCGGTCTGCGACATTAGCCAACCCCATAAGCGGAGCAGCAGCGATGCAGTAAAAATGGGAAACTCGTTACGCATAAGTTCGTATAACGAGGAAAGGGTTAATAAAAGGATAAGAAGAAGAAGTGAGCTATTTTTAAATTTTTATAGTTCCATGTCCTTCATGGAAGGTCCTGTGCAAAGTTGCTTATAAATAACCATTGTCCACAGTGGTGATAAAAAAGCGCAGACAATTAGCAAAATCAGAATTTTATTTTAAAAAATTTATGTATGGTTAGATGAAAAAACAGTTTCTATTTGGATTGCAGCACAGGTGAATACCGCATTTCATGTTTTATGTTGGTGGAGAGAGGCAGGGTGTTTATTAGTGATTCTGCTATATTCATTTGGAAGTTTGTAAGTTTCATCGGCTTATGAAGATTGTTTGATGGCTTGAAATGCTTTCGAAATAGGAACCAAGCGTTTACAACAGCTGCCCCAATGCACCAGTAGACAATGCGCGTGTATAACTTTTTTGGCTTATGATTAGTTTTATAAAGCTTCATAAGCATGGCGGTTATAATCTTCTACTATAGCTCGTGGTCGTGGAATATCTATGAATTGTGTTTGACAAGTCTGGCGCACCGATATAATGTCTGCTACGCTGAATTAGGTTAATCTTAAGATCATTGCGTTAAACGTCAACTCAATAATCAGAATCGAGAGAAGAACCAATCTTTGTAACTTGTTACTAAGCGAAAGCCCAGATATGCTTCTGGTAAGCGAAACTAAGCTTAACCAGAATCACAAAATCGGATACAGTGGCTACCATGTATATAGAAGAGACCGGCCTGACTCCACTCCAGGGGGTGGGGTTGGTGTCTTAATACGGGAAGGTTTGCGCCATAGAATCATATATAAAGGGCGTGTGCGTAGGTTCCAGGTGTTAGAAGCTTGCATTATATGCATTCCTCTTCGAAGCGAGAGAAGAACCAATCTTTACTAAGCGAAAGCCCAGATGTGCTTCTGGTAAGCGAAACTAAGCTTAACCAGAATCACAAAATCGGATACAGTGGCTACCATGCATAAAGAAGAGACCGGCCTGACTCCACTCGAGGGGGTGGGGTTGGTGTCTTAATACGGGAAGGTTTGCGCCATAGAATCATATATAAAGGGCGTGTGGGTAGGTTCTAGGTGCTAGAAGCTTGCATTATATGCATTCCTCTTCGAAGTGAGAGAAGAGTTTATGTGGTGTCACTTTACGCATCTGAAGCCCTTCATCCTGCTCAATTTATTACAGAACTCGAATTACTTTTTCATTCCCTCCAGCTTCAATCTAAAGAAAATCTATACTTTTTGGCCGGAGATCTAAACGCTAGACATGCGGCATGGGGAAATAACCTATCTAACACTAGGGGCAATCAGTTGCACAGCTGGTGGCGTCAAAATATGATTGAGTACAAAATTGAGTTGTACGCGACGGATATCCCGTCTTTCCCTTCACCCGGCTCCTTTTTAGACTTAGCACTGATAGACACCAGAATAAATGTAGTAAACGTAAACTGTCAAACCCGGAGCTGTTTGCGACCGATTGAGTACGATAGCGACCATTACGGACTCACCGCCATATTACGGATCCCAAACGAGCAAACGCTGCTGGAGCAGTACGAACATAAGTTCTCATACGATTACCGTAGGGCACGATAGTCGCGCTTCTCCAGAATCCTAAAGCGTAATTTACGTTTGAGTGGAATCGATCCCCCGACAAATAGAAACCTGACAAACGACGAGATTGACCGACATTTAATAGATATGGACAACGTAATCAAACAAACTATGGAACGAACAATTCCTCGAGTAGAACTCTCAGACGCCAACCTGGCTGACAAGTATAGAACCCCAGCAATTGACGCGCTATACACACACAAAAGCAGACTGCTTTCTAGACTTAAACAGCTGTACCGACAATTTACTGACAGGAACAATTTGGAAATTCGGACATTGAAGTCATTGATCAAAAACCTCAAGCAATTAATAAAAGAAAATTATAAAAAATTTGTTAGTTTGTATTGGGGCAATAAGATTCGGGCTATAAAATCCAGTAGTCCGAATATGTTCCCACACATAAATAAATTGTTCAGGCGTAAAGATCACAACGACATTCAATGTGTTCGAATTCCACAGACGACAGAGAACAGACAGACACTACTAACGGTTGGTATAAGTCCAGAAAGTGCCGATGATGGCGATGGTCTTTTTATGGTTGAAGACCCACAGGAAAAAGTGGATTTGCTGGGAGCTTTTTTCGAAGCCGTGTATACGGTGAACGATCCAGCTCACCGTAACCACGACATTGAGAACAGAGCCTATGTGAACCATCCCTATCTGCGCAATGAACTTCATAATTGGCGATCTGAGAATGACGGTTTTATGTTATTCAGTGAAGAAAACCCGGCAAACGTGATCATCGCCAATGAACGAGCTGCCGCTCATTTTTTCGTGCTCGTGATGAGCTCTTGTGCATCTTGGACTCACTTAAAAACAAAAAGTTGTCTGGAGCAGACGGAGTCTTAAACGTCGTATAGAAACATTTGCCCTAGGAAGCAGTAGATATTTTACCAGAGCTCTGGAAAATAGCAATAGTACACCCTATCCCGAAAAAGAATAAAGTTAGGACTAACCCAACAAATCTTCGGTCAATTAGTTTACTTCCGAATATTAGCAAGGTATTTGAGAAAATAATCAACAGGGCTCTGTTGAAGTGGGTGGAGGATAATAACATAATTCCGGACGATCAGCTTGGCTTTAGGGCGAGGCATGACACTATTCATGCAGCGTTGAAACTGATTTCCGACATACAATGGAACAAATGTAGGAATCAGTGTACGGGTGCCTGCCTGGTTGATTTCGAGATTGAAAATCAATTTTCAAAAGTCGGAAACAATACTGTTTAGAACCCCATTAAGACGGGCTTCTTGGGATACCAGAAATCACTGGCGAAATTTTGCCGTCATTGGACAGCACGGACTACCATTGGCAGTGAGAAACGTATTTAGATACCTTGGTATCTGGCTCGATCAGTATTTGTATTTTTACAAACATATAAATGCTTGTTTGGCTGGAGCCAAGAGAGCCTTAGCCCTAATAAGGAAACCGTTTCATAGCAGCCAACTTGACTAGAGGGTAAAGGTAATTTGCTACGTGGCCCTAATCAGGCTAATCATCGCTTATGGTTGTCCCGTGTGGTTCAACGTGGCGCCTTATTATATGGAGACAATTCGGGTGTTTGAAAGACAGTGTCTCAGGACCTGTCTTAGATTATATAGAACACCAGAATCTGACTTCATAAAATATTATCCCAACAAGGTCCTTTACGATGGGGCTCGACTAAACAGGATTGACAATTTCCTAATTAAGGTGATTCGAAGGCACGTTGCAAGGGCGATGAACAGCGATAATAACCTGATCTTTGGGGCGTATTACCCGAATGTTATGTACTATGAGAATACACTCCGATCCGGCTTTATTCCACCGGAGGCATTCCTCTATATAGATACTAAGGGGTTAGTGCAGAATAGGGACGGTATCCCGGTAATATACCACCGCCACCGCGGTGCGAGGGAAAAGCGGCTCATCTACGACGGGTACGACGTCAATGCTCAGGAGCTCTTTCGTTTCAGTTCCGCGATCGCGGACAGAGATCGGGTCGATACTGAAAAACAGCACGCCAATTTTCGGTGGCTAAAAGAAGAGGAGAGTACCGATATGCTCTCCTAGACAGGTGCGTTACTGTTATACTCGTAACATTTTCTCATAGTTGTAAGCTAGATTTAGGTTAGATAGGGGGTTTTTGCGGAGAGGCCGGGCTGGTTGGCATAAGGTGGTACCTCTGAGAAGTAACTAATCCTTCATGGTATCGGCTACATCTCGGCGGTGCGTGTGCACGATGTCAACGAACCCGAGGCGCCCGAATTCGCAATTATAATTAAGTTAATCTAAGTAGTCTAGGTAGGCTAAGTAGCATAGGTAGTCTTTAGTTTTAAAATAAAATGTAAAATTATGGTTCCGAATCTAAGTTTTTTTTTAAAAAAATTTCTTAGAAATTTATATGTAATATGCAAGTTTAGATGTAAGGATAAATGTAAGGCTGAAAAGTAACAGTTGTAGATTTATCGCTAAGCTTAGAGTGCTCGGTAAGAGCCAGTAAGCTAAATAAAATAATTAACATTGTTCAATTAGATTTAAGCATTTTTGTCTAGCATTTAAGTTTATATGGATAAAAGAAATAAAAATGAATTGAAAAGTAAAAAAAAAAGATCCATTAGTGATTCAGTTGTTGTGTACGAAACTTGACCCTGTATCAAGGAAATTATTCAACTTCAACGGAAATGCCTAAGCTAAGCGACTTTTTTGACTTCATCGAGGGTATATTCAGAAGACTAGATAGCAGTCGCGAATTCAGCCGTGAACACCAGTCATTCTGGTGTCACAGAGTCGAAATGCCATGTGTGCAGCGAGTCTCACCAATTGTACAACTGCAAAAGATTTTTAGGCATGAAGATGAAAAATCGATTGGACGTAGTCCAAAAGTCGAAGCTGTGTTTCAACTATTTACGAGATGGACATACCGCAAGGGAATGTGTGGTGAAGAGGGGTTGCAAAATATGCACACAACAGCATAATTCCTTACATCATTTCCCTCGAGGCGAGAATACAGAAGTTTCGGTAATAGGAAGAACATCAAGTACAGAAACCTCAACAACAACACGAATCGCTACTACATGTCATAGTAATAAGACGGTACTGCTAGCCACAGCCATGGTGAATATATACGTTGGAGGACAAGTTAGACTCGTACGAGCTCTGATTGATCAAGGGTCTCAGTCATGCTTTGTGACAGCGAAATTAGCCCGTCAATTAAAAGTTCCATTGGTCAAGTATGGGTCAAAGATCAATCACGCTACAGAAATCATCGCAGCATGCCACTTTACCATACAATCGATTCGCAATGATAAGGTAAACTTGGAGGTAGATGCTCTAGTACATCACAACTGCCAGCACAAAAATTTACACCCAACCAGGGGCTACACATCCAAGGGTTGAAGTTGGCAGATCCATGTTCCAACAACAGAAAGAAATTGAATTACTAATTGGATCAGACATTTTGCCGCACTTTTTGACGCATGGACGAGTCAAGGGCACAAAACATGAGGTTTGGCTAGATACCATCGGGACCAGTCAGCACCATCTTAACCTCAAGGAAGAAGACACATGTTAATACACTAACAGCATGTATCAGTGTGTGCAGTAAACATGAAAGACTGCAGAAATTTTGGGATTTAGAAGAAGTCCCGAGTGTTAAGGACCCGGACAGCTGGGATGAAACTGGACGTTACATCGTCAAATTGTCATTGCTGAAGGATCGAATGGTTTTGGGCGATTCACGCAAAGAGGCATTCAGCGATTCTTTATGTTGGAACAAAGATTCGTAAGAGAGAGTCTTATGAATATATTAATCAGAGGGTTATACTGGAAAAAGATATTATCTTCCACATCACATAGTGATAAAAGAATACAGCACAACTACCAAACTGAGAGTGGTATTCGACACCTCGGCAAGGACAACATGTGGGGAATCGCTAAACAGCATTATGATGACCATGTTTCAAAAGGTTTTGCTTTCCTTGCTACTTCGATGGAGATCGTATCCAATCGTCTTCACAGCTGACGTCGAAAAAATGTATCGGTAGATTTGGGTTGATCAGGAATACGTTCTCAAAACCGTTACATATGACATATCATCCGCATCGTATTTGGCAATTAAAACTCTATGCCAGCTAGCCGAAAACGAAAGACAAAGGTATCCACGGGCAAGCAAAACATTGTTTGAAGGATTCTATGTAGACAAGTAGACGATTGTCTTGGGGGTGCAAACTCACTAAGAGAATGCCAAAATCTTCAAAAGGAATTGATGCAGCTACTTTGGGAGGGTGGATTCAACTTACGCAAATGGACATTAAATAATGTACCATTCATTACCGCGTTGCCAAAAGAAGCAATTGACATGGAGTCAGAACATGACTTTAATAGTGACACAACATTTAAAATTTTAGGAATAAAATGGTGCCCAGGAACAACCGACTTCCAATTTAAAGTCAATTTTTCGTCATTCAGCACGAAGGATACCAAACGAGCAATATTGAGGACACTGGCAAAATTTTCAATCCTTTCGGTTGGTTGTCGCCAATTACTATCAAAGCAAAAATCGTCATTCAAAGTCTTCAACTTTTGGGCATAGGATGGGACGAGTATGGTCCATTGAAAATTCAAAATGAATGGAATGAATTCTAGACAAGACTATCAACGCTTGAAAAAATAAGAATTCCAAGATGGACGCAGTATACAGAAGGCTCTCAAAAAGAGTTACATGGATTCGCAGATGCATCAGAATCAGCATATGCAGCTATTGTGTATCAGAAGGTTATTAATCGCGACTCTACGACGATAAGCCTAATCGCGTCCAGGACTAAAGTGGCGCCTATAAACCAAGTTTCATTGGCAAGGCTGCACTGCAGCAGCACTACTTACGAAGCTAATGAACAACATCAGAGAGCAAAAGGGCACGAATTTTACCAAGGTTTTAGCATGGTCAGATTCTACCATAATATTGAACTGGTTGAATGGAACACAGTTTTCGCTACACGGATATCCTAAGTGCAACACCATTTACACATTACGGGGTAGATTACGCAGGACCGATCAACATACGAAGTTCACAAACTCGAGCGGTGAAATCACACATAGCGCTCTTCGTTTCCATGGCAACAAAAGCAGTGCACAATGAGCTGACTTGTGATTTAACAACGGATGGATTCATGGCAGCACTACAGCGTATGATCAGCAGAAGAGATACACCATGTCTACAGCGATAATGGAACAAATTTTGTTGGCGCAAAAAATATTATTGATTCATGACAATCCAGGCTAGCCGAAAAAGCAATCCAGTGTCATTTAATCCCACCTGGAGCTCCAAACTTTGGTGGACTCTGAGAAGCCGGTGTTAAGTCAGTCAAATACCATCTGATTCGCATCAATGGAGAGCAGAAATAAACATACGAAGAAATGAATACCATCCTAGTCCAAATAGAAGGATGGTTGAACTCGAGACCACTCTGTCCATTAACACACATCATTAACAATCTAGATGAAAGTAGCTTCATTATTAGGTCACCAATGAAAGTACCACAACATGATGTTGTCTGTCTGGATATGACAGACAGTAGTATAAGAAAGTGGAAGTTAATCCAAAGGCTCAAATAAGATATATGCAAGCGTTGGTACGAGGACTATATTAACAAAATTCAACAGCGATATAAGTGGAAGCAGTCACCCTTATTTTAAGATTCATTTTCAGTCGAAAGTGAAGCAAAGTCAAACGATTGGTATTTTGACATTCGAAGGAAGAGAAAGTTCACTGATCAAACGAAAATCCATTCAACATTCGTATTTTGAGATTCTATTTATTCGAAAGAACTGTCATTTTTTATTCCTTTACAATTCTCCTGACGGAAAGATCAACAAAAATGTAAGTAAAATAATTTCAGTTAACATTTGTGCTAAAAATTAATAAAGTAATTTCAATTAATTCACTTAAATATAGGTCGCATTCGAACTGGACAAATAAATACCAAAAAGAGATGTTTATCAGGATGATGGAAGAAAATCCAAAAGTCGCAAAGGGATTTTCGTCCAGAACGGATACGGAGCGATTCTGGAAGGATGACTCAGAGAAACCTAATAGCCATGGACCTCCGTTTAAAGATGCATCAACATGAAAAAAGGGTATGAAATTGGAATTTGTTTCAACACTTTTATTTGCTTAAACTGATTCGTTTTTCAATTCTAAGTTTGGGCTGACTATAAATGTAAAACCAAGAAGAAGCTTGTGGAAAATGAGGTGAAGAGAAAGCAGTCAGGCTACAACGACAATAAATAAATAAAAATAAAGCAACTGCCATGTCTTTTTCCTTTTTCTTATAACTTATTACCACTTTTAACAAACTTAACACTTTCCGAGATATTTGTTTTGATTTTGACAGTACTCAAATTGAAAAACAACAGCTGAGTGGGAAATAAATTTCATTCAAGTTCATTTCGTGATACATTCTGTAATGAACCTTATTCCTTCGAATGTCAAAATACGCCAAAAAAACATTCGAATGAATTGAGACGATCGAACGAATTTACTATTCATTCGAATCTCAAAATAAGCGTGTGTTAGTAAAGAATTCGAAACCTGGGCAATTTGGTGCTGCAAAAAAATGAGCTGCTGACACCATCAAAATGGTCTTTAGGCAAAATAATCAGCAAGTGCACAGCGGAGTTGATGAACCAATAAGCGACCAATAGCCAAGGTGTGCTTGCTGTCAAATGAAGAAAATATCATGAAGCCTGATGATAACATACCTCAACCGTCAAATTATCCATCTACCAGTAGCAGGAGGAAGCTTAGAGATAGGAAACAATCATCCGGTTTCCCTATTGCCCTTGGAGGTACAACCAGACCCAATGGACAAACTAGAGATGTCTTCAACTTCAACGAAGATTTTAGTAACAGTATATTTCATGATCAGCGGGCCAATGAATATGACCTGATTAAGACTAACACTGTGCCTGAAAAGGTCTATGAGCAGACATTTCGAGAGGTGCAATTGCAGCAGTCGGTGCTTGCTGTCAACTACAATCTACCGAGGTATTTCGAATTACAACTGTTAGGTGAAAATACTAGCGTTCGTTTTATCACGCACGAGATATTCCTAGAATGCAAGGACATAGACGAAGTAATGTCCAAGGAAAAAGTTTGAACGGCCATCACCGAGTTTCTTCAAAATTATGAAGTTAAACCGCTGACAGTAAAGACAATGAAGAAAACTTTTGGTGGGACTCAGGCGGCCACCATACGGTTGCCTGTAGACATCGGTAACAGATTACTTACTGCCGGAAAAGTACGCGTTGGTCGGATTTATTGCAGGATCCCAGAAAAAAGTTCGCCAAAGAAATGCTTTAGATGCCTCGGGTTTGGCCATATGGCAATAACGTTCAAAAGCCCTACCGATCGATATAATACGTGCCTCGGACGCGAATGCCACGAATATTCGGCTGCTATTCGGTATTCGGCATATTCGACCTTTCCTTTCATTCATACTCACTCACTCACTCATTTTACTCATTCCACTCATACTAGGTACTATTTAGCCGAATACCGAATTTAAATTCATGAACAAAAAGATCAACGTTAATTTGTGGTGATTAATGTATAACTAAACTAAAACTTCTTGCTTGAAAGTCCTAACTTACCCCTTTGGTAATACACGGTGATGCAATCAATGAACAATGAGCAAATAATGCTTTTCGCAACGGGATCCACTCGCAAATGAAACGAAAGACTGCCGAAATATCGGCGCGCATGCCCAGATTATAAAAAAGCAATTGAGCTTACACGCGAAAACATGAAAATTTTGCAACTAAATTTAAATCATTGTGAGGTAATTCAGGATATATTGCACTAAACGGTCCACGAGCAAGGGGTCGACATTGCAATACTCTTGGAGCAATATTGCAACATTTATTTGGGTAACTGGGCGCATGATGCGACGAAAAAAGCTTCAAATTCAGATATCACCTGTCGGCAGGAAAGGCTACTTCGTACAAGCAAAGTTAAATGATGTATACATACACAGCTGTGTTGCGTGCAAATCACGCCCCAAAAATCCTCCACTCCCTTTGGTCCTTTTGTCGTCTGTTCACTCCTTTGCCTTGTATTGTCCACGTTCTTTTTTTCCCATAATTCTCTGAATGCCACGGTACAGGTGGGATTCACTGGATCCTTTGAGTCCAGTTCCCTCTCTCTTCCTACCGCTCCATAGATGATCATTTAGGTACTCCGGATAGAGCCAGGCGGACGGCCTAGAGGCTCTTGCGGACGGAGGTCTACACCCTTGATGCCCGAGATGTCGATACCACCAGTAATGGCCGAGAGCCCACCATAAATAATTACATTGTTTTTTCAACGACTTATAATTGTAAAACCCCCAAGACCCCCAAATTGAAAAAAAAGAAAAAGAAAATTGTAAAGAAAGCCCACAATTTCCCACGATCGTCACCCCCCGTCAAAGAGCGAGCAAACAGAAGAACAAACAAAACAACACCCCCACGTACGACCAGGATCACCACGACACAAAGCAACGGAGAAACCAAGCCCCAAGAGACGAGAAAAAAAAGAGGACAGTACCGGGAGACAAGAAAAAAAACGAACCACTACCCTGTGACTGTAGCGGGAAGTATAATCCCCGCCCCTACCCTGACGTTAGACAGGAGCGACCCCAAGTTGGAAAGAAAAAAAGATAAGTACCCCTTTTGCCATTTCCATATACAGGTATATACTCGTATACGAGTATTTGTGTGACAACCCTGAGTTGGGGTACATTACTACTTGTGCGCGACCAGTAATTCTCCTTATCCCTCTATTTTGCTAAACCCCGTAACCCTTTAGCGATTACAGTTGAACGTTTTCGCGACCCCGTGGGGTCCGATTGAGTTATAGTTTCACGATCGTGCGAAATCGTGGGCCTTCCCGTGACCGCTGCCTTAGTTTGAATTGTTGAATTTCCTGGTGCGGGCAACCACTTTGGTGCCAAGATCATATTGGTTTCGGATTCTGTTAAATAATATGTGTACGCCCTTGTCGAGTTGAGTTTGTTTTGGTTGCCGGTATTGTTGATGACAAATTTAATAAATTTAAAAGTTCAATTCACGGATTTTGCAACACCTGTTATGTCCCTCCAAACCTTACTATTGAGCAGTGGCGTCGCGTGAATTATTTAGATGGGTGTGCAATTCGTAAAAATTATATATTTTTTTAAAAATATCTACAAATTGCGATTGTGGCAATACATTGCTTGGAAACACTTCCTATTTATTGTTTTCTCAATCAAAATTTAAAATTATTATAAATAAATAAAACACGTAGCAAAAACTTAATAAATTATACTCCATAAAAACTAAATATAATCATAATAAATTACCATTTTTTCAAAAATTAAATAAATTCTTCGATTACCTTCTGAATAAAATCAAAACTTTGGGAACTCCGCAAAGATGTCAGGAATTTCTTTTCAATTGTAATGGAAGACAACGCAGAAAGCCGGTATTCCCCATACCGCTTCTATTCGAAGTTTTTATTCTTTTTAAAGACGAAAAACTTCTTTCTGTTGTTGGTGTTGTTGACGGAATTGTCATGATTAAATGGCAAAGCTTTAAGCATTCCGAAAATATTTGCTTTAAATTAGCAGATTTAAAGAGGTTCGAAATTTCCCTTACATTTTTTTGCTTATAGCATTCTGAACGATAAAGAACTTCTAGTTCATTTTCCAACTTTAAATAATTAATTTTTAAAAAATTTGCATAGGTTTCCTTAAGAGAAAGTAAGAGTTCGATAGGGAACTTAGCATCATAGGCAGAAAATTTGTCACTATCTAATAACTGTACAAACTTTATGTTTCTCAAATAAAACTTTTTCGAATATATAATTATAGATTTGCTTGAAAATGTCTTTGTTGTTGGCAAACTTCCAAATAAATCGACAATTAATTTCGAAGTCCTCATTTCCACTGATTTTTTTGATGAATTCGGTACAGTTCGCAATTTCTTTTATACACTTCTCAATATCCAAAGATTTCTGTTGAAGCAAATTATATAACACGTCAGTTTGTGCGAATATAGATGAAAATAAATTTTAAAAAAAATAGTTTTAACCTCGCTTAAGAACTGTAACTAACCGCGAGCGGTAACATATGTATTTGCTCCCCAACTGTGCACTGTATCATCAATTATGTATTCGAGCACAACAATTAAGTTCAGCCTTTCTTTTTCAGCTAAATTGAGTAACCGCGAGTTATAGGACCACTTCACATTACAAACTGATGGAATTTTTTTTATTAAGCGTTTATTTTAATAAAGTATCTCTCTTTGCTGATGTTGAAAAAAATGATGCTAAACTACTTAAAGTTGCAAAAAAATGCTTTGTTTCTTTAACACTTTGAACTGAATTAGAAAGCACTAGATTTAACACATGGATAAATAGGGCATGACTATATACTTTCTTTATCTGAACCTGCACTCCATTGATTGGACCAGACATTACAGGTGCACTATCATAGATCTGAGCAACAAGTTTTGCACCAATATCAAGTTCTTCAATTACATGTAAAACTACTTTTGTAAATGCATCAGCACTTTGGTCATCACTTACCTTCTTCACACTCTCCGTTTTCCTTAACGTAACGAACTATTGACGAAAGCTGTGCTTTTCGAGAGATGTCTGTAGTTTCGTCAAATTGCATTGCGACAAACTCGGTTTCATGAATCTCTCTTTTAATCTCCCTTATCAATACATTACTTATTGATTCAATTAATTCATTTTGAATAGTTGCAGAAGTTCCCTTAAAAACTGTGGGAGTTTCCACGAATTGTTTAAATGCTTCATTGTATTTAGCTGTATATTCACAAAAGTCTTTAAAATTGCCTTTGCTAAGGATTGATTGGATTCATCGCGACCCCTGAATGGCAACTCATGAACAGCCAAAAAAATAGTTGCATCAACTAAAACTTTTTTGACACATTTTCATTAAAACATTGTGTAGAAATTTTTGTTTGATGATCAAATAAATATTCTATTCTAGTTTTTCCAAAAGTATTCAACGACAGAGCTTTTGTTATGTGTGAAATGGAAAGTTCGTGCTTTGGGATATTCTCATGCAAATGGTTCAAATCAGTATAACCAATAGTGCTCCACACTTTTTCTTTTTCATTAGTTTGAAAAATTAAACACAGCCAACAAAATAGTTTATTTCTCTTAACCGACCCTGTCAACCAATCATGTTGTTTATATAAATCGAAATTAAATTTTCGCGTATACTCCTTTCCACTTCCTTTGTACGTTAATTTTAGGTTTTCTAAACCGGCATCAATGATTGTTTTTTTTTTCGTCATACGTATGAGAACTAAACGTTTTTTCTAATAAATTATTCACACGATCTTCAACTTCACTTCACTCATTGTTTTGATCTTATAAATATGTATTTTATTTTCTTCAAAATTAAATTTAGAAAAACAAACTTCGCATAAAAAAGCAAAAGCACCGCACGAAACTGTAACCACTTGAAAGATAATACCTAAACGAAAAGTTAAGTTCATTCATTCATAATTCAAATTTTTCTTATAAAACTTGGTGATGGTGCACTGTACCTACAACAGGAAACAGAATAATATCGCAGAATCTCGTGCATTGCTTTTTTCGCACGAGCGTCGATGTAATGCATTGTATATTTGACCAATGAGCTAAGGCTCTTTACAGAACCAAAGCAAAAGAACAGATACACAAGAAAAGAAAATAAGAATACAGCCCGTGCACAGAAAACTGTCGCGCGAGTTCACTACAAATTCATCAAAGTAAAGATTTAATGTAGGTATGTTGTGCAGGTGACGAATGACGATGGGGATGGATACTGCGAAAATCTTGTAGGTACATACGAGTACATATACATTGTATAGTTTGCAGTTGGATGAATTTATTCAATAAAATCAACGGAATACGTGCACAGTGAGATTTCGTGCGAGTTTATTTTTTTTTATTTCTCAACGGTGATTTTGAAAGAAAAATTATATTAATTAGGATTATGGGCTAGGCTTAGTGATGGAGGTTTTATGGGTTGTGTAATTGTGCATATTTTCGTTAGATCAGGGTGTGCAAGGTGTGCATTGCACAGCGACGCCACTGCTATTGAGCAATACGAACGAGTCGTTGAAAGCATAGCTCTTGATGCTAAGTATCATACGCTAGGTCAAAGACGATTCAGACGCGGCTTTTCCAACTACAGAGCAGATTTAAAGTTTTCAACCCACCCAAAAAAAAAATTTTTTTGCATATCCATATGCACATGATCTACTATATGTACTCGTATATGTTTTTTTAAAGTTGGAATGTGTGCTCAAATATTTGTTCAAATATGTGTGTGTATGCTATAACTATAGGCAGATTAGTAGTAGTTATCACTTTCATCAGAAGAATCGCAAGATTCACAGGTAAGCAGTTCTTCCTCACTTTCAACAAGGCCATCGTCATTATTGACCAGCATTAAACTTTAAGTCCGCCCTGTAGTTGGAAAAGCCGCGTCTGAATCGTCTTTGACTTACAGATACGCATTTAGGTGTCGTTGGCTTATGTTTTCGTATTCATTTGAAAAATTATAGTATAAAGATTGTTGTACGTATTTCGAAAACCAAATTTTTTCGGAATTTTAAAACGATCTGGGAGAGCGTAATCCACATTGAAATGGACTTGGACCCACCAATTTGTAATCAGGGGAGTATTATTAATGTTATGGTATACTGCAATTTTGGTTTTAACAATTATTTCGAAAATTGATTTTTTTGGAATTTCGAAACAGCCTGGCAGTTTATATGCCACGTTCAAATGGTCTTGGACCTTCATATTTCTAATGGGGCATTGTTTTTCTACTTTTAGTAGCGATTAATACTTGGTTATGTCATATATAAGGAAAACATTGTTTTTTTTTAATTTCAAAATTGTCTGGGAACAACTTTGCCACACTCGAAACGTCTTGGACCAACATTTCTGCGATCAGATAAAAATGCACTATACAATTAAAGGAGTATTCACTGGTAATATCAATTATCTCAATTTTAGAAAAAAAAAAAGAGTTTTCAGCACACTATTACTCACTAAAGCCGCGACCATAATCTGCAAGACTTTTGTTTTTAACATAATGCTTACACCAGCTTTTAACTCATCTGTTTTTTTTTTTTTTGGTTACCTCTCAAACCCAAAAGTTGCTGCGGGCTCTTAGACTATCTAGTTTGGACTTCGTCGTAGCTAATATGGGAAATGCGAACACGTTTAATAGAGCGGGTGCAGGCTCGATTGTTGATACGAGTATAACGTTGTTGCAAATTTCGCGAATTTAAATTTACCAGTTATAAAAAAACAAAGGTGCCCGACTACCGGCAACCAAATCAAACCAAAAAAACAAAAAGATGAGAGGAAAAGAAAACCGCAACCACACGGATGGTGGTTGGTAAGCGAATGAAGAGAAATGCGAAGAATAGGATGGGGTCACAAAAGAGGTTCGCAAAAAACCGGAATTGCAACAAGCAGCTGGTTCAAGCTGCAGACACTGGCTGCTCACACGGGCAGAGTTAAAAAAAAGCGATGGTAAACAATAGAAAGTGGACGCCACCCAATTTTTAATTGAAATTGGGAAAACACGATCGAAACACAAGAGGTTGCTTTTTCCCTGATGGGGAATTAAAAAGGTATATTTCTTTTGAGAAAGGGGGATGACAAAGGCCGTGCACCTATATTTAAAAAAAGGATCGACAGCGATATGATCGTGGCACCAAAGGGGTTGCTCACATCAAAAAAATTCAACAATTTAAACTAAGGCAGTGGTCACGAGAAGGCCCACGATTCCATACGATCACTCAGTTGATATCTTAGATGACTCACTTGGGGTCAACGGGGTGGCGAATGTTTAACAGTAACCGCTAAAAGGTTACGGGGCTTAGCAGAGGAAGGCGGTTAGTAAAATTACGGGGTCGCGCACAAAATTATCAATAAATCCCAACTCGGGGTTGTCACACAAATATATATATTTGTATATATGTATATGTCAAAAGGGGTACCTGTTTTGATAACCGTTGTCTCTGGTTATTATAGTTTCTTCGTTTCTGGATGCCTTTGCTGCTTCGGGTCGTTGTGGGATCTTGTTTTGTTTGTTTTTCTGTTTGTTCGTTGTGTAATTTTTCCTTGTTCGGTTTTGTCTTGCTTCTTGGTTTTTGTTGTTTCCCTTTTCTCGCTGTTTTTTTTTTGCTGTTTGTCCGGTCTCTTTTTTGGTATTTTTTTTGTCTCCTTAGCTTTTCGTTTTTTTCTTATATTTTTTCCTCGCTCTGCACTCCCCGCTATGACGGCTAGTTATTTGTAGTTCCTAGGCAAACAATGTAATTTAGGGTGGGCTCTCGGTCATTGCTGGTGGTATCGACATCTCGGGGTATCGGCAAAGGGCATTAAGTGGGCAGACCGTCCGTCTGCAAGAGTCTCTAGGCCATCCGCCTGGCTCTATCCGGGGTACCTAGATGGTCATCTCTGGAGCGGTAGGCAGAGCGAGGGAACTGGATCCAAAGGATCCAGTAAATCCCACCTGTACCATGGCATCCAGAGAATGACGGAAAGAAAAGAACGTGGACAACACAAGAAAAGGCAGGAGACATAGGAGTGAGCAGACGACAAAAGGACCAACGGGAGTGGAGGATTTTTGGGGCGTGATTTGCAGGCAACAACGTGCGTAAGTAGTAGCTTATCTAGGCATACGACTTGGGTCGTCAACATTCAATACACCCACATAATATTGTTATAATCGATCTCCATAGTCTTACACGATCTCGAAACACTCAGTCTCAAACTAGCAAGACGAAATGATACCTGAACACCTTAGATAAGGAGTGCTTAGAGTACGCAATCGCTGAAGCTATAGTTGAAGGGAGAGCAGCGAATGAGATCGTACGTCAAGTAGCGCGAAAACTGTACGCTGCCGGCGATATATCAATGGCTCGAACGGGGACACAAAACCGCCGGCGTCCAACCTATTGGTGGAACGACGACATTAAGGAACTTCGATCAGCCTGTCTTAAGGCACGAAGAAAATGCCAATGGCCGGCCTAGATGCGACACGGATATTGAGAACAGAGTATAAATAAGCTCGCGCCGCACTCAAATCCGCCATTAAGTCTAGCAAAAAACTGTGCCTTAAGGATTCTTGTACGCAATTGAACGAAAATATATGGGGTAAAGCGTACAAAATTATAACCGCGAAGCTCAAAACGCCTCAGAGACCGGCACTACTGCCCGCTATTACTCAGCAGAGTCGTAGAAACTCTTTTCCCTTCTCAAAATGATGGAGTTCTACAAAGCGAGATCGGAGAACTACGCGAACACATTCCTGCCATAACGACCGATGAACTCACTGCGGTAATCGAGATGGTAGAAGATCGAAAAGCTCCTGGTCCAGACGGCATACCAAATAGAGCTTTAAAAATAGCGATGAAGGCCCGCCTAGACGTTTTCGTTAGCATGTACAATGCATTTTTAAGCGAGGGAATATTTCCGGAGCCATGGAAATACCAAATGTTGGTATTATTACCGAAAGGAAATAAACCACCGGAGGAGCCCTCATCTTACCAGCGGCCGATATGCTGCACACTATGGGCAAATTATTAGAGCGAATGTAATAGACTACGGCCTATCATTGAAGCCAATGATTAACTCGCGGAATATCAGTACGGCTTTAGAAAGGGCCGATCGACAATCGACTCGGTTAAAGTCGTAATAGACAAAGCCTAATCGGCCATAGAAGGTAGACGGAAAGGAGGCAGTAAAAAGTACTGCGCCGTGGTTACACTTGCCGTGAAAAATGCTTTTAACTCAGTGAACTGGTCGCGTGTTTTGCAATGCCTCGAAAGATTAAATGTACCGAAGTACATATTAAGATTGATCAGGAGCTACTTTACTGATAGGTTGCTCCTTTACGACTCCGACGACGGGACGAAATTATATAAAATTACAGGGGGCGTGCCCCAAGGATCAGTGTTAGGTCCCTTACTGTGGAACGTGATATATGACGACATACTAGGGAAGCCGCCATTAAAGGTTTCGCGGACGATATTTCTGTTGTAGTCGTGGAGAAACGACTTGAAGGAATCGAGTTGTATTGCAACGAAGCAAAAAAAAAAACTGGCTACAGAATCCTTTCTCATTACAAGTAAGAGGGTGCTAGAGACGATAGCGATAAAAATCGGAGAGCACACAATTATTTCCAGCCCATTTATAAAATACCTGGGAGTGATTCTTGATACATGCAAGAAATCGTCGAAAGCGATAGGCGGTCTTTTGACACTCATGTCCAATATCGGCGGACCGAAGCATGACAAATGATTGATGCTAGCGAGAGATGTAGCCTCCACAACAATGGGGCACAAATATGGTCTGACGTCGTAAATAAAAAGCCACACATGAAGGAAATCAAATCTGGGTACAGATTATATGCACTGCGAATTAGCAGTGCATTTTGAACGGTATACCACAACGCGATATTGGTACTATCCTCTATCGTACCAATCGATACTCTAGCTTTAGAAGCTAGGCGACCTTATGAAAGTCGCGTGCAAATCGGGCCATCCATAAATCAAGCGAAGAAATTCGAAAGAAGCTGCAGTATAGAAGCGTGGCAACAACTATGGAACGAGTACTGCCTATGTAATCCCAGGGATTGAAAGCTGGGTAAAACGAAAACACGCGAACTGAATTACTATCTTACACAGTTCTTGACGGGTCATGGTTGTTTCCGGGAATATTTATTTAAGTGAAACCGTGATTCGAAGTCGTCCTGACCTCGCTGCGTAAACCCGGTAGAGAATGTGGAGCACGTTTGCTTCGAATGTGCTCGGCATGCAAACGAAAGAGCTATATTGTATGAAGAATTTGGTGAACGGCCAACACCAGAAAACATTGTTCAATATACATATGTCTGTTTTAGCACATGGACGAAGATGAGCTAAAACAGAAACGGAGTCGAAGAAAAGACCAAAAGAGCCGGTTCTTTACCCGAAGACAAACGCAAGGAGTCGCAAGCGTAACAAAAAGCAGTAAAATTACTTCCGCCGCCCACAATTAACATAATCGGAATTTCGGATTATAGTAAATTGCATTGCCTTCTCAAAGGAACATTTACATGGACATTCAAGGTTACGTCACTGTGCAATGACGTTTGGAAAATTAACATCCATGATCCCAACGGTTGTCGAGCAATGTCCAAAAAATTATACCATATATTGAGAATATTCAATAGAAGACCTACGAAAACAAGCTAGAAAGGCCCTGGCATGTTGTAGCAAGTGGTCTTCACTCTTCGTGTACCAAAGAAAGCCTAATGAATGATCTTCAAGGTTTTAAAGTTGAACAACAAAAATAAATAATGATTAAGCTGTCCACGCTTAGCTTTGAATGCAAGAATAAAGCGGTATCTTCAAAATTAAAAATATACTAAACATCGTAACTAAAATCGAGCCATTGCGTAAAAAACACAAGGTCGATCCCGCATTATAGGTGTTGTCAAGGTTCAGAGGCGTCAATACCAAACCCGGCGCGATGTAATCTAGAAAAACGTACTTCCGAACTCGAATTCACAGGAAAAATCCAAAGCCTCTACGGGGGAAAAAAAAGATGAAAGTCGTGCCAAAAGAAGGGCAAAAATAAAAGCGGTCATTTCCGACTTATGCGTAAGTCGTGTCTCAAGAAAATAATCAAAGAAGTTTTGCTACAGATCCAATCTCATAAGTTTCTTTTGTAATTCTCGCGAAACTGGAGAAGCAGAGCAAAATAAATAAACTCATATTTGAAACCCTGAGCAATCTCGAGCATGAAATGCGCAAAACAGGAACTCAAATATGAATATGAAACAGTTGCTCAAAATATTAACATGGAACGCAAACGGACTATTGAAAAAGATAGACGAACTAGAACTATATTTTCCTAATAACAATACTGACATAGGTTTGATTTCCAAAACTCACTTGAAGAAAAAAACCAAAGAAGAAAATGAATCTAGTGTAAAAATAAAACGACACTGCGTTTACAATGCTTACCATCTTTCCGAAAGGGCTAGAGGCGGATCTTCCCTATTCATCAAGGATTGTATTAAACATTCTATAAATACTATTATAGAGACCGATGCGATTCGAGTAAGTAAAGTTCGGGCAATAAATAAGTACTTTTATTACGATATCGCGTCCATTTATTGCCCTCCGCGATAGAAACTAGAAATGGCCGACTCTATAAATTGTTTGGACTCACATGGACCCAGTTTTACTGTTGGTGGTAATTTCAACTCGAAACACACCTTTGGCGTTCAAAATGCGATTCAACCAAAGGTAGAATTCTTTGCGAAGCCGCCACGCAATTTAATGTTGACTTGTCTTCGACGGAAAAACCGACATACTGGCCCACCAACAGTGCAAGAACTCCAGGCCTCGTAGACTTCTTCATTGCAAGAGGTGTAGCTAAGGACTTTACGAAAGTCGAGGAAAGTTTTGATCTCTCCTCAGATCATTCACATATAATCTGACAATAAATGTGCGTCTAATGGAAACAGCAGGAGCCCTAGATTAACTACCAATCAAACTAAGTGGGATGGCTTGAGAAAGTATTGTCCTGAATGTGTCGCTTAAAATATCGTATAAAAATATGAAGTCGACAGATTTATCGAAGTCATACAGAAAGCCGCTTGCAACAACACTCCCGTTAGGAGGAAAGAAATCGTATAAAGCAAAGATAAGCATTCCCCGGAAATAAAATAACTGATACGTCAAAAGAGGTGGGCATGCAAAAGATGGCAACAATCCCGAGCCTCACAGCACAAAACTTTATTAGGCCACCTGGTTAATGAGCTAATAGTTCTAATTAATCACTATGGAAAGCAATGAGATGTATACAAAAAAACCCAAATGAAATCGATACCGATAAAAAAAAAACAATAGCGAGTGGGCAAAAGAACGCAAAGGAAAGCGGGCATTTTTCAATTCAATTATGTTTAATTCGTTCATAAGTTTACAAACCAAGCCACCGCACAATTTACATTTCAGAGATTTGATATATTATATAATGTCATATTATATCTTTCTACTGAAATATATCTAACAAATGTAATTTTAAATAATTATTATAAGCAAAGGAAAAGGACAACAAAAACCCTTTAATTAAAAAAAAAAAATAAATAAATAAATAAATAAAATAAATGAATTAAAAATAAACGTCAGTCTTATCGGTTATAGCTATTATTAAGTTCGTTTACTAGTGGATTGTCAGATAAATCACATCTGATCATAAATCTTTCGGTAAGTGCATGTATCCTTGCAGAGATCAATTCAGCATTACCTTTGCTGTGTAGATCACGGGTAGAGTGATGCCAAGGAAGGTTGAGCATCATTTTGAGTATCTTATTTTGCTGTATTTGTAATCGTTTTATGTGAAACTTAGCGCAGTCATCCCATATTTGACAGCCGTACAACAGTATTGCCTGAAAAATGACCATATGTAATAATATTTTGTTGTGATTTGAAAGCAAGGATTTCCTATTTATAAAGGGATACATCATTTTATTTGCAGGGCCCGTTTTATGGAGAGTCTTTGTAACGTGTTCGATAAAAGTAAGTTTTGTGTCCAGATAAACACCCAAGTACTTCACTGAAGTCTCCCAATGTATGTGTTGCCCGTTTACAATTAATTTGTCGGACGGAAGATACTCGTAACAAGACTTTCTTTTTCTTGTGAAAGAGATAGCTTTTATCTTTTCCTCATTAACTTAACTCATTAACTTTTTCCATTTGCATTTTAAAGAATGACTTTAAAGGTATCTTTGATTCACTCGGACCGAATTTTACAATTGGTGGTGACTTTAATTCGAAACATACCTTCTGGGGCTCAAGATGTAATTCAACGAAAGGCAGACAACTCTATGAAGCCGGAATGCAATGTAAAGTTGACTTTTTCTCGACAGGAAGACCAACATATTGGCCTTCGGATATAACAAAGACCCCTGATCTTGTAGACTTCTTTGTCATAAAGGGAGCAGCCAAAATTTCTACAAACATCGAGGAAAGTTATGATCTCTCCTCAGATCAGTCACCAGTCATTTTGACACTAAGCATACTCTTAGTTAAGAAAGAAGTGGCGCCTAGATTAACTAACAACAAAACTAACTGGGACGGTTTTAGAAATTACTGCAATGAACATATTGTTCTAAGCGTGTCGCTAAAAACACAAAACGAAATAGAAGACGAAGTCGACAGACTCATCAAAGTCCTGCAGAACGCTGCCTGGAACAACACTCCAACTCCAAAAAGAGAAAGCAAGTAATGAAATAAAATATCCGCCAGAAATAAAAGAACTGGTGAGAGAAAAGAGGAGAGCGCGCAAAAGATGGCAACAATCCCGTGCTCCCCAGCATAAAACATACTTAAACCACTTATGCAACAAGTTGAAGGAAGCAATACGAGATTACAAAAATCGGAATATCTCTACATATCTCGAAGGTCTGACTGCCGAAAGAAGTTCAAATTACTCGCTCTGGAAAGCCATGAAGGGAATCAAAAAGCCTCAAATGCAATTTCCTCCCATAAGAAAAAATAATGGCGAATGGGCAAAAGGAGATAAAGAGAAGGCCGATCTATTTGCCGAGCAACTAGAAGAAACGTTTAAGCCTTTTCATGGAGAGGCATTAACAGGAGGTTCTTATTATATAATTATGGCACCGGACAATTTTAGAATAAAAACAGTATCCCTACGAGAACTTAACCAAGCAATTAAAAAATTGAAAAATAACAAAGCCCCTGGTTATGATTTGATAACAGGTCAAATTCTCAAGGAGTTGCCAAAGAAAGCCCTGATCAAACTGCTCCAACTTATAAATGCCGCGCTAAGATTACTAAACATTCCAAGCCAATTTAAAGTTGCCGAAGTTATAATGGTCCCGAAACCAGGCAAATCTCTAAATGAAAAAAAGTCCTACAGACCGATATCGCTTTTACCGATAATATCTAAAATATTTGAAAAACTCCTATTGAAGCGCTTGCAACCGATCATTGAAGAAAGGCGTCTAATTTCTGATCATCAATTCGTTTTAGAACTAAGCACTCCACAATTGACCAGGTCTTTAGAATTGCGAATGAAATTGAGAAAGCCCTAAAGGGGAAAAAGATATGTTCTAGCGTGTTTCTTGACGTGTCTCAAGCCTTCGATAAGGTATGGCATGAAGGCTTAAATTTTAAGCTAAGTCAGGTTCTTCCGAGAGAGCTGCATACGATTCTGAAATCGTACCTGGAAAGCAGAATTTTTCGTGTTAAACCTGGCACCGAATACTCGGAATTTAAAGAGATCGCTGCTGGAGTTCCTCAAGGAAGTGTACTTGGTCCGGTATTGTTTTTACTCTATACTTAAGACATCCCGGAAGAATCAGGTACCATAGTAGCCACGTTCGCGGACGACACGGCGATACTAGCTACAGATACTTCAGTCGAGTTAGCTACTGGAAAGCTACAAACGGCTTTGGATAAAATCTATGAATGGACAAAGATATGGCGAATTGTTCTCAACGAGACCAAATCTACTCATGTTAATTTTACTTACCGGAAAATAAACAACCTTCCCATTTTCATTAACTCGGTACAAATACCATATGCAAATGAAGCAAATTATCTAGGAATGACACTAGATGTAAAACTGAAATGGAAGCCGCGTGTTAAGAAGAAACGTGATGAACTTGAAAATAAATTCAGACAAATGTACTGGCTACTAGGAAGATATTCCAAGTTAAGCATACATAACAAACTGCTCATCTATAAGCAAGTGCTTAAACCCATTTGGACGTACGGTATACAACTTTGGGGTTGTACTAAACCAAGCAACCGAAATATTCTCCAAGAATATCAAAACAAAGTTCTGAGACAAATCGTGAACGCCCCATGGTATATCAGAAACAGTGATATCCATAGAGACTTAGGAATAGTTACCATCGAGGACGAAATAATTAACTTTGCTCGCAAACTCCATATTCGTCTTCATGTTCATTGTAATAATAAAATACTCCAAATTCTGGACGAGACAAACTTAGTGTGTCGATTACAAAGAATGAGACCATTCGATCTGGCGCGATAAGGACTATCCGCATATAATAGCGGTACTAACAGCTACTTTTGCTGGAAAGCTACCTGCCCCACGCGAACGTTATTTGAAACGGAAACTACTTGATAAGGTTACTTAGTAGTAGGCGATAAGAAGGGAGGCGTGTTTTTAGTGAGTTAGAATCTCACACTACTATGAGTAACGGGTTCATAGTGTCTATGAAGATTTTCACACCTACCCACCAAAAAAAAAAAAAATTTGTTAAGATATGAAATAACTATACCCGCCGCATCTTTTAAATTAGTCTCAAAATTGAGACCAAATTTATGCGATGAAAAAATCGCGGAATCATCAGCATACAGGGCAAAATCACATTCCGGTAAATGGGGAAAATCAGCTAAATACGTGTTGAACAAGGTCGGTGCAAGAACTGATCCTTGAGGGACACCTGCATCTACATTACACAAACATCAATTACTATTATTGACATGAACTTTGTAACTTCGATTGGACAAAAAACTCTGAACAAATTTACAGATATACGTTGGGAAATGGAATCTAATCATTTTATATAATAAGCCATTGTGCCACACAGTATCGAATGCCTTTTCAATATCCAGTATTAATAATCCGGTTGATTTTCCTAAAGCATGATTCCTCTTAATACTATTCGTAGAATTTGGTGGTTGGTACTATGAAAGCGCCTTAAGCCAAATTGCTCATTGGGAAGTATATTTTGCTCATCGATGGTTTTGAGTACTTTGTCCTTTATTACTTTTTCATAGATTTTACTTATGCTACTCAATAGACTTATAGGCCTGTAGCTAGTTAGTTCATTCGGAGATTTTCCTGCTTTTAGGACAGGTATAACTTTTGATTCTTTCCAAGCAGTTGGAAAGTATTGAATTTTTAAGCAAGCATTTACTATGAAAGCTAAATATCTAGTATCTAGTTCCAGCTTTGGGTAAGTTCTTTAAATAAATATTTCTTACTTTATCTAGACCACAAGTTTTCCTTACATTGAGGTTATCTGTGATATGTTTTATCTCAACCTCAGTAATGAACGCATTTTCAGGTGCTGTGGTTATTGAGGCATTAAAGTGTTGTAACGCGTTTTGTACAAATGTGTTAGTATTAGTGTCCCCTAGATGTTTTTCTTTAAAAATGTATCTTTTTTGATAAGCTTGGCGGATAAGAGATTATGGGGTAGTTGTATCGTTCTTGTATCTTTTCTTTCTGTCGGTGACGTGCCAAACTCGGCAACAATAGGCATATGGTCTGAGAACTGCTGCGTCAAAACTGCAAGATCATTTATTAAGGATATCCATAATCGTACCAAGCAGTAATCTATGACTGAACATCCTTGTTGTCCTATGCACGTATACTTTCCAGTGGAGTCTGAACTGCTTGTACCATTTAGTATATGAAATCCATGAGAATCACATAGTTCTAACAGTTTTAATCCCTTTGCATTTGTGGTTCCATCTTCTGATTTTCTCACTTTACCTGCGAATCTATTTTCTCTTCCCTCTTCTCTTCCCTCTCCTATTCTGGCATTTAGATCACCGATGATCATCATATCGTCGTATTTACAGTGTTCAATTGCTTCAACCAACGCACCTAAATCTCTTTCCCAGTTGTTACAGTTGATATAAATTGGTAGTATATATAGTTTGTTTGATTCAATTGATATTTTTAAAAGTATAATTTCATATACCGATTCAAATTCAAAGGAGATACATAAGTTTTTTGTATCCAAAGAAGCATCCCCCACTTGCTCTTCTTCGTGTATTTTGTTTTAAAGCGGAAATCCAAATTTCGAAGCTTTTAAAATGGTTTAAATATAATTTATAATCTTCTTCTACTAAAAATGTTTCATACAGAAATATAATATCAAATTTATTTATAAATTCATAAAATCCTACTTGAATTGACTTATTAATAAGGCCTTTGATATTACAGCTTAATATTTTTAATTTACTTATTTCTACTAATTTAATTTTATTTTGGCAGACGGCAGTTGTACCCTATGGCATGATAGATGAATAATTATTTTTATTCATATAATAATTGGATTGTGTCTGTGATAAGTTTGCGCTTTGAAATGTAGATGTCACTAATGACTCAGCTCCGTTGTTGTCATCTTCTGTCCTCTGTGCTTCCACGTTGAGACCTAGCCGATCGCTGAAATTTGTTTGGTAAATTTGATTTAGAACCAAAACCCATGTTTGTAAGAGTGGGAATATTTCTATTTTTTTTTCGTAAATTTCACGATATTCCAGAAAGGTTTAAAAGATTTGTCTAGAGAATTGATCTTCCTATTCCACTCTTCATGGCGTTTCGTTTGAATAAACTTCGCTATGAGTTTGTTGAAGTGTTTTACCAGCCTTTGAGAGATGGGCTGTCTATATCTTTGCCAGTTCCTTCGGTGCATATTACGCAAACGAATAAACTCCAAGACATGAGCTGGAAGTTTCGTAGAAGAAAACTTTTTTTCGACTTTTGGCACGCTTATATCAGCGGAACTGAGAATGTCTTCGGAAAACTGAAAGACGATATTGTCAATGTCATCTTTGCTGTTTACTTCGTCCAGGCTGGTAGGAACGGTTCTAAGTCTGGATTTGATTTCGGATCGAAAAATGTTCCAATTGGCGTGTTTCAGATCCTGGAAATATTGCACGTGTTTTTCACCTGAACAGGGAAGTCGACAAAGAACTGGATTATGATCTGAAGATATGTCATTAATTGTTACTGGCTTGGAAATATGACTAGATAAGTTAGTGACAAAAAAATCAATAACAGATGGACGACCACGAGAACCAGCTGGAATATAAGTAGGACTGGACGGGAACAGAACACGAACAGGCAACATTGCAAATAGGTTAGACAGAACGTTACCCCAGGAGTTAGCACGTACACAACCCCAATCTCGATGTCTACAGTTAAGATCACCTCCGATTGAAAAGTCACCGACAGAACTGAAGAGTTTCCTCAACTGAAGCCGTTTTACCCAGGAGTACCTCTAGGAAAATAAACACAGAGGATTTGCAGTCTATTTCCAGTACCTGATATGAGCTCGAAAACGGTAAGTTTTATCGTGAAAATAGGGCAAACAAAAGTTGTAGATCATACAATTCTCTACCAAAATGATCCAGTCACTTTTTCTCTTACGACTCATCATTCGTGAGATATCGCGGTTTTAATCATTAGAAAATTCATATTTTACATAATACGAGTATGCACTAAAATGCAGCCTGTACACGTCAATATAAATGAAAATAAGAAACTATTGGTTTGTGTTACTTACACAATAAAACTTGTATAAATTGAATGAGTATTTTAAAATAAAAGACTATACTGTCAGTCCTTAATTCCCTTCGTCGGTAACCGTGAGTAACATCTGCTAGCTACGTCATTGTTCGAGTGTGCAGGGTCGCATACCTGCCTATTTTTGAAGGAAGTAAACGAAATAACTCAGCATATACTGTTAGTTTTGAAAATTCCTTTGCAGTGAGTAGACGTGCTTATTGGTAATATTTTCAATTTTAATTTGTGCTGTTAAATAATTTTAACAAAATGTCAGAAGTTTGTTTCATTTGTGATAAACCTTTGAAAGAAAGTGAAGCTGTTGTTGTTGATCGTGGAATGAAGACTTTGATTGATGCGAGTGTTGAAAGGAATGATAAGTTTTTTGAATACTTGAAAGCAAGCAATCTGTGACAGTCCACGTGCAGTGTCGTAAAATGTACACTCGAAAGAGTAGTATTGTTGCAGCTAAAAGACAGCGCGAGACAGAACAAGGTAATACATCCACGATAAGTCCACCTCATACTAGAGCACGAGTAAGTGAGCCAGATTTCAACTTTAAAAGATATTGTTTATTTTGTGGCGATGAAGCAAATGAAGAAGCTGAAAAGAAGAAAGCGCAGAATGTTCGTCGTAAAATATATAATGTATCTACCCTTGAATTTAAAGATTCCATTTTAAAGGTAGCTCGGACTCGTTCTGATGACGTAGCAAAAGCTGTTATTGCCCGCATTGAGTATGAATTTGACTTAGTTGCTGCTGAAGCTAAGTACCACAATAATTGTTATAATATCTTTCTGAGGCCTATTACGGGATATAAAGTCGGTTGTCCCGAAGATGATTCAGTGAGCTTGGCGATGGAGGAAATATTTCAATACATTGAAAATAATGATGATTGTCAATTTTCATTGCAAGAAAGCTGCCGCAGCAATTATTCGAGAGGATATTCAATCTGTAGTGATTGATAATCATGATTATCCCCCGCCGAGTCGAATGTTTGAAAATATTGTCAGCGATATTCCGGAGTCCTTGACTTATTTTTTGGAGCAAGTAATTATAAAAAAGCGACGATTTAAATTAGATCATTTGAAATTAATATGTACAACTATCAGCCACTGTATAATGACTGCTGTTCGGCCTAGGTCTTTCAAATCAAGATTGCAATTGGGTTTATCAGTTTTTTTTCATCGACGATTTGGATCAAAACGTCTTATACAAATTTTTTCGTCTTTCGGATAATGTGCATCATATAATGGTACTATAATATAGGAGGCAGCAGCAGTTCTGCATCGTCCACCTCATATTTTGCCACCAGAAACTGGCACATTTATTCAGTATGTTGCAGACAATGCTGATATAAATGTACATACTTTGGACGGTCATAATACGCTTCACATCATGGGGATCATTAAAATTATTACTCCAAAAAGTTCAGTTACAGCAGAAGAGCCTATATCACGAACAAAAATACTTCCTTCAGTGCAACATTTTGCAGAAAAAGCTCTAGTGCCAATACAAGTCTATTAAACAGATGGTGTAGTAGGATAAAGCAAAATAGCTGTGCAGGATTTTGATTATGAAAGTAATACAACAACATTTTTACTTAAAAAAGTAGATATGTTATGGTTATATGGGAAATGGAAAAATTTATTATTGCCTGGTTGGAATGGTTATATTGAACATTTAACAAGAAATATTATAATTTTTCGGAATCTCGAATTTTATTTTTACCATTTATTCATCAACCAGCGAGTAACTACAATACCATATACACAACTTTACTGTGTGCTCTCTGTATGCAAAAGCTCGAGAAATCGTATCCGCAGCGGCTGAAGGATTTGAATTATCGAAGATCATAGTAAGACTTGGAGGTTTTTATTTACCTATGTCTTTTTTTGGAGCGATTGGTTATATTATGCAAGGAAGTGGTATAAAAGAAGTACTTTCTCTAATTTATGCACCTAATTCATTAGAAAAAATGCTCAATGGTCATGCTTATGCGAGAGCTGTTCGAGCTCATACCTTGCTTCATCTTACTTTAGCAACAGTAATATCCAAAGAGCTTGTTCTCGATAGTGAGATGGATGAAAACCTTACAAATACAATTGAACTTGTAACAAACAAAACTATTTCCTATAATGATATTGAATAAGGCGATGAAATAGCTGAAGCATTACTTTATTAGTTTAATGAAAAACTACAGGAGCACAGAGAACGAGGACCTACAGCAAAACTATGGGTACAATATTTTCATATGGTGTCTATTGCAAAGGAATTTATAAGAGCTGAACGTATGGGAGATTGGCGAGCTCATTTGAATTGCGTTAAAGAAATGCTTCCTTATCTTCATGCGTCAGGACATTTTAATTATGCCAAGTCTGCGCATTTACGAGTATATCTACAAGATATGATGCAATTAGAGAACTTGATGGATCATAGTGTTTATCAAAGATTTATCGAAGGATTTTTCACTATTAGACGTTCTGATAAATTAAATTGTGGATCTTCGACGGATATGTTGATTGAACAATCAATGATGAAGTGTATGAAAACAGATGGAGGTGTTGCTCGAGGGAGAAGTACGCAAGAAAGTGTCATTAGTAAATGGGTTTATGGCATGCATACGATGAATACTGTGTGTGAATGATTGGAAGATCTCGCTAATGTTAGAATGGACACAACAGACCAGAATGTGGATGCAAGCGATTCTCGTGTAAAGAGAGATATTGAAGATATCTCATTACATGATCCGTTCCCTGTGATTCCAAAAATTATGTCCATTGCCAGCGGAGTCGTCGGTGATGATAAAATTAATTGTCATAATGCTCGTGCAGTTGGACTTGCTTCTATAAGCAAAATGACTGGCCAAACGTTTAGTAATATTAAATTAAAACGCGCTGATAGAGTACTTCCTCTTTTAAGTGCAAGTAGCATCATAAAAGTACATGATGAAAAGGTGCCTATAGACCCTGTATTATTATTTCAACGCATGAGCATTACTAAGACATTTGAAGATGAACTTGAAACATTCTTCGCATATGAATTAGCTCCTTACCCATTATCACTCTTTGATGAAGTGGGAATGCGTAAAGCTATGAAGTCAGCTCTTTATAATTGCTTTGAATGTTTAAACTTCGAAATTAATAACACAAATGCTATCTACATCATCGATGGAGGGTATCTATTACACCGTGTTGTATGGGATCGAGATGAAACATTCCATATTATTTTTGAAAAATATGTTCAGTATGTACAAAGGCATTTTGGTCATAACAGTACGATTGTATTTGATGGTTATATTAATCATACGAAAAATATTAAAGCTGCAGAACAACGTCGTCGGACTACAAAGAAATCTTCATCTGTTGATATCGTTTTTGATCGATCTATGAAAGTTCCAACAAACCAACAACAATTTCTTGCAAATACTCACAATAAGTCTCGTTTCATTTCAATGTTATGTGGAGAACTTACAGCTGCTGGTATTCCAATAAAACAAGCTGATAATGATGCTGATGTCCTTATAACTGAAAGATGTTGATTTGTTGATATTATTGACTGCACGGACTCCAAACGATAAAATTATTTACTTTTTGAAACATGAGTAAGCTCAAGTACAATCAACAATATATTCATCCCAAAGTCTGACTGCTTATCCGAAATGTCAAGCTCATATTTTATTTTTACATGTAATAACTGGTTGCGATACTACGTCAGCAATTTTTAAAAGAGGTAAAATATCAGTATTTAAATTGTTCGAAAAACGTAATGATTTAATTGATTGTGCAGAAGTATTTACAAAGATTGACTCTTCTCCACACGACATCGTTACAAATGGAATTCGTTTTCTTCTTGCAATGCAAAAAAATTGATTCCATAGACAAATATAGATATTTGAGGTTTGTAAAATCTGCATGGAACAATAAAACAGTACAGTTGTCTTGTCTGCCTCCAACATCTGCTTCTGCCTTTCAACACTTGTATTGTGTGTATTATCAAGTTCAAGTGTGGCTAGGCAATGAGCTGGACCCAGAAGGATGGGGTTGGAAATTAACAGATAATTATTTGGAGCCAATTCAAACTCTACTCCCGCCTGCTCCAGAAAAACTGCTTTACTATTTTTTTGTAAATGCAAGACGGATTGTAGTAAGAATTGTGGCTGTCAAAAAGTGGGATTATTTTGTTCGCCAGTATACATAAATTGTCAGGGTCAGACTTGCTCCAATATTGAAACAAATACAACAGATGAAAATATTTATGATACTCGTATTAATGAAGAGACAATTGATGCATCCCTTTTCTTAGAACAGCGAACAGAAATTCTGCAAGAAAATGAAAATAAAGACGAAGAAATAATTGTCGAAGTAGAATTAGACAATTATCTAATATACGAGTAATAACATTTAGAAGAAAACAACCCATTCCACTTTGATCAGTAGCAATATTACCATTCTTTCAATCAATAGGATACGATCTGATCAAACTTTCTTTATTACAATAGATCGTGGAGTATACCTACTGGGGAAACCACGTTAAAAAAAATGCGCCAAGTACATTACCTCATAGGTAATGTGTGCATACTCGTATTATGTAAAACATGAATTTTCTAATAATTAAAACCGCGATATCTCACGAATGATGAGTCGTAAGAGAAAAAGTGACTGGATCATTTTGGTAGAGAATTGTATGATCTACAACTTTTGTTTAACCTATTTTCACGATAAAACTTACCGTTTTCCAGAAAAATGAAAAAAACCTTAATTATGTACTTTTGACCTTGAATAAAATTTTTTGCGGAAGTAGGATCGAAGGGGATTTTTGACATTTCATTTATATTAATGTATTAAACGTCTCTGCAAATTTTCAGCTCTATGCGAATTTTGGCTAAGTAATGACTTATTTTTGTCTATTTTGACTGGACCAGGAGTTGAGTTCTTCTATGGTGAATAACTCACCATTGTTGGTACTTAAATTATTGCTGGACGATGGCAACTCTGTTGAGACATTTTGCTCCCACGCCTTTGGTGTAGAGATATTACTGCCCTCTATTACTCCAACCCGCTTTGTAGCTGCTCGTGTTGGTAGAGCTGGGAAATCCGATAGAGAGTGAAGAGAAATGTTGGCATTGATGTTGTTTCTGTTAACTTGATTGCTTTTGTGTGAGAAAATCGGTTCGTCTTTGCTGTGAGCTTCTACTTCAGATCTATATAATGCTTTCTGCTAGCACATGCACTGTTTGTCGATTTGTGTTCTCCTTTGCAGTTTGCACATTTGGGAATATTTGCGTTGCACTGCTCAGTTTTGTGAGAGCCGGCGCAATTAGCACAATATGTCTTTATGTCGCAGTTTCTTTCACCTTGGCCAAACACCTGACAGTTTCGGCATTGTGTCAGTAAATTTTTTAGTTGACTGAGTTTGACACTTCCATTTTCAAAAGAAAATATGTAGAACGTGTCAGTGTAGAATGCATATGTTTTGCACTTTAAGCCAAGTTTGATAAGTTCATTTTTTAAGGAAACTGTTTCAATTTGCCCTAGGACATATAAAACAGCCTTGAACACTTTATCACTTTTCACGTCATGAGTGAAGTATTGATAATAGTCTTCTTCTAATTTATTATAAACCGAATTATATGATTCTAGAAATAGAAATAGATTCTAGAAAATAGAAATCTTTTTAATACAATAGTCTCCTATTTTAAGTAGGTTCATTACAACGTGCACATAGTCACAGAATTTTCGCAACACTTTTATTGGGGGAGGAACTATTTTTTGTGGTTTATTTTGCACAATAACATCTGTTTCATCCATTTCGTCGCCCTCGTATAATTGTAGAGCGCTGAGCGGATTGTATCGTGGATCACGTTTATTTGTGGCCATTTTGGGTCTTAGTCTTTTTTCAAAGGACAATGGAATGTCCTCCGAATCCGGTGAACGAGAGCGCTTACCAATTCTGATAATTAGTAGAACAAAAAACACAAGAAAGAAAGTAAAATCGAGATTATACTCGATGCGGTAAGCTTTAAAGCTGCGGCTGAACTGAAAGCGGGTATATTTGCCAATCACATATAAGAAACGTTCAAACCATTTAACGGACAAACGCTAACAGAAGACATTTCGTTGGTCGAATTTTGCCATAAAACCGGACAGATCCTCAAAGAATTGTCAAAGAAAGCCCTAATTAATCTTATGCATATTATAAATGTCGCAGTTTAATTGTTATATGTTCCAAGGCAATGGAAAGTCGCCGAGGTTATAGTGGTTTCGAAAGCAGGAAACCTCCAAATGACAAAAAATCGTGCGGACCGATATCGCTCTTGCCGATAGTATTCAAGGTATTTGAAAGACTTTTCTTAAAGCGTCTACAACCGGTCATTATGGTAAGACGTTTGATTCCTGACCACCAATTCGGCCTCAGAACAAAGCATTTTACAATTAATCAGGTTTGTAGAAAAACAAATAAAATAGAGAAAACCTTAGAGGAGAAACAGGTATGTTTTAGCGCTTTTTTGAATGCCTCTTAAGTCTTCGACAAGGTATGGCATGAATACCTGAAATTTAAGTTACGACAGATTTTCCCAAAATAATTATAATAGACTAAAGAATCTTACATTGAGAAAAGTGTTAAACATGTATCGGAATACTCAGAATCTATTTATAAATACGAGTACGTGCTGCCACTTTTACACCGTTCTACTGAACCGAATGGCATGATACTTACACAATTGGAAAGGTAATTTCGCGTAGATGTGCACAATATGTTTTGTTTTTTTTAAATGTAAAAGATTAGGTTATTTTACATATATCTATAGATATAGATTTTGTAAAATCAGGAATCCAGTGTTGCATAACCTTAGGATCATAAATCATTAATAAACTCTCTCTCTCTGGTGAGTTCAGTTTCAAACCAGAAGATACGAGAGAGAACTAGGACCAGAAAAATGTGGTATAAATAAAGGATGAGAAACAGCGTGAGTTAAGTTGATTTTTGGAAAGCGACAGAAAAGGAGCTTAAGGGCTAAACAGAATGTGAATCTGAAGCTTGAATCTGTATCTGATATAGAACTTTCAAAAGATGTATAATACATGTATAATACGTATCTCGAAGTTGAATAACACCCAACTTTAAGATACAGATACAGATTCACATTGTGTTCAGCCCTTAAGTCTTAATAGTGAAGGATAAGAGATTTGAATTGTGAGATAGTAAAATCGGTTGTGAATTACTTGGAAGTTATTTTAAATAATAATAAATATTATTAAATATTCCATCACTCAATAAATAAACGCGCCCAGTTTGAAAATAAATGCAGTAAAATAAATTGACTACTTCGAAGATATTCCAAATAAAGCATGTATAACGAACTGCTTTTATACACGCAAGGACCTGAACCTGTTTAGACGTATGGGATACTACTTTGTGGTTGTACTAGACAAAGCAATACCTATAATCTTTTCAAAACAAGGTGCTGAGAATCATAGTAAATGCCCCGTGGTATATCAGAAACAGTGATATATACAGGGACATCGGAATAATTACCGTCGATGAACTTTACACGAAAACTCCGTATTCGTCTACATGGAAATTGCAACAACGCTCTACTCCATCCAAAATGCCTTCTTGGACGACAAACCATTCCACTTCTATACGGACGGTTCAAAGACTCATAGTTGGGTTGGTGGCGGTGTCTTCGCTGATAAGCTTAACGTAAGCCTCTCCTTCTCAATCAATCCACGTGTTCCATGCGAATACCCAGTGCATCAGTTAATGCCTCCTGATCGTCAGTGGTGTGTTAATTACTGTCAAGCCATCCCCAATCTCAAAAACGAAGAGGATTTTGTGTTGAAAATCATCATGAGCGAAGATGCGCATTTCCACTTAAGCAGTTACGTCAATAAGCAAAATCTTCATTCCTGGGGCACTGAAAATCCGCGTGCGATGCACGAAAAGCATTACATCCACTCAAAGCCACTGTGTGGTGCGGCGTTCACGCGGAAGAAGTGATTGGGCTGGATTTTCTTGACGACGCCATCGCCAAAACAGTCACTGTTACTGGCGAATGCTACTGGGCCATGATAAACGACTTCTTACTGCCGGAATTTGATGATCGGGCCTTGGTGAACATATGGTTTGAACAAGACGGTGCAACTGTGTGTGTGCACAGAGTCACAATGGATATTGCGAAAGAAGCGTTTCCTGGTCGCGTAATCTCACGTTTTGGCGATTTGACATGATCAGTAAGTTCGCCCGATTTAACTTTCCTAGACTTCTTTCTTTGCGGCTACTTGAAGTCGCGGGTTTATACCAACAAGCCTCAGAAAATCGCAGCCCTTAAGGAGAATATTCGACAGGAATGCGAACAGTTATCACCGGAAATCTTGCGGAAAGTCATGGAAAATCCGATAAAACGGGCACAAATGTGTATCAACACTGGCGGCAGCCATTTGGCGGATATCAACTTTTCCACTTAACAGAAAAAATTTTAGAGGTCCAAATAAAGATTTCCATCACTCAAAATTATTTTTTTTTTATTTAGTAAAAATGTAGTTCGAAAACAAAATTGGATATATGTGGGATTGAGGACTCAGCTGCGATCCGGTCGTCCATACTGATTCGTGAGTCTCTCTCTCTCTCTCTCTCTTTACTCTTCCCTTGTGCGGAGTGATTCAACAGTCAGTCAGTAAAGACGGAGAGCCGACTGTCACGTCACTTACGTCATCGGGTACCTAAAAAAAGTAGCATATTTTATAAAGTGTGTGGTGAGTGGATACCAAATCGCTCGGTCTGCCTAACTTGGTGCTGCCGCAAAGCGCTTTTATAACGTCACTTTCGGTCGAATTTGTGGACGAGTACTTACGTCCTTAAGATACCTATGAATGAAAATGTCTTTGAGATATATGTCAATAAGTACTTCAAGAATAACTTGGTCTGCCTTGCCCTACCCTGCGGCAACATTCCGGCAGACCATCCGAAAGTAACTGTTTTTTGACCGAGTACTTACGTCATCAAGTACTTAAAAAAATTTAACGCCAGATTCTTCCTTACCTTTTGCTCTTCTAAAAAAAACCAGGTCTGCCTTAGCTCACCTTGCCGAAAATATATGACAGACCATAAATTGTTCCATGAACATGTAAGCTTTGACCCAATTTCTTCAGATTTAAATAACGAAATGCGTTTAACTTTTTTGCTGAGATTTTTTATATCTGATATAGAAGTTCCTTAATTATTGCAATTTAATTGAATTTACAAGTGAAACATTTAAAAAGTGTTGTGCAATGATTGCATACCGGAAAAGTAAAAAATTTAAGTACGGTGAAATTGAACTTTTGTGGGACTTAATTAATGATATGGGATATCATATCAAATGTTATCGTTGTGTTATGGTTTTGAGTGCGAAATATAAAAAGGAATTTGAAAATAGTCTAGGAGAAGAACAAAATGCAAGTGCTCCCTTCTTTTTAAACTTCTCAATGTTGTTTTCTAGCGCATCAATTATACATACATATATCTCTACCTCTCTCTCTACCTATTGTTTTGCTCAAAAGGTTCAACCAGCTACGTCAATTTCTTCAGTATCTATTCAATCTATTCGGAAAAACTAAGAACCATAACCTACACTGCTGACTTCAGGCTCAACAAGGATCCCGTGCATATTTTGCTGGAAAATACAAAAGAGAGTAGGGAGTGTAGGCAATACACATGCACTTCTCAATCAAGTCGCTCCTATAACAAAACTAAACAATATGCTGAATCTTTAAAAGATTACGTATTGTTAAGTAGGTTACAAACTGAAAGTAATTTCGCATTCCACCCAATTTGTAGGAAATATTACTACAAACAATTTGATCGCAATATGAGCCAGGAAAATTCTGAAGGAAAGTGGCACGAATTAAGAAAAATTCATAAGCAAGCGTTTGACGCTTTTTCCGCTTTTATGCTTTATGAAATAATAGAAAAGGAAAAAAATATTCTACCTTAATGAAATATTTTTACGATATAGGACTCTTTTGTTAGATCTAAGTAAGACCAAGTTTTCAATGGAGGATTTTCGTGGTTATACTGCTCAGCATTTACAAGAAAAAATTTTACAAGTTCACAGCGATGCTCTAATTATTAACTTTTCGAATTCCTGTAATCAAAACAAAATAGTTTATAAGAAGGGGATTGACGTCAAAAAATTAATTAATAAAACCATTTTTCAAAAAACTGTGGAGGAAACAAAACTCGAGGATGTAGCGTATGATCTTAGAAAAACAATCAAAGGAATAAAAAGCAGAAAATTTTCTGCAAATTTGGATGTAGAAAATATTTTTGAAGGTGAGTGTAATATTCCTGAAAAATTGTTTGATTTCGTCAGTAGTCTTGTTCAAGGGCCAGATATTAGAAGAAAAAATACAGGTTATGATTGCTTGAGAATAAAATCGATATGTCAGGATATTATCTATACTGTAACGAAAGGTAGAATTAAGCCATCGAAACACCTGATGCTAGGACTAGCAATAAAATCATTGACAAGTAGTAGGAAAGTGCTCACAATTTTAAATGAATTTGGCCATACGGTTAGTTATAATGTTTCTGAAGAATTGGAAACAGAAATGACGTATACAGCTTGCGATGAAAATAGGCTTATACCTTCTGTCATAACTTTGGATAACTCTTTGAGTACTCATGTTGCATTCGACAATTACGACCGTTTTGTGGATACACTTAGTGGTAAAGATACTCTCTACGATAGCGTAGGAATAATCTATGAGTTTATTCCTACTGACAATACATTACGTATTGAATCTTCCTGTAGAAAGAGACCGCCTTCTATCGCACTCGATGAAACAATAGGCAACAATTCCCATGCCTAGAAAAAGACGACGATTTGAGGAAATTTCTCGGGATATACGACCTTATGTTAAAAAACCTTCAGCTAAACCAGTGTTTATACATTTAGATTATATTACAATATTTCAAAAATAATGTCAGAGAGCAAAACAGCATGCTGTTATGAAAGATCTAATATGGACACTTTTCTTTTCTAGGGTTCATAAGACGCCAATGTGGATTGGATTTAATAGCAGAACTGTTATAGATGTGAGTGAAACCCAAGTAGTTGATTATTTACCTCAAATTAACTCATCACCCTCGTCATACACTGTTGTATATGAAACAATGATTTATGCTCAGGAAATAGCTAAAAATTTTAAATAATTCCAGTGGAATCTCACCAATTCATGAAAATTAATGACACATAAAAAGGTATCTTAGAACAGTATATTAATTTAACACTAACTGGAAACCACGGAAAAACTGCTAAGTTCTATATGCAATATATAAATATATAGAATTAACCAATATATATTTTCTATTCTATTGAAGCATTAGAACGAGTGATTTTGACTTATATGTTGAGTCGATCTTTGAAATGGCAGATTTATTCTTTTACTTCAATCAACCCAACTATGCAAGATGGATACATGCAAATTGTATGGTATAAAAAACTGCAAAAACGTAAATTCAGCTAGATTTGATATTTTTCAGAAATTGTAAGTTACTTCCTCCAATTCTAAGAGTTTACAAAAAAAAAATAAGAACTTTGATTCCAGCCTTATTCCACCTTGCTGAAATTCATTAAAACAAAAGATTTTAGGAACCATCTATATAAATTCAACGTGGCAAAATGCTACAGAAGTCGATTGTTCAAAATATAGTTTCGAGAACTGTGGTTGGATTCTCAACGACGAAAAGCTTGAACCTCTTTTGTATGAAGGAGATCAAACACCCCTTAATGTTGATGACATAATACATAAAGAAAACAATTTAAGTGATGAAGAAGAAAATGAGTTTTTTGATGAGTCCGATGACGATTCTGAGTAGCTTTAGGATTTGCAGATTAGTTAATTTTTCATTAATGTTTAAAGTAGGAAGCTTATATTATTTTTATTGGATTTAATAACTTTATTTTTATTCATAAATAACACGTTGTAAATAACCGAAAAAAATTAAAAAATTTAAAAAAAAAACATTTTCAATGCTATTAAACTTATGTATGTATGTAGAACAATTTATGGTCTGTCATATATTTGCGGCAAGGTAAGCTAAGGCAGACCTGGTTTTTATAGAAGAGCAAAAGGTGAGGAAGAATCTGGCATTACAATTTTTTAAGTACTTGATGACGTAAGTACTCGGTCAAAAAACAATTACTTCCAAATGGTCTAAATTTTTCTTGAAGTACTTATTGACCTATATCTAAAAGACATTTTCATTTATAGATATCTTATGACGTAAGTACCCGTCCACAAATTCGACCGAAAGTGACATAATAAAAGCGCTTTGCGGCAGGACAAAGTTAGGCAGACCGAACGATTTGATATCTTCTCACCACACACTTTATAAAATATGCTACTTTATTTGGGTACCCGATGACGTAAGTGATTCGACGGTCGCCGCTTCGACTATCAGGTAATCATAATTTTCAAAAGCCAAGGAGTCCTAAATACAAAATAATAAATACTATTCCTATTTTTATTATAACGACAATAAGTACATTTTCATATATTCTTCCTCACTTAACTCTGATCTTAGTGGATGTAAATAGAGGTGCGATCTTTGTTCGCTCGGCAGTTTCTTCACTCGGTGGTATAACATCCCTCAATATACAATAGCTTCGATTGATAGAGGCGAGTAGTTTTTTGGGCTTCCTACTTTAACCATGCCAAGGTTTGGTTCATAGTATTCAATTGCACAGTGTTTTAGTAGAGAAACGTAAGGGCTGATTTTTTCATGTCGCTGTAACCAATACTGAAATCTCGATATTTCGAAAATATCTCTAGTAAAGTCTCAATTCGGATTTTCTTTGCATTGGAGATGGAGGGTTTTTGTTTCAATTGAACATCTTCTGGAATTTTGTCGCAAGCTAGTTGCATGCTATTTGAAGCAATTGGTTATCAGTTTTTAAACTCAAATTTTGTCTTTGGATCATCTTCACAGTACTAACAATTCTGTCCCATCTTCAAAATTCTAGTTGCAAGAAATCTGAACCAATAAATGTTCGAATTTTGGTATCATTGTGGAGTGAAATAAGTAGAATTTTCCTCATTCTCTCACCAATTTTAATGACCCAAATTGAGGGTTACGCGAGGTTTGGCTTTTTGCATTACATACTCTTTTTTTAGAGATGCCAATTTTCATAATTTAGATTGAAGAAGTTTGGTTCGAATTAACACGCATATACAAAATCATTTACATGTGCGTAGTTCTTAACATTTTGTGTTTATTGTTAAGTATTGTATTTTAACTATTCGGTTAACAAATTAAATGGTGTTATATTTTCTAACCATAATTGTAATGAAATAAATACATACATTCAAATTGGAAACCGCGGTGCAGATTCGTCCTCGAAGGCAACAAAATCAAGAATTGGACTTTATTCTTACGGGTTAAACCCACTCATTTAAAAATCTCAAAATGGCTGCTAAAATGCGGGAAGAAAAGAAAAGGTTGCGTTCGAAGTCGGACCTATAGCCAGACGTATCGCTGAAATAAAGTGAGTATAAATTGCATATGTATATGCATTTGAAAAAAAATGAACAACACTTTATGCAATTTGAGCATATTGTCGGATGAAATAACATCCCTTTACATGAACGTTTTTTTTTTTTTTTAAAGAACTTAACACTGAAGAGGATGTGAATACTCTTAAAATGCCGGAGCACGTGTTATGTTTTTCCGAAAATGGGATAGACAGAGCGAGAGAAAGATCTTTGGACCTGATCTGTACGCGATTAAGTCGTCTGCGTGCGCTATGGCATTGATAATCCGGAACTATATTTCTGTCCTCAACCCACTTAGTCAGGATTCTATTTATAACCTTTTGGAAAACCTTACTGATATTTGGATGAAGACTGATTGTTCTTTTTGGGGATGGAAACAGACACCATGTATAACCGCTTTCCACTACGGAGAGGGATTTACATTATGCATTCTTCTAGCACCTGAAATCTTCGCACTACACGACTCTACGAGTATATTCTTTTAAAACGTATACCTTTTCTTACGAAGATTGCAACGCTCCTCCTTGTATGGAATTGTGTCGATTCCTTCGCATAATTTTATACCTTCTGTGCCTCATTTTGTGTCTTTTGGTTAGCTTAGTTTCGCTAACCGAAAGCACTTCAGGGGCTTGGTCTTTTAGCAACTTGAATAGTGCAGCTCTTCGCTCAATCCTAATCAGTGAATTAACATTCACTGCAAGGACCTTCAGGGTTTGCTCCGCAATTTACGTACCCATTACGACTGAAGGTGTGTTAGGCTCGGCAGCAGCGCGTATATTTGATCTACCCGCATAGCTTGCTCGGTAATTTGACGTTGCAGCTGAGCCATCTGCCTCTGGAAAAAGAGCAAGATAGCTAGAATGTCAGTTGCCGGTTCTGGTGCTCTAGGCGCTGGGAAGTGAGAAGCAACCCTCGCTTGATGTGCCGTATTCCCCTATCTGCCGCCATTTGGGTGAAGGTAACTTGGGGAGTAACCGCTGGTATTTATATTTCAACCGGTGGACGCTTAATTTCCACCTTTTGCTGCCCAGCCAGATTTACTCATTTTATGTACTGGAATTTGGGACAACCCCGATAATTTGCGGTGTATCCGGTATTCTTGCATAAAACGCAAGAGAGTTGGCTTTTTTCTGATGCTCCATCCCTACCCAGAGCGCATTCTTCTGTCTTCTGCATCGAGGCTGCATTTCGCACTTCAACGCGGCGTGCCCGAACCTTTGGCAGCGAACACATTGCAACATGTTTTCGTGCTTTTTACTTTTTCCCAGTCTACAACCTGGTACTGGGTTGTATTACAGTGGATTGCATTCCTATCTCCAAGTAATATTTTTACAAAAAAATTTCAGATTACACAGTTCAATAGTCTCCTTCAGTACCATCTTTTAAGTGTTTATTGGTGGAACCCTTTGTTTTGTGTTGTTTTGCTGTTTCTGCAGTTGTTGTTGCTACTGCTGCTGTTGTTGTTGTTGCCGCTGATGTTGTTGAGGATGTTTTTCGTTGCTGTTGCACCTGTGTTTTGGTGTTTATAATGTGTTGCTGTTTTTGTGGCTTGCTGTTTTGTTGCTGGGACAGCTTTTGTGCTTGCTATGTTTTCTACTTTGGTGTTTTTGTTGTTGCTCCCTCTCTCTTCTTGCTATTTGTTTTTGTTTTATGGCTAAAACGCTTTCTTACAGCATTCTAATAAAGCTGCTGCTTTTATTGATGATTGTGCCTCTTACCTCACTCCACCGAGCAGATTTTCGGTGGAAGTTGAGAGAGAAGGGCGCTTTGTTAAGTTGGAAGTTGGTCTTAACTTCATCCGTCTGTTTGTCTTCGACTCTGCTACTACCGTTGCTGTTTGGCTTGAACATGAACCTTGGTGAACAACCAGAGTATCATGGACACACTAAAAAGGTCCGAGAGGTAGAGAACATGGTCTCCCTCGACAGGGTCTCGCTAGACGCAGAGGTGTCAAGAAACCTCACAGGGAAAAAAACACTGAGAAAGCACATACATATTTTTTTTTTTAATTTACGGCGCTCCTCAAGGGGTTATGATACCCTTTTAAGGAGGAGAAAGGAAAGCAATTGTTGTGATGAAGTGGTTTGAAACTCAGGTTTATTTGGTTTCGATATTGACTCTCCAGGGGTGGGAGTCCAAATAGGACGGAGAGTTTTTTCTTCACACGGAATGATTCAGGTTAAAAATTTTAACGGTTGATTTGTGGTTGGAAACTCTACAACAGCCAGATCTGCATGCCAGTGTCATGCCTTCACACGCAGATTCTGACTGATATCGTTCATTAACGTGCTGCAGACAAACCTGCACCGAGCTATTGGTGCTTCAGACGTCAACAGCCAACGATGTGCCGAAGGGAACTTAAACTTTGAATTAATCCAAGTAGCATGGGCAACCAATGGAAAGATTTTTGGTTTAAATACTAAAACCAGAGACATTATTTTTGCCAAGGGTAATTTTAGACCTAGATTGAAGACCAGAGACCTGGTGGCGCTTCTCGTTGAATGCCACATCGGCCGTTAGCTACATGAATTTGTATGCGCATGGGCGTTCTTTCCTGTAGACGAGGAACAAGGCACGTGTCCGTCGAGGCATCCTTTTCAGACCATATGCACATTATGTTGAAGATAAGATGCAACACCGAATACGAATCAGTTCGATACGATAACGAACAGTGAACATTTAGTGGTCAAAGCGAGTCCTACAACTTTGGCATGTCAAACGGACAGTCGGCTGAACTTTCAATACCGAGAAACCTCTACAGAATCAAGAGTTTATCTGGAAAATTATTTAGCCCGGATAAGGTGATGTGGGTTTTTAGCTTATTTAAACCATACAAGGCACCGGGCACGGACGGTATTTTCCCAGCTCTGCTGCAAAGAGGAACAGTCTTTCTTACACTTTATTGTTTTCAAATAAAATGATGTCAAGGTTATAGACGGTATGATTTGGGTAGCTCACTTGGTTTGTTGCCTGGTTTGGGGTACGTTCCCTTCCCTCCAAGTACCTATTATGTAGCCCCAGTTGAAGCTGAATCTAAATAAAGCTATTATAGTTCCATTCTCTAAGAGGAGAAACTTAAACCTAGGTTCAGTTTCACTAACCGACATAATCGTTGTGTACCCGGATATCTGGGAGTAATTCTTGATAAAAGACTAAATTGGAACTTTCGCTTAAATAATAAAATAACTAAAGCAACTAATGCTTTATGGGCATGCCGTCACATGTACGGAAGTGTATGGGGGATATCACCAAAGATCACTCACTGGATCTACAGAATGATGGTCAGGCCCATCTTAACATATGCTTCTGTATTATGGTAAACTAAAATCTCACAAAAGACCGCCATTTCAAAGCTCAAAAGGGTGCGACGTTTTGCATGTCTGGGCATTTCCGGAGCCTTCGAACATACTGTTTAATTCATATACTGCATCATTGACAAGACTAATAAGCCGTATTTGAGGAAAAGAGAGAAACATATTTCCTCATGAGCTCAATGCAATATTTTTTCTAATATTTTCAATGAGACTTTACCCTTTGTTCTAATGACGTTAGATCCTTGCATGCAATAAATAAATTAATTATTAATTGTCACAAACCTTTGTAGAGCGGCTATAAATTTCGAATAAATAGTCGAAAGTTATCATTATTCGATCCTCTCTAGGAACTAATATTCGCCAGCTGTGGCCAATGTTAGCAAAAAATAAATTAGGATATCTTGGTGATTCTATAGTTCCACTTGTCCCATTAAGTTCTGTATGAAGAGCTGTAAAAACATATAACATTTTAAGCTTTTTTATTTTAGTTTAACAGCTTTTGAAGTATTTACCATAACTATACTCAGCAATAAATCCCCTTCGTACGTTTTCATTGTCACTATAAAATTTAATCCAGATTGATTTCAATGCAACTATTGGGGCTGGCTCGTCATCTCCGCAAAAGGCACCAATTAGGCGGCCTTCACTGTTACCTTCACGCACTTCTAAATAATCAGCATTACAATTTTCAGTTTCGTCAATTTCCATGTTTTCAATAATTAAACTCAAAGAGTTTCCATCAGAAGCACTTATTTCCCAAACACATTCAATATTAACCGGATACGTTGCAGGATATGAAGGTGAAGCAAATGTACCATGTAGGGAATCAAGCTTGCCACCGCAATTATTATCAAAAATGCTAAAAAAGCCTTCAAATTCAGCTATCGAATTTGGCAATAACTTAATAGTTAAGGCGTGCCCAAGAGAAGTGATAGCTGGCGGATGTTTACTACAAAATTGTTGTTTTGGGCGAATTCTGGTTGTATTTGTAAAGTCAATATCACCATCAAAAATCTAAAAAAAGAAAAATCAAAATGAAATTATTTTTTAATTTTGTACAGTTTATACGCACAAATACACCAGCGCATTGATTTTCAGTCATATTTAGAAAATATAAAAGCGGGGCCATTTGAACATGCGTTGTTTTAAATGTCAAATGTTTAGTCATATCTTCGTTGACTAAAACCCACAAACAAGAATTTTGGTTGGATCCACTGAATTTTATGCTCCCAGTATCATTGACAATAATTCTTTTACCACAGTCCTTTGGAGTATGAGAAACATATGAAATGAATTGCATTTAGGCCAACAAACTTTTAACTTACCTCTTTGAATGAAATCTTAAACCCCTTAAATTCTGTATCTGCATCTGTATCGAAAACCAACAAAACCGTGTTAAAAGTGCTTTGTATAATATTGTCCGATGGAATTTGATCACCACAGATCGTTTTTAATAAATTACTAGAATCCGCTTCAGATCCATCATATATTCTAAGAGCATCCAATGAGCACTCATAACTATCTTCAAGATCGAGTTCTTCAATAGTCAGTTTCATCGAACTCTGTTCCGTTACCTCAAGTAACCACTCACAATGAATATTTGAATCATAATTATTTGGATAATTGGGAGAGTGAATTACTCCTTCGGTAAAAGTGAATCTTCCACCACATTCTAAAATGAAAATCAAGAAAGTTTTAATTTTTACCTTAACATAATAATATTTATGAATATGAACTACTTGAATTGACTGTAGTATACTTTGCTGTAAATCCTTTTTTATTTATATGAAAGTCACTGTAAAAGTGTATAAATAGTGTGTGACTGTTACTTGTGACCGTGACGTTATCACGTTTACCACAAAACGTCCCAATCAAGTGGTTTCTTTGAGCGGTATTATAAACCTAAATCGAATATAAAAATAAAAAATTCATTTTCAAATTAGATTAATACCAAAGATACCTTAATAGCGTCATCTGTACAATTGGGGGAAATTTCGATATCAAGACTGGAAAATGTCAACTCTATTGCTTTCCCTATTTCCGTTTGTATATACCATAAACAACTAATTTCATTTGGATAAGCATTTGGATAATCAGGGGATGTAAACTCTCCAGATGCCCGATGGAACCGTTGAACGCATCCTTTAAGTTCATACTCTAATCTAAAGTAAGTTGAACTACTGTTGATCCAAACCCGAACAGTGTCTCCAATCGATTGAATACGTCTTGCTTTTGTAATTTTCGAAACAATGAAGTTACCTTCGTCTTTAAAATAGACAGGCTCGGGTTTCTGGTCGTCTTCCTTGCGCCCTAATAAAGCAAAATCTAGTTCTATTTTATTTCCTTTTGGAGCTTTTATTGTCCAAGAGCAGTTTACGTTTGTAGGATTATTATCGCCAAAATTTGGACTTTCAATTATCCCAGATGTTGCATTAAGAATTTGATTGCAGTTGGACACATAATTAAGGTAAAATCCACGATCGGTATTAGAACTGTCACTTTGGAATCGTATTAAAGCATCACTTCCTGATGTTTCTATTTTTAAAGAATTTCTATCAGGCTTTTGACAGTATCGTCCTATTTTTCTTTTAGCCGAACTAGCTCCATCATAAATTTCCACAAAATCATATGTGCAGGAAATTAATGTTTCTAGCGAGAGATCCTCAAATGTAATCAAAATTGTCGATCCTTTGTGAACACTTATTCTCCACTCACATTGTACATCATTACTATAAGACTGTGGATAAGATGGCGAGGCTATAGAGCCATGGTCATTTGTTAAAATTCCACCACAACCTGAAGCTACTTTTTGCCATTCTATGTTAAATCCAGATTTAGAAATTTGAGAATTCGTCTTAAAATTAATGTGAATTTGATGAGTAAAAGAGGGAATATGATTCGGAATTATTTGTCCACAATATTTTCCAATTAATGGTGATGAACCAGAACCCCCATTTCTGAAATAAATCAATGTGATACATATGACTTGTATTTGCTTGTTTTTTATATCTCATTTTATTTGTATGTATGTTTGTTTTCGCATATAATAATAAAAAATAGGGCAACACTAAAATACGTATTTTCTTAATGGGTTTTTACCCATATATATTATAGTATGGTTAGTAGTGATACGAGTAGGTTTAAGAAAATTAAGAAAATAAAACATGTGTTAAAGGAAGAGAGCGGGAAGTTTAAGTCTATGAAGGTTTTACTTTAAATCACGTGAGAATCAACCACAACTGGTTGATAGTGTTGGTCGTAACCGATCAGAAGCCATTACAATCGCATATAAGTCTTAATTAAAGTTCGAATTAGTTCGATTATGAAATCAATTCCAAAAAAGGATTGAAAAGGATTGGAATCCAAAAGGAAAGGATTGGTGTGATGCGATAGTAAACATTTTTTCTTACAGCATTGGGGGTTTAATCTGCAATTATAATTAACTTATATTTCACATTAACAGAAAGAGACTCGTAAAAGTAGAAAGTGATCAATTGACGAAAATCACTCCCTCCTTAAGTACTGGAAATTTAAAATAATTCACAAATGACTAAATTGGTGATCGACACACGAATTCTTATATTAATTTACATGCACATAACACGACAAGCAAACTGGGAGTCTCTAGCCTTTCATGCACTGATATGGGAGAGAAAAAAATACAAACACGAATAAATGGATAGCCGTCATCGGTTATCTAAAACAATCTGCAAACAGCTACCATACCAATATCTGATTAAGAAAAATGATAAATTCTGATGACTATAGTAATTCCCCTAATATGAGTCATCAACAATTTTCAGATGAGAAAAATAATTCGTAAGGCGTAAGCTTAGTGCTAGAATGAATGGTTTTATTATAGTTATAATATATATATTTATATTTATATTCCTTTCGTTTGTTATATAGTATATTATTCTATAAACATCTGTAAGGGTGGTGGCGATGGCAGGATGGTTAGCTTATTGGACTATCACGCAGAGGGTCCGTGGTTTGATCCCCGGTATCGCCAGCAATTTTTAGAATCATCATCACCCTTTAGGTGGGCAATGGCAAACTCCCGAAAGCAAAACTACCTATGAAAAAGCTTCTAAGAAGTATCGTTCGGATTCTGCGATAAACCATAGGCCCTGGTCAGATGTGACAAAAATGACAAAATAAGCAAACACAAATGAGTGTCAAGAAGCTAGCCTATGGCCTACACCGGGCTGCCAGTGCCATTGTGTTTTTGTTTTAAATATCTGTAAGTGTTGAGTGTATGTGTTCGACGGGGGAATTACTAGTTGTTTGTTGGAACGAGGTTGTGTGGAAGTCAATATTATATTGTTTACAGAAGTCTTTAAATATTTTGAAAATCTGTCTATAATTGTTAGAATCTTTTTATTATTAATACTATAAATATCAACATGAATTATATACAAAGGTTTCTCTGGAGTAACTGACTTTTCGAATTTTATCCTCAGATAGATGCTGTCGTAGTGCATTAACTAACACTTCTGACAGTTGTTGATCATTTTTGCGATTTTTGTCTTCATATAGGGGAAAAAGTACATACGTTCTTTTGAGATGTAATAGAATTTCATTAATGCCTCTATGGTTGTTATAATTGTGATAGTCAGTAATAATCTTATCTTGTGCATCTTCATCAGTTATATCTGGGGTTTGCATGATTATTACTTGTTGCTTCATTAGTGTTTATTTCGACTTCATTATTGGAGGGTTTTATTCTGACTCGACTAAGGGCGTCTGTATTTAAGTTTAATTTACCTTTTTTGTACACTATTGCATAATCAAATTCTTCGAATTTCAAGCGCCATCTAACCAATTTCGAATTACGATCTTTTAGACTCATAAGCTACTACAATAGTTTATGGTCATTAGCTTTTTTAAATTTATGGCCATATAAATATGGTGGAAAGTATTTGGTAGCCCACACGAAGGCTTAAAGTTCTTTCTCTATTGTTGAGTACCTGGTTCTGTAGCGGTTGATTTCCTACTGGCATAACATATCGGTATGTCACTGCGTATGGTGCCTTGCGATAAAACTGCGCCTTATGCAAAGTTACTCGCTTCGGTGCTCAAAACAAATGGTTTAGAAAAATCGGGATATTTTATTGGTTCATTGGTTAAAATATCTTTACATAGCTCATATTCTTCGTTATGTTTTATTGTAAAATCTTTTTTTTAGACATTGTGTTAGGGACATGAATGATGAAGCCCAACAATTTCGTCGATTCGACCTAGATGAAGTGAAGATAGCAATATCTAAGCTTAAATCAGACAAAGCTGCTGGAGCGGACGGCCTGAGTAAGGTAAAGAGCATACACCAACTCATCTCTAAAATATGCTCGGACGAAAGTATGCCCGACTGTTTGTCCGATTCTCAAGAAATGAGATCCTCAGAAGAGCCATCAGTCTTCTTAACATCGCATACAAGATCTTCGCTGCCGTGTTGTGTGAACGCCTGAAGCCGTCTGTCAACAACCTGATAGGTCCCTATCAGTGTGGCTTCAAGTCGGGTTAGTCCACGATCGACCAAATATTCACAATACGGCAGATCTTGGAGAAATCCATGAGCCTCAGATCGATACACACCACCTATTTATCGGTTTTAAGGCCGCGTATGACAGCATCTATAGAGACGACCTATACAGAGTAATGTCTAGTTTTGTCATCTCTGCCAAACTCGTTCGCCTGTGCAGGATGACTATGGAGAATGCACGCTACTCCATCAAGGTCGGTTAAGATCTCACCGAGACCTTTGATGTCAAAAAAAGGATTTTGACGAGCCGATGTGCTGTCATGCGATTTCTTTAACATCATACTTGAAAGAACAGTGCAAAACTCTATTGCAAACACAAGATGCACAATCTTTCAAAAGTCCGTCGAATTACTCTCATACGCCAATGATATTGACTTAATTGGAAGAAAGCTGGTTGATATCAACGGCGCCTATGCAAGTATTGACACGGAAGCGGCGAAAATGGGTTTAGCGGTCAATAAGGGCAAGACTTAGTACATGAAATCAAGCAAAAATGATACTGGATACCGATGTTACAGTCGACAGGTATAACTTTGAGGTAGTTAAGGACTTCTTCTACCTGCGCTCTGCTATGAATTCCGACAACGACATCAGCGCTGAGATCAAACGAAGAATAACTCTTGGCAATCGCTGCTTCTGTGGGCTAAGAAGCCAATTAACTAGCAAAGCCTTCTCTCGAACAACAAAAGTTACCCTATATAAGACCTTAATAATCCCAGTCCTGTTCTATGGCGCAGAGGCATGGATATTATCGAAAATGGATGAGGGTGCTTTTTGCTGTTTCGGGAGGAAAATGCTTTAAGTGATTCTCGGTCCCGTCTTCATTAACGGTGAGATACAACGACGAACTGTATGGACTGCACAGCGACATCGACCTAGCCAGAAGAGCGAAGATCCAACGACTGGGATGGCTGAGTCATGTAGAGTGGATGAAAAGTCTTCGAATCCTCCCCCGATTGACAGCGCAGTAGAGGAAGACCGAGATTGACGAGGTGACGCACTTAAGTGGAAGGGGACCTCAGTCAACTTAGCGTGCGAAACTCGAGGCAGCTAGCAAGAGATCGAGCTAGATGGAGACGCTTATTGATTGAGGCCCTGTTCCATACCGGACTGTAGCGCCACCTCAAGTATGTAAGTGAGTTAGGGGCTTGGTTAAGGAGTTCTAAAAAGGATTTAATTTCCTTTTGGATTCGTGGTATAGGAAAGTCCTTAATAGCCGTGAAATAAATAAATAAATAAATAAATAAATAAATAAATAAATAAATAAATAAATAAATAAATAAATAAATAAATAAATAAATAAATAAATAAATAAATAAATAAATAAATAAATAAATAAATAAATAAATAAATAAATAAATAAATAAATAAATAAAAATGGAGGGAAACAAGGTTTTCCTTTTGTGATAAAAAAGATTGCTTGGTTTTTTTCCTTGTCAATTTTAATTTTCCATTTAGTACAGTAGTCTTTTAATATTTTAGCCGCATTTTTAAGATTCGTCAAAATACTTCATGTCAAGAAAATATTGCGGTATCATCAGCGTATATTGCTGCATTGCATTCTGGAAGGAATAGGAAATCCACAGTGTATAAATTGTATAGCACTGGTCCAAGAACAGAGCCTTGGGGTACACCACCTGAAAACTTTACCAGGTCGGACACACCGGTAATAACATACACCTTAAAACACCTATTCAACATGAAATTTTAAACGATTTCAGACAGCAAAGAAGGAAAGTTTAAGTTTATCATTTTGTATATAAGACTTTTGTGCCACACAGAATCAAATGCTTTCGCAATATCCAGTATGATCATACCTGTGGGTCTACCTATTTCCCGGTATCTTTTAATGACATTGCATATCCTGAGAATTTGATGCGAAGTTCCGTGGTTTCGTTTGAAATCAAACTGTTCGTCAGAATATATGCGTTGGTCATCAATTATTTTAATAATTTTCTTGTTTACAATCTTTTCATAGATTTTACTTACAGCGCCTAGTAAACTTATTGGCCAAGAGCTTTCTGTTCTGTCTAAAGGCTTGCCTGCTTTTGGTATTGCAATTACTTTCGCATGTTTCCATGCATTTATAAGTACTGTATTTTAAGGCAAGAATTGACTATAAAGGTGAGACATTTTATTCTATAATTAGGCAAATTTTTAAGGTAAATATTTTTTATTTGGTCCATTCCACTCGATTTCTTTGTAAGAAGATTACTCACGAAAAATTTTATATCAACTTCGGTTATAAGCTCGTTTGGTAGAGTTTCACAGCTTAGCATACTAAACGATTGGAAAGCATCTTCTACAATACTGTTTGTTTGTTTGTTTGTTGGAAGTGCTAAACAAAAAACCCTTAAATTGTCTTTCGACGCTACCTAACATATTTTTTTTTATATATATATTGTATATGTTATTTTATGTAATCCGTGCAGCATCGGATAAAGAATAGTGCCGCAGTGCGTCCCAGCTTGTTGTAAGAGGCGACTAAATGGGGCACCAATCATATACAGGCAACTATTACACCAAAAATGAGCCTATGACACTTTAACACCTTAAAACTTTCCCACAAGTTTGTATGCAGTCAATCAATTCGAAATGAGCATACAAGTGTCAAACCACTCAAACTTTAGATACACTTCATGGAAATGATCGCAATTAATAGATCCCAGAGCAAGCAGAAGTGCTTGTGTCAGAGCCCGACGGATTCCGGGGGCGGGCAAAATGAGATTTCCAAAATATTTTCATAAACTTCGGTTTGCAAGTTGGAACGTCGGATCGATGACCTCAAAAAGTTTAGAACTGGAAGCGATTATGCGTCGCAGAACTCTACAAATCCTGTGCGTACAGGAAATAAAGCGCGTTTTCTAGATTAAACTAAAGCATTTAAGATGTTCTACCATGGAACGGTCAATGGACGAAACGGTGTTTGAATCGTTGTTGCAGCGGATCTTCTAAACAACATCGTTGGTATCTTGAAAATAAGCGACCGCTTGATGAGTGTTAAACTCGTCATACACAATGAAACGTGCAACATTGTTAGCGCGTACGCTCCACAAAATGGATGCGACCAATCGGAAAAAGATATATTTAGGTCAGAGTTCGGTAATTTGCTTAGAAATATACCTATCGATGAGATGCTCTTCGTAGGCGGAGATTTAAATGGCCACGTCGGAGAAACAAATGTTGATTATGAGGACTGCCACGGCGGTAAAGGCTTTGGAACTAGAAATTCAGCTGGCGAAGACATCCTTCTAGCGTGTAGGTCTTACAGCTTAACCATCTTAAATACAATGTTTATTAAACATCAACGACATCTTATCACCTATAGCAGCGGAGGCCACGAAACGCAAATAGATTATCACCTCTGCAAAATGTCGATGAGAAACCGTGTTCAGGACTGTAAAGTAATACTTGGAGAATCGCTAGTAAACCAAGACCGTTTGCTCATTACAGAATTCTTCACAGCGGAACCACCGAAAACACGGGCATCGTTTGGAAAGCCAAAAATCCAGTGGTATTATATATCGAAGGAACGAAGCGCAAGATTTATCGCACTGGCTAAAGAAGTACTTCACAATATAAACGGTATCGCAGACTCACTTAGCCCACAAGAAATGTGGAACAGCATGCACGAGGAATGCAAAATACTCGCAAAGTCCCATCTGGGGACTATATCGAAATACCATCACGTTGGCAAAGAAACATGGTGGTGGAATGACGAAACCAAACGAGCTGTGGCCGACAAGAAGAGTGCATTCCAAGCGTGGACAAAATGCGATCGGAGCGACGATATCGAAAAAGCTCGACTGGCTCTTGAATAAGAGCGTCTTAAAAAGATCGCAAAGAAAGTCCTGGCTCAAACTCGAGCGGCAGAAGCGGAAAACGTTTACCAGGAGTTGGAACAAATATCCTCACGATCGACGGATAGAAGACAAGCTATCCAAGAAGCTCAAACGTCGTACAGTACTAAAATGCCAAATATTTTTAAGCTCGCTGCACAGACGAGAAAAAATTCAATGGAAATAACCTCGCCGAAATACATCAAAAACGCAGACGGTCGCTTACTAACAAATGAAAAGGAAATTTGTGACCGGTGGCTTGAATACTTCAAGGAGTTGCTTAACAAACAGTTTCCACGTGATATCGTGCCGACAGCTGGTCTATTCGAGGAGGAAGTTTCGGACTTTTCAATCGAAGAAATAAGTATAGCAATTGGAAAAATGAAGCGGGGGAAGTGGCGGGAGCAGATAGCATTCCTTCAGAGTTTTGGTCGAAGATGGAGGGGATCGGCAGCGAATGGCTATCGAAACTTTTAAATAAATTAAATGTGGACAACCTATGCCGAATCAATGGAGAAGTAGCTTCTTGGTTCCATTATACAAAGGAAAAGGCGACACTCGAGAATGCAACAACTACCGTTCAATCAAGCTTATGTCACACACAATGAAAATCGTCGAAAGAGTCTTAAACGAATGTCTTCGGCAAATAATAAAGCTCGATAATAGCCAGTGTGGATTTGTTGAAGGAAGATCGACGGTGGACGCTATCCAAAGCCTACGAATAATAATGGAAAAGCACCGAGATATGGGCCGCGCTGAGGTCTCAAAACGTACCGGAAACGTGTGTTAGAATAATACAAGACATGTACGGAAACGTGAAAACTGCGGTTAAAAGCTCTGCTGGACTAACGAGAGAATTTCCAGTTAATGTCGGAATGTATCAAGGAAGCGTACTTTCTACCATTTCCTCTTTAACGTAGTATTCGACTATCTTTTAAAAGACTGCATGCGCGAAGCAAATGTAACGCCAATTCTCTTCGCTGACGACGCAGTTATACTTAGCGATGACGTCGAAGATTTACAGAACGCCTTAGATTCATGGAGAAATGCGCTAGAGAGAAATGGGTTTAAAATAAGTCGTTCAAAGACGGAGCATTTGACGTGCCCATTTGCGCATTCGTTGCGACCTGTTCCGGATATAATGTTAGACGGAATAGTTCTTCCGAAAAGCACTATCTTTAAGTACTTAGGATCAATCGTTAACATGGAAGCGAAATGTGACGACGACGTTAACCACAGAGCGAGTGTGGGGTGGATGAAATGGCGGGAAAATTCGGGAATCTTTTGCAAGCGAAAATTTCCACTTAAATTAAAGGGGAAACTCTACACCATGGTTGTTAGACCAGCTCTTATATACGGTTCACATTGCTGGACAATGTACGAAGTGTTTAAAAACAAAATGACGGCAGCGGAAATTAAAATGTTAAGGATATCTAGTGGAGTCACTAAACGCGATTGCATTAGATCTACGCGTATAAGAGGAAGTCTACATATGAAGAATTCGGTAACCGAACAGCTTGAGGCGAATAGAATAAGTTGGTATTGCCACGTTCAAAGAAGATCTGCGGAAAATCCGGTTAAAAAGGCACTATCAACTACGGTCACTCCAACTGTAAGAAAACGAGGTCGGAAAAAGAATTCCTGGATTTCTCAGATGGCAAATGCGCAACAACGCCTGGGGCTAACCACTGAAACGATCCAGGACCGAGCATTATGTAGACACGTTCTGCGGTCTGCGATATTAGCCAACCCTATAAGCGGAGCAGCAGCGATGCAGTAAAAATGGGAAACTCGTTACGCATAAGTTCGTATAACGAGGAAAGAGTTAATACTCGTAAAAGTATAAGAAGATATTATTTTATGTACATTATGCTTAGAACAAAGAAAATATAAACTGTTTTAGCAGAAACTTTGTAAAATGACATTTTGTTTATATTATATAAAACTTGAAACTACTTACAAAATAATTCTTAACCTACTTAGATTATCTTAACTACAATACCTAATTAAATACGTACTTCTTTTTTTTTATGTTACCCATCTCTTTTTTATTTATTTTATTTTTATCATATATTTATTTGTTTTTTAATGTTTTTTTTTATTTCTATTTTTTAATTTATCTTAACACTGCATTAACCTACCTAAACTATGTAAGCCGGCCATGACTTAAAATTTAAATATACCTCGAGTTAGAAGGAAACGACGAAGGAGCTTTCTCTCTTTCAATAAGCCACCAAAATTCTTGGTGCTGCCGAGCACCGTCTCTCAGAACGCGAATCTCTACCGCCCTACTGAACCGGAAACACTCCGCATTGCCATGTGAGACGTCTCTGTCGCCTGTCTGCAGCTGTTCGAGTAACGAGGAAGATTATTGGCACCGCTACTTTGTCCTGGATCAGCCCTTCTTTATCGAAATAGAGGAACGCCTCTGGGGGAATGAAGCCGTTAAAGCGCACACTCTCGTGATATAGATAATAAGGGTAGTAAGCCCCGGAGATCAGATTATCCGTCGAGGCCGTTGCTCTAGCAAAGTGCGTTCGAGTCAGCTTAATGACTAATTTGTCCACTCTAGTTCTTTTCCATTAAGCTTGCTCTCACGTTGAACCACACGGGACATCCAAATACAAGCATACGCTGGATAAGGGCCATGTAGCGGATTACTTTCATTCTTGCATCGAGTTAGCTATTATAAAACAGTCTCTTTCTAAGGGCAAAGGCACCTTTGGCTCTGGCCCGAGCAACATCTATATGTTTGTTAAAATACAGATATTGATCTAGACAAATTCGAAGGCATCTGACTACATTTCGACAAGCAAGTGGTTGCCCGTGTTGTCCCACGACCAAAAACTTTCGCCAGTTCTTTCTGGTATCCGCAGAGGCCCCAGACAAAAGTCTTCTAAAAAGAATGGTTTCCAACTTCTGAAAGTTGAATTTCAACTTCCAGTCATCGCAATATCGGTTAGTCTTATCGAAGTCACTTTGCAAGAGCATATTAATGACCTCGATTTTTGGACCTGATCTATACGCGATCAAGTTGACTGCGTACGCTCTGGCATGGTGAAGTTAAATGTTAAATAGGATCGGTGAATTAACCGCACACATCGCCATTCTTCACGATGAACTTTCTACTGAAGAGCATATCAAAGAGAATATAGAGCAACAGTTTACATATGCCCAACCTGTTCAGCTTGCAGAAAACTCCTTCTAGCCATATGTCAAAAGCCTTCTCCAAGTCAACCAAGTAGGCAGCTGTGACCTGTTTTTGTTTTGCTTTTTTTCCACTGGATATCAGATATCTTGAACCTTGAGCCTTGAAACCGAATTGATTATCCAGAACTATATTTTTGTCCTCAACTCACTTGGTCAGGACTCTATTGATCACTTTTTCGAAAACTTTGCTGATATTCGGAAGGAGACTTATCGACCGAAGATTCGCCGGATTTGGACATGCCTTTATCCCTTTTGGGAATAGAATGCACAACATTTTATTTATTTGCGGGAACATATTCGAGTTGCTGGTGTTTACAGCCGGAATTCTGCTGTTACAATGCAAACTTACAGAAGCCCTATAATTTTCTTTTATTATTGTTTGGAGGTTTTTGATCGACGACTTTAATGTCATAATCTCCAAGTTATGTCTGTCAGTAAACTCTTTGTGGGTGAAGTGCGTCTAAAGTTGCGTTGCGGAATAAGTCTTCGTTGTCAGTGTGTTGATACCGAGGTATCGTTATGTCCATAGTCCGTTTAACTGTCTCGTCCATTAGTTTTAGTCTCCTCGTTTGACAGAGTTCTGTTGGACGGTGGGTAGAGCGTATTCGAGGAGAGTGCTCTAGTCAGTGTCCTTAAGAAGTGTGTCCACCGTACCTTACTATAGTTGTAAGAATTCCTTTGTACAAACTCATCCAATTCCGCATTTTCGTTCGTAATGGTTATTTCGGTACTAAGACCGCAATGGTCCCTTTCATACACAAAATTATGAAGACAGTTCACAGTATGTTGGTTCGTACCTGTCAGTTGTATCCATGTGTCAAACAGCAGGAGATCCAAATAGGAACCGCAATTTTTCATTTAATATGCATTTCTTAAATTCATTGATTTTTACATGCTAGACAAAAAAATGCTTAAAATTAGTTTAATTAACTTAAAATTATCTTATTCTAACTTACTGGCCCCATGCGGACACTCTAAGTTAAACCTAACAATTAAATTTTGTCTTTCGACGTTTCGTACAATACATTACGATTCATTTTGTGTTCTGTATTAAACATAATTAAAACTAAGAAAATAATTTTATAACAAAAAACTTAGTAAATTGAGTTTTTTTTTGATCATATTTTAAAACATAAAACTAAGACTTAAAAACTACTTAACAATATTCTTAATCTACTTAGCTTAAGCTTCTTCAAATTATCTTATCATTTAGGTATTTTTTTTTTGAGAAGAAGTTGCCCGAAGGTTCACCATCTCTTTGTTTTAAATTTTTTTTTTTTATTTTGTTATTGTATTTTATTTTTATTTTTTTGTATATATACATATACATTTTTTTCCCTTAAAGCCATCCTAATGCCGACTCAGCCAATTAGCGAAGCTACCTAGTGCTAGAAGAATTCAACGACGTAGATTCCGCTCCTTCAACAAGCCACCAAAATTGTTGGTGCTGCCGAGCAACATCCCTCATGTCGCGACCCCTGCCAACCAACTGAACAGAATACGTTCCGCACTGTGGCGTGCGACGTCTCTATCGTAGTTGAGTCGCCTCTCCGCAGCTGTTCGAGCGACGTGGAAGATTAACGGCACCGTTAATCTATCCTGGCTCAGACCTTTCATGTCGAGGTAAAGGAACGCTTCTGGAGGAATAAACCCGTCAAAGCGAACTCTCTCGTGATACATATAATTGGGGTAGTAAGCCCCAGAGATCAGGTTATTCGACGAGGTCATTGCTCTTGCAATGTGCCTTCAAATCAACTTAATAACAAAATTGTCCAATCTTATTAGGTTCGCCCTATTGTACAAGACCTCGTTATGATAGATTTTATGTACTCAGACTCTGGTGTTCTGTATAGGCGAAGGCAAGCCCTCTCAAACACTCTGATGTTTTCCAAGAGACTTGCTCTCACGTTGAACCACACGGGACATCCAAATACAAGCATACGCTTGATAAGGGTCATGTAGTAGATTACTTTCACTCTCGCATCGAGTTGCCTGCTATAAAACAGTCTCTTTGTAAGGGCAAAAGCACCTTTGGCTCTGGTCAGAGCAACATCTATATGTTTGTTTAAATATAGATATTTATCTAGCCAAATCCCAAGGTATCTGAATAAATTTCGACAAGCAAGTGGTTGTCCGTGTTGTCCCACTATTTGAAACTTTCGCCAATTCTATCTGGTATCCACAGAGGCCCCAGACAAAGGCGTCCTAAAAAGAATGGTTTCCGACTTCTGAAAGTTGATATACAACTTCCAGTCGTCACAATATTGTCTAATTTTATCGAAGTCACGTTGCAAAGGAGTGTTTATAACCTCAATCTTTGGACCTGATCTGTTCGCGATTAAGTCGTTTGCGTACCCTATGGCATGGTGAAGTAAACCTATCATATCACTTGTGTAAATGTTGAAAAGGTTTGGCGAATTGACCGCACCTTGTTGCAGACCGTTTATCTGTGAGCATATTGAAAATAATATACAGCAGTGGTTTACTAATGCCCAGTCGGTTCAACTTGTAGAAGAGTCCTTCTAACCATACGGTATCGAAGGCCTTCTCCAAATCAATCAGGCAGGCACCAGTGCACTGTTTCTAAGCGTTGTTCCATTGGATATCGGAAACCAGTTCTCTCTGGATTTTCGTGGGGTGCGCATCACATAGAGACATTCAATTAAACTTCTCAAAAATGAATTGTTCGGTGTGTTCACAGAAAATTGATCGCAATTGCACAACTAAAATAAATTGCAGCGATTGTAAGCATTTTTTTCACTTCGCGTGTGTAAACATCACAGAAGAAGAAGCTGATTTTTTTAAATCAAGTGGCAATCTATCCGCTGTGATAAATGTGCAGTGTGGAAACGCCGTTCTCTTCACAGTAGTAGTACTGTGGGACCCAATCATCTAAATAACAATGCTCTGGCCACAACTACCGCAAATATACAACAAGTGAAAAAAGGCAATGCAAAAATAACAGCTGTTGAGAGCAAAGGAGAATGCACTCTACAGATGATCTACGCTAAGCTTTCGAGGTTGGAGGAAAAAAACTCTTGTTTTCTACAACAAATTAACGAGCTGCGAGCAGAAAACTCGCAACTTAAATCGAAGGTCAATGTTCTGGAGAGCAAGATTAACTGGCATCAACAAAACCTCCTCGGCAATTCCATCGAAATTGTGGGTGTGTCTAATGTCAATGACACAAACGCAATCAGCAAGGCAAAGCAGATCTTCACCAAAGCCTTGTCCATCGATGTTCCCGACGACAAAATCGAGAGATGTTATGTTAAGAAAGTGCAAGCAAAATCCTCTCCAACATTTAAAGCTATCATCTGCGTGAGATTTTCCGATTTAACTACGAAGCAGCGAATAATGTGTGCAAAGAGGAAATGCAAAAAAAATCTCAACACACACGTGACTGGCATTGATGGTGTTAGCAACAGCGGGAGTAACAGCAGTAGCAGCAGTGACAGTGGCAAGGGAAAAGTGAGCGGCACTGGGATTTTCATTAATGATTCTCTCACGAAGTATACGCTTGCTCTTTTCTTGAAGACAAAAGAGGCAATGAAGCAGAAAGGCGCAAAGTATGTTTGGTATCAAAACAATCAAATTCTTGTGAGACAGGTTGAGGGGAGAAAAGTCACTTCTATAAAATCTTTTGATGATCTTGCACTTAATTTAGTGCATTAATTTACAGCAAGTAATAAATGAATTTTGATATTGATTCTATGATGACTTTTCCACCCCTATTCCTTGTAGTACAAATTGTGATAATTTTTTTATGAATAGTTCCTATTGTAATAATAAACTTGTCATTGTTCACCAGAATATCAGAAGCTTGAGAGAAAACTTCTCAATTCTTGTCACACATCTTGATTCTTTTGCGTGCACTCCGGATATTGTTTTTGTCTCCGAAATTTGGATATACGACGTTGTAAAAAACGATTATTCTATTCCCGGGTTCAATTTCTTTGCTAATCCAAATGAAAACTACGCTGCTGGTGGTGTTGGATGTTTTATTAAAGAGAAATACAAGATTATTGATTTCTTGTGTGTTGATTTTATGAGTGCAGATGTTCTAAAGGTTTCCCTTGAAATTAATCGTGAAATATATGTTTTTTATGTGTGTATAGATTACATATGTTCAATGTTTCAATGTTTGTAAAAGAGTTTTCAGATTTGTTAGAAAAGGAAAATTCCAAAAACCTTATTATTGTAGGAGATTTCAATATTAACATTATGGATAATAGTGAAATGGTAACTAGTTACTTGCCATTACTAGCTTCGCATGGACTGGCATGCTTTATCATTGAGCCCACTCGGACTGTTTCGGGTACTTGTCTAGACCATATTTACGGACGTTTTAGAAATATTGCAGTCAGTGAGTGCGAAAAATGCATTTACGATTTAGGGATTACTGACCACTCTTTGACTGGACTCTTAGTAAATATATCAAATAAAAATAATTATAAAATTTCAGAATCCCCTCAAAGAAAAATGAAAATTAACTTCAGGAAGCTTAAAAACCAGCTGGCTTATGAGTATTGGGAGAATGTTTACACTTGTAGTGATGCTTCTGCTGCTTATAAAGCGTTTATTGATTCTTTAAGAAAGCACTTTTTAGGTTGTTCCTCATTTCTGCCCTCGAAAAAGCTGGTAAAGAGACTTAAACCTTGGATATCGAGGCTCTTGTTAAAGAAAGTTATACGAAAAAATAAACTCAGATTAAAATGCAATAACTATCCTGATAACGTGGGTTTAAGTAGGAGGTATAAGAAATTGTGCGTGGAACTTAAAAAGGAGATTCCGATTTGTCGAGATACCTACTACCGTACTCAATTCAGCTCAGCAAAGGGAAACCTGAAAGATGAATGGAAGATAGTAAACAGCATACTAAATAAATCAACATTTTCAAAAAAACCTATTGTTTTACGTGTCGATGAATATGATGTGTCTGATAAGCGTGCTGTTGCTGATGCATTTAATTGCTATTTTTCCAATATAGGCTGCAACTTACAACCTTGCTCAGTCCAATCATATTGTTCTCTTTGTCCGTCATTTTGTGCTGAAACATTGCAATGTACTAGTTTTGTTTTTCAGCCCATAACTCCTCTTGAAATATTAAAAGTTATTGGTACCTTAAAAAAATCTAATTCGTGTGGTGTTGATGGTATTAGTAACTCTGCACTTAAACAAATTGGATATTTCATAATGGATGTCTTGGCATATATTTTTAATCGTTGCGTGTTTGCGGGAGTCTTTCCTGCTGGCCTTAAATGCGCAGATGTCATTCCATTGTTTAAGAAAGGTTCTGCTACTGAGATCGGCAACTATAGACCCATTTCACTCCTTCCTACTTTTAGCAAAGTTTTTGAAAAACTAATGAAAAATAGGATAGTGAGTTTTTTAACTAAAACAAATTTCTTCAATCCCGTCCAATTTGGATTTCAAAAAAGTAAGTCGACAGAGGACGCACTCTTACAGTATTGTTCTCAAATAATGTCACACCTCGATGGAAAAAAATGTACGGCTGGTTTATTTATTGATATAACCAAAGCTTTCGATATGGTTAACCACAATTTTTTGTTGAGAAAACTGGAAAACGCTGGTTTCCATGGATTTATCCTAAATTGGTTCAGGTCATATCTGGAAAATAGGTCGCAGAGAGTTAAGATAGTTGAAATTAGGAGCGAAATTAAGTTCTTGAAACTGGGTGTACCTCAAGGCTCTGTTTTGGGTCCAATCCTATTTATAATTTATATAAATTCGTGACACGGATGACATAGGCTTCTCTTATGGCCTGAACAGTCCTTTGGACCTGGTTTCTGATATAAATTGGGATCTAAACCTTTTGAGACACTGGTTTGCAAAACATAATTTAGTTATAAGCCCCAAAACTAAAATTATGTTTTTTAACTTATCTTCTGCGCACAAATTGAAGGCTAATGTGTATTTTCATGCACCTCAGTGTGAAAAATACAAACTGTCTAACTGTAATTATTCGTCTCCCTCTCCCACTTTTTGTAGTAGTCTAAACTGTAGTGATAAATGTTTTTTAATTGAGATAGTCGACGACTTTAAGTACCTAGGGCTCACCCTTGATTCTAGAATGAGTTTTTTTAATCACGCAGACTCATTGAGAAAGTACTTTCGATGCACTCTTAGACATTTTTACTTTTTGCGTAATTTATGCTCAAATAAGCTGTTAAAGATAATTTACTATGGAATTTTCCATTCTAAGCTGCAATACGGAATTACTTGTTGGGGAGGTATCTACCTAAATAAAATACAGCCGTTGCTGATTTTACAGAAACTCATTTTAAGGAAAATTTGTCGTCAATCTAGTAGATATCCAAGCTTTCCTTTGTTCTGTGACCAAAAAATTCTTCCAGTTCGCCACTTGTATTGTTTTAAAGTGTTAAAAACGTTTTTCATGAAGTCTGGAAACCGTAACTTTCGTCTTATTTCAAATTATAATTTACGGGGAAACCTCACTAACATGTTATCTGTACCTTTTTTCCGCACCACTGCGTACCGTAATTTCTTTTCTGTTTTATCTTATCGGTTGTTTAATAAACTCCCACAGTCAATCAGGGCAATATCAATACCCGGAACGTTTATGAACTGCGCTAAAATGTGGCTTTTTAGTTTTAATTTTGTTGCTTTAGAATCTCTCATTTCTGATATTCTGGTATAATTATATATTTTGCTTTTATTATTTTGATACTGCTGCTCTCAGCAATCACTTTTGATTTCGTTTTTGATTTACATTTTCTATTAACTTACTTATTACTCCATTTTTTATGGAGTTGCTTTTTGAGGGTCACCCCACCCAAAACTTATCTTTTATTATACATATGTCCATTGAAGTGGCATTCGACTCTATTTTATTGTTAAATTAAAATATAGAATGTCACCAGCTTTTCTTATTTTCTTATTTTTTTTTTTCCCCCCGTGACATGAATTATAAGTATGTATTATATATTGAATTGTATCATAAAATCATAAGAAAATAATAAAAATCAATCAAAATCAATCAATCAATCAATCAGTTTAGACGCGGCATGAATGACATCATGCCCCGCCTTGAAACCGAATTGATTATCCGGAACTATATTTCTGTACTCAACCCACTTAGTCAGGACTCTATTGATAACTTTTTCGAAAACCTTACTGATGTTTGGAAGGAGACTGATCGACCGGAGATTCGCCGGATTGGAGGTGTCTTTATCCCTTTTGGGGATGGGATGTACCACCGCAGTTTTCCAATGCGCTGGATAATGTGCATTATTCATTGCATTGTTATACAGGGTAGTATAAATAACTACCGCTTCTAGTGGGAGATTTCTAAGCACACTGTTCGGTATTCCATCGGTTCAAACTGATTTCTTGCTTCTAATTGTGTCGAAGATCGTTTGAAGCTCTTTCTTCGAGATGAACGAGGGTTGTTCCCCTTCATTGGCGATGACATTATTTGCCATAATTTGTCACTGAACTGGGTGAACCCCGAGTTCTCGATTCGCCAATTCACTATTTCATTTCGAAGGTAGAAATTGTGCACGAGGACTCGATTTTCCAGGTCGTGGTTCGGGCCAATGGTGTCATTCGCCTTGTACACTTCTTGGAAAGTCACTCCTATAGCTTCGACCTTCTCCTGCGGATCTTCGATTGACTTCGTCATCAGACTAAGAAGCGAAGCGAATAAGTTGTCGCCTCCCATATAGTGGCCTTCCCCACAGTCAGACACATATGGGAAGTCATTACTGTCTGCAACTTGTCTGTCACGACATTGAACTGCTGCCCTTGCCGACGTTGTTGGCACCTCTTCCCCCACTCTACTAGGCAGCTTTTCAGTAGATGCTGCAAGGGATGGGCGCTTTACGAGGTTTGGAGTTGGCCTTAGCTTCTTCCTCCTCTCTGTTGTAGACTGCTTGAGGTGGACTGGTTTAACAGTCTGATCATCAGATGACAACATGCCATCTTCTGATCCCGCTATTGGAATAGCGGACCGCTCGCTTCCACTCGTCTTCCGGAAAACACTTTCTATTGTCTTTCGACTTTTTTATTTTATATTTTTTTTGTAGAAAAATAAAAAGAACGCACTGATTTTTTCGGGAATCGAACCCACGATCCCTGTTCCTCGGTCCACCAACACTACCGCTGGGCTACCGAACCACTTGCAAAAATTCTTACTGATTACTGGTAATTTATATGCACTTTTATTTTTACTATTAAAAGAAGCCGAAACACGTGTGTCCTCCGCGGAGATGAATGAACGACTGACGGCTAACTGCCACTACCACCAGGCTACCGAGTTAATTGCGAAAGTAACCTTGTTTGTTGACCAAATTTTTGATTCACTATTCCAGAAAAGAAGCCGAAACACGTTTATCCTCCACGGAGATCAATGAACGACTGAGCAAATAGGAACCGTGTCTGGGAAACTATGGACTATATGTCGCCTTAAGACCGAGTCGGTACATCACAATGTGCTGACACGACCAATTGAATAGCAGGTTACCTCTAGTGTTTGGTGTATTATTTCCCGAAAAAGTGTCTCCAGCTCTGAGATGAATAGGGTGGTTTGAGTAGCCTCAGGTACATAAACAGACATCAGATTTTTCCTTGCAAGTCCATTAAAACATTGGCCAGAACCCTTTGAAAGGTCTAAAGAGTGTTTTTCAGACCGAAGAGCATTCGGACGTACTTATAGTGTCCACTCTCTACTGTGAATGCAGTTCTTTCTATTTCGGGTTCATTTCGATCTGGTGGACCACTTAGGAAAAGGATTTGGCGATCTCTTCTAGCTGTCTGACGTCGAAATACGTCACAGTATTAGCTTGTCTTGTCGCTTGGCGGATATCTGCAACCGTACCTTGGCTACAATAAGGTAATGGTCCGAGTCGATGCTGGTTCCTAAGAATTTTCGGACATCTATAATACTTGCGTCCATCGCTTTATGGTCTGCTTGCCGATTGATTGATCAGGAGTACTTCAAGTCCCATTGAAATATCGAGATGTGGAACCACCTGCTAGCTACGACAGTGTTTCGCCGCACTGCAAAGTCGTAAGACTGAATCCGTTATTAGAGGTTGTGTCGTGCAGGCTGTATCTTCTGACAGTATTACCGAACATGCCCTCTCATCCTAGCTTTGCATTAAAAATGCCTAGAACAATTTTATTTTTATAGCTAGGGCATTGGTCGTAGGTCTTGTTCAAGAGCTCATAGAAGTTGTCTTGTTAACAAAATGCATTAGAGTTATATTCTTTGACTGAAGCTTTAACGGGAGTTTGTATTTCCTGTGAATGGTACCAATTTTTGTATAATGTATTATAACAGTTTTTTCATTCCATAAGCCTTTGTAATTTATTTATTACCATATGATGTTCTATAGAAAGCGGAGAAGACACTACCTTGCCGTGTGATTCCACTTCACTTCCGTATCTAACAATTCTGGTGTTATCGGCTGTGCTTTGTATTGTTGAATTCAGCCTCATCAATGAAGGCCACCAAAGCAAGTTCATTAAGACCAAATAGTAGGCATATTAAGATTTACCGAATTATGGGTAATAAAAGAGTAGATCAACAAGATGTTTCAATGAAAAACAAAGAGGGGTCGAAGCACTAAGTTTGACAAAAGCCGACAGTTTATGCAGCGTTTTAGTTTAAGAAAATCAAGAATTCCTTTTAACCATATTTTGCTTTTCAGTGCATGAATCAGTGCAGTCGAAACGTCAATTGTACCTACTGATTTTCATTTTCCGAAGAGATCTGAAAATAGCTGCTAGCTGGTTTAGTTAGGACTCGTATTTTAAAATTGCTCAGTAAAGTCTAAGAACTCGTCATTGTAAGGCAAGGCATGCTTCAAAATGTTTTCTCCGTAAGCTGAATTTTCATTATGATCTTTTAAGGGTTTTAATGAGAAGTAACTGGATACGCGATCGGCAAAAAGTCTAACTATCTACTAAAACCATTAAATGTTGAATTTCCTCACAATACTTTTTATTTTTAGTGGCATCAGCGATATTTCATTTTTGTTGCCTCAAATATTACAAGATCCTCCACTTCAAATTTTTTTTGATTCAAACTTTGTCCGTGTAGTGTAGTGTAGTTCTATTGGGACCCCAAATCTGTTCACCCAGTTGTTAAATTTTTGTTTTGCTACGATCTCAGTTGCTTGATTAGGGATCGCGAACTGAAGTAAGCCATGGCAACGGGGGTGTATCAGTTGCCAAAAACGGTTTCGGGGAGTGGACCAGCTATAGGTTCCAAAAATGCTCGAACTTATGTTTGTGCATTTTTTGCTGCGAATTAATTTTCGAGTCCTTGGTAGCCACACACGTTTTTGAATGTTTGTGCCTCAAAATAAATTAATAGTCAATGTTCTTTCACGAAAGCTGTACCAATTATGCACTCGTTACATATATAAGCTACCAGAAAAAAAGTGAAAAAAGGGTATTCCGGTCACGAGGATTTTAATACGGACTTCTCCTATAGCTGTCCGCAAGCTGTTACTGCTGGTTACCGCTGGTGTTATGCAGAATCCTGTCGGCCGTGGAGCCTATGTCTATTGTTGCCATACACTTTCCCATACTGCTGCCTACTTCTATTAGAAGACTTTCATTACATCGTTTTGCCATCTAGATTTGGATAATCGTCCTAGTTGATTGTCCTTAAATCGTTTGCATGGGTTGTCAACAGTACCTTAGGCCGTATCCGAGGCTTGTTTATGTTCCAGAACTGTTGTATTTTAATTCATGGCCAGTAGTTACTCCGGCGGCACAACCCCCAACCTGGAGGGCCAGTTCTATTTTTTGATACTAATAGGACGAGGGGTTGGTTAGACTAAACACAGTAATCTGCTCCGGAATGTGAGTGCTGCCGTTGGTCAATTAAGGGCTCCTCCTTCTCTTTTCTATGACCCTAACTTAGTCTCGGAAATCCTTACCGGCCTAAGCTCCATATATGTCGGAGTGACTAACCCGCAAAACGTCTCATTTATTCCGGTTTTTTTTTTCACCATTTATTCCACTTGAGGAATTCCTCCGCTGTCCCGTTTGTAATACTTTTATTGTTTAAAACAAAAGAACAAAAAAAAAACAAAAAATAAATGTCTGATCAACCAGAGGTGATTAATGTAACGCCCAGGATCAATATTAAACCGCCAAAACCATTAGGCACAACCAGTAATAACGTCGCTCTTTGGTGGCTAAAATAGTTGCAACAATATAAATTTTTTGAAACCGCGTCTCAACTAAAGAAAAAATCGCAAGAGGTGCAGGTGGCCATATTTATGTCTGTGCTAGGAGCCGACGCAGTGGACATCTATTATTCCTTTACGCTCACCGAGGAAGAAAGCAAAAAATTAGACATCGTTATTAAGAAATTCGAGAATCATTTTTCCTTATAAGTAAGGATCACTTTTGAAAAGTAAGTATTTAATAAAATTACCCAAAGCGACGGCCAGGCTAAGAAGTGCGAGTTTGGTTCGCTAGAAGAGTTTCTTTTCCGCGATGAAATTGTCATAGGTATTCGAAGTGATGCTATAAGAGAAAAGCTGTTATGCAAAGCGGAAATTACATTGGACGATACTATCCAAACATGCAGAGCTAGTTTGGTAGCGGCGACTCAACTCACAGAATTACATAGAAACGAAGAAACTGTCCATGCAATAACAAAATACCGTAACAAATTCGACAAATGAAAAATACCAAATTACAGACAAAAACAGAGTTCGACTTTAGAAGGTGTGGTAACAGACACTCACCAAAAAATTGTCCGTCTTTCAACGAAAGATGCGAAAAATGCAAAAGAAAGGGACATCTAGCAGTGGTATGCAAATCAAAGATTAGAAAACAAGACAGAAAAGTGCATGCAATCACAAATGATAAAGAAAGCAAAAGTGAAGAGAGCGAAAACGATAGTTTACTTGTGCTATCGGTTGATACCAGCAAAGACGACAGCGACAAGTACTCGTATAATGAAGAAATAGACATAGAAAACAAAAGCGTAAAAATAAAACTGGGCACCGGTGCACAATGCAACGTATTGCCTAACAAAATAGTCGACAAGCTTAACGTCACCGTCATATGGAAAATTGAAAAAGATATATCAATTCTCAAGGCAGGAAAACCACCAAACTATCCACGCAGTTATCATCCAGTAAGTCATCTTACTAACCTAAGTAAAATGTTAGAAAAGGTTTTAAAAAATAATAACTTGATTTTTTTGAGTCCTTTAACGTTGTTCCAAACCAACAATTTGGATTTTGGTTAAATCAAACGCTGAAAAACCCCAGGCCAGATGGTTATTCTTTCGCTTTCACATAATAGTCTGCTGCTCTTTGTTTTGATCGACTTGTGCATTGCCTATGGGTACGAATTAAGGGGAACGCGAATCAACATCCTACATACATAGGGTTGGGTTCATAAATGCAAACACATTTGCAGTAAATATGCTGCAACAGTTTTGGTAAGCTTTTATGAACGCGAAACTTACTGCATGGTTGCTGCAACAATGCAGTGGTGAAATTGTCGTTCAAAAATGTATGCAATGCATTTGACAGAGAAGTGACTAATGAGGTTAGAATGTGTCTAAGTTTTTCTGATTTCAAAACAGTTAAGCGACAATGGCTGGCAGCCGGATAATTTTAAGTAGCATAAACTTTAAAAATACAGCGTACGTGCATTATCCGCAACTAGAATTGCAAAAATGCGATAAAGGAGAAGAGTATTGCTAGCAATTAGTAAATGGGAAAGGTGCAAAGAAGTACATATTCCGAAAAGTATTAATTTACTTCATACTAATTGTATACCGAATACCCCACAATATTGTAAGAAGTAATTTTTGCATGAAAAGGTCAACTTTGCAGGTAAACATTAAATTCGGTAAGTTTCTGCAACAAAATGCAATCTGTTGCAAACAAATTGCAAACCATTGATTGCTACTGACTGTCAATTGACTTATATGAATGCAACTGGTGCCAAACTTGCGTAGATAATACAGTTGTATGCAAATATGAACGCAGCGTTTGCAAAGTTGCGGGGTTTTTGCAGAAATAAACTCAGCTTAGGTATTATGTTTTTGTTGAGAGAACTTGCTAGAAAGCCATCCACCTCTTAGTTAATTTATTTATTTTTTTTGATTGTTGTATATATATATTTTTTTAAGTTTTATAAAATTTATTTATTTTTTCTTAAGACTACCTTAACCCTACTTAAGCCAATGTTAGCCCACCACGGCTTATAAATAAGGCTGACCAACTCTGTTCCCTAATTAAGCGGTTCTGCTAATCTGTACTGGATAAGACCTTTTTTATCTAGGAAGAGGAACGCTTCTGGACGAATAAAGCCGTCAAAGCGAGCTCTCCCGTGATACCTATAATTGGGGTAGTGGGCCCAGGAGATCAGGTTGTTCGACGAGGTCATTGCAATTTGCCTTCGATTCAACTATACAAGGTAAGTTTTTTAACTTGAGACATCCAAATTACTCGAAAAAAACGCGATATCGCGAAAAATGTTTCAGACAAAAGCCACAAAGTTCATAAGATGGTGACCACGAATTTGACTTTGAGCCCCATTTTCAAGGTCAAACGAACGTCACTTTTAATTTTTTTAATGGGAACCTCTATTTTTTTTTGACAGATTCGTAAACTGCGTGAAAAATTACAATTATTTTACATTAAACACTTTTGTCAAAAATGCGTTATTTTCCCGTCAGAGGGCGCCATAAAACTTAAGACATCAAAATTACTCGAAAAGTACGAAATATCGCGAAAAATGTTTCACACAAAATTCACAAAAAATTCTGAAGGGGACATACGATGGTAACCACGAGTTTGACCTTGAAAATGGGGCTCATCGTCGAATCCCTAAACAATTTCTTTATTTTATGATAGCGCTCCACAGTGTTGCAGTGGATCGGATAGTCGTGATTTTCAGACACCTGCCCCCTTCGACTTAATGCTGCCCCTTCCCTCGCTCCACCAGGCAGCATTTCCGCTGAAACTGATAGAGAAGGCGCTTTATTGGATTAGGAGTTGACCTCAGCTTTTTTCTTGTTTTTCTCTTCTGCAATTTTAAAATGATGGTAAATTTACCCTGGCTTTTCTCAACACAACTTATGTTTAAACAAACTGGATTACTACAAGTTGAAAACAAAATTGGTATTCCCAGTCAAAGATTAAGTGGCAAAGATTCGAACAGGATGCTAGTAAAAATATTACAAAAAACTAGATAAATTGTAGCAGCGGTTATCTCATGTTCTTTATTTGTTCATTTGTTTGCTCTGCTCTTTAGTTATAAAAAAAAACATTTTTTATTCATTTATTCAATTCCTGATGTAAATAATTGTCTTCTTTATATATTATTGCTTGTTTATTTACTTTTGAATCAATATTAAAATTCTTTTATGCATTATTTATATCATTTTGCTGTTACTCTGTTTATTTGTTATGAACTTAATTATTCTGATGATATAAATTTAATTTAAGCGATTATTTTATTCACTTCGAGTATAATGTGAATTCATTTTAGTTTTTCTGGCTTTGCTTATAAGTTTAAAGTATACAAGAAACTGGGATTTAAAACAACGATGTTGAACGCGATAAGCTTAAAGAGCCAAACTTAGGAGATTGCAACAATATTGATGGGCGACTATATGGAAATTTGCCTCGTAAATCAAACTATAAACTATATTTTGATAATTTCTATACCATACAACCTGAGAACTATCTCGCGAAACTTGAAATATCTACTTCAATTGTAAACAACGAGGCGAAAGAGAACTTCAAATTGTAATCTTTCGTAATATGCGGCTTATCTTCAAGGTGTTGATATTTCGCTACTAAGTTTGGTAAAATAATAGTGTGCCAGCATGTTTTCAATGTATGTCGAAAGGGGTTCGATAAAAAATAAGTCAAGGATCTTCAAACTTTTCAGCAGTTATAAAAGAAAATAACAACCATATGGAAAGCGTCAATCGTCCATCTAAATTAAACAAACCCTTATTGTGGAATCAATAAAGAATTTTATTGATTAATAAATACAAAGCTCGAAATCCAACAGTGAATCCAAGCTGCGGGCTTCAGGAGGCTTGCAGGGGAGCAGTATGCCCCCTACATATATTCCACTACTTCTTTGTTGTCGTATCTACATTTACGAAGTATAATAAGCTGAATTATTTCCATTCTAAATAACGCCCGTTTGACCATACTTCCATTTCAAAATCGAAATAAAGCCAAATTTCATATTTGGCCTAATTTTGTTGGGTCTTATTTCACATCACCCCAAAAAAACGTTGTTTATTGATAAATAAAATTCGTTATATGGCAATTATGAATGGAACACAACATCACTTTTCCGACTCCTAGTGGCTTCTATTATTATTCTTTGTGATCTAGTTTTTAAATAAGATGTGAACCAATCCAGCATAAAGTCCCTTAAACCTGCTATACTTAGCTTTCTTATTGTAATACTAAAGTAATCCATAACAAAAGCTTATTTTATATCCACAAACAAAGCTATTAAATGTTTTTTTTCCTGTCTAGATTTGAATATTTTTGTGCACAAGTATCTAAAAGAGCATTCTCTGATCTATCCTTTTGAAAACAGAATTGAACAGAATTGAAAAAATTGTTTTTATCCAAAAAGAGTGCAACTCTATTTTTTATGACTTCTTCTAAAAACTTACTCACAGATGGTATTTAAAGTTTTCTACAACTTCAATAGTATAGTTTAGAGTAGTTGGACAGCCATCATTTGTGTATTTAATTTTATATTGGGTGGGTTTAAAATGCGGATTACGGATGTGCATCATCTTCGTTTTGGAAGCCTTGATCACCAATCCGTTATCGTGGCACCATTTTACTGCAGCATTAAACTCCTCCTGCATCATGTTTGTCGCTGTTTCCAGAGACCTGTGACGAAAAACAATCGCTGTATCATCCGCATAAGCAAATGGGATACTATGCTTCAATATGTGAAGTAGTTCATTACTGTACGGGATGAAGAGGATCGGACCCAGTTTCTTTTACCTTCTGCACCTTCTTTTTTACTTAAAACGTCCTTAATCTTCACGCAAAACAACCTGTTATGCAAGTAATCCCTTAGCCAGTCCGCCATAATTCCTCGAATGCCGATCCGTTGTAACGCTTTTAAGAGGATGGAGTGATTGAGTGTGTCAAAAGCTTTACTAAAATCCCTGAACAGGACTAGGACATGATTGCTTTTATGTAAGCTCTCGTTGATGCAGTTAACGAACTCTCCCATCAATTTGCCTGTGCTTTTGTTTTTTTGGAATCCGTACTGACTTTTATGTATGAGAGAATGCTTATCAATAAAACTCTTTTACAAATTACACCTTCGAAAAACTTCTCTACCACCGCTTATTTGATTTTTAGCTCCTTCTTTAGAGATGGGTCTCACTATAGCCGTTTTTAGCGTTATCGGAATTTTTGTTTGTACAAGAGGTTAACAAATTTACATAAAATGGGAACAAAAATATCTACATGTCTTTTCATATCAATTGCTCGAATTCCGTCAATTCCTGGCGATTTATCAACTCCTAAAGAATTTATGATGCCGTGCATCTTACAGATATTTGTGGGATGTGCAAAGATTGTGTTTTCTGCAACTGCATTTTCATTCATCGATGTGATCGAACTGCAATTATGAACTATATTTAAGATCTGACTCGAAAAGAGTTGTGCACTGTCATTAGGTAGTTCACTGATCATTTCTGTTGGAAATTTGTTTACCATGGTTTCGTCAATATTTATTTTTTTTATACACACATGGTTTATTATGTATATGTTTTGTGCGGATTGATTTTAAATTGAATGAATCTGTTTTTACAGAAATTTGATTTCTATCCTGCTACAATCTTGTTAAGTTTGTTTCAGAAAATGTTCTACTCAGCCTCGTAGCTTTTGCTTAAGCTATTATTCTTCTACCTTCTGTAGAGTCTATCTCTTTGTCTGCATTCGGCGATTAGGTTAGGTGTCAACCTGGATTATTCCTTCTTTTATGGTCAATCCAAATACGATGACCTTCTATAAATGTCTTTTAATTTCTGGGATAGCCTTTTATAGAGAGTCTCGGTATCGTTTTCGCTAAGTACTTCAGTTTGTAGCACAAATGAGCTGATTCACTTTTGCGTCGCTTATACGTGTGGTTTTAACAACCTTACCACCTGACTTTGTTTTGACATATGTGGAGTAAAGGGCTGCGTAATGGTCGCTGATATCAATTTCGATCACTAAATAATTTATTTGGTTATCTACTTTGCTTACTATGATATGACCAATTACAGACTTAGTTCCATTATCTGGTTCTAACCTTGTATATTCTGTAATGACGTTTATAAGTCTCAATGACGCTAATATCTCCAGATAATCTTTGATATAAATTGAGTTTAAATCACGAATGTTTATGTTTATGTCTCCCATTACGATCATTTCTTCATTTTTGCGTAATTGACCCAGATTATTCTTCAATTCTTTAACAAACGTCTTTTTACTAAAACCTGGAGGTCTGTATATACCAATGACGTAAGTTGTTATACTTCCCTCCGTGAAGCTTATTTTTATATTTTTATATGTTACAGCTTGCGAAGGTATACGTATATAGCTTAAGTTATCTCGAATAAGCATCAAGATTCCTCCACTTAGACGTTTGTTTCCATTTAAAAATTCCGGCTCGAAACCATTTATTTTATAAAAAACCCTTTTCTTCATACTCAATGTTTGGTTCAACGAGCACAATTATGTTTAACGCTGACTTATGCTTAAACAGAAATTATTCCGATTTGAAAGCAACGATCTTATATTAAAACATAAAAAACAGCAATCATTCTTTTTTAATTCATTAATATTTATATCGTCAAAACCATGTATTACCCTACCACCTAAGTTGACTAACAATTCATTGCTTCCATTTGTGCTATCCATTTTTGACAAAACTGTTGTGCATTTCTATTCGATGCAACGATGCATATAGTTGTACGCGTGTTAATCTGTTTACATCTTTGCAAGTACTTATCATTACCGCTTGTGTGCTCTCAGCTCTTCGTGCGAATATTTTCCCCGCACTCTCCCACACAAATCACCAATTTTCCTACTTCGCTTTTTCCTTTGTCATCCACAGCAAGTGTGAGTTTTGTCTCGTCAGCTGGTTATTGATGCAAACAGTTGCATCAGGCATACTCACGTTGGCAGTGTTGTTGTTGGCAATTCTTTCAACCACTGCACTCAGTTTGATGGGACGAGTTGCGCGCGCTTGATTGGCAAATAAAATTTTGCTTATCGTCGAGGATAATGCAACAATTATTATCGATTTGTGTGGATTTTTAGTTTTAGTTCTATATAAAGTATGTCAGATATATCTGTGTATTTAAAGTCGTGATTAGAAAATCGCAGCTTATCGTAATTTCCCTTATTTCAGCCCGTAGTAGTCGAATCTCTGCCAGAACAGCTGTTTTCTTGTATGTATTGTCTGGACTGTTTGCTGGTCGTACTCTTTTTGCAGCTCGTAACTCAGGTGCTTGTATTGTACCCACAACCACTTTGCTAGTAGCAACCGTACTTGGGTCGTCTCCCGGGTTTCTACAGACCTGACACTTCCATGCTTCCCTCCTTGAGCTGATGACCCTCCAAAATCTCTTAGTAACCGTAGTGCACTCAAAATGAAGCTTGCGAAATCGCCATCGCCAGGGAGACTATCATCGCAATGACCAAACAGATTTATTGAAAGTGGAGTTAATACAATAAATTTGCCAGAGAAAAATTTAAAAAAATTGATATTTTTTTTTTATAATTTACGCGCGCCTAAAGGGGGTTATGATACCCTTTTACTGTTGCCAGGGCGCGGGCGGAAAGATAGAAGGAGGAGCAAGGAAAGTGTTGTTGTGATGTAGTTGGTTTGAAACTCAGGTATATTTTGGGTTCGATATTGACTCTCCAGGGGTGGGAGTCCGAATAGGACGGAGAGTTTTTCTTCACTCGAAATGATTCATGTTATAAAAACGGTTGTTTTGTGCTTGAAACTCTACAACAGCCAAATCTACATGCCAGTGTTATGCCTTCAGACGCAGATTTTTCTGACTGAGTTCCAATTACACAAATGAAAAACTTGTCATGAGTAGGATTCGAACCTTGACCCTCCGAGTGAAAAGCGATGGCTAGTACCACTACACCACGGCCACCCCATGACCCAAATACGGACGCATAACGTAAATAAATGAATTTTAAATATGAGGGTCAATTTTAGGGAGCAAATTAGGATATTCAAAAACAATAATATTGGAAACTGTTCCGTGTGACATATCAAATAAACGGCTCGTTGTAGGGGTCTCAAAGGTTTTTTTTTTAATTCTAAAATAAATACGTTCAAAGTTATTTAAGAAAATAACTGAAAATTGACCCTTCCTTATCACCGAAACTACTGAGCCCACAATTTTGGAAAAAAATACAGAAAATAGTCCTTTACTTATACATTACAGTTTTTTGTTTTCAACTAGAATGTTAAGTTTGTTCTTCGGATAAATTATTTTAGTTACAACACACAAATTTATAAAGACATATCCAACGTACACATCTCAGCTCGAGGTAAACTCGCACTTGTCCGCTTTTTACTTCTGCATCGTTCTCTGCTGCTGTCATCAAGTAAATAAGATTACCATATCGATTTAAAATTGCTGTTTTATCTTGTTTTCGCGGCAATAACTTTCGATGAATTGTTCAGTTCCTTCCCATTCATTTTGAAAACATCATCGTGGCGGCTGTACCACTCGCCAAATGTTTGCCCAACCCCTGTGTCATAAATAAAATTTATGTCTTACAAAAAATATGGTGTCCAGAGAGCCTTTTACAAACGACTTTATAAACTCCCCCTTATAAAGTACTCTTGTTGCTTGCTGTTCTTTATTTTTTTTGTTTTTGCTTCTATCGATTTCAAAAAACAAGAGAAAAGAAATATCGAGAATAGCAAACGCAAACTTAACATTTAACACTTTTATTTTATTCGACGTCAAACAGAGAACTTAAGGAAAGCAGACATTTTTCCCAGAACCACCTGTCGTCGGTGACAACTGACTGGCCTTTTTCAACATTGACGAGACAAATCTTTCTATACACGCCTCGGACAACCATAAGGCTATTTAGACGTGAATAATTATAAATAATGCAGTATAAAATAAGAGCTTTAAACTTCTAATCGACACTGGTACGAGTACTATCAAGTCATCCATAAATCCAGATAATGTTTTGTTTTTTAAATATCAAAGTTATGTAACCTTTTTAAATCAAAACTTTCTTTTAAATCGATTTTTTCAGTAAAGAGGTTTTAACACATGATTTGCCAGAATTCAACACAAAAAGCACCATTCTTATTGTTTAAGTTTCGAAATTATTTCGAGGGTTTGATTTGAACCGAAATAATAAACCAAGTCTCATTAAAAATTGACTTAAAAAATTCTATATAGGAAACTGAGAAAACTGCTATTCAATTAAAATCTCATGTCAAAGGTATTAAGACTACCTAGACTACGCAAGTCAATAAGCCATCTTCTTGTAGACATGAAATCAGGTAGCATTTATATTGTGTCGGCTCAAACTTGGTTGCCGGTGGAAAGCAGAAGTGGCGGTTAGCGATTGACTATCAAAAACTGAACCACCATAAAATAAATTTTGGACAAGGTAGATGTATTTATTTTTCAGCATTGGATCTTGCATCAGGATTTCATCAGACCGAAATCAAAGACATCCTAAAAACACCATTCTCAGTAAACAACGGACACTATTAATTTGTCAGAAACCCTTTTAGCTTTTATAGAGTCATGGACAATGGTTTATATGACGAATTTTTGGTTAACTCAATTAACAGAAGCAAATAGTAAGTTTGAATGCGGCGTTGAATCTTCCTTCCTACGAAGAAAAGTATATTTTGTTGGTTATTTAGCACCAGCAAAGGTGTAAAGCTAAATCTTGAAAAATTAGAGCGATATTTGATTTTCCAATACCTAGGACAGCTAAGCAAATTTTTGAGTTACTATCGTAAACTTATTCAAGAAGAAAACTTAATTCTTAACTAAGCTCGGTGCTGTGAAATAAGGCCGAATGCAAAAATTTGGCTCTTGCTGTAGTAGCTTTGATTCGAACTTGTTCTAGGCGTGCTCCATGTTATTCGGGTGTTTTTACTGCTCTTGATTCTGATGAAAATGAGAGATCAGTGTTTTTGTGTTGACACTCTGTAGTATGCGCCAACTTCACACTAATGTTTTTAATGTATTTGCGAGTAACGCCACGCTTTGATGGGGTTGCAATTTTTGTATGGAAATAGTCGAAAATCGACTTCATGAATGGACCGAATGTACCTAATGTATAGTTTTAGTGGTCTAAAACAGTGGTCTAAAATCAATCCTAAATATGCAAATCAATTGACACAGAGTCCAGTTGAAAATCGTAAAAATGAGGAAAAATTGTAAAAATTTCCTATGGTCACCATTTTGATCCTAATTTATCTAGTTTAGTTTTATTTCATAATATGAAATACACATACACTACCCTACCAAACAAAGTATCAATCGTTTCAATACCTATTCTAAGTAAGAAGCTAAAGCTTCTTCTTCTTCTTATCCTTTTATTAACCCTTTCCTCGTTATACGAACTTATGCGTAACGAGTTTCCCATTTTTACTGCATCGCTGCTGCTCCGCTTATGGGGTTGGCTAATGTCGCAGACCGCAGAACGCGTCTACATAATGCTCGGTCCTGGATCGCTTCAGTGGTTAACCCCAGACGTTGTTGCGCATTTGCCATCTGAGAAATCCAGGAATTCTTTTTCCGACCTCCTTACAGTTGGAGTGACCGTAGTTGATAGTGCCTTTTTAACCGGATTTTCCGCAGATCTTCTTTGAATGTGGCAATACCAACTTATTCTATTCGCCTCAAGCTGTTCGGTTACCGAATTCTTTATATGTAGACTTCCTCTTATACGCGTAGATCTAATGCAATCGCGTTTAGTGACTCCACTAGACATCCTTAACATTTTCATTTCCGCTGCCGTCATTTTGTTTTTAAACGCTTCGTACATTGTCCAGCACTGTGAACCGTATATAAGAGCTGGTCTAACAACCGTGGTGTAGAGTTTCCCCTTTAATTTAAGTGGAAATTTTCGGTCGCAAAAGATTCCCGAATTTTCCCGCCATTTCATCCATCCCACACTCACTCTGTGGCTTACGTCGTCGTCACATTTCGCTTCCATGTTAACGATTGATCCTAAGTACTTAAAGATAGTGCTTTTCGGAAGAACTATTCCGTCTAACATTATATCCGGAACAGGTCGCAACGGATGCGCAAATGGGCACGTCAAATGCTCCGTCTTTGAACAACTTATTTTAAACCCGTTTCTCTCTAGCGCTTATTGACTCAATTCTTGATTTTGGACGAATATCGATCAGAAATTATACAATAAAAAAAAGAAATTGTAGTGGTTTAGCATTTCTGGCACCATAAGGAATGTCCTCAATTTTTTTATTAAAATTGAAAATCATGCTGCCTTATTTTAATTCAAATTTGATGATTTTAAATGGAATGACCCATAGGCATCATTCTGTAGCTCAAAAGAAACTAGAGGCGGAAGATCTTTCAATTAAAAATTGCAATGATATTGCAGTTGCAATGGAAATAAAAAACAAATTGAATTGATTGGCAATGTCTGCTGAGTCTGATATCATTATACCATCGACATCTATCTTAGGAACATCATTAGCAACATTAGGCTTAGTATTTTTTTAGTTTTTAATTGCATTTCATTTTTTCTTCTTAAATTTACTATATTTACATGCTAACAGAAAAAATGCTTAAATACTAGTTTAAAATAACTTAATTAACTTCTACTAGCTTACTGGCCTTCCAAACGGGCGCTCTAAATAAACAATATTCTTATTCTAGGTCTTTCAACGTCTAATTTATCATTCTAAATAAATATTATTATACTTATACATCTATTTATAAATAAAAAAACAAAACACTGTGGAGCTGCCAGCTCGGTATGGGCCATGGCCTAGCTTCTTGACACTCATTTGTGTTGCTCATGTTGCCATTGTTGTCACATCTGAGCGGGGCCTACGGCTTATCGCTGAGTCCGAACGGCACTCTTTAGAAGCTTTTTTGTAGGCAATTTTACTTTCGGGAGTTTGTCATTGCCCGCCGAAAGGGTGATGGCGATTTGAAAAATTGTTGGTGACACAGCCAAGAATCGAACCCAGACCCTCTGCGTGATAGTCCAATGAGCTAGCTATCGCGTCATCGCCATCGCCATCTATTTATAAATACTAAGAAAATATTAAGAATATAAGCCCATCTATACAATCTAACAAGGCCTAATTATTAGCAAACTTCAAGTTGCTAACCTAATCGCTAGCTCACCCAAGGTTGCTAACCTTAAATTCTTTGAATTACCCTAACATATGTAAGTTTGCAAAGCATAGCAAGAAAATGTATGGTCCACTTTGCCTTCTAACTAGGCTAACCTGAACTTGAAGGAAACGACGAAGGGATCGATTCTTCTTCATTCAGCCACCAAGTATTTTGGTGTTGAAGAACAACATCATTTTAATCGCGTTTTGATTATTACTAATCATCGTGAGTCGCCCCTCTCCAACTGCGCGAGCTACGCACTTCCTGAAAAGTCGCACGTATGGCCTCAACCTTCTCCTGAGGGTTTTCGATCACAAAGAAATTATCATCATCTTCAGCTTCACTTGGATCTATGCCTGCAGCAGTCAGTATTCCTTCGTTGTCCATCGTTCGAGGAATTTTAAGACACTGTTGGTAGTTTTGATTTTTTTTCGAAATATTTTGTTTATTCGCGGAAGCATACTTAGGCTGCAGGTATTCTACAGCTCGAATTCTGTTCTACAAACTTACAACTACTCTGTAATTCTCTTTTATTGATATTTGGACGTTTTTAATGGACGAATTTAGTGTCCTAACCTCCATGTCTGTCAGCAAACTGCCTGTACAAGATTTTTTACGTGTCTTGACAGGAGTCTGCTTTAGTGTCGGTGCAGTGCGTCAGTGGTAGTATTTCGGAATAGGCAACATTGGGTTTATTTAGGATTTTACTAACCAATCTCCACTCTTTTTTTACATTGCCCTCACAATTTTGAAGTTTGGTTGCAAACTATGTATCCCGACATAGTTTAACTTCCTTCTTCAGCTCTTCATTCAGTCTAAGTTAACAATTTTTCAATGTCTGGTTAGCAGGATGGCTCTTACATTTCTTTAGTAATATCTTAGTGTAATCCTTTGTGTGAATATTTTTGATTTAGACTGATAGTGCAACTATCTACCTATGTATGAATTTTGAGTGTCATTAAAAATATATCATATGCTAAACTGGGATTACTCTCTGCATCGACAAACTCCCAGAATTCATGCTTTAAGTGTTCTATTAATTCTGTATAAATAATTTTGTTTTAAGTAGTTATATGAATCACTGTTTTTTTTTTTCGAATACCAATGTTTATATCATAGCATATATACGAGTATCATGTTTATATATCACCTACCACCAATAAGTTGTTTGTGCTTACATCTTTAAGTATGTCATTTAATTGTTCTAGGAAATAAATATAAATAAATTATTTTAATGCAGACGGTATGCACACAAAATCGTTAAAGGTTCATTACATATGCAACTATTAACTCTTAAAATATCAGACTACTTTTTACGACAACACAGTCGCTTTCAAATGTTTTTTTTAATGTATTGTATACCACGACGCCACGTGACCTATGTATATGAGTTATTGCAATTGAAAAAAGGTTCATAACAAAGAATACTGTATTGAATACATTTTCGTACACCCAAATCTCAGCAAGAACAATAAAAACTGAACTAAAATTATTATTATTTTGATGGATGAGACAAGGAAGGAGCAGCCGAATTTTCTACTTTAGCAGGTTTATTTTGATTTGTTAAAAATTGGTTGGTGTCATCAACTTTAAAAGCAACATTTAATTATGCTGTTCCTAATTCCCATCCAAATGGCGAAGTTAACACACAAATTTTGCATCATCAGCACATGCGCTGCAAACTTATTGTTTGCACCATCAGCACACGCGCTGCATGGAAAAGAACCTTATTGCTGAGTAAGGTATTATTGTAGGTAATGTTTCGCTGCACCGGACACAGGTTTAATATTCCCGTCTGGAATATTTTCTCATGCGGTGTCAGCATTTAATAGACTATAAGTAATAGTGTAAGAAAAATTTATATTTAGAATTAAGTGAGTGCCTAATAAAGAGACTTGTGTCTCACAAAAAATATTTTTTTAAATCTTATTTCTGTAAATAAGTTTACTGGCGCCCGAGCAGCAGGGACAAAATTGTGTTTTAAAGTAGTGTTTTAAAGTAACTTCCCGTAAGAACAGTGCGTAACACGAACAGTGCGTAAAACGAACACTTCCCGTTAGAACAGTGCGTGGTACGAACATTTAACATATGAACAGTGCACAAAGAAGACAGTGATTGAGGATTGTCCCACTAGTAGGCCGACTGCAACTCTAACGCCCTCAGCCAAAAAGGAACAAGACGTCCCATCCTTCAAGGAAAGAAACACAATCAAGTCCGAAACCCGCACAATGAAGTTTTTAATAGCATCATTGTAAGTCCTTACTTAATTCTCATTTTTAGATTAAGAAAATCTCTTAAATTTCGTACTTTCCTATTTAATATTGTAAGGAAGTGCATTATTTTGAAAATCTACTAGAACTATAAAAACTATCAATTCCAGAAAAATATAATTGCGTTATTTACAAAAAAAATAATCAAACTTTAAAGAAACAACCTTTAATATATTATTCAAATATTAAGTAATTTAAGGTGTAATTTCAAAAATCAATCAAACTTTTGAAGAATATTTTTATATATACAATAAATAAGTATTAAGTAAAACAATTGGTTCATTTCCTTATAAAATTTAAATTTTCCATATCTACATATATATATTCCATACCTCATATTCCATACTTCTATAACATTTAAAAAAAAAAAAAAATAAATAAATAAATATATAAATAAGATTTAAAGTAAGATTCAAACATGGAAGCTATACAGGACGCCTTAACACAATTGACCGGTGCATTGAACGCACAAATTGTTCGACCAGAAGCATTGAGCAAAGATTATTAAGGCTAGAATCTCGAAATGAAGCGAATGCTGCCCAACAAATGGCATTACAGTGTCCTAGAAATGAGCAAGAGTTAAGGGAAATAAGCAAGCTCCCTAACTCTGTAAAGGAACTCCAAACTTTTGACGGAAATCCTGTTCAGGATACATCCTGGATACACAATGTAGAGAATATTCTAAAAGACTACGAAATAGTAGGAGATAAGCCTATATATCGTGCTATATTGCAGAGTATAAGGCAGCAAATCAAAGGAAGCGCAGACACCGCGCTCATTTCATACAATATCTTTAACGAAAATTGGTCAGATATCAAGAAATGTTTGTCCCTCCACTACGCGGACAAACGAGACATAAGGACCCTCGAATACCAATTGGGTATACTTCACCAAGGAAACAGAAGCATTGACGAATTTTATGCAAACGTCAATCACCAATTTTCTTTAATAATAAACAAAATAAAGACAGAAGACTACTCTTTGGAGGCATCGAGCACTCGATGTCTTCATTCGAGGACTAAATGGAGATCTTTCAAAAATCCTCATAATACAAAAACCACAAACCCTACCGGAAGCTTATGCTTCCTGCCTAGAGGTTCAAAATTTAAATTTTAGAAACATGACAATACATAACAGAAACACACAAAATACAATTACAATACCCATTAACCAAATTTCAGCACCTAAACAAAAACTTCCAAAACTATCACTTCCTCAAGGATCTATACCACTTCAGCAAAGAAATCAAGCGTACAACATCCAGCACAAAAATCAAAACACTCATCAACAGCCAGCAAGACAACAAACGAATTATCCTCCACCACCTAGACCTACACAACCTAAGCCAGCATTGCCAATGGAAACTGATCAAAGCATTCAAAGCAAACAAGTTAACTACACGAATCATCCGAATAACAACCAAAGATACTATGATCAATCAAATTACAACCAGACAAGTTACAACATACAAAATCAGGGATCAATAAATCAACAACTTAAGCGACAGAGGTTATTTAACATTGAAACACAGAACGAAGAGGAATATCCTCAGGAAAACGTAATTGACAGGAAAAATAACCTTTTGACCATAAAGCCCAACATACAAATTAAACTCAAGGAAAAAGAGTCTAAACAAGTCAATAACATAGAAATCAGAGATACACATCTTTCAGAAGAAACAAGAGAAAAACTTAAAGTTCTAATAATGAAACATAAATCTCTTTTTGGCCCCATAGTCGATGAAGAAACCATTGTTACAAATGTCAGAGCAGAAATCAAAACAACAACTGATGAACCCATCTATTCAAAATCCTATCCATATCCCGTGAATATGAGAGGAGAAGTGGAAAAACAGTTGAGGAAACTGCTAGATGACGGAGTGATAAGACCTTCCAAAAGTCCTTATAACTCCCCAATGTGGATCGTTCCTAAGAAAATGGATGCCTCCGGGGAAAAAAAGTACAGGATTGTCATCGATTTTAAGAAATTAAATGCAGTAACTGTATCAGACACTTACCCGATTCCGGATATTTCTAATACCATTGCGAACCTAGGTAACTCAAAATATTTTACAACCATCGACCTTACATCCGGGTTCCATCAGATCAGGATGAGGGAATCAGACATTCCAAAAACTGCCTTTTCAGCAATGAATGGTAAGTACGAGTTTACTCGACTACCATTTGGTCTAAAAAACGCGCCATCAATCTTCCAAAGGATGATTGATGATGTGTTAAAGGAGCACATCGGTAAAGCATGCTATGTCTATATTGATGAGATAGTCATTCTCGGCAAAACCGAAGCAGAACACCTAAAGAACATCGATTTAATATTCTCTAAACTAAAAGATGCTAACTTACGGATCAATTTGGACAAAACAGAGTTTCTAAAACAGGAGACGGAATTCCTGGGATATTTGATTACAAAAAATGGTATTAAGCCGGATCCAAGAAAAGTTCAGGCGATCCAAAATATGAAACCCCCAGAGAACCTAAGAGAACTTAAAGGTTTTCTAGGACTGACCTCTTATTATAGAAGATTCGTAAGAGATTTCGCTAAAGTTGCGAAACCCTTAACGAATCTCACGAGAGGGGAAAATGCACAAGCAAGAGCAAGTCAATCCAAGAACATCAAAATTCACCTATCTGGAAACGAACTACAGGCTTTTAAGGATCTTAAGGAATTATTGACGTCTTCAGAAATACTAATTTTCCCAGATTTTGAAAAACCATTTTTGCTGACGACAGATGCGTCAAATCAAGCAATAGGTGCAGTGCTTTCCCAAGGGGAAATCGGAAAAGATAAGTCGATCACTTTTATCTCAAGATCGCTTAACCAAACCGAAGAAAAATATGCCACAATTCAGAAGGAGATGTTGGCAATAGTTTTGGCACTAGATAATCTCAGAAATTGCTTGTACGGAGCAACAAAAATCAAGATCCTAACCGACCACCAACCACTGACATTCGCTTTGAGCAGTAAGAACACCAATGCTAAGCTCAAACGCTGGAAAGCGCGAATAGAGGAATATTATTATGAGCTGGTATACAAGCCGGGTAAAGCAAATAAAGTAGCCGATGCCTTGTCGAGACTTAAACTGGAAGCCAATAGCTTAACATCGCCTAGTTCAGACACCATGCATAGCGCCGAAGAGGATAGTCACGATCTGGTCCCACATTGCGAGGCCCCCCTAAATGTATTCAAAAATCAGCTTATATTAAGTAATAGCGAGATAAGTATTTTTGAGCAACCGCATCCGAACTACCACCGACATTACATAGGATTACGGGAATTCAATAAGGAAAATTTAGTTCAAGCCCTTAAAGAAAAACTTAACCCTAATATAAATAATGGAATAAAAATTCCAGAACAACACATCCAACTACTTCAGGAAATCTATAAAGAAAATTTTTGTAAGTTTAAAATCCGAATAACCAAAAGAATGGTGGAAGATATTGCAAGCCCAGACAATAAGTTACGAGTAATCATGGAAGAACACAGTAGAGCTCACCGGAACCACACAGAAAATAAGGAACAGCTTCTGGAAAGATGTTATTTTCCAGGAATGACTAACATGATTAAGAAATTTGTTAAAAAATGTGAAATTTGTAACACCAATAAGTATGATAGACATCCCCACAAACCTGAACTACAGGAAACACCAATCCCTACATACCCATCAGAAATAATGCATCTCGATATCTTCGAAAAACTCGTAGATCACGAAAAGTTTATTACATGCATAGATAAATTTTCTAAATATACTAAATTCTTCCATATAAAACAAAAATCAGCTTTATATCTACGAGGCAAAATTATTAAAGTATTACACTTCTTCCCAGTCCCCAGAATTCTAGTGACAAATAATGAACGAAATTTCATTAGTCCAATCATTTCAAACTACATAAAAACTCTTGGAATCAAGTTGTACTTAACACCACCCCAGAAGAGCGAGGTTAATGGAACTGTTGAAAGAGTCTATTCAACGATTTTAGAATTAACAAGATGTCTTAAAAAAGAATACCCTGACCTGAACACCAAAGAAATAATTAACATAGCTACTGACCGATATAATAACTCGATCCATTTGGTAACAAAGAAAAAAAAAATGATATTTTCCTTGGTCGAATCCAAAGAACAAATTACCAGAATTTGATTGATTTCCAGAATAAGGTAAACGAGGATTTAACAAACCTCATCAAGAAAAATCAAAGAAATAAGATCAGCCGAGAAAATACCAGTAGGAAAAAACCAAAAACGTATAAACCCGGAGAAATAGTCTATGCGGCCTTCAAACGAAGAGATGGAAAGCAAAAACCTCTTTTCACAAAAGAAATAGTGGCAAAAGATAATCGCGTCACGATTGTCACTGAAAACGGGAAAAAAATCCACAAATCACAAGTCGCCGGAACACCAGATGCGACGGACTGGGATAATTTACTGAAAACTCAGAATATGGTAATAGAAAATAACAATAACCAATACAAAATAAATGAACGCATAACAGCAGTTTCACAAGGAATAATAAAAAATTATAACAAAATAATTCAGAGAATAGATAATACAAGCATTGATAAATACGAACAAATGGTGTACAATAAATTATTAATAATTAAAGAAGAACTCAGTGAAATAGTATCAGCAACTCAACTGGCAAAAAGAGGAATAGTGAATACCAATCTTTAAGACAAAAAAGAAATTCAAGAAATAATTGCAGAAATAGAAACACTTCCATTCGACAACGAAATCGAGGCAATCGAGTATGCCGAACCAATCATCCTACAAAAGAAATCGATTATGCTATACACTATATCTATACCAAAAACTTCCGCTAAAGAATACAATCATCTTATAATCAGAACCATAGTTAGAAATAACAAAAGAATTCATCCCTATTTTCATGAACTACTTTCAACCCATAGCGAGCTTTATGGCATAAAAGATATTTGTTCAAAAATCCGAGATACGACAATCTGCGAAGAAAACCAACTTGAAAAGCTTACGTCTGACCATTGCATCACCCAGCTATTAAGAGGAAAAAATGCTGGATGCGATCATCAGTTCCACAGTAAACCAATAATCGAACTTCTCACAAGCAACACTCTTTTTTTGACAAATTTCAAGGGAAATTTAGGACATGGAAATGAAACCCGAACTCTTAATGGAACCTTCCTTATAGAATTCAATAATGAAACCTTAACAATTGATAACAAGACTTTTACCAATAAAGAAATAAAAACCTTCCACGTCATCCCACCTATAATCCAAGCTAATTTAACAATTAAAGATGTCAAATTAGATTTAGAATATCTTCACTTTTTGCACAGGGAAAATATAAAAAAAATAGAGAAATTTTCATTCGGAAAAAACATGTCATTCATTTCAGATTTTATACTTTACATTTTAATTATGACAATTTTAATATTTTTAATATTTAAATTGAATTGTAAAATAATAATATTCCCGTCTGGAATATTTTCTCATGCGGTGTCAGCATTTAATAGACTATAAGTAATAGTGTAAGAAAAATTTATATTTAGAATTAAGTGAGTGCCTAATAAAGAGACTTGTGTCTCACAAAAAATATTTTTTTAAATCTTATTTCTGTAAATAAGTTTACTGCAACGATTAGTATAAGGCCTCGTAGAAGTAGCATTTTCCGACAGGTGCTGGTTGTTTAAATAACGAGAATGAGCCTCTGCAGCCTAACATCTTGCAGCTCTGCTAATAAGCCCTACTTCACGCCTCCCCGTGGCGCCATCTGGAAATCTCACTAGAGATTGCGAAATGAAGGGGACAAATGGCGAGTTTCCTGCGCCACAAATCAGGATTAGTGTCGGGAAAAAACAAAACAAGACCTTATCCGGGCTACTCCGACATATTTGGAGCTCAGGCTGGTAAGGATTTCCAGGACTTAGTCAGGGTCTTGGAAAAGATATGGTGGCGGACGAGACCTATATGGGCCAACGGCAGTGTTCACAACCCGGATCGGATTACTGGCTTCGGTGTAACCGACCCCTCGTCCTAGGGGCATTTAAAATGGAACGGGTCCACCAAGCTGGGGTTTGTGCCGCCGATGTAACTGGCCGGCCATTTAAAAAAAAAACAAGAAGTTACGAAGCAACAACAAGCCTCGGATAAGGACGGATCTACTGTTGACAACACACGCAAACGATTTAAGGACAATGACATTCGGATATGCACGTGGAATGTTAGATCCCTTAATAGACCACGTGCAGCCGAGCAACTAGCGGAGGCCCTAGACTGCTGCAAAGCAAACATAACCGCCATTCAAGAAATGCGATGGGATGGGCCGGACGAAACGAAGATGAAAAACTGCGACATCTATTACGGCAATTGCTATCGACGACAAAAGCAGCGCTTATTTAGATGCGGATTTGTTGTTATAGGCAGACTAAGACAAGAAGTCCTGAGCTTCCGGCATGTGAGCGAGCGCCTCGTAGCAATCCGCATCACGGCTAAATTCGCCAACATTAGCCTTAAATGCGCGCATGCCCCCACAGAGGAGAAAGATGACGGCACCAAGGATGCCTTCTATGAGCTCCTTAACAAGACCTACGAGCAATGCTCTAGCTATGACATTGAAATTGTCTTCGGTGAATTTAATGCAAAGCCAGTAAGAGAGGTCATCTTTGGTGGAGCAATCGGAAAATATAGCCTGCACAACACCACCCACGATAACGGATTCAGGCTAATCGACTTTGCGGCGGGGCGAAACATTGTCGTGGCTAGCATACGGTTCCCACATCTTGTATACACAAGGGGACTTGGAGAACTCCCGACCAATCAACAGTCAACCAGATTGATCACATTGCGATCGACGCAAGACACTCATCCAGTATTATGGATGTCCGTACGTTCCGAGGAGCCAACATCGACTCGGACCATTACCTTGTTGTAGCCAAAGTACGGTTGCGGATATCCCAAACTACGCCAAGACGAACTAATGCTGTGAGAAAATTCGATGTCAGACGGCTACAACCGCAAGAGATCGCCAAGTCCTTTTCCGATCGAGTGTCTCTTGATCTCTTAAGAGGTCCAATGCCGGCAGCATCAAGCATCGAAGACCATTGGAAACACTGCCAAAACGCCATCAGAGATGCCGCTTCTGGTATGCTGGGTTTCACTCCTCCACAACGAAACCCCTGGTTCGATGATGAATGCCGGCAAACACATGCAGCTAAACACAAAGCACGCAATGCGGCACTGCAAAAAAAGACCAGAGCTGCTCATGAGCTCTATGAGCCGAAGAGGAGAGACGAACACCGGCTTCTCAGGAGGAAGAAGAAAGAGGATGAGAAGCGCGCGATCGAGGAAATTGAGAGATGCTACTCCAGGAATGAGGCTCGAAAGTTTAACCAAAAGGTAAAAATAACTGGCCACGGAAACAAACCCCGAACCGAAGCCTGCAGAGATGAACAAGGGAACATAGTTGTAGAATCGCAGTCGATGCTGAGGATTTGGAAAGACCATTTCTGCAGACTGTATAACGGCGATGACGGACCAAATACCGCTGTCAGGCAGAATCAACCTTTCAACCTGGATGATGATGACCAACAATTCCGTCCACCCGCCCTGGATGAAGTGAGGATAGCTATATCGAAGCTTAAGTCCAACAAAGCTGCTGGAGCGGATGGCCAGACTGCCGAGCTCTTCAAAGCAGCAGGCGATGACTTGGTAAGGAGCATACACCAACTCATCTGTAAAGTATGGTCGGACAAAAGTATTCTCGATGAATGGAACCTTAGCATTGTTCGTCCGATTCTCAAGAAAGGAGGCCCTCTGAACTACGCCAACAACAGAGGCATCAGTCTCCTTAACATCGCATATAAGATCTTATCTGCCGTATTGTGTGAACGCCTGAAGCCGTTCGTCAACAACCTGATAGGTCCATATCAGTGTGGCTTCAGGTCATGAAAGTCCACCATCGACCAGATATTCACACTACGGCAGATCTTGGAGAAACCCATGTGCTTCAGATCGATACACACCACCTATTCATCGATTTTAAGGCCGCGTATGACAGCAGGATGACGATGGAGAATGCACGCTGCTCCATCAAGGTCGGTAAAGATCTCACCGAGACCTTTGATGTCCAGAAAGGATTTAGACAAAGCGATGCGCTGTCATGCGATTTTTTCAACATCGTACTTGAAAGAATAGTGCAAAACTCACGAGCAAACACAAGAGGCACTATCTTTCAAAAGTCCGTCCAACTAATCGCATATGCCGACGATATTAACATAATCGGGAGAAAGCAGTGTGATGTCAGTGGCGCTTTCGCGAGTATTGAGACGGAAGTGGCGAAAATGGGTTTAGCGGTCAATGAGGGCAAGACCAAGTATAGCAAAAAGGACAACCACCACCGACGTCTCGGGCAGAACGTCACCCTCGACAGATATAACTTTGAGGTAGTTCAGGACTTTGTCTACCTAGGCTCTTCTAAAAATACAGACAGCGACACCAGATCAAGCGAAGAATAACTCTTGCCAACCGGTGTTTCTTTGGGCTAAGAAGGCCATTGAGTAGCAAAGCCCTCTCTCGGACAACAACAGTCACCCTTTATAAGACTTTAATAGTCCCGGTCCTGCTCTATGGCGCAGAGGCATGAACATTATCAAAAATGGATGAGGGTATTCTTGGTTGCTTCGAGAGAAAAATTCTTCGGGCGATCTTCGATCCCATCTGCATTGACGGTGAGAGGAGGAGGAAATACAACGACGAACTGTACGGACTGTACATCGACATGGACCTAGCCAGAAGAGTGAAGATCCAAAGACTGAGATGGCTGGGTCATGTAGAGCGTATGGACACAAATGCTCCGGTCCGAAAAGTCTTCGAATCCGCTCCAGAGGGACAGCGCAGTAGAGGACGGCCAAGACTCAGGTAGCGCACGCAAGTGGAAGCCAACTTAGCGTGCGAAACTCGAGGCAGCTAGCTAGGGATCGAGCTGATTGGAGAAGCTTGTTGACTGAGGCCCAGGTCCACCCCGGACTGTAGCGCCACTTAAAGTAAAGTACGTAAGTTCCTCATCCACATATATTTGAAATTATTTTAATCTGTTTTGGCGCATTATATAACGCTCGTATTTGAGTAGTAAAGCTCTTGTTTGTCTATTCTTTCTGTTTGTTTCCAAAATATTCTCCATAGTTATGCGTCGAGTCAGATTGAGAGATATGACGGTAATCGGAGGTATTGGGAGTAATTTTCTTTGTTTTTATTTTTTAACGTGGAGTGAGTCAACATCACGTTCTTCTAGATCATTTTCACCACCCACATAAATTATTTTCTATGCTGCTTGCATAGCCGTCGAACTGTCGACATTTAGAACATCAAAAATATCTATTGAGTTATTTAGTTTAGACTGCTTAAAGTATTGATTTTAGTTTGTAGCACATTTACTGTCAACTTAATTGTTTTCATTTATGAGGAAGCGGGAGGGATATATTTTCGGTTTGACAAGCGATGCGAAGCTGTACACCGAGAGCAACTCCAGGTTTTGCAGATCTTTTTCTATGTACTCGAGGTCAGCAAAACATTACCACACTTTGCATGAACCAGCGTTTTCCAGGGTAGACATGCAATGGCAATAATTGTACCGGGAATCAAATCATTCAGTAGGATACTATTTTGTGGATTCGGCTTGCAAAAGCTTAAAAAGCATTAATTTTCGCATGTATAGAAAGATTATTGAAACTTAATATTAAGCCAAGGCGGAAACTTTTTTAATCAAAATATAAATGAATTATTAAATTATTACGAGCAATGCTTTTTTTCTTTTATAATTTACGCGTCCCTCCAGGGGGTTATGATACCCTATAACTGTTGCCAGGGCGCTGGCGGAAAGATAGAAGGAGGAGAAAGGAAAGTATTGTTGTGATGTTGTGGTTTGAAACTCAGGTATATTTGGTTTCGATATTGACTCTCCAGTGGAGGGAGTCCGAATAGGACGGAGAGTTTTTCTTAACTCGGAATGATTCAGGTTATCAATTTTAAGAGTTGTTTTGTGCTTGAAACTCTACAACAGACAAATCTACATGCCCGTGTTATGCCTTCACACGTAGATTTTTCTGACTGAGTTCCAAATTACTCATATGAAAAATCATATTAAAACAGTTCTCGGCGATTAATCAACCGCCAACCAGATTGACCACATTGCGAACGACGCAGGATCCTCCTCCAGCATTATGGATGTTCGAACCATATTGATGAGCCAATATCAACTCGGACCAGTACTTTGTTGGAGCAAAGGTATGGTTGCGGATATCCAGAACAACGCCAAGACAAGCTAGTATTGCGATGAATTTCGATGTCAGACGGCTACAATCGCAGGAGATCGCAAAATCATCTTCCGTTCAAGTCTCTGTTAATCTCGTAAGAGGTCCTCTGCCGCTAGCATCAAACATCGAAGACCAGTGGCAACACTACCAAAAATCCATTAGAGATGCCGCGACTGACGTGCTGGGTTTCACTCGACCACCACAAAGAAACTCCTGGTTTGATGAAGAATGCCAGCAGGCACACGCACCTAAACAAAACGCACAAAAAGCGGGCTGCAAAGAAAGACTTGAGCTGCTCCCAAGCTCTATGGGCGGAAGAAGAGGGACGAACAACGGTTTCTCAGGAGGAAAAATAAGGAGCATGGGAAGCGCACGGTCGATGAAATTGAGAGATGCTATTCCAGGAAATTTGAAAGTTTTACCAAAGGATAAAAAAACATACAACGAACACAAATTTCAAACCGAAGCCTATAGATATTAACATAGAGTAGCAGTGGATGCTTAGGATTTGGAAAGAGCTTTTCTGTAGGCTGTATAACTTCAATGACGGACCAAATATCGCTGCCATACAGAACGTACCTTTGAACTTGGACGATGTAGATAAACAATTCCATCCGCATGAAGTGAAGATAGCGATAAGTCCGCTAATGGAGGAGACGACTTAATTCCCGAGCTCTTCAAAGCGACAGGCGATGACTTGGTAAGGATCATACACCAATTCATCTGTAAAATATGGTGGGACAAAAGTATGCCTGATGAATAGAACCTCAGCCCTCTGAATTGCGTCAACCACAGAGCCATCAGTCATCTATGTAAACTCCTAAATCCGTTCGTCAACAACCTGATAGGCCCATATCAGTGTGGCTTCAGACCAGGAAAATATACCATAGACCAAATATTCACATTACTGCAGATCTAGGAGAAAACGCATGAGCTTCAACTACCACCTATCATCGATTTTAAGGCCGAGTATGACAGCATTAATAGAGACGAGCTATACAGGGAAATATTTTGGCATTCTTGCAACACTCGTCCGTCAGTGCAGGATGCAAATAGAAAATGCACGCTGCTCCATCAAGGTCGGTAAAGATCTCACCGAGACCATTGATGTCCAGAAAGGATTTAGACAAGGCTATGCGCTGTAATGCGATTTATTTAACATTATAATGAAGGAATAGTGCAAAACTCACGAGCAAACACAAGAGGCACAATCTTTCAAGAGTCCGTCCAATTACTCTCATACGCCGATGATATTGATATAATTGGAAGAAAGCAGTGTGATGTCAGTGGCGCTTTCGCCAGCGGCTAAAATGGGTTTTGCGGTCAACGAAGGCAAGACCAAGTATATGCTGTCAAGCAAACAGGACACTCGATACCGACGTCTCGGACTGAACGTCAGCTTTGACAGATATTACTTTGAGATAGTTAAGAACTTTGTCTACCTAGGCTCCGGTATGAATTCAGACAACGGCACCAGCACTGAGATCAAACGAAGAATGACTCTTGCCAATTACTTCTTCTTTGGGCTAAGAAGGCAATTGACTAGCAAAGCCCTCTCTCGAACAACAAAAGTTACCCTATACAAGACCTTAATAATTCCAGTCCTGCTCTATGGACATTATCAAAAATAGATGAGGGTGCTCTTGGCTGCTTCGAGAGGAAAATTTGTTGAGAGTGTTGCATTGATGGTGTGTGGAGCAGGAGATACAATGACTCGACTGTACAGCGACATCGACCTAGCCAGAGGAGTGGAAATCCAATCAATAAGATGGCTAGGTAATGACGAGCGGATGATCACCAATGCTCCGGTTCGAAAAATCTTCGAACTCGCCCCCGAGTGACAGCGCAGTAGAGGAAGACCGAGACTCAGGTGGCGCACGCAAGTAAAAAGGGAGCTCAGCCAACTTAGCGTGCGAAACTGGAGGCTGCCAGCAAGAGATCGACCTATTTTTGCTGGAGACGCTAGCTGATTGAGGCCCAAGTCCACACCGGACTGTAGCGTCACCCAAAGTTAGTAAGTATTACGAAATTGTGAACCAAGCCTTCTAGGTTCGATATGTGCGTCAATGATATCCTACGTTGGAACGATATGTACGACACGCCTAGCTTTTCATGAGTAATGTGAGGAAAACCTTATCCCCTTTGATCTGGCTTTAATATACAAGGTATTTGTCCACCCCAAATTATAGTAAAATACCCACATCGGGTCCGGTGTTCCTAAGACCTTTCTGCAATATTGCACAGTCAATGTATCTTACTTTTCTTGTTTAATCATTTTTTTTACCACCAATTCTACGAGCGCTTATCAGTTTTTAATTATTATTATTATTATAATTATTTAAGTTAATATTATTATACAACTTTTCTATAGGTATGTTCTGAACCCTGAATGAACCATGATATTGCATTTCTTCAAAGAACTTAACTCCCATGATTAAGCGCGAGTTAAGTTTATTATAGTAAGAATGAATTAATGCTATTGGTTTATTACTGCATTCCATGCAAATATCCATCGTACTTATATTATATATGGTATTTTTTATTGCTGTTTTTTTTATTGCGCAGAACGAACCAAAATTTAGTAGACACCGACGTATTATTGCTTTATCTTATTTATGCTATTCACGTATTCCTCTGAATTATATTCAAATTTTTCTGCCGATCGGGAAAACAGGTAGCGAAACGTTGATATTTTAATCGCTTTAAAAGATATACATAACCGAAATATGTTGTATAAAGTTATTTGCATTCCGGATTACAGTTTTTAATAGTATGGAAACCGATCATAAGGTTTATTTTTTCTGATTTCCTGATTTTTTTTGTCTTTGTGTTGAGAACTTTATTATTTGTTTAACTTCTTTAATGACTTCTCTCCTTACAAAAGCATTTAATGCAATAACCTTACGTTTGTTGAATATACAGCCGTTGATTGCATTGTTGGCCAAGGGCTAAATACCTGGATGAAGTGAAGATAGCAATATCTAAGCTAAAGTCCAACACAGCTGTTGGTGTTTGCGGCCTGACTGTCGAGTTCTTCAAAGCGGGAGGTGATGACTTGGTAAGGACCATACTCCAACTCATCTGTAAAATACGGTCGGACGAAAGTTTGCCCGATAACTTGAACCTCAACAGTGTGTCTCAGATCCTAAAGAATGTGGACCCTCTGAATTGGCCCAGTACAGAGACATCAGTCTTCTTATAAGATCTCATCTGCCATGTTGTGAGAACGCCTGAAGCCGTTCGTCAACAATCTGAAGCCGTTCGTCAACAACCTGATAAGTTCTTATCAGTGTGGCTTCAGGCCAGGATAGTTTACCATCGACCAAATATGCACACGACTGCAGATCTTGGAGAAAACCCATGAGAATCAGACCGATACACACTATCAGATGAGCTATAGAACAGAGCAATGGATGACGATGGAGAATACACGCTGCGTTATCAAGATTTGTAAAGATTTCACCGAGACCTTTAATAAGAAAAGGATTTAAACAAGGCGATGTGCTATCATAAATAGCATGATAGCATTCAACATCATATTGTAAGAATAGTGCAAAACTCACGCACAAAAAAAAAGCACAATGTATTAAGAGTTCGTCCAATTACTTCCGTACTCCGATGATATTGATATAATCGGAAGAAAGTAGCGTGATGTCGGTGGAGCTTTTGCGAGTATTGAGTCGAAAGCGGCTTAAATGGGCTTAGTCAACGTCAGCGAAGGCAAGCTTATATATTACATTCTGTCAAGCAAAGAGGACACTTAACACTGACAGATATAACCCTGAGTTAATTAAGGGCTTTGTCAACCTGGGCTCCGATATAAGGTCAGACAACGACACCAGCGCTGAGATCAAACGAAGAATAACTCTAACTAATCGCTACTTCTTTGGGCTAAGAAAGCAATTGACTAGCAAAGCTCTCTCACGAACAAGAAAAGTTAGTCTTTATAAAATTGTATTATCTTAGTCCTGCTCTATGGCGCAGAGGCATGGATTTTATCAAAAATGAATGAGGGGGATCTTGGTTGCCTTGAAAGAAAAGTTCTTCGAGTAATCTTCGGTCCCGTCTGCATTGTCGGTAAGTGGAGGAGGCGCACGCAAGTTAAAGGGGACCTCAGCGAAACTGGTAGTAGCTAGCAAAGGATCGAGCTAGATTGTTGACTGAGGCCTGGTTTATCCCCGGACTGTAGCGCCACATAAAGTAATTAAGTAAATAAATTAAATAATTAAATTGCTTTCCTGCTCAACCCGCCTTTTCATATGATGGCCACAAAATATGCAAAATTTTTGACTTCCCTCATCTTTTCAAATCCGTATAAAAATGATATACAATATATTAAGATATAATTAAATAATGAAAACTCGCCGAAATGTGTATGGCCGATGAGTCGCACAAAGAACTTCCTGAGAAACAGAACTTGAAATGCTATTTTCCGAGGGTATTTGATATTGCATATTCTACTAGAAGTTAATCCAAAATTGCTCCGAAAACAGACTGAACCTATCTAGTAAATCTAATGGAAATTGAAAAAGTGTGGTTTGTGGTTTTATTTTATTTTCTGCCGTGAAGAAAAGAGTTTAATACAAACTTGAAGTGGTTTGAAACTAATTTAACTGTTGTATAATTTTTCTGTTCTTCGAATAACTCAGATAATTTCGGACCGATTTAATTCAAATTTTCCTTAAATGTGTGCTATCTTAATTTAGATCGCAAAAGTTTCGAAAGATTCGTCTATTTTTAAGAAAAAATTGATTGTTATTTTGAACATGTTTTTGTTAATAACTTAAAAACCTTGGACAGATTTTTACTCAAAATCGAATGGCCACGATTCTGCATAAATACCCATCATCTGACAAAAATTCAAATCGATAGGACCATTCGTGAGCAGGCTGGCGATCACACCGGTGATACAAGGCTGGAACTTCAAAAGAGGTAACTAAAGCAACTAGGACATACGCTACCGAAGCTACCTCCAAAAATCTAAAGAATCAGGGTAATGGGGCGGGGATGGAAAAAGTGGGAGCAGTTGGATCAGCCATCTGATCAGCCTGCCATCTCTATTACCGCAGCTAAGAGTGTGAATAAAACACACTATAGGTCAAGGGCTCTGTTACGTAACGCTAGGCGTAAGGTAGCAAAGTTCGAGGGTTGAGAGTGAATGGGAAAAGCACCGCCTTTGAAAGAGCGAAGGCCATCCTGACCAAACAATCAAGAGTTGACAAACAAGGGAGATATTGCTGCAAAAGCGGGAGTGGAAGCCTATCAGGCGCCCTCTATCCCCTATTTGGAGAAACTAAAGGCAAAAGAGGCAGATACGACGACAGTGCGGAGCCGAACGATGCGAATAAGGTTAAGTCTGGTACTTTACCCGCAAAGCTGGTACTCGTAAGCAAGCGACCTGAAGGACGAGCTTGTCGTTGCTGTGGTAATCGAGCTAGAACCTTGCGTTCGCCTAACAATCGAGCAGTAGAAAAACGTCATGGAGAAGTTCCAAGACGACGCATGGAAGGAATTATTCGCCACAGCAAACTGGATGCTTCAATTCGATGGCCTCGACCTCATCAGACGCTACATTTTCGAGGTGTGCGATACTTGGGACGGCATTGAGCTAAAATGCAGGACGGTGGCAGAATTGGCAAAGTACATTCTACCGATAGCATAGATATGGGTTCCGTGTCCCTACACGTACCCCTAAAAGCTCTTGGCACTACTCCATGTGCAGAAACGGAAACTAAGAGCTGATGCATGGAGAGTCATGAAGACGGAGCCCAGAAGGCAGTATGTCAGCATTTTCTCCTCTCCCTAATAGGGATTGCTTACCATACTTTGAAAAATCGAAAATGCAGAAGATTGCATTTCGAAAAAAAATTGTTTTAATGTGAGTTATTTATTTTTGTGAAATTCAAAGATAAAAGTTTATTTAAAAAGTTTTAAAAAAAATTTAACAAAAAAAGAAACAAAATGCTAATGGACAGAAATCCTTTGAAAAGATTTTTTCCTAGTTTTAAAATTTAAAATGTTTTTTAACTCTTGCGGAAGTTCATTGAAAATTGAAGGAACACTATGTTCAAGTTTTCTTCTGCCATATTTGTTATACGGTATTGCTGTTCTAAGTATACCCTGAGCTAGTCTTCTTGCGTTATGGTCAATATACATATATGGATGTATATGTGCGTTTAACATTAGTCAACCGTCATAAAGTTTTTTTACGTGTTCTATTTATATTAATAATAACTCATTTGTTTTTTTTTTTCATCATTTAAAACACACAAAACACAACAATCCACGCAAGTCACAACACAACAAAACACAAAAATAACCGTTGCGTTGTATGTCAGCTGATTGTATGGCTAAAGGATAGTAAAACAAAAACTTCATCGTACCTATTCGGTATACAGTACCCAGTATTCACAGAGATTCATTCAGGTAATCATGAATAGAAAGTATTCGTTACTTTTTGGAGATTACTTAAGCAAAAGTACCGAGTAGATATTAATGCCCGAAAGTAACGAGTATTTACACCACTAACTCCAACAGCCTCTGGTTCCAACCCACAGATCACTGTAAGAGCAATCAACGCCCCGGAATTTGAGCAACTTATTAACCTCCTTTCTTGCTTTTCTTTTCTTTTCCTTCTGTCTTTTCTTTTTCTTTTTTTCTCACAGTGTTTAAAGATAAGATAAACAAAGACATTCAAAATAATAATGGAAATTCATGTAGTTTCAATATTTAGTGCAAAGTGTATAAAAGAAAGTTTTGAAAGAAAGTATCCGAGACAGTGAAATGCGACTGGAAATTTCCATAAATTGAATCCTAATTTGTACTAAACAAGTGCTTTACTTGCATTTTTTAAAGCACGAAATTTCTAAACACTTCACAAGCACCTATTTCACAATTTACATTGTAACTCAATAGCTTTTTACAATTACTTTGAGAAATTTTTAGTTTTAATCCGCCCCCCCTTATAACTTTTCCCAGATGCAAAACACAAAAACAAAACAAATGACAATATGGCCTGACAGATGGATCCGTGTTCAAAGTTCTTTGAACGCAAATTGTCTATTTGAAGTAACTTGAGGAAACTTTTGGTCTAGTTCTGACAGTAGTTGAGCCTTTACGTAAGGAAACTGCATTAAATGATTTTGTAAGAAGAAGAAAAATCATAAAAAAAGTTAAAGAAATAATAAAGTTCTCAAAACAAAGATCAGAAGAATCAGAAAATCAGAAAAAATAAACCTAATGATCGGTTTCTATATTATTAAAAATTGTAATCCGGAATGCAAATAACTTTATACAACATATTTCGGTTATGTACGAGTATATATTTTAAAGCGATTAAAATATCAACGTCTAGCTACCTGTTTTCCGAGATTACAATACAATACTCAAATGATCTTATGTTATAGTCTCCGACTTTTAAGTCCATAAGTACCATTCGGAAGTATTGATGACCTCTCATCGAATACTCTACATTTGATCCTATTTTGAGCGAAATAGTAGCACATCAAAAAATTAATGAAATACTCACGATCTGCAGAAAAATTTGAATACAATTCAGAGGAATATGTGAATAGCATAAATAAGATTAAACAATAATACGTCGGTGTCTGCTAAATTTTGATTCATTCTGCGCAATAACAAAAAAAAGCAATAAAAAATACCATATATAATATAAGTACGATGGATATTTGCATGGAATGCAGAAATAAACCAATAGCATTAATTCATTCTTACTATAATAAACTTAACTCGCGCTTAATCATGGGAGTTAAGTTCTTTGAAGAAATGCAATATCATGGTTCATTCAGGGTTCAGAACATACCTATAGAAAAGTTGTATAATAATATTAACTTAAATAATTATAATAATAATAATAATTAAAAACTGATAAGCGCTCGTAGAATTGGTGGTAAAAAAAATGATTAAACAAGAAAAGTAAGATACATTGACTGTGCAATATTGCAGAAAGGTCTTAGGAACACCGGACCCGATGTGGGTATTTTACTATAATTTGGGGTGGACAAATACCTTGTATATTAAAGCCAGATCAAAGGGGATAAGGTTTTCCTCACATTACTCATGAAAAGCTAGGCGTGTCGTACATATCGTTCCAACGTAGGATATCATTGACGCACATATCGAACCTAGAAGGCTTGGTTCACAATTTCGTAATACTTACTAACTTTGGGTGACGCTACAGTCCGGTGTGGACTTGGGCCTCAATCAGCAAGCGTCTCCAGCAAAAATAGGTCGATCTCTTGCTGGCAGCCTCCAGTTTCGCACGCTAAGTTGGCTGAGCTCCCTTTTTACTTGCGTGCGCCACATGAGTCTCGGTCTTCCTCTACTGCGCTGTCACTCGGGGGCGAGTTCGAAGACTTTTCGAACCGGAGCATTGGTGATCATCCGCTCGTCATTACTTAGCCATCTTATTGGTTGGATTTCCACTCCTCTGGCTAGGTCGATGTCGCTGTACAGTCGAGTCGTTGTATCTCCTGCTCCACTCACCATCAATGCAACACTCTCAACAAATTTTCTTCTGGAATTATTAAGGTCTTGTATAGGGTAACTTTTGTTGTTCGAGAGAGGGCTTTGCCAGTCAATCGCCTTCTTAGCCCAAGGAAGAAGTAATTGGCAAGAGTCATTCTTCGTTTGATCTCAGCGCTGGTGCCGTTGTCTGAATTTATACCGGAGCCTAGGTAGACAAAGTTCTTAACTATCTCAAAGTAATATCTGTCAAAGCTGACGTTCTGTCCGAGACATCGGTGTCGAGTGTCCTGTTTGCTTGGCCGCATATACTTGGTCTTTCCTTCGTTGACCGCAAAACCCATTTTAGCCGCTTCCGTCTCAATACTCGCGAAAGCGCCACTGACATCACACTGCTCTCTTCCAATTATATCAATATCATCGGCGTATGTGAGTAATTGGACGGACTCTTGAAAGATTGTGCCTCTTGTATTTGCTCGTGAGTTTTGCACTATTCTTTCAAGTGTAATGTTAAATAAATCGCATGACAGCGCATCGCCTTGTCTAAATCCTTTTTTGACAACAAAGTTCTCGGTGAGATCCTTACCGAACTTGATGGAGCAGCGTACATTCTGCATTGTCATCCTGAACAGATGGAAGATTTTGGCAGGGATGTTAAAACTAGACATCTCTCGTCTCTATAGATGCTGTCATACGCGACTTTTAAATCGATAAAAAGGTGGTTTGTATCGATATGAAGCCTATGGGTTTGCTTCAAGATCTGTCGCGGACGGCTTCAGGCGTTCACACAATAGATATGGCTATCTTCACCTCACCGGATGGAATTATTTGTCTACATTGTCCAGGCTAAAAGGTTAAAACTGCCTAACAGAGGTTTTTGTTTTGACATCGCCGTTATATAGTCCAAGGAAATGATCTTTCCAAATCCTCAGTATCAACTGCAACTTTACTACGATTTTCCGTTGTTCGTCTCTACAGATCGGGGCTTGTGTCTATGGCATGTTTTTTTAAACCTGTCGGTAAAACTTCAGAATCTCATTCCTGGAGTAACATCTCTCACTTACTCGAACGCGAGCCTCTCATGCTCTTTTTCTTTCCTCCTGAGAAGCCGTTGTTCGTCTCTCCTCTTCTGCTCATCGAGCTTATGAGGAACTATAGGCCTGTAGCGGTGCTTTGTATGCATCTTGCTTAGCTGTATGTGCTTGCTGGCATTTGTCATCAAACCAGTGATGTCGTTGTGGTGGCCGAGTGAAATACAATAAATCAGTAGCTGCATCTCTGATGGCTTTTTAGTAGTGTTGCCACTGACCCCCGATGATTGATGCTGGCGGCAGAAGACCTCTTACGAGATTAAGAGAGACTTGAACGGAAACTGTTTTGGCGATCTCCTGCGATTGTTATCGTCTGACGTAAAGATTTCTCACAGTATAAGCTTTTTGTTCGGGATATCCGCAACCGTGGGGTTTATATTGGCTCCTCGGAAAATTCGGACTTCTATAAAACTGAAGGAATTCCTTATGTAGATTGCAATGTGGTCGATCTGGTTGACGGTTGATTGATCGGGATTTCTCCAAGTCCCCTTGTGACTATGGAGATGGGGGAACTGCGTACTAGCTACGACAATATTTCGTCCCGCCGCAAAAGCTTGAATCTGTTATCGGAGGTGGTATAGTGCAGGCTATATCTTCCAACTGTACTGCCCTCTCTTCCTAGCTTTGCATTGAAATCGCCGAGGACAATTTTGATATCACAGCTATTGATTCCTATTGCTATATAGCCTGCACGACACCATCTCCGATAACGGTTTCAGGCTGATCGTCTTTGAGGCAGGACGAAACATTGTGGTGGAAACGCGCGGTTCCCCCATCGCGGTATTCACAAGGGGTTTTGGCTTAGTCCTAATCAATCAACTGTCAACCAGATTGACCACATTGCGATCGACGCAAGACACTCCTTAAGTGTTATGGATGTCCGAACGTTCGAAGGAGCCAACATCGACTCGGAACTACCCTGTAGTGTAGCAGAGCCACAGTCGATGTTAAGAATCTGGAAAGATTATCTGTGTAGACTGTTTAGCGGCGACGACGAAACAAATACCACTGTCAGGCCAGATTAACCTTTTAGCCTGGACGATGTAGACAAACAATTCCGCCCGCCCAACCTGGATGAAGTGATGGTAAGAATATCTAAGCTGAAGTCCCACAAAGTTGCTGGAGCGGACGGAGTGACCGCCGAGCTCTTCAAAGCGTCAGGCGATGACTTAGTAAGGAGCATACACCAACTCATCTCTAAAATATGGTCCGACGAAAGTATGCACGATTATTGGAACCTCAGCATTATTTGTCCCATGGAATGGGAAAGAAAACCCTCTGAACGGCGCCAACTACAGAGTCATCAGTTTTCTCAATATCGAATTCAAGATCTTATCTGCTGTTTTGTGCGAACGCCTGAAGCCCTTTGTCAACAACCTGATAGGTCCATATCAATGTGGCTTCAGGCCAGGAAAGAAGTCCACCATCAATCAAATATTCACATCACGGCAGATTTTGGAGAAAACTCATGAGCTTCAGAACGATACACACCATCTCTTTATCCATTTTATGGCCTCGTATGACAGCATCTATAGAGACGAGCTATATAGAGCAATGTCTAGTTTTGCTATCCCTGCCAAACTCGTCCGTCTGTGCAATATAACGGTGGATAATGCACGTTACTCCATCAAGTTTAGGGGTCAATGAGGGCAAGACTAATTACTATATGCCTTTAAGCAAAAAGGACACTGAACACCGTCGTCTCGGACAGAACGTCACCTTCGACAGGTATAACTTTGAGGTAGTTAAGGTCTATGTCTACCTAGGCTCTGCTATGTATCCAGACAACGACACTAGCGCTGAGATCAAGCGAAGAATAACGCTTGCTAATCGCTGCTTCTTTGGGCTAAGAAGGCAAAAGTTACCCTTTCTAAGACCTTAATAATCACAGTCCTGCTCTATGTCACAGAGGCATAAACATTATCAAAAATGGATGAGGGTACTCTTGGCTGCTCCGAGAAGGAAATTCTTCGAGTGATTTTCGGCCCCGTCTGTATTGACCATGAGTGGAGGAGGAGATACAACGACGAACTCTATGAACTTAGATTCAAAGACCAACGACTAAGATGGCTAGGTCATGTACAGCGGATGAACACCAAGGCTCCGGTCCGAAAATTCTTCGAATCCGCCCCGAGGGACAGCGCAGTAGGGAAGGCCAAGACTCAGGTGGCGCACGTAAGTGGAAGGGGAGCCCAGCCAACTTAGCGTGCGAAACTTGAGGCAGCTAGCAAAAGATCGATCTAGCTACAGACGCTTGTTGATTGAGGCCCAGGTCCGACCCGAACTGTAGCGCCACCTAAAGTTAGTATACGAGTAGTATGTAAGAAAAAAGAATAGCCATTGAGTCCCACAACCAAAATGCATTAATCGCAATAAAGTTGGGCATGCATAACGTGACCAAACGTCCCGCTTTTAGAGTGTGTGTCCCTTTGTCCCCCAGACTTCAGTGGAGACAGCGAAATGTCCCGCTTTTGGTCAATCCACAGATGATTAAAAAGAATTATCCAATAACATGCATTGTAACAGGTACCAATGATGCCTCTCAAAAATATGATGACGTCATTGCAAATCAAATGTCACTCACGTATATAACTCACTATAAGAAATACACTAGCCGAAAGTATGTACTAATTTGCAGTTGCGTTGCGTTCACATGGGCCGTTTATGTGCTTTGTGCTTTCTCTGCGCTCATTGCTTAAAAACTTTCTCACTTACTCTCACTATTCTGTACAGTTAGTACAGCTATATTGCAATTAGCAACGCGGTAAAAGCTTTAGCGTTACTTTTGTTTGAGACAGAAATTTTGTAATGGAATATAATTTTGTAGGTTCAGTGGTTTGGTAGTGTTATTCTTCAGAGCACACAATAGTTTTTCGCAAAAGTTATTCTAGATATTCCTAAAAATGCCGAAACGTAAATGTAATTTCAACAGTGATTTTCAGCAAAAGTATCATCACATAATAAAACGAAATCCCACACCTTGGAAAATCTCCAAAAAATATAACCAATTGCAAAAGACAAATCCATCAGAGAAATAAAAAATTGAAGGCCTGTGTCATTATAGTCCGGGAGGCGACCGTCTGATTACCTACCTCATCGGGAGATAGGATAAAACTATAATTAATCGATAGTGTTCGAAGAAACATTATGTAGATGCATTCTGCGGTCTGCGACATTAGCCAACCCCATAAGCGGAGCAGCAGCGATGCAGTAAAAATGGGAAACTCGTTACGCATAAGTTCGTATAACGAGGAAAGGGTTAATAAAAGGATAAGAAGAAGAAGAAGAAGAAGAGTGTTCGAAGAAACATTAGTAAAACCACTGGTCGGGCAAACTTTTTCAGGGAAGTTTGGGCGGAAAACGAGCACTTCCGGTACCGTTTTTTGAAGTGTAACTACCTCATCAGGAGAATGAAAATCTTTATATAGGGTATAAAGGGTATTATCTCTAGTTTTGAAAACTATTGGTCGGGCAAAAAAAAATCAGGGAACAAATGCTTCCCCGACCAACTCAAATAACGGTTTTTTTTATAAAAACCTACCTCATCGGGAAATGAATGATATTGGTACCAAAAGAAAGGTGAGACAGTCTTCTTTTCAAATCCAGTGGTCGGGCAAACTTTTTTAGGGAATAACCCTCCCCCCGACCAATTATAGAAAAGGTAAACAAAAACGATTTTCTTTTATTTTTTAACTTAAAAAGTCTAACAAATTATTGAAAATCATAATATTGGTATAGAACAAAGCCAGAATAGTCTATTTCTTAAATCCAGTGACTGTGTTAGTTTTATAGTATTTATTAGAAAAATATTTTGAAATAGTTTTGCATACTTGTTGTTATTTAGATCTGAGCTTAGTTTTTAAATTTTCAACATGAAGAAGTGTTGTGTTTGTGAGATTCACGATGAATCTACAAAAGTAAATAACTTTACTGACGAAACTTTTAATAAAGTCCTAAATATGTTAACAATCCGTAAGAGTAGAAATTTTAAATATGGAAACATTACACTCTCTGTTGAATGCAAAGAAACTTTTGGCTATCATATAAAGTGTTATAGGAAACTGAATGTTAATCAAAATAAGTTTGGTGTACCAAGTAAAGCATCAATTAAAAAGGTAAGACATCAACTATTGACTCAACCGTAAGTATAAACTTATTTATTTACAACGTTTTTGATAGGTAGATATTAAAGATATTGCATTTGTTACCTAATTTACTGCAAATAAAACAATCGTGTTAAACAATTATGTGTAATAATCTATTAGTTGGCCACGTGCACAGCATGCATCCAAAAAAACAAAACTAAACAGCCTTCAGAATCGTGTTTGAGTGGCTGAATGCAAAGATTTAAATTGTTAATAATATAATAATGCAGTTAATGTAGGTTTAAGTAATACAAATTTTATTATTATAAGGCTCAACCATCCAGATCAAGTATGATGTTCAGGTCAAACAACATGCAAGAAAGTGTACCCAGAGAAGAACAAAATTTCCCTGAAGTATGATTTAATAAATTTCAAAATACTCGTATATATTTTTTAAAATTTCTTTTGCCTTTATTTAGGCTCAAATATGTATATCCGCTATGTATTTTGACGCACATCAACAGGGAGAAATCTGTGTTCTCACAGGTTCTCATAGTTCAAACATCTATGAAGTAAATAAAATTATTTTCATTCCAAAGTACTCGTACGCATATTATTAATTGCTTGCTTGTTTTAGCCTCGAACGAGTTCCTCGGTTAATGTGTTACATGAAAGTGTAATTCAATCACTACCGAAAGTTTCGAAATTTCAGTCACCGATTGAATCGCCAGGACAAAGTAGATTTAAGAAATGTATTTTTTGTAATCAAGTCATTAAAAAGCAAGGACTTCAAAATCAAAGTGTATCAATTTTTAATAATGCGGAAATGATTAAAATTAAAAAGAAAATTAAAAGAAAGTAATTGGCACAAGCTTAGGGCTATTCATAAAAATGCATTTGAAGCGTTATCAGTCTTTATTTATGAAGAGATTGTTAAAAATGAACATATGAGAGATTTAAGAGATTTATTTTTAAGAAACAAAGCATTACTGCGAGAAATCAGTGATAATTAAACATTTGCGAAGTAAAATAGAAAGTGCCCACGGTAGTCTTGTTACAATTGGGTTCTCTGATACATACTCGTATAATAAAAAAAAAATTATTTATAAAAATGGAATTGATGTTAATAAGCTAGTCAACGACTCTTTATTTTTAAAATCAGCGGAAGTATGTACATTTGAGGAAGTAGTTTACGACATTCGTGATACTGTTAAGTCCATAATAAAAAACAAGCTCCCTGATAAATTGAAACCAGATGATATAACAAGAGGAGAATGTACTTCTCCTGAAAAGTTATATAAGTTTGTTTGTTGTCTGATCCAAGGACCCGATGTAAGAAGGAAGAAATCAGAAGATTATGCCATTAAAATTAAATCAATATGTGAGGATATAATTTATATAATTACAAAGGGTAGAAAAAAACCTTCCAAACACCTTATGTTAGATCTTTCAATGAAATCGCTAACAAGTAGTAAAAAAGTGTTAACAATACTCAATAAATATGGACATTCTGTGGGATACACCGTTGCGGAGGAACTTGAAACAGAAATGACTTATACAGCCTTTGAAGAAAATAGACTGAAACCTACTGGAATAGAAACCGATAAAAATTTAAGTACCCATGTAGCATTTGATAATTTTGACCGGTATGTCGAAACTTTTAATGGAAAAGATACTCTTCATGATACAGTTGGTATAATATATCAGTTTACAGCTAAACCAAATTTACCGAATACCGTTGGTAGTTCTGTAGAAGTTTCGAACAACCATAATGAACGCAGTGGGTCCTCTTCTAGAAAAAGAAGACGATTTGAGGAAATACCACGTGATATTCAACCGTATATGAAAAGAGTTACCTCTAACACAACTTTGCTTCGTTTAGAAGATATCATAAATGCTACAACCGATTTAACACGATTGACAAAAGAAAATGCAATTATTAAAGATTTAATTTCTATATCGCTCTCTCAAATTCCAGAAACACCAATGTGGATAGGTTTCAACAGTAAAACTACAATAGACAAAAGCGAAACTCAGATTATAGATTATCTGCCTCAAATTAATCCTATCCCCCACATCCTTTACCGTTGTACATGCAACATTAAAATATGCCCAAAAGATTGCAAATGAAATTGGCCAAAAAGAAATCATACTAACCTATGATTTAGCAATTGCTAAAATGGCTATGCAGATTCAAATAAATGAAAATTCATCTTTTAACAATGTTTTCATTAACTTGGGAGCATTTCATATACAAATGGCTTTTTTTAAAGCTTTGGGAAAATTTATAGATGGATCTGGTGTAGTTGATATTTTAGTTCAAGCTGAAGTTTTTGGCTGAAGGATCAGTAAATGGTTGATATTGTAGAAGACTTAAATCGCATACACGATAACCCATTAGAACCAAATGAAGTCTTTGTAATGAGTCCATTGTTAGACGGGGTCATAAATAAATATAGGCAATATTGAAATGTTACTCTAAAAGGAGGCCATGAAAAAACTCCACAATTTTTCATGCAATACGTTGAGCTTGTGAACGTATTTTTGAGATTTTCGAGAAATATCAGAACAAGTGATTTTGATTTGTTTTTGGATTCTATATTTGAATTGTCTAATCTATTTTTTTGTATTTAACCAATTATGCAAGATGGATACTGAAATACCACAGTAACTTAGTAGAGTTAAAAATTCGTAATTCTGGGTTGATAAATGAGTTTAAACGAGGTGCTTTTGGGATTAAACGCACGGCAAAGAGTCTAGCAAGAGTTCCTGTTGACTTAACACTCGAACAGACAATAAACGCTGATGCCACGAACTCTTGCGTTGGGCCCTCAGCCATAACATACGCAGAAAAATAATTTCCAAAATGCTCGCTGAAATCAATTTTGATCAAAAGGATGACATAACCCATGAACTTGCACAAAGTCGCATCGAAAGAGACAGAAAGGCGTTATTTGAAATAATTAATTTATTTAAACAAAATATTAATCCATTTGTTCAGTGTGAAAAGATAATTTATTTCACATTACAAAAGGAAGAGCAGCATCCCAAGAAACTGTAGATTTTCTTTTAAGTGCTTTTCAAACCGGAAACAGTCAAAAAACTGCCTTTATTGAGGAATGTTCCGAAAATTGTGATCGATTCGTTAAACCCTTAAGTTGGAACAATATTCGGAATTTCTCATCTCAGTGTTTGAAAAGGTTTCAAAAAAGTAAAGATGGTGAAAAACAAGCACTGATTAAAATGGAGAGAGATGTGTTTTGGCGACTTTGAGCTAAAGCTTATCATATCCACTTGCACCTGCACCACCTTCCCTTTGTTATTACAGTGGCGAAATGCATAAAACTAACAAATCTGTTTTGGCCAAAAAGCTCAAAAACCGAATTCCTTTATCTGAACCAATTTGTCTTAATATTGAAATTATAGATGGTTTATACTTTTTTCATCTTTTGGGAACTTCAGTTCCTCAAACATTTGAAAAAATTTCCAAGATGATTTTGAGGAGACTATGCTTCACAAACGCTTCCGAAGTGCATTTAGTTTTTGATAGGTATTTGCATCCATCTATTAAAGATGTTGAGCATATTTTACGTAATGAACATGAAACAGTTAATTACACAATTCTTGGACCGTTACAAAAACGAAACAATGACTTCCTCAAGTGTCTGAAAAATCGCAAATTCAAAGAAGCTCTGGTGAAATTTTTAGCACAAAATTGGGAAAACGACAATATGGTTCCGATTCTTGGAAATAAGAAAGTTTTTTTGACCATAGATGACAAATGCTTCTCCTATACAGTTCAAAATCAATCAATTTAAAAGCGGACACGCGAAGCATTTACCATATGAGCAAGGTAAAATCTTACTCAAAAATATTAGTTAAGGCATCTGATACTGGTGTTTTAATAATCTTACTGGGCAATATGCATAAGCTGAAAACGTTAGAGATTTGGTTAGCTGGGGGAAACACTAAATTTCGAGACATTAATCGCATCAATTGCACTCAGCTAGCTACCGCATTAGCGTTTTACGCATTTACAGGTTGCGATTATACGACCTGTTTTTTAGGAAAGGGAAAGCAAAACCATTGAGTCTTTTAGAAAAAAAATGAACAATTTCAGACAACGTTCGCAGCGTTGAGTAGAAGCCAGAATGAAAATCTAGATGATATTGACACTAAAACGATTCAAAATTTTACGTTGCAAATGTATGGTGTTAAGAATTGTAGCGAGAGTTCAAATGTTTCAAAGCCTTTATGCTGCGAAAAATAACACTGATGGAATGTTTTTCAAAAACATGAAAAACTTCGACTCTAGTTTAATTCCGCCTTGCTTCAAATCTCTTAAGCAAAAAATCAAAAGAACAATTTTTGAAAGTTCGATGTGGGCAAACGCAACGGAATCAAATTGTGTAAAAACTAAAGCCGACGATTTTGGCTGGATTTAAGAACATGAAAGGTTTGTGCCTCTTTGGGGAACCAACCACTAAATGTTGAAGACATTGTCTTGAATGAAATCGATGAAGAGACAGATTCCTTTTTTGAACAAGACTACGATGACGACACCATTTAAAAAAGATAATAATGAATATATGAATATACAATAATAAATATTTCCTGAAATAATGAAATATAAATTTGGTTTGTTTAATGTTATTGTTATATACATCTACTTATTTTGAATAAGAAATTTAGGAAGTTTTTTTTAATATTATGTTATATTGTTAGAAAAGAACTGAAAATGTATATAAATGAACATTTTTTGAATTAAAAGCTTTTTGTAATTGATTTTGTTCTGATTTGAATGATTGAAAAGTTCTAAGGCTGGATAATAGAGTGGATCTCTTTGGTTGATTGTTAAGAATTATGTGTAATAAAAAATTCCAAAATACTACAAAAATGAAAAATAAATACTATGGATACTAAACTGTTGTAAGGTATTAACTATCTTTTGGGAATAATCAAAATCAAGGTAAAGCAAATATTTTTGAAGAGAAACTCTTGTAAGTAGTTAGTATTTCTTTCTTTCCAATAATTGATTGAAGAAGAGAAAGGGGGGGGGGGAGGTACTAACACAGTCACTGGATTTAAGAAATAGACTATTCTCGCTTTGTTCTATACCAATATTATGCATTTTCAATAATTTGCTAGACTTTTAAAGTTAAAAAATAAAAAAAAATCGTTTTTGTTTACCTTTTCTATAATTGGTCGGGGGGAGGGTTATTCCCTAAAAAAGTTTACCCGACCACTGGATTTGAAAAGAAGACTGTCTTACCTTTCTTTTGGTACCGATATCATTCATTTCCCGATGAGGTAGGTTTTTATAAAAAAAATCGTTATTTGAGTTGGTCGGGGAAGCATTTGTTCCCTGATTTTTTTTTGCCCGACCAATAGTTTTCAAAACTAGAGATAATACCTTTCTACCCTATATGAAGATTTTCATTCTCTCGATGAGGTAGTTACACTTCAAAAAAATAGTACCGGAAGTGCTCGTTTTCCGCCCAAACTTCCCTGATAAAGTTTGCCGGACCAGTGGTTTTACTAATGTTTCTTCGAACACTCTTCTTCTTCTTCTTCTTCTTCTTATCCTTTTATAAACCCTTTCCTCGTTATACGAACTTATGCGTAACGAGTTTCCCATTTCTACTGCATCGCTGCTGCTCCGCTTATGGGGTTGGCTAATGTCGCAGACCGCAGAATGCATCTACATAATGTTTCTTCGAACACTATCGATTAATTATACAATTTTATCCTATCTCCCGATGAGGTAGGTCGCCTCCAGTATTATTACTATCAAACCTTAAAAAACTTTTCGAAAAAATACTAGCTGAACGAATTACCATATTTTGTGGCGGCAGCAATATTACTCGTATTAACCAATTTGGTTTCAGGAAAAAACGTGCCACCAAACACACCACACTTCTTCTCTGAGACAACGTTGCTCAAAATTTGAGAGCTTATAAATGCACTAATTATGTAAAAATTGATCTTGAAAAAGCATTTGACTTTCTTTGGCACAAGGGATTGATTTACAAGTTCGTAAAACTCAACCTCCCTAAATTGCTTTAAAGCCAAAGCTTTAAGATTTTGCTGCGGAACATTTAGAAGAGCAAATAAAAAATATTTTTCAAACGACACAATATACAAATCTTGTTAGGTAACTCCACTTCTAACATATTTGATCAATCTAACAAGAATGCAATTATATTCCCCCCTTTTATATGTTAAATATGAGCTTTTTATCAATTATTAAATAGTAAATAGAGGTACATTAATTCCCTTCTATGAAAAGGCGTCTACCCTAAATCTGAGAGGTTAAACAAGTCTGTTGTATTTTCCGAACTATAAAATACTTTCATTAAATTAATATTTGTGTAGTGCGGAATATCCGCCCAAATGTTTTATCTAGTCATTGTTTTAAGTTCTATAAAAAATTAATACACAGCACGTATGTCGGAGGCAAGTACACATACTATGTAGCTATATAATTAAAATTAAGTATCCCTTATGAATGTTGTAGTGAGATAAAATAAGAAATATCTTTTGAATAAATTTTACAGATATAATTTATAAGTCGGCTACATACTATTTATGCTTAATGATTTTGTTAAAAAATGTATGTGCCTCAAAAGTCTCAAAAAAGAATTGAATTGAATTGAATTGACTCTACTCCGTTATCCTGAAACACACACCCCAATTAACACACCCACATTGATGGACGCGCAGAATGCCAATGAAATTGGAAAGGCGTAATAAAAACTAGAGAAACAAATGAGAAGTTCTTCTATTTTTCCGGAGCCCAAAAAAACGAATTGGACCCGGATTGACACCGGAGAAAGCCAGAAGAATCATGCAGAAAGAGATCATACTTAATAAACCACAGAAGCAGGCTAAACTCTGCACCTCCTAAAGGAGCCGATCAAACGACAACTTTTCGAGGGGTCAACAACCCAAAAAGCGCACAGATAGTTAAGACAGCAGGGGATCCCGAAAAACTAGGTCAATCGAGGAAAGGTGGGAAATACACCTCTCATACTAAACTTCGCTCAGGTTCTAATAAAGGACGCCGAGTGGAGTTAAGTAAGGGCAGGCATCCAAACGAACCCTTAGCTAGCAGCAAAGCTGCGGGACCATCGGCATTTACGCAAATCAAAGTTACTATAATACATAAAATGATTCCAGAAAAATCCCTGTCAGTGCAACAACAACTGTCCCCTGAAATTTGCTGCATGCACACCAAGGAATCATTGGCTATATATCACCTGTCACAACACAGGTGCCCAACTGGGAAAACATTCCGGCGCTTAGATACAGCTTAATGAATGTAGACCATTAGTTGTCATCCCAAGACCTAAGCTGTCTCCAAATAAGGTACATCCAAGTTAATCTACAACATGATTAGGCTGCCTCGGCAGTCCTAGGCCAAAATTTAACAAGGATTACCTCGACATCGTCTTCATCCAGAACCCATATGTCCTTAAAGACCAGGTAAAGGGACTCTCAGGTGAGTTACTAAACATGTCGAAAATCCTAGGCTTGTCTTGAAATATAGCCCTCACAGAACAATTAAAAAGAAAGAAATCCGATTTCGGAATGGGCTGCCGCCAATGTGTGGGCACAAGAAACTAATGCGCTGCAGGTTTAGCAACAATATGTGGAATATTTGGTAAATCCGGAGCATGCTATCTTAACTAATAACAATACAAAACTGTTTCCAATTCTTGAATACACTAATAAGTATCTGCTTACTCCAAATTGCGCTTTATACCAATTCAGGTAAGAGAGAAGCAGTCATATGCTAGGCATACCTGCCAGGTGACTCCAATGACTTGGACCTCTTGCCACTGAAGGGTCTGATGGACGACTGTGGTCGTCCTCGGCGGGTGCGAACTAACCTTTACTTGTGGTCCCACAAGTATATTGTATGGGATATATATATATGCACACACATACAAAGATATACATAGACTGAGATACTATCTGATCTCCAGTTAAGCAACCAAGTAACATACCCACGCTGATGGACGCGCAGGACGCTCAGGTTACCAACAGACCAAGAGATGCGAAATTGGAAGAGCGTAAGAAACTAGAAGACACAAATGAGAGGTACTTTTATTTTACCGGAGCCCAAAGAAAACAAATTGGAGCCCGGATTAGGGATTGCATGACACCGGAGGAAGCTAGAGAAACAATGCGTGAAGAGATCATTCTCGAAAAAGCGCAGACTCAAGCTAAAGATAGCGACAAACTCTGCAATTTTTAAAAAATGCCAATATGCCGACATTAGCCGAAAACGAGGATTCAACAGTCCAAAACACACGGACCCCATTCAGGGCTACAAAAGCGAAGAGATAGGGCTAAAACAACAGGGGATACCGAGAACCAAGTGCACCGAGGCGAGGTGGAAAATACCTCACAACCTTAACCTCGCTCATAATTTAATAAAGGACCCATCGAAGAGGTTGGTGATAGTAGGAACCCGAACAAGGGTCAAGGACCAGTCACATAAGTTCAGAACCGCCGACATCAGGGATGTCCTATAACGGCGCATTAATCCAATGTAAAGTCACTATAATGCTTGAAATGTATCCGGAGAAATCCCTGTCAATGTAATAAATTCAGCAGGTAAATAATGCCTCCTGATCAAAGTGGACAAAGCCGACAACAACTGCCTACTCAATTTTGTTGCATGTACACCAAGGGATGATTGGCTATCCATCACCTGCCATGACACAGAGTCAAAAGACTGGCTTACGTCGACGGTAAAGAAGACAAAGTCATGACCAGAATGGATAGCTTCCTCCCGGACGATGAGAAAATGCTGAAGGAAATCTTCATGTCAAGGATTGCCAAGCAGAATTCTGGCATTTCCATAACAGGGTGTTTTTAGAGTGTTTAATGAAATGAGTGGAAACGACATCATGACATTCTCAATCGATGAAAAGTCAAAGAAATACTTGAGCATAAGTGCAAACAATTAATTTCTTGCAGATAGAGATTTGTATCAAAGGACTAACCCAAGCAGAAAAACACACCGCTATTCGGAAGAATACAGTCCCTCTATCTCAGACGAGCGCGCAACAAAAACTGGTTGATGGAAGAATACCAAAACTGTCTGGAGCACAGAAAAGCCAAAATAGATTGCCAGCCTGCAACAAACATTGGCACAGATAGTTCTATTGATATAGACAATTGCTTTAGTGCTGGAACATCAGAAAACATTATCTCTATGCCCAGACCACTAGACGCTATCCCAACACCTGAGCTGTCTCCAAATTCTGTCAGTACATCTAAATAACAACCATCATGGGACTAAGGTGCATCCAAGTTATTCTAAAGCATACAAAGGCCGCCTCGTCAGTCTTCAGCCATAGAATTAACAAGGAGCACCTACACGTCGCCTTTATCCAGGAGCCATATGTCCTTAAAGTGGACATATGGCTCCTGGACGCATGGGGAAAGAAAGTGGAAGGAGGTCAAATATATACCTAGGGTAGGACGCATACCGTCTGAATTACCAAAATCGTATAGACCTATCCGCCTAAAAACTATCATTGACAGACATATCAGAGACGGGGGACTTCAAGTGAACAACTTACACAAATATCAATATGCCTACCAGCCTGAAAAATCTACCACATACGCAGTAAACAATCTCACAAGGATTTAAAAATCTATCAGAGATAGAGAAATAACGGTCGGTTGTTTCCACGATATAGAAGGAGCATTTAACAACACCGAATTCTCCCAGATATGCATATGTATTCAAAACATGGGAGTTGACGACACAACATATAAATGGATAAAATGTATGCTAGAGGACAGAACAATTAAAATTAGGGCAACAATAAACTCAGTGTGATACCTACGAAAGGATACCCCCAGAGTAGAGTACTCTTATCACTTCTATGGTCCAGCGTATTTAATGAACTACTGATTATTCTCAGTAATGATGGATAAATAAGACACAATCTGGGATCGCCTCCAGATGTCTCTGAACCTAGTAGCTGAATGGTGCACCAAGATTGGCCTCAAAGCACCATAGTTGCATTTACTAAGAGCCGAAGGCGAGATAGACTCAGAAATATCACACAACGGAAGTCAAATATCTAAGAGTCACACTGGATGAAAACCTTACGTGGAACACTCATCCCTCTAAGACTAACGACAAGACCAGGACCTCACTATGGACCAGCGAATGTCTAGTCGGGAAAAATTGGGGACTAATCCCCAAAATGACACTGTGGATGTATACGGCAATAACGATACCTATAATCACGTATGCTGCCGCCATAAAACAGCACAGAGGTCACACAGGCTAAACTCAACAAAATACAGAGACTTGCCTGTGTCTGTGCATTTGCTGCATTGAAAACCGCACCCACAGCTGCGCTGGAGGTTATCCTAAATATTCCACCACTTCATCCCGAACTCATGAAAGAAGCAATGATAAACGCCTACATGCTCATCACATAAGATGAATCAAATTCCAAATTAGTTCATTCTGCAGTTCCACATGAATTCGGGAAAAACAAACTATGTACTTGGAATACACTTAATAGACAAATGTCTACAACTATATTACTTTCGACACAATTTTAGGATTATATTTCCAGACCTCCTTAACTGGGAACAGAAAAAACCAACCCTTGCCAAGGATTCACATGTACGGTACACGGATGGATCCAAAATTAATGAAGGAATCGGAGAGTATGCGGTCCTCGCAAAAAAAATATCCTTACACGCCAGTATGGTTATAAGCAGCACCGTATTTCAGGCAAAAATCCGTGCAATATATTTCTAAACAGAAAAATAACAAGCAAGTTTCGTAAGCTATTTTACTACCCACGTAAAAAGCGATGCCACGATGAGAAAAGACTGATGACAGTAGTCCATAGCTAGGTAGTTCTAAATATTTGCATGTATATTTGCAACATTCAATCTTCAATGGAGCCAAACGATCAATTCAGATTATTGCAAAAAATAATAAATCAATTTTGCCCACTGGTGAATGAATCAAGAAGCAGATGTTAATAAATTTGTAAGCAAAATAAAAAGGAAACAAATACTCGATATGTATAGTATGTTTCATATGTACGGAAAAACGAGTCATCATTTATGATCTAAGCTAGAATATCTACAACGTCAATCGAAAATGATCATATTTTGACCGTTATGAAGGAGCATAACTTACAAATCTGAATGGCATCAAAAAAGGTTATGTTGTTAATTATGTGGGATTATAAAGGAGTCCTTTATTTTAATTTGCTTCAATGGAGCCAAACGATCAATTCAGATTATTGCAAAAAATAATAAATCCATTTTGCCCACTGGTGGATGAATCAAGAAGCAAATGTTAATAAATTTGTAAGCAAAATAAAAAGGAAACAAATACGATAAAAAAAATGTTATCTACATGTTAATTCAAAGTGTATGCACATACCTTATTTCAATCCAATCTTTTTCACACCCATCTGATATTTCCAAGTCCATCGATTTAACAATCAATTCAATCTGATAGCCTCGCATTACAGAAATAGTCCACGAACAATTTAAATTACTTGGGTAATCATTAGGCCAGTTTGGAGACTTTATCTTTCCCGTCGAAGAAAATATATTCCCCCCACATACTGAAAGTATTTAAATAAGATATAAGTGAGAATTAATTTTTGATGGTATCTAATACCAGCTCTGAAACAAAATAAAATTGTCCTACCAAATATAAAAACATATCTACTCACATGACGAAATCTTAACAAAGTTATACCTTGCTACAAAACCATCTTCTGCTTCTGTACTGTCAGAACTGAACTTCAATGTTAAAATATTTGAGGCGCTAACCAAAGCTGCAGGAATAGTTGTTCCGCAAAACCTTTAACAAATGTTCTTGCTTAAGATTGTTAACCAAATTTAAAAGTGTTGAAATACTTACTTTCCATTGGCTAAAAAGTCTGATGTTATTTTATCCGTTTCATATATTTCAATATAATCATACATGCAATCACTCGACTCTTCAAGGTTAAATGAAATAAATGATAGTTGAATTCCATATCCTTCAGGGGCAGTAATTGTCCAGAGACAAGTCAAGTCGTGCTGATATTGTCCTTGTTCACCATCTGATGGCAACCTTATTTCACCCGAAGATTTCCTCAAGACGCCCCCACAACTACCACCGTTATCAATAAAAGTGTAGTTAGCTTTAAATCCTCTTCCTGTTAAACTTCGATCTGCTTGCAACTTAAGTTTCACAAGATTTGTGTTTGAAATGAACTTTGGGGGTATATTAGTACCACAAAATGGTCCAGCAGCTGTTTCATTGTTGCCATCAGCTATCTAATTAAAAAAAATTATTTTAAGACTCAGTGGTGATGTAGTTGTCTATTGTTCACCTACCGAAATATAGTCAAACCAGCAACTTTTAATTCCTTCGTGACTTTCTATATCAAAGTCCAAAAATTCTAATGAAACAACTTGATTTATATCACCGATAATTTCATATATGCAAACTTCATCAGAAGGATAAGGGTCTGGGTAATTTGGTGATGTAATCACACCGGAGGTTTCCTCAAAGGTAAACTCACAAACTAAATAAAACAACAATGTATATAGTTAACATTTTTTTATTTATTTATTTAATTTTACACAGTAGTGTTGAATATGCATATGGTATAAATAATACTATTCTTCTGAGATTAGGTTTATATGGTTTAAAAGTATAGTCATATGATTACAGTAAACTCAAACTGTCTGCAAATTATTTCAAACGACTTTCTTTTTCTCACAACGTAATATTTTCACATCTTTTAAGAGTTACCTTAATATACCTTAAGTAAGAGATGGCAACGATTAGTATAAGGCCTCGTAGAAGTAACATCTTCCGACAGGTGCTGGTTCTTTAAATAACGAGAATGAGCCTCGGCAGCCGAACATCTTGCAGCTCTGCTAATAAGCCCTACTTCACGCCTCCCCGTGGCGCCATCTGGGAATCTCACTGGAGATTGTGAAGTGAAGGGGACAAATGGGGAGTTTCCTGCGCCATAAATAAGGATTAGTGTCGGAAAAACAAAACAAGACCTTATCCGGGCTACTCCGACACATTTGGAGCTCATGCCGGTAAGGATTTCCAGGACTAAGTCTAGGTCTTGGAAAAAAAATGGTGGCAGGCGAGCCCTATATGGGCCAACGGCAGCGCTCAGATCCCGGAACGGGTTACTAGCTTTGGTGTAACCGACCCCTCGTCCTAGGGGCATTAAAAATGGAACTGGTCCTCCAGGTTATGGGTTGTACCGCCGGAGTAACTGCCCGGCCATTTAAAAAAAACAAGAAGTTACGAAGAATCAACAAACCTCGGATATGGACGGATCAAATGTTGACAACCCACGCAAACGATTTAAGGACAATGAGCTTCGGATATGCACGTGGAATAGACCACGTGCAGCCGAACAACTAGGGGAGGCCCTAGACTGCTACAAAGCAGACATAACCGCCATTTAAGAAATGCAATGGAATAGGCCGGACAAAAAGAAGAAGAAAAACTGCGACATCTACTACGGCAATTGCTACCCACGGCAAAAGCAGCGCTTATTTGGATGCGGCGATTACGACACCAAGGATGCCTTCTATGAGCTCCTTAACAAGAATTACGAGCAATGCTCTAGCTGGAGAAGACCCATGAGCTTCAGATCGATACACACCACCTATTCATCGATTTTAAGGCCGCATGTGACAGCATCTATAGAGACGAGGTATACAGAGCAATGTCTAGTTTCGGCATGACTGCCAAACTCGTCCGTCCGTGCAGGATGACTATGGAGAATGCACGCTGCTCCATCAAGCTCCTTCATGTCCAGAAAGGATTTAGATAAGGCGATGTGCTGTCATGCGATTTTTTCAACATCGTACTTGAAAGAATAGTGCAAAACTCACGAGCAATCACAAGAGGCACTATCTTTCGGACAACCAACACCGTCGTCTCGGGCAGAACGGAACCCTCGACATATATAACTTTGAGGTAGTTCAGGACTTTGTCTACCTAGGCCCTGCTATAAATACAGACAACGACACCAGCGCTGAGATCAAGCGAAGAATAACTCTTGCCAACCGCTATTTCTTTGGGCTAAGAAGGCAATTGAGTAGCAAAGCCCTCTCTCGGACAACAAAAGTCACCCTTTATAAACTTTAATAGTCCCGGTCCTGCTCTATGGCGCAGAGGCATGAACATTATCAAAAATGGATGAGGGTGTTCTTGGTTGCTTCGAGAGAAAAATTCTTCGGGTGATCTTCGGTCCCGTCTGCATTGACGGTGAGTGGAGGAGAAGATACAACGACGAACTGTACGGACTGTACAGCGACATGGACCTAGCCAGAAGAGTGAAGATCCAAAAACTGAGATGGATGGGTCATGTAGAGCGCATGGACACCAATGCTCCGGTCCGAAAAGTCTTCGTATCCACTCCCGAGGGACAGTGCAGTAGTGGAAGGCCAAGACTAAGGTGGCGCACGCAATTGGAAGGGGACCTCAGCCAACTCAGCGTGCGAAACTGTAGGCAGCTATCATAAGATCGAGCGAGCTGGAGACGCTTGTTGATTGAAGCCCAGGTCAATCCCCGACTGTAGCGCCACCTAAGATAAGTAAGTAACTGAGGATCAGGTTCCGATTCCAAAACAATCTTAGCTAGCCGTGAAAATGACACATATAGAAGACTTCCTGAATGAGTTGTCATGATTAAATCGTTGTCAAATGTCCCGCAAAATTGTCTCAAATACGCGCCAAAACTACTTCAGTTGTCGGAATCGGAACCTCAGGAAGGGAATCGCTAAGAAAGAGTAAGTCAGATTTCCAATTATTTGTTCAAGATTAATGTAATCTAATTTCTACAGAGAATAAAGTTTCAAACCTATAAACTTTCAACGCAACCAACGCATTTCTCTCTGATTCCACTTCCACTTTCAGTAGAAGAGTGACCAAATCTTTATTCTTCTTTTTACGAGGAGAATTAATTTAAGAGGAATATCTTGCGCTGGCAGCGTAACTCAGTTGCCGCCTGCAACAAACTCCAGCCACGAGAATTATATTGCCGTTTAGAAGACACACAGTAGAAGCCGCCGTCGCAGACAGATCGTGCATATACTTATACGTATATCAAACAGCAGCCAGCCATTACGAAATCCGCGCAAAACAACAGGAAAGCTGCCGTAACTGAAGTGCAGCTTAGTACCGTCCCAGAACAATCTATACACCCGACAGAGTCGGCAACAGCAAATACAGTGGAAGAATTGTTGAAGCAGATGCGTGAAATGCACTCACAACTGGAGGTAATTATTTCCAATGCCGCGGGAGAAGAAGCTGAACGCATCCTCCTGCAGATGCTTGTGAATCAAGTTCCAAGCACATTAACATGTCTAGCAGCTGCAACAACTGCCTTCATTGCTCACACGTCAACGATGCCACGGCAATCGAGAATCTACTGCGATGTATAATTACTCGAAAGTGGAAAATCTGCTTGTTTGCCTGGTCACGTCGATTTCTTGATTGCCGCCAGCCCATGTAGAGCAAAGGCAGGTCCCAAGAAGATCCTTCATGTATCTGGGCAAGACGCTTCCGCCAGAAGCAAATGCCGCCAATGCGAGAAGAAGCAGCACTCAGTTGCGGAGTGCGATCTTTTCATTAAATTAGATATCTCAGAAAGGTGGGATTTCGTCAAGAAAAACAGACTGTGTTTTTGCTACCTTAAGTACGATCATGGCGTTCGCTCATGCAGAACTAGATAGAAGTGTGGAATTGATAATTGCGATAAAATACATCATCCATTAATACACCAACCATCGAAGTCAATAGTTGATGCAGATGTTCCAATCCACGTTAGATGTTCGAGACTCTTGCTTAGTTGTCACATTCATTTATAAGCCAAGATTATGTTTCGAGTGCTACCTGGTAAAATCTATGGTTATATCGTTATATCTACTTGTGCGCTGTTTGGTGAAGGTTCCTCAGTCACTATAATGAGTGTAGATCCGCCCAGACGATTGCATTTAAATGGTCGCAAAAATAAATTAAAGCTCTAATGGTTTGGAAAGAAGACTATTGCAACGCTTCGTTCATTGTGGATACAGATATAATGCAGATAGAGAAGTGTCGAGAGATACAGAATGCAAGGAAAACAAACCGTCACTTATTTGAACCTGTCGTCCCAAACACTGTATACGGAAGAACTACAGCTGTCGAATCGTCATCTGTACATCATCCCATTTGCTCAGTATAAGGAAGTCAAGCCGGAGATACTGACTGGACTCGACAATAGCCATTTGGGTTCATCATTACGCACTCTCCAGCCGGTAAGAACTGGGCCTACTGTAGTATTGTAGAAACCAAACTTTGGTGGATTGTTTATGGTTAAACGTCAACTGAAGCCGTAGCAGAGCCAAGAGATTATGTAGTTCTTCACAGCAGCCAATGTAGTCAAACATAGGACGCTCTAGTGGACAAAACGGTGGAGGAGCACTTCGCTTTGGAATTTGGGAGTCAAGAAGCCGACGGAACAGCTGGTCTCTTCTGCTGACAAAAGAGCGATAGATATATTGTTAACTACAACAAAGGAATTCAATAGTCGTTACCAACCGGGTCTTATCTGGAAAGAAGACAGCCCTGATGTTCCAGATGTTTATGAGATGGCGAAGCGAAGGTTTTGGAACCTGGGACGTAGATTGGAAAAGGATCCTGGATATGCCGAGACGTATTATAATATCATTAAGGGGTGCGCCAACAAATTTACGACAGCTAAAGCAAATCACAACACATAAAAGACTTGGTACTTTCCTCATTTCGGTGTGAGGAATCCGAATAAGCAAAATAAATTGAAATTCCTTTCTGCTAAAGGGCCCTGATGAACTGAAGCCCATAATGATGATCTGATGATCCTGTTTAATTTTCGCCTGAGAGCTATAGCCGTGTCTAGAGATATTAGAGAGATGTTTCATCAGATTCGTATTCAACCAGAGGACTGAAATTGGCAGCACTTTCTATGGAGCGAAGTCAAAAAAAAAGCCGATCAACGTTTATCTGATCATATCGATGATATTTGGTGCTAATTGCTCGGAGTGCTCAGCTAATTATGTGCAGAATCGTAATGCCTCGAGATATCTAAACACCCATCCCAGAGCTGCAAGGGCAATTATCGATCGCCATTATGTTGATAATTACGTCGATAGCTTCGATAGTGAAGCTGAAGCAATTGTGGTGACCAACGACGTAATTTCAAGGCGGTTGCGACTTGCGAAACCTTTCATCGAACTCCAAAGGAGTGATGCAAAGTATCTCGTGGCAAGGGATCGAGAAACACCAAGACAGGACGATCGACTTGAACATCGAAGCAGCGACAGAAAAATCTTTGGCATGTGTTGAGACCCGGCAGTACACGTCTTTAAGTTTCAATGTAAGTTTCCTCGGGCCAACCGAGACGTAATGGAGAATGACTGATGCCAAAATCAGAGGGAATTTTTGAGTATTGTCATGTCCGTGTTCGACACATTTGGAATCGTCGCCAATTTCGTCATTAATATGAAGCATTTTTACGCTCAGTCTGGGCACATTAAATGGGACGAGCCTATTCCCCAAGCAGTTTCGATCGGTGGAAGTAATGGAAGGCCGAGCTCCCGTCGTTAATTCAAATCAAGATGCCGAGATGCCATGATCCTCGCCTGACTTTTGCAAGCACACTTTCGTCGATGCCAGTGAAGAGCCGTTTAGTGCAGTTTCATTTCTTAGAACCGAGTATGGTGGCAGTCTTCAAGTATCATTTATCTGTGGCAAAACCAAATGTGCTCCTAAAATGCTTATATCGATTTCACGCCTGGAATTATCCACAGCGATCTTGGGCATACGGCTTTGCAATGCCCTTGTCGAGGACCATTAGCGTTCAAGGACCGAACCTTTTGAACCGATTCCAGAAACCTTTTCGGCTGGATAAGGTCGGAGCCCCGACGATATTAACAATTTATGGGATTCCGAATTGCCGAAATCTTGGAGAGCAGCCAGGTTAGTCAATGGCATTGGGCTCCTTCGAGGCTGAACCAAGCTGATGAGGCAACGCGAGCGCGATACCCGCTGAAGCTGAATATTGAGAGTAAGTGGTTAAAATGTCCGGAATTTCTTCCTGTCTGAAAAGGATTAGCCTCTTCAACCAGATGTTAACAACAGCCAGTTGTGTGAGACTGTGGTGCGAATAAGGTATTTGCTGCATGCAAACGCAGTGAGTAGCATTATTTTTGATATGACAAGATTCTCAAAGTTTTCAAAATTTCTGAGATGCGTGGCATGGGTATTGCGATTTAAGGATGCCTGTTTACACAAGCAAAAAGAAATTGTAGAGTTATGCGTCGACGAGCTTGAAGTCGCCGAGCTTGAAGTCGCCGAATTAGTTTTGTGCCTACAAGTCCAAAGAGAAACCTTCGCCCATGAAATTGCCCGTCTACGCCAAAATCGTCCATTTGTTTAAGTTGACACCATATATAGCCGATGCCGGTCTGTAATGGATGTATGAACGCATCGACGCCGCCACGATTATACTGTTTACAGCCAGACGTCATAGCATTCTGTCAAAGGACCATCGCCTTACCAGGTTGATTATGGACCATTTTAATCCCCGCTTACGTCATTAAAATGATGACATAGATTCGACTGCGCTTTTGGACTGCTTGCTTTGTCAAATTCGTTCCGCTAAGCCACTCCTGTATTAATGGCACAACTACCGAAAGAACGTCCCACACCATACGTAAGGCCTTTTACATACACGGGACTCGACTATTTGGGGCCAGTGTGCATCACTATTGGACGACGGAGAGAGAAGAGGTGGGTCGCACTTTTTACGTGGTGATGTGAGACGTTGCAGAGCACCTAAATAAAGGCCGAAAATAATATAAACTGACGTCCACTTATTCACTTGCCCACCTTAGCCGATTATGAGGATCCTCGACACCCAACTATTTCTTTCTCAATTCCACGCTAACTCCAGGCCAGATCGACGAACGAGCCCTTTGTCTCAGGAAGCAGTGGACCATTAGTCAACAACTCAAGGATCGCTTCTGGAAGAGGTGGAGTCGAGAATATTTGCCGTTTCTTACCAGAAGATGTAAGTGTAGAACCGCTTAAAGACGGGGACTTATGTCTTGACTACGATGCCGCGTGGCGGAAGTGAGGACAAGCACAGAAATATTTTGCCGCCATGCGGCTTGTGATTTTAGCGCAACGTGCATTTCGTGACCGTTTTCCTGGCAGTCGACATGTTCTGTACTATATTTAGCCGCATAATTCTAATCGAATAGAACAACACAAGACTGGGCAGGCCCTGGAAGGCCTCGTATCTCAAGCTTGGCCGAGAATATAGCTCAAGATGTAGTAGTGGCTATGTTGACATTGACCTGATGACGTGCCATACAATTGGCTATTCCACGCACTTATCTGCGGCGCATTAAAACTTACATTTAAATATGTTTCCCCACAGAGTGCAGGTAATCCATCAGCTGATCTCAAAAACGAAGTAGAAAATTTTGCGTCAAAAATAATCATGAATGACGAGTACCATTTCCAACTATTTGGACAAGTGATCTATTGAAGTTTAATTCACAATGTACTCGACAATGAACCTTTTAACACAAGAGCATGTGGTCATAGTTTATGCCTATCGTTTCGGCAATGGTAATGGTCAACGAGTGAGAATAGAATATTTGCGACGAAAGCCTGACATACTAAATTTATTAGAACATAATCCTCTGTAAGGGAGACAAAGATAATGTGGAAATCGTCGAGAGACTGACATCTTACGTTAGCAGAAGGCATTTGAGATACAAAAACTTCTTGAATTATGCTAAAATCCATCCAACTAAGCAGGCGTTGTAATCTAAGCAGGACTTACATCTTGGGAGAAGTACAGATGCTACAACGCGGGGACTCAGAGAAGTGTTTAGAATTTGAAAATTCTAAAAAAATTGTGCTATTCATCAATTTGTTGCGGAATGTTTGTTCAAATATGTTAAGGATTCTGTTTTCGAACCATTATCCGGAACGCCCTGTATTATAATGTATGCTTAAACCTATTTTAATTGGTGTTTTTGTTATATTATCAAACTCACTTGTTCCATAAATAATCTTAAACGTCCCCCCTTTTGAATAATAATTAACTTGGACCTCATTCCCAACCGACTTCATGATTGGCACTTCCATTTTTCCACACCACCTTCCGTTGCTTATTTTGTTTCCGGAATTAACTTCAAAAATCTATTTTTTTTAAAAAAGATATCTTTGTTAGAGCATTTTTTAGTTTTCTTGGAAAGAACTTTCTACCTCAATACAGTCATCATTTCCCATTTCAAATTTGGTAACTTCCAGTTGTACTTTTATTCCCTTCGGATATCGAATGGTATATTCACACGATATAGACCCATCAAAACTCGTTGGAGAAGTGATATATCCAACTCTTTCTGTAAACGTACCCCCGCATCCAGGAACTCGCTCAACAGTTGATGCATGTATCTGAAAACCCAAATCGGTATCTTCGTTATCCGAATGGAAGTGTATAATAATTTCATTTGAAGGCACTGTTAAAGGAGCAGGATTAGAAGAATTGCAAAATATTTCCAATCGAGCAGTAGAAACTGCATCTGAAATCTGTAAATGAAAAATTTTGTTAACAAAAAAAAATGCTATGAAACAACAAATTGGTTTTACTTCAAGAAAATCGTGGTTGCAATTACTATGTGTCTCAATTTGCAAGCTAAAAAAGATTAGCTTTATACGTTTTGTGTTCGCCACCTTTAAATGCCATTTACAATCTCTGTTTTTGGGATAATTTCCCGGAGATCCAGGAGAAGCAATAGTTGCATGAGAAATAAATTCTATAATGCCACCACATATTGGCTCAATCGAACTCCATGACAACTCAAACCCTGCTTTTGCAGTTGAATTATCAGATTTAAACCAAATATATATGCGATTAGTTGTTGTTATGATATTTCCTCCGAGGGGAGCTGTTACACCACAAAACCGTCCTATAAGCTGTGAAGCTGCGGTTGGACCATCATGCAGTTGCAGCCAATCAAAATGACATTCAACAGAGTCCTCAATCTCAAACTTACTGAATGTTATGTTAAGCACTTTAGCTTCGTCGGTACGAATCACCCAAGAGCATTGAGCGTTATGATTATACAAATTATTAAGAGGATACTTCAAGTTTCCCTTATCGGATGATATGTATTGGCCGCAGCGAGATCTTTGGGAGTCACACAATCGACCTACATATCCCGTTATGCAAGAGCATTTAAATGTGGTACCGCGTACGCGGCAGATTCCACCGTTACGACATGGATTAGATGCACATGGATTGAAACTTAACTCACAGTTTGGTAGTTTAAATCCAATTGGACATATACACGTATATGAATTATTTCCGGCATCCATACATGAACCTCCATTCTAAAGATTAATTAAACGCAAGTTGTAAATGAATTAATATTAGTAAAGATATTTTTACAAACCAAACATGGATTTGAGGAGCACATATTGTTTCCTGATACCAGGCAACCATTGGGTCCAATGCCATTTCCATTTAAACCAATAGGACATGAACACACCACTCTACTTGATATTTCTTGGCACAACGCTGCCGGATGACAAATTCTATTTGTAGCACATAACTTATCTCTACTTCTAGTGCATATGCGTCCATCTCCAATCCACCCAACAGGACATTCTCCACAATGATAAGAGCCCTTTCAATTGAAACATGTAAATAGAAAATAAAATTATTTAACGGTAATGCCAATATACATACGTAAGTATTTATGCAGGGTACAAACGGAGTTACACTACATCCACCATTGTCAAGGGCACATTCATCGATGTCACGGCATGATAGCCCGTTTCCAGTATACCCAGCTTCACATGGAGAACACATAAAACCTCCTGGTAGATTTATGCATTTGGTTGAACAAGGATTGCTATAATCTGTACATTCGTCAACATCTATACTGCAGGATGGTGCAAGGCCATTGCTCTTCCAACCCTGTTCACATATGCAACGGTAGCCAAAATTATCATTGGCATTGACACATGTTCCGTGACCGCACAGTTCCAAGTTCGATGAGTGTAGGCAATCGGCTTTACGTTGGTTGCAATGAATACCCTGCCAACCTGAGTTACATATACAACTGAAAAAAAACTTAATATGTTTTACACATATATAAAATATATTATGTTTACCTATAGCTTCCAAATTGGTTTATGCATTGAGAATCGTTCTGACAGCCTATATCAGTCCCAGCAAAAAGTGCACACTCATTTACATCAGTTGTACATGTCAAACCCTGTAAACAACAATGGGTAACCAGGAATTTTTTAAGGGTTTTGGAAGTGTAATTATTTTGGCTTTCTTCCATTTAATAGGATAATAATGCTAGTCAAGCCTGCGTTAAAAAAAAATCTTAAATATTTAACCCCACTCAGGGGAAGATTTCTTAACGTGAGATTATTAACATTATCGAACATAGGCGATTTTCCATTTTTAAGATTGAGAATAAGAAATGTAACATCATCTAAGGTTACGAACTCGTTTGAGGGAAAAACAGGGAGAAGATCATTGAAAGCTAAAACTGCATTTTCAACGTCAGTACTTGAAGAAAATATGAAATAGTTTTAAGTTAAAGGGTTTCCTAGAAAACTGTCAGCTACGATTTCCGTTTTGGATGAGTTTGAGGTAACTTTACTAAACATTTACTTCATAGTTGGGCATTTGTCCATTTTAATAAAATGGACGATTAAATATTCTATACGTTCGGTGGTAGTAACTAATTCTAAATTATCAGCACAGTTACTTATTCTATCAGACAAATGGTGTCTAAATACAATTCCAGTTGGCATTTCTATAATTAAAATATAGCACATTATTCATTTTTGAACTAGAAAGAATATCACAGCTGACATGAAAACGATCTGTGCCTAATGCGTAAGCAACAACAGGAGAAGTTAGTAAATCGGAAACATTAATAAGGAAAAAGTTTAGCCAAGAAGGGAAAAATCTTCTACAGGAAGAAGTTTGAGTTGCATTCGTAGGAAATTCTTCTTAAAATAATAACATCGCCACCTCCTCTATTGACAGGATCCTGTCTATAACACACAGAACTGTACATACAAAGTAAAAACTCAGTTCTTTTGTTACAAATGCTTGTTGACGGGTAGCCGTGGCTTAAGAGGAAGTAAAATGGCTTCCAAATCGGAAGGTTCGGTGTTCGAATCCCAGCCGTTTCCGAAATCAATAAATAAAAATCAAGTGAGGTGTGTAGTTGACTAGAATATAACAACATATACGAGTATGTAACAACAAGCTTTTACTAACAATTTAATCTCCCCATTAAATGTTGGATGCCACCCATGGGGCAAAATAACCCAAACATCTTTTTTTCTCTCCCTGTCCAATTTTTCAAAAAAATTAACACATGCTGAGACATTGTAAGTGTATTCATACCCACTTGAGTGTTAAGTTCTTTAACAAAAAAAAAACTTAAGAGAAGATAATTTATTATTTGCATTTTCTGAACATGGATATCATTTCCGATGTGAAAGATGTAAGCTCTTCTTGGAAAAATAGGGAGGATTCCGTTGTGACCCTATGTGGTTTTGTTCTTGATGCGTTTTTGAAATTCCCTCCTTATTTGGGTGCGATAAATTTACTTTGTATTATTTTTATGTCAAAATCAATAATGTAAAAATACGAGTAGCCAACAAATTTTTCATGATTTTTTTAAAACATTCTGATGTCGTTGCATTTTAATACAAGGGAAAGCAACTTATTTTTAAGAGTGTCGATATGGATTTCATCAATCCGAAAGGAATAGCCTTAGATGACCTGTCGCTTTTGAGGTCATGAGAAATAATGTACACCTTTGAGAATTCAAACCACTGCACACAATATAAAAAAAAATTTAGTAATTCACAAGAAAGTTTTATGCCAATAGAGATTTTCGAATTGAATGGTCACTAATTTTTAGGGCTTTAAGAAGTTTATGCATTTTCAAGTTTAGACAAAACTACGCATATAATTATATTATATATTACGAGTATTTTAATAAGATTCATACATCATCTGTTGAACTATTTTTGAACCATGTTTTATCTTGACACTGCTCTTATGCGCCAAAAAAGAACTACGGAAACTCAGTATTATATTTATGTGTTAGAAAATAGATAGATTAAAGTTTGAACAACGTTAAGAGATATAACAGCCACTTCCAATGTGGATGCTGAGTTACCAAAACATTGTAAATTTTGAAAAGAAATTTCGGCTGAAATAATGAACCAACTGCAGTTGAGACCGGTTTTCTGATCGATACCGTGTTTGTTATGTGTGCTGAATGAAAAAATTGCAGATGTTTCCGAAGAAGTTTCCTGAACCTGAGAACCTCGGATTATTTGCTTACAAGGTCCTATTGACCCAGGAACTGAAGGAAGCCGACCACCCGCTTCGTTACCGCTTCTATGTTCGGGCCTAGAAAACACTCGAAGTTGTGAAAGTAAAGTGCATTTTTAGATCGACGATTACGCAAACAAGCAAAATCGCCGTATTTTGGACTCGGAAAATTCACTCATAGTCAAAGCGAAGTCAATTCATCCTGAATATGTGGCTTTTTGCTGTGGTTTCTGGAGTGGGGACATTGTTGGCCACTTTTTCTTACAAGAAGACAATGGAAGAAATGTTACAGTCCATGAAACGTGCCACGCAAGCCATCCAACAATCGATTAATTGCACATTAATAGTGTAATCAGTCACTTTGGTGATGTTGTTGGGGTAGAACTGCCATTTAAGACCGGTGTTATGCAAACAATCTATAGATGATTAAGGTACAGTCGCCTCTCGTTAATTCAAATCAGCGATAATTCGAGCCTCTCCATAATTCGAAGTCATCTCGAGTTCCCTAGAAAATCTCTTCATATTTCGAAGTTTGCGTTGCTCGAAAATTTCGAACCAATTGATATTTCAAACTCTCGATAATTCGTAACATTTTAAGAGTTCTTCGAGTTTCGAATTAACGAGAGTTGACTGTACTTAAAACTATTATTGGTTAAGCAATTCCTGAAATAGGGGTCGATATCATCAATAATATATTGAAAAAATGGGATGATAGGATGGCCTACTGCCAAGCCAGTCGAGTCAATCATTTGAATGAAATAAAATTGAGAAAAATGAGAAATAATGGAAGCAGGGAAAACAGGTGGTGAAAGAGGTTCCGTGGTATTGGACATGAACAAAAAATTCAAGGGGAGTACCAGCATTGTCAACGAAATGATGATTTACATACAATCGGGGTTCATGGGGAATTGGTAAAACTGAGGAAGAAAAACTGATACGATAACGATGGCTAAAGACGCTCATCACAGCCTCCATCCTTCTTCTTTATCATCTTTTGTGTTTTATTTCTAAAAAGAGCTATTTAAATTTACTTCTTAATAAAACAAAAAAAAAATGAATATGAGTCAAATCTCTTAATTCAATATTACAGGCATAAGGCTACCTAGCCTGTTTTTGAAGGAGCGTATCATGATGCTTCAAGAAGTAGTTGCGTGGCGTCAAATTGCATGATTTTTGTCATTATTCCGCTCAGTAAGGCAATGTTTCGCTCAACTCATTGGGCCAGCACCCACACTGGACTAATCCCGTGTGCGATTGAACTAAAAGTTACCCCGGTTTATCCCCGGGGTGAAATAAGTCCAGTGTGCGCTGGCCCATTTGCCATGATACTGTGGCTTAAGAAGGAGCTTTTACAGGTTTAAGCTAAGATGTTTTCGATAAATTTCCCACATAGTGGACGACCACAGGCCGAATTCACAATTCCCGATTTTTCCGTAGACTTTCAGAAACAGCGACTACAGCGACTATCTGCACATTGTAATATTATTTCTAAGTACACCGATAGGATTATTGAAAAGGAACATACTGTAATTAAGGATATTAAAAATTATACATTTTGGTGTCTTTAAGAGCTTTCAATTTTTTACACAAATACGATCTTTAAAAAAGACATACATTATGTTTCGCACACATTTCACGCACATGCTTTTCTCATATGTTACAGTTTTAATGAATGGCATATTGCCACTTCAAATCTGAAATACTTTTAATCCTTTATTTCAGATGTTAGATCTGTCGATCAATGCCAAAGAGTCATGTATTTGAATATTTGAACTTTATTTAAATCGTCTTTTTCCATTCAAACAAGCAAGTTAGCATTGTATTAGCTAACAATACAATTAAGAAAAGCAAAAACACGAAAGCTATTATGGGGCTTTGAGTTAACGCATTGTTCATTTATTTCTTCACTATTTCACTTTCCTGTTTTTCTCTCTATAACTTGAATTCCACTTTTTTACCCCATGTTCTTTTTCTCACTCTTTATTTTATTAGTCATATATAGAAAATTACTATACTTTTCGGTTGTCCAAATATATTTTCTAGTATTTATGACTTGTATTATGGTTACTCAAATATTCATGTATTCTTTGTCTAAATTAAAATTATCACTCAATTCAATTTCATTATTTGATTTATATTTGTTATGTATTAATTTATATAAAAGCATTTTTAGAATTTATAATATATTTAATTAAATTGAAGAAATTGATGAAAATTTAAAACTAAAACATCAGTTATTATTTCGTAGAGTACTCGAAAAATGAGAAGGTAGAGAAGATAAGGAATATTGTTCTGGTCTTTTTATTCCACACAGAAAAAGAAATAGAAATGAAAATGAAAAATAAGATAATGATAACATTATGGAGTCAGTGTTATGGGTCTTTGAATTCTTTTTGATATTAGTATTGTGTATGAAAATACATTTTGCTTAGTCAGCTCATCACACTTTAATCGTTACGGTGTACAACCTTCGAATAAGTAATTAGAATTATTAGAATTTCACTAATTTAAGGCTGGGGTATTACTTATAGTTATCCATCTCTTGTAAAAACATCTATATATATTTGTTATTTTTTATTTTTTTTATCAATCGCGCTGAAGTATTTTTCACATTTTTTCAATAATACTAGTTTCTATGTATACAAACCTATTTGTTTCGAAAAGCAAAAACAATTGAAAAATTTAATTTAATTCAAATAATTTTTATTCAGTGTTCCAACTCGCAATTCTTTTTTCCATATTTTTAAGTTTCATCTACAAAATATAATATTAATAAACACTCAGAAGTTATTTTTCATTTCAGATCGATAACTCTCGCTGCGACCTTTCCGGAAGACTCGACTGTTAATCGGCCATGTTGAACCGTTAAGAAAAAAAAATTGTTTGTAAAAGTTAAAAATATAAATAAATTATACGCCAAGTTTCAAAACATAATTCCAATGAATTATTCTTTGAAACAAAATTGATCAAAGTCGACTAAAATGTACAAATGTAACAAAGTAATACCTAAATTGGTGCATGGTCATAAAAATATCATCCGAAATAAAATAGTTCATGGTTCAGCAGATTCTTGAAACTATCAATTAATCTCAATTAACTAAACAATCACCCTTATTGTGAAGATCAATTATCAACCGATTGACGATTGATAGAATTTGTCACTTGAAATCAAATTTGGTATTGTGAAAATGAATTGATACAGTATTGTGCTATTGTGAATGCCTTCAAAATATTTCCATTATTGCCAATGGCGACGTACGTCTGACAAAATTTTGTTTTTTTTTTTTAAAAAAATAAGAAGGAAATATCATAAAATTATTAAGTTTTTTTTTGAATAATATTCGATATTGCTCGAATTTTTTTTTATATCACCCAAAATATTAAGCATATTTTCGTGGTATTTCATTTGGTCAGCAGTTTGGGTTTCTAATAATTATATAAGATGATCTTCTAGTTTTCCCTTCTGAGAAGTTATTTTCTTCTGTTGCTCAACATCTTCAACCGGAACTGGGTCAATCTGATCTGCAGATTGTTCATTTTTCGCGTCTTTGCTTACATTGGAAGTGTTAACATTCTCGAACCCAAATTATTTTCCAGGTGGATAAACATATGTACTCACTTCTAAAAATCTAATTGCAGGTTCTTCCAAATCGCTAAAGTTGTGAAGTCGATTTGGACCACCACTAGTGGCTGATATTTCGATTTTGTTGTGCTCCAGCTTTCGAACAAAATCCCTTGGCGAGTTCAACATTTTCTTCCATCAACTACATACATAGCTGTTTTTTGTTGCTTATTACTTTTTGAAACCTTTGGAAATAAAAAACTTACATTTTATCACTTATAACACTTCAAAACTCACATTTTTGTAATTTTTTTAGCAAGCACCAACTCATCGACAGCAAAATTGCGATTGAAAGAAAAATTGATAAAAGACAAGAGAGTCGTTAAAATTTTTTTTTCCCAATACCGATTTTTTCAGTCACAATCGGCAATTGATACAAATTCTTAATTGATCAGCAATCCATTATAGTTGACATTCGCAATACCATATAAAAAAACTGGTTGAATATTTTTAATTATTGGTTGATAGTTGATCTTCCCAATAAGGCTCAATACAAAGTTAGCAAAACAAAATGTTTAAATCCCAATAGCAAAACATCCCAGGGCTTTGGAAGGCCAAAAAAGTCTTCACCCCTTCCACAATGAATCCGAAGAATTTCTACAATATGAAGTCGATGATAGCGGAAAACTGTCTGAGTACCTAATCGTGCCACCTAAAAAATAGTTCATATTCAGGAATCTGAATGTCGCCTTTGCATAGAAGACTACGAAACTGCGGAACACATGTAAATGCAGTTAATTCAGGTAATTCATATTACAATTTGATAATCTAAATTCTCCAGGGACAGTAAATTATAAATCTAAGACAAATTAAAGCTGATTTATCACTTTAATGATCATTAAAGTGATTTGCAACTTGTACGCCCGTGGAATTTGGAATCAATTATACGAGTATATTGCTATTTCGAGATAATTTAATTCAAATATTGTTAAACTTTATGTTTTTCTAACAAAAACAGTCGTACATATATGAAATAATTTTTGAATGAAATTATATACATATCTAGTTGTTTTCAAATAAATTAGGACAAAGCTTTGAAGAAAGTACCGCATACCCAAAATTTCGAGAGTATACTGATTATATTTTTCGTTTTTTTGTATTTTTTCAATCTTTTTTATAATTAGGTATGTATATCGTCAGAATTTTTTTAAAATTTACCTCAAATCCTTTGGTGCACTTGCAAAGGAATCCATCAAACAGATCAATACAGCTTCCACCATTTTCACATGGGTTACTTTTGCAGTTGTCAAGCTTTAAGGTTCTAAACAGGCTTTGTACTCTATTTTCTAAATTAGATACTCTACGTTGAGTTCTACGCAAAGATGTTGTTATACTCGAACCTTGTGTTCTGCAAGCAAATAAACTACCATATGTTTATCAGTTATACAAACACATTTTTATGTTTTACCGATTTTGTAATTGACGAAGTCTTGAGCTTATACCGCCCCTTCCGAATACCCTGGTTTTTAATATTATGACATCATCTAGGATATTTCTGAGATATCTCGCATCGACTGGAAACTTAATCGACGTATTATTCATCCAAATTTTTTCACTGGTTAAAGTTTCCATTAAGTCTATATCATTTATTATTAATCTGGATCGCCCTCTTAGCACAATCGATACATTTTTATTTGCTCCAGCTTCAAGAATAAAATTTCCTTCCTTTGTCATTATTATTGGCCTAAGTAATATTATGATAAAATATTATTTGTTTATATATAATTGTTTAAAAAAAACGCACATTTTTTCCAAAACCCCCCGCAAAGGTTGAAACGTGGATATAAAGCAAATTAAAAAAGAAAAATTTATAAACATTTTTATCTTTTATTACATATATACATGTAAGTTATATTTGCATCGCTCGTATGGATGTCACTCCGAACTTTTAGCACTGAGATACAAATTCTGACTGCACAGTTTTTGAAAACCAGTTCGGAATAAAAATAAGGGGCGTATAACAAGACACATAAGATGACACATGTATACATACTCGTATAAGTATACGCCCAATTTAGTTAATATAGATAAAAGAAATAAATCAGGTTATGTACGTATACTATTCAACAGACTTTGAAATTTCTTTAATGAACATTTTTTCTACCTAAAATGTTTAGAAACACTCTTTATATGTTTACTTATAACAATATTGCGTTCTAAACAGTTAAAAAATGTGTGTTGCCATGGTTCGAAAAATACTCGTCAACCCAGTTTTCAAAATTATTAAGTTTTTTGGGAAATCTAGCAGTTTCACAATCTTTACGAACGCCATCTTAAAACACATTAAAGTTGTAGAACCGTTAAATGTTCTTGTATAGAATGTGGTTGAACATTCATTCCTATTTTAGTTCAAGAAACGGGTGTGTTATAATCTTATCTATCTTTGCCCAGGAAATGGGTGTGTTATAAAAAGTGTATGAGCTTTAATATTTTTCGACGCTGGATATAAATTGCCTTACTAGACTTGTTTACTGAGGTGGTATATACAAAACAATGATTGCACTTCTGAATGAAGTCAAAAATTCTACCAGTAGGGGAATCCCTTAGTTCAATGGTATTCCGTCTGATTTCGTTGAGGGTTGGGCAGTCACATAGAATGTTGAGTACTCCCAACTATTTATGGCTAGATATACTGCTGTTTTGGGGTTGCAGCAAAAGTGTTGAGGTGCGTTGAAGTAAGTTTCTGAGCCCTTTCTGGGCGTGAATATACAGATGTTCGTGCTTTTGACACCGGAGTTGTAGATATGGCGCTTTCCTGCAACGGCAGGTAGTTCAGTATTGGAATACACTAGCACTCCTTCCCATAACCATTGATATGCTTGTATTTTGCCCGTGTATACCAGCTCCTACTCTCGTTCCATTCTATAACCATCCGTATACCACTTAATGTCGTTTTGGCTATTTGGGGGGTTGTTGCTGACCATTGCTTCTCTGCTGAGAGTCCCGGCAGAGAATCCTGTCTCAAAGCATAATGTCTTTTCAACGCGGTCCATACGTTACTAGCGCGCGTTTCCCCCATCTCAATATTTACAAGTGGACTTGGAGAACTCCTGATCAATCAACCGTGAATCAGATTGATCATATTGCAATCGACGAACGGCACTCCTCCAGTATTATGGATGTCCGAATGTTTCGAGGAGCTAACACCGACTCGGACCATTACCTTGTCGTGGCCAAGGTACGGTTGCAGACATCCCGAACAGCGCCAAGACAAGCTAATACTGTGAGGTCAGATGGCTTCAATAGCAAGAGATAGCCAAATCTTTTTCAGATCGAGTGTCCCTCAATCTACTCCAGGAATGAGATTCGGAAGTTTTGCCAAAATGTAAAAAAATCATGCCACGGACACAAACTCCGAAGAGAACATCGTGGTAGAGTCGCAGTCGGTGCTGAGGATTTAGAACGAGCATGTTCGTAGACTGTATAAGGGCGATGATGAACCAAATATCGTCATCAAGCAGAATGAACTTTTCATCCTGTACGAAGTAGACCAACAATTCCGCCCACCCAACCTGGATGAAGTGAAGATAGGAATATCTAAGATGAAGTTCAACAAAGCTGCTGGTGCAGACGGCCGGACTGCCAAGCTCTTCCAAGAGGCAGGCGATACTTGGTAAGGAGCATACGCCAACTAATCTATAAAATCTTGTCGGACGAAAGTATGGCCGATGAATGGAACCTCCATCAAAGTTGGTAAAGATCTCACCGATTTGAATAAATAGTACAAAACTCGTGCGCAAGCGCAAGATGCACAATCTTTCAACAGACCGTCCAATTACTCGCATGCGCTGATGATATTGACATAATCGGAAGAAATCGAAAATGGGTTTAGCCGTCAGCGCAAAACGGACACTCATCACCGACGTCTCGGGCAGAATAACTTTGAGGTAAGAGTTCCAATTTAGCCTTTTACCAAGGATTACTTCCAGGCCTCGTAAGAGTGAGTTTGGCTCGTGTTCCGTTTTGCGTCTTATTTTGAACATAATATGAATATGGTCTGATAAAGATACCTCATAGGACATGTGCCAGCCTTCCACGATGTTTTGTATATAACGAGAAAATGGAGTAAGGTCTGAAACTTCCTCTCTAACGCTATGTCTAAAAATAGGTTTGTCACCCTTATTTAATATTGCAAGATTTTTGGGGTAAAAGTATTCTAAGAGTGACTGTTTGTATCCCGGTTTCCTCAAATTTGATGACGAGCGTTCGTACCACAGCCGATGATCAGGTGAATTTGCTGTGTCTGGAAAGACTGGACAAGTTCTTGTACTGGGTTATGTTTCATTTGTTCATTATCTTCAGCAAAGTACGCCGATGCGCATACAAATTTGTGTAGCACACGGCCGATGTGGCGTTCAACTGGAATCGCTGCCAGGTCTCTGGTCTTGAATCCTGGAATGAGAGAGTATGCAATATCTTTCGCCAAAGAAAGCTGTCCTAGGTCTAAAATTAGTCTTGGCAAAGATATGTTCTCTGGTTTTACTATTTAAACCAAATATCTTGCCATTGGTTGCTTATTGTTGTTAAATTAGTCCAATGGTGATGTTTCCTTCGGTACATCGTTGACTATAGGTATCTGAAGCACTCATAACTCGGTGCCTGTAGCATGCTTATGAAAGATGTCTTTCTTTTGTATGTTCGTCTACCACGGTCCATGGGCACCTTTGGCCCTGTGTTATTATGGCTGCTAGTGGTGCTCTCTGCTTCACTTGGTTTTCGGACTGCCTTTGGCGGCGCAGTGGTAGGCACCGAAGTTATAGCAATGATTGCTTCTGCCACCATTGCAGTAGCACTGATGCAGGCTGTTGGTGTGTCCGCACTATTACTGCCGCTGGGTTTGTTCGTCGCCCTTTTTAACGGTTGAACGTCTGTTTTTTGTGGCCCATATTTGACAACTTATCTGAGCTTTTGAGGATTAGTTTGATCTGAGACTATCCCCTTAAGATCAACAAGCCGCCTCATCGTGTTATTATTTATAGCAATGACCGTATGGGCAGAACGCTCCATGTTCTGCTATTGAGTTCCTTTTTTTGGCCATCTAGTATTGCCAGAATTCGTTCACTTGCTACTCCGGTACTCTGTGGGATGAAGCCTCTGACGACGTATGGTTTCGGGAAAAAATCTTCCCTTACATCACTTCCAGCCCACATTTCCTTTTTAGCAAGTCGGAGTTGATTTGCATCCACTCTGCACTGATAGGATCCGTACAGACTATCCTTAGCCACCTGACTTTGAACGTCGTACCGCGCAGATTTTGTGACCTCATCACATTATTCAATAGTGATATCGATAATTCTCCCTTGGATCTGAACCATTTGTTTGTTACTGAGAGGAAGACTATCGAGATCCATCGGGATTACACCCAGTTTTACATAGTTCATTATATTGTCATATAAAGCTTTGTCGTCGGGTGTCTTCGGTGTCGGTTTGAGGTTGAGTATTGTCCTCGGCTTGATTGCGTTTCATTCCAGGAGCTTTGTTCTCATCAGTTACTTTCACAAGAACCCGTGCTTCTTCAATACAGCTCCCCTCTTTCAGCGCTTCCTTGATGCTCAGATGTTCGAAGTCTCCGACTTGTCTGTGTCTAAGGATGTTATTTCATACGATAAGATGCTTAAGTTGCATATTGCAGATTTCTAAAATGGTGTCGCTGAGAAGAGACGGTTTCTCTTCAAGGTCCTTCATTTCAGAGTCCAAGCTCAGCGACCTTGCCCGAGTGGCATAAGTCATATCGGCATCAACAGGTTGTTCTAAAAACTACCTTTTTGATGCGGCATTTGTAGAGGCAGCATTTTCTTTGTTTGTTTTGTCTGTGTATCTATTTTGTTCCCACGAGTAGATGAGGCAGTATGCCGTCCGTGGTCTACCTGCATGCTTAGGTTTGAAATCGGAGGCAGCCAGGTATCCGAAGTTCGCAAACTAGCGACTAAGCTCCCTCAGCACAGGAAATTTACAAAAATATATTTACATTTTACACACAATATATTCACAACTACAATAATATAATGGCTCCTACATTTTCACGAAATACCTCAGAACGTCTTCAATGTGTAATTGATCTCTCGTCGCAGTAACCATTTCTTCGTATTAAAATCCATAGCTCTTGCTTTTTCATCTGACTAACTATTTTTCATAATAAACTTTAGAACCATACAAACTCTCCAAGTTGGAGAGTTCAGTTATTACCCTAGTTCCAGAAGTTACCAGAAAGAACTAGAACCCGACAAATGTGGTAAGAGTATATATACAGGATGAGAAACTGCGGACGATAAGTTGATTTTTGGAAAGCGATAGAGAAGGAGCTAAGTCTTAATAAGTGAAAGATAAGAGATTTGAATTGTGAAATAGTAGTGAAATTGTTTGTGAATTAATTGAAAGTTGTATTTAAATAATAATAAATAGAGTGTTTTGAAACAGAATAACGTTTTATCATTTCGAACCCTAGCTGAAATATTACATTGGTGTCAGAAGTGGAATAAAACTTATTCTGAGTGCTGTGAAAAAATAAAAAATAAAAAAAAATGCCACGTACATTGCTGGAGCTGAAAATTGAGCTAGAGAAGCGGAATCTCTCCGCAGCTGGAGGGAAAAGTGATTTGATTCTTCGGCTACAAGAAGCGATCGAAAAAGATGGAAAAGATCCGAAATCCATTTTGTTCGACGTAGAAGAAGAACAAGTGAGCACAGGAGTTGACATGGCCGTTATGATGGAATTACTCCTTGGATTGAATTCTAACTTAGAAGAACAGAAGAACTCTTTAAACGAGCAAAGGAGAAGTATGGATTCTTAGTTTGAAGAACAGAAGAATTCTCTAGAAGAACAGAATAATTCTCTAGAAGAACAGAAGAATTCTCTAGAAGAACATAAGAATTCTATTGTTGCTGCACAGAAAGACACTGTCGAAGAGTTCAAGAATTCTCTAGAAGCGAAATTCGAAATAATCGATCAAAAATTAAATATGCACGAGGCACAATTCGAGAAGGTTGAACAAAATATCTAGAATCTTGCGAAAGAACTAGAGAGTGTGAAGAAACAGAAGGTCCGAGAAATTTCTACAGACAGGCCTAGAAGGAAAGAGATGCAACCGCCTGTTTTCGATGGCCAAAAATCGTGGCCAATATATAAAAGACAATTTGAAGCAGCTGCCATGACCAGCTACTGGGACGAGGGAGAAAAGTCGATTGCGCTAACGCTGGCACTGAGAGGTACAGCTGCGGAATTGCTGCAAACCATCTCAGAAGATAAACAACTCAACTACGACGCTTTGGTTAAAGCCATAGAAATGCGCTTCGGAGATGACCATATGCAGCAAGTATACAGAGTCCAACTGCGCAGCAGAGTTCAGAAGAGGGGAGAAACACTTCAGCAGTTGCTGGCCGTTATCGAACGGTTTGCGCATTTATCTTATCCTTATACCGGAGAAGACTTTATCAACGAAATGGCTGTAGAGCCGTTTACCCAAGCAATTGAAGATAGGCAGTTGCAAATGGCTGTAAGAATGGCTGGAAAACGAACCCTCCCTGAGGCCCTAGCATTTGCCCTGACGATGAAAGCTGCCGACCAAGCATCTCAAGGAATCCACCACGTGGGAGAAGTGACAGCCGTGGAATGCTCCTGCCAACGAACAGACGTCGTGGAGCGGAACAGTGCGCGTGCAGGACAAGTCCGTTGCTGGAACTGCAACAACATCTTCAGCGTCAGTGCTCGGCTCCACTTAAAGAACGCAGTTGTCCACAATGCGCTGCTGGGAGGCGTAACAAAGAAGCATGTATCAGGGAAAATATCTATACTGCAAGCAGCGTATTATCAAGTCAACAGGAGGGAATACGTGTAAGGACCAACTTTGAGGAGTAGAAGTCGGTTTCTGGAATTGACACCCCCAAGATCAAAATCCAAGTCTCCCAAACAAAACGAAGTAACAAGAGTTTAACAGTGGAAGCCCACATTGGCCAGAATAAATGCGTGGCCACCATTGACATCGGTGCCACCGCTTCCATTATAAGATGGGACATCGCTCCTGATTCATGGCTGCACAACACCAGTAGCAACTGTCTGGAAACAGCAACAGGAGCAACGGCGAAAGTGCATGAGAGGTTCCTCTTGCAATCAATCCGGCAGGACTAACGTTCGCCCACGTGTTCCTAGTGGCCGACATACGCGACGAGTGCATCATTGGACTTGACTTTATGAAGGCGTATAATGTAGTGCTTGACACCGGAACTTATGTACTTAAGTACAGGAGCGTTGAGATTCCCATGGTGTACGGGAATGAGAATGACGCATGCCTTAGCACAGTATTCAGTAACGACTACGACATACAGCACCGAAAGGGCACCCTTCACTCTAATGTGGATACTCAGTCCCGATGCACATGACAAGAACAAAAAGATGCGGTATCCACCCAAAGAGCTGAGCCCACTGACGGTTGGAATGAAAGTGAAATGCGAAACGCCCAAAAAGAGGATCCGGATATCGAGCCAATACTCGCCTGGAAAGAACATGAAGAAAAACCAGATTGACAGGAAATATCCTATAAAAGTCTCAAACTAAAGGCATACTGGGCACAGTGGGACTCGCTTCATGTTCAAGATGGTGTTTCGAGGCGAAGGTGGGAAAGCTCGGATGGAAAGTCGTTTGTGATGCATCCCGTTGTGCCAAGGTCTAGAGTCAGTGAAAGGTGCGAGAACGTTTTTATTGGGTGCACGCCAAGGACGATGTCGAAAATTGGTGCAGAAAGTGTGTCACCTGCGCCACCAGTAAAGGCCCGAGGGTTAAGACTCAGGGCAGAATGCAGCAATACAACGTTGGAGCGCCCTTCGAGAGAATCGCGGTTGACATCGCAGGACCGCTTCCTGAAACCGAAAATGGAAATCGCTACATTCTTGTTATTATGGATTACTTCAGTAAGTGGCCAGAGGCTTTCGCTATCCGTAACCAGGAAGCCAAAACTGTGATTGAACAGATCGTTTACAACTGGGTGAGCAGATTCGGCGTACCGATGGAGTTGCACTCGGATCAAGGGCGCAATTTCGAGTCCGAGGGGTGTGCGAGCTACTGGGGATTAAAAAGACGAGAACAACACCACTCCACCCACAATCGGACGGGATGGTAGAATGCTTCAACAGAACCTTGAATGAACACCTATCAAAGGTCGTTGGTGACCAGCAAAGCGATTGGGATAGGCAAATTCCAATGTTTCAATTAGCCTATCGGAGTGCAGTATACAACACCACAGGTCACACTCCATCGGAAATCTTTTTCGGTCGAACAGTCCGGTTACCTAGTGAATTGATGTTTGGATCACCGCCGTCTGAAGAGAACAGAAATGAAGACGACCATGTCGCAGACCTCAGACAGATTATTAGGGACGTGCACCAAAGAACCAGGGATAAGATTAAGATAGCCAGTGACCGCATGCAGACGAGGTATGATGTCAAGGCGACCACAACGGGATTTCAGGAAGGAGATCTAGGCTGTATAACCCTCATAGACGGAAAGGCGTATCACCCAATTTACAGCAAGACTGGGGAGGACCATATAAAGTCGCAAAACGCATCAACGATGTTGTCTATCGCATTCAACGAGGAAGAGGCAAGATGAAAGTGGTTCATGTGGATCAAATATATCGCTATACTGGACAGAATATCGATGAGTTTGTTCGGGACGAACAAGTTTAACAGGGGGATATTGTGGCATACAAACTCTCCATGTTGGAGAGTTCAGTTATTACCCCAGTTTCAAACCAGAAGTTACAAGAAAGAACTAGAACCTGACAAATGTGGTATAAATACAGGATGAGCAACTGCGAACGATAAGTTGATTTTTGGAAAGCGATAGAAAAGGAGCTAAGTCTTAGTAAGTGAAAGATAAGAGATTGGATTTTTGAAATAGTAGTGAAATTGTTTGTGAATTAATTTAAAGTTGTTTTTAAATAATAATAAATAGAGTGTTTTGAAACAGAATAACATTTTATCATTTCGAACCCTAGCCGAAATATTACAATATTAAAAATATTTTTGAACATCCAAAAATTTCCCATGCAAATGCTGCAGACCTTCGAAATCTGATGGATAAAATGAACAACCACCTTACAGGATTGAAAAACATCAATCGACCTGTAGACAGCTGGGACGACCTTACAGTGTGCATCATAACCACAAAACTCGATCCAGAAACAGCATTGAAATGGAATGAAGAATCACCTGTGGACAGACTACCAACGCTTGCCGAACCGATGACATTCTTCAAAAGAAGGTGCCAAATTATCGAAGGTAATGCTAATTCAAATTCCGTAGTACCTAGTTCAAACAAGATAAGTAGTGGTAGCTTAGTTAAAAATCAAAAAGCACCAAGGTCATTTATGACGGTTACAAATGCATGCAACTTCTGCAATAAACAAGGTCATTTCATTTATCGATGTGTCGCTGTCTTAAATTTGCCTGTAGCAGACAGATTAGATAAGGTGACTTCACTTAAACTCTGTACAAATTACTTAAAGGTTAACAATCACTCTCTAGCTGACTGTCCGTCCAAGAGCAATTGTCACACCTGTGGCAGTAAAGACCACTCATTGCTCCACCGTCAAACAGCATCGCAAAATCCAAATTCTTCCTCTTCAGCTGTTGGTAGTTCTTTTTCTTCAAACCAATTCACACATAACCGGAACTTGTCATCAAACAATGAGATTACCTTCATCAACGCACATGCACCCCCCTCTGCATCAAATCAAACCTATGCTCTTCATAGCAACTCGGGAGAATACAACATATTAGAAACAGCTATTGTTTACCTTATAGGCGCAAACAACCAATACATTCCTTGTCGTGTTTTATTAGATAGTGGATCTCAGATCAATATCATGACTGAACGCATCGTTCGAACGCAAAATACAAATGCTCAGTTGTAATAAAATCGATGTTTACTTCATTTTCCACAACACTAGAAACTTTAGTCATGACTCAAATAACTGGGATGCAGCCTGATATCAAGGTAAACGTTGATGGCTGGAATATTCCAAGTCACATTCAGATATTCACTTCAATTTTCCACAACAAGTTCACTTGCTCATAGGTGCTGATATCTTTTACGACATTTTGGATTTAGGAAAGATTAGAGAAAGAAAGATTGGTCCAAGTTTACCCACTCTTGTTAACACGCTGCTGGGATGGGTCGTGGCTGGAAGGTTGCGAACAATTTCTCCATCAACGTCTATCAGCCAATGTCAACTTTTGAAGGTTCCAGATATTCCTAATAATGAAACTTTATCCAATCATACATCAAAGGCCTTTTGGGAACTTGAAAATTTTGAGTCATCAGTTGCAAAGGTTTCAAGGGAAGATAGGGAATGTGAGTCACATTTCTGCTCTAACGTTGCTCGCTTATGCTCTGGAAGATATCAAGTAAGACTGCCTTTTAGGAAAACTTTGCTCAGCTTAGGAAGTTCTTATGATATTGCTCTAAAAAGATTTTTATGTCTTGAAAGGAAGTTTCTCAAAAACAAAGAGCTTAAATTACAATATACCCAGTTCATGGATGAGTTTATTCAACTATCGCACATGAAACAAATGGAACATTTCGATTTTCATCAACCTCACTACATAATACCACATCACTGCGTTTTAAAAATGTCCAGCTCCAGCACAAAGCTTCGGGTGGTCTTTGACGCTTCACCAAAGACAAGCAATGATGTATCTCTTAATGATATTTTGATGGTTGGACCTGTTATTCAACCTGATCTTTTTACAATAACACTAAGATTCAGGTTTTACACATATGTTTTTACTTCTGACATCAAAAAAATGTATCGTCAGGTTTCCTTATATCCAGATGACCGACGTTTTCACTGCATTTCTTGGAGATCGAACATGTCCGACTTTTATGTTGACGATGTATAAGCAGGGGCAAATACTTTAGAACAAGCCATCGCTTTACAAAAGCAGTTATCCTCTATCTTGTCGAAGGGTGGATTTAAATTGAAGAAGTGGTGTTGAAATCATCCTGACTTCTTAAAGAATATACCTCAAGAGGATCAAGAAACCTTGTTTAAAATCAGAAGTTCTAATGCAATCAAGGCTTTAGTAATAATTTGGGATCCTTCTTCAGACCGATTTTTATTGGAAGTCAACGATAGTCTTCAAAAACTTATTACTAAAAGATCCGTTTTGTCCGAAATTGCGCAATTCTTTGACCCTCTGGGTCTTATAAACCCAGTTATTGTGTTGGCAAAAATATTTATGCAACAATTGTGGTGCTTGAAGTTAGATTGGGATGATCCTCTTCCGCAAGAATATAAAGAGCCGTGGATTAACTTTAGAAACCAATTACAGAAACTAAACGATTTGGAAGTACATCGTCATGCGTTTTTAGCAGATACTCGCCATGAAATACATGCATTCTCAGATAGTTCTGAAAGCGCATACGGATCATGCGTTTATATTCGATCCGTAAACCTTAAAAATGAAATAAAGTCCAGGGTTGCCCCTGCCAAAAAATGTTCACTACCAAAACTCGAACTCTGTGGTGCGGTAATTATGGTATAACTTGTTAGGCGCATTCAAGCCATTTTCAATTTTGCGGACATCGAAAGCATAACCTTTTGGACAGATTCAACAATAGTTTTAAGCTGGATAAAGGAAGAATCATGCAACTGGCCAACATTTATTGCAAATAGGGTTTTCAAGAAATATCTACATTTTCCCAGTGGCGACACATACCGACGAAAATGAATCCTGCAGATATTCTTTCTCGAGGCTCATATCCATCAGGTCTCATTGATTCAAGTCTCTGGTTTCATGGACCAGTGTTTTTATTACTGCCTTCTTAAAACTGGCCATCGTGTTATAAGCGTACAACCGGGTAAGGATGGCGTCGTAAGAGCTGTTACAGTCAAGACCTCCATTGGTGAAACTCAAAGGGCAGCTGCTAAAGTAAGACGTCTTCCTATTGATCGAATAGGAAGATTTCTTAACATACTCCCCACTCTCAAGGTGGGGAGTATGTTAAGAAATAATTTTACACTAATTTGCAAAATAATGGAATACCCTGTATTGTTTATTTTTAAGCAATCAGACATTGCAATTTTTTTCTTCGTTAACTTTTTGTTGCCTTGCTTCCGTCTGTCAAGTGCACTCTCTCACATTAAAGTAATCTTTTGAACCTACAAGATCACGTTTGAGTTTTGTTTCAAATAAATTTAAAGTCACATCAAACATCGCCATCCACGAGACTTTTATTTTATAGTTTCGCAAAAACACAACGTTTGATCTCAGCGTTGGTGTTGTTGTCTGAATTAATAGCGGCGCCTAGGTTGATAATGTCCTAAGCTACCTGAAAGCTATATCTGATTAAAGTGAAGCACGGCCTGAGACTTCTGAGTTGGGTGTCTTATCTAGTTGATAATGCTATCAACTTGCTCTAACCCAGCTTGACCGCTAGAACCATTTTCGATGCTTCGATCTAAATACTCGGGCAAGCGCATGTGAATGAATTGGTGAGCTACTAACACTTAAATTGTGTAAAAATTTCTAAATGAAGACAACAATAATTAAAAGGCCAGAGTATTTCATATTTTTTACTTTTTAATTTAATATATGAGTATGTATATACTCGTATAATACCTACATATATTCTCTTCAAATATAGCATAAGGATGCTTCGTCAATCTTACGGCTCAGAGCGATTTACTCGTATGTTAGTAACGTGCCAAAAATGTGTTTGCAAAATCCATTTTTAGTTACATTGCGAAAAAGCTAATTCAAAGAAAGAAAAATATGAGTGGCCATGGCTCAAGTGGTAGTATATTAGAATCCATGCAAGATGATTGGTTGCCTGGAATAAAACAACAACTCCAATAACGCTAAAAATAATTTAATCTGCCCACTAAATGTTGGATGCCACCCTTTGGAGCGAAATAGCTAAGGAACCCACACTTATTTTCATCCCTATCCGCTCCATCTTACGAAAAACATTACACATACATCAAACTCGTAAGTGTTGTCAGAGTGAGTGTTAAGTTCTCAATATCCAGGAGTTAAATCTTAATCCAGGGAGCACGATCTACAACACTATTTTACTAGAAAAATTTAAGTCACTAAAGGACGGAATGGTTAATGTCAAATTCGTGTTGTAAAGTACATACATATGTAGCATCCCTTTTAAGGATGGAATATGAATATAAAGTGGAAAAAAGCAAGAGAGCGGTAACTAGAATGTATGTATGGTAAATGAAATATGTAACGCGTTAAAACGTCTAACGACGGTCGTTTACCACCATTTGGTGAACTTTAGCAATGTTATCGTCGGTGGTTGCAGTTTTTGGACGTCCCGAACGTTCATCATCTTACGGCCACGTTTAGATTCAGCTGCCCAACATTTTCACTGTAGTAAATGATGGTGCAGAGTCCCCATACACAGAGTCCAACTCATTTTTGATTTGCGTAGGCGTATTGCCTTTCAAAAACAAGAATTTAATAACATCTCGATATTCAATTTTTTCCATTTTCACAAAAAACATTCACATCGACTTACTCAAACGACTGTCAACTAAAAACTGCGTGTCCAAAATGATTGAAACTTCGGTAAGATGCACGACTAGCATACACTAGCTTTTATTGACATTGACAATGCCGCTATCTTTACGTTGCGGTCGGAAACTTTTCAGACAACCCCCGTATTTCATCTCGCCGCAAACTTAATAAGCCTACGCCTAAGTTCGTGAAACTAAATGATTTTCACTACCTCCCCATTCACCTTTTGTAGAACATACAAAAACTCATTTCTAAAATTTGGTTGGATGAAAGTATACTCAGCATTGTTTATCCGACCCTCAAGAAAGGAAATCAATTATAAGTACTGCGCCAACAACAACACATCTGTCTTCTTAGCATTGCCTAGAAGATTAAGATTAGGCAATACGCTATCGTTTGATTTCCTTAAGAACTATTCATAACGATTTTGAACGTAGTTATAAATTATTCATTTCTTTAATAGTGCAAAACTCACGCACCAACACAAGAGTCATATAAAATACATTACAGTACAAAACTCAAAAATGGGACAACCGAACTAATTTGCGGTATTACGGAATATGTACAATTATTTTCAGTTGAGCTAATGCAACCAACTTAAAGGGCTGACCAGAATGTGAATCTGAAGCTTGAATCTTGAATAGCACCCAACTTCGAGATACAGATTCAAGATACAGATTATACATGTATTCAACTTTTGACAGTTCGATATCAGATTAAACCTTCAGATTCACATTCTGGTCAGCCATTAAGGTACGGAAATTGAAAAATAACAATGACTTTTCGATGTAAACAAATGAAAGGTGAAGCAATTTATTGAATTTTTTTTTATAAATTACAACAAAAAAGGAAAAATGGAAACTACTTTTGATTAATTTTTCGATGGCGAGTATGAGGACGATATTATACTACGTTCACACCGCACCCAAATTCAACATTTCGGCTAGTTTCAACATTTCAGCCCAAATGTTCAGCATTTCGCCATACATTTTTCATCATTTCGAAATGTTGAATTTCGTTGCTGCATTTGCAAGTTTGTCAAATCGAACACACCTCTTTCCAAATTCAGCACGTCATTTTATGACTTTTCAGCCCGCTAACATAAAAAAAAAACAATCAACAAAATAATCATTATTTTCAAGTGATAATTTCAATACGAATGGAACGACGAAAGATTTATAAGCAAAGAAGAAGGAAATGGACAGAATCAGATGAAGAGTTTTTGTTGAGCTCTGGGAAGAAAAATTGGGTGGCCTCCGTGGCAACCGCAAAAACAGCCACGTATACAAGGAGATGTCAGTGAAATTTACGGAAAGAGACGCCGATTTCTCCCCCAGAACGAAAATAAGTAATCTCACCGGAAAATACAAGTATGTACATAAAGTTTCATATTTATAGCAAACATTTATTTATTTTCGTAAATCCTAGGAAAGAACAAAAAAAAAACAATTGGGCCTTCAGGAGGATCCCCTTCGGAATGTCCGTTGTACACAAGGATCCATGCTATTCTGGGTGAACAGAAGATCCATAACCGGGATGCTATAATAGTAGACCCTTTCCTCGTTATACGAACTTATGCGTAACGAGTTTCCCATTTTTACTGCATCGCTGCTGCTCCGCTTATGGGGTTGGCTAATGTCGCAGACCGCAGAACGCGTCTACATAATGCTCGGTCCTGGATCGTTTCAGTGGTTAGCTTCAGGCGTTCTTGCGCATTTGCCATCTGAGAAATCCAGGAATTCTTTTTCCGACCTCGTTTTCTTACAGTTGGAGTGACCGTAGTTGATAGTGCCTTTTTAACCGGATTTTCCGCAGATCTTCTTTGAACGTGGCAATACCAGCTCATTCTATTCGCCTCAAGCTGTTCGGTTACCGAATTCTTTATATGTAGACTTCCTCTTATACGCGTAGATCTAATACAATCGCGTTAAGTGACTCCACTAGACATCCTTAACATTTTCATTTCCGCTGCCGTCATTTTGTTTTTAAACGCTTCGTACATTGTCCAGCACTGTGAACCGTATATAAGAGCTGGTCTAACAACCGTGGTGTAGAGTTTCCCATTTAAGTGGAAATTTTCGGTTGCAAAAGATTTCCAACTTTTCCCGCCATTTCATCCATCCCACACTCGCTCTGTGGTTTACGTCGTCGTCACATTTCGCTTCCATTTTAACGATTGATCCTAAGTACTTAAAGATAGTGTTTTTCGGAAGAACTGTTCCGTCTAACATTATATCCGCAACAGGTCGCAATGGATGCGCAAATGGGCACGTCAAATGCTCCGTCTTTGAACGACTTATTTTAAACCCGTTTCTCTCTAGCGCATTTCTCCATGAATCTAAGGCGTTCTGTAAATCTTCGACGTTATCGCTAAGTATAACTGCGTCGTCAGCGAAGAGAATTGGCGTTACATTTGCTTCGCGCATGCAGTCTTTTAAAAGATAGTCGAATACTACGTTAAAGAGGAAAGGGCTAAGTACGCTTCCTTGATGCACTCCGACATTAACTGGAAATTCTCTCGTTAGTCCAGCAGAGCTTTTAACCGCAGTTTTCACGTTTCCGTACATGTCTTGTATTATTCTAACATACGTTTCCGGTACGTTTTGAGACCTCAGCGCGGCCCATATTAGATCCCTAGGCACTCGATCGAATGCTTTCTCGAGGTCGATAAATAACATGTGTAAATCCTTAGACGAATCTCGGTGCTTTTCCATTATTATTCGTAGGCTTTGGATAGCGTCCACCGTCGATCTTCCTTCAACAAATCCACACTGGCTATTATCGAGCTTTGTTATTTGCCGAAGACGTTCGTTTAAGACTCTTTCGACGATTTTCATTGTGTGTGACATAAGCTTGATTGAACGGTAGTTGTTGCATTCTCGAGTGTCGCCTTTTCCTTTGTATAATGGAACCAAGAAGCTACTTCTCCATTGATTCGGCATAGGTTGTCCATATTTTAATTTATTTAAAAGTTTCGATAGGCAAACGCTGCCGAAACTGCGTCAGCTGCGTCAACATCTGATTCATTGCCATTAACATCAGCGTCTACATCGGAGTCAACGGCGTTCACACCAAGACTGAGAGCTGTAAAAAGACAAAGGTCAGAGACTGACAAATTAATGTCGGAGCCGAAGACAACCGATGACATCATTTGCAGTGAATTAAAGCAGATGAAAGAAAACGAAAAGGAAATGATGGAAATCGAGAGGAAGAGGAATGACTTATTGGAAAAACATTTACAATGTTCTATGGAAATCTTAAAAATATTAAAAAAATACGAGTATAACAGAAAATATAAAAATTGTTCCGGCTAATAGCATTTTTAATACTGTCAGTTGATGTGGTGAAGTCACTGATTTGAAATCTATACTCTAGTTGTTTTCTGACTCGAGTTTCGTTTTGAGGTTGTAACCAATGGTTATTAAATTTCTCATTGTGCACATTTAAAAAATTGTGCAAAACACAGCGTGACTGGTGTTGATAATGAGATTGGTGTTGTCTATGTGGTTATCTAGTCCTTTTCCATTTCGCTATTTCTGCCTGTTAAATGCCCTTCAACCACCCTTCGGCATTTGGACAATGCGTAGTTGAAGTTATTTTCTTCTTGCGTTGAAGTACTATTGTACGAATAAAGTTTCATCGTTATATTGGAAAAGCGAAATGCAGAGTCTCCAATAAGGACAACTGGAACGTCGACACCGCAAATGTTTCTTGATAGCTCCCTGAAAATTGTTTTTTGCTGTTGCAATTTTAGGCTATAATATTCAAATATCTGTGAATCACTGCAACGGCCCAGGCTTCCGACAATTATACAAAGAAATCTGTAACTGAATCATGTGTGTATAAGCGGAGATGTAGAGTATATGTGAATAATAAACTTACCTATAATCAACAACAGCCAACAAATCGGTAGTTGGAGTCATCATTTTCAATATTTGGCACACTGTGGAATTGCCAACGCCAAAGAGATTGGAAATACTTCGGTACTTGGCCGAAGGTCCAATTGTGTACAATGCAATAGCAATTTTGTTTGCAATTAATACACTTTCTATAGTTAGTATCGTATTTTGTTAGGGCTTGCAGTTCGTTGCACAGTATTTGAACATTTTCACGAGACATACGAAAGTTTTCTTTAAAAAACTCATCATCTCTTTCGGGAACTTCCTTTTCCCAGAAAGTACTTGTACGATTCTGAAATTAGTAATTATTATTTTGCTAAGAAAACCGCATGTATCTCCCCTTTTCTTGGTTGTCTATGCAATGCAATTTCTTTTGCAATTATAAGTCTTTTCTGCATTTCATTGTAGGCGAATATTTGACATTTTTGCTAATTCATCGTAAAAATTCATCCGAAACGAAGAAAATATGATTTGGAAGCACTGTTTTATATCCGCTTAATAGATAGCGGATAAGAATTGACTTAACGTTGATCGCTATGTTATTGTTGTAATTAAGATGTAAATTACTCTTTAAGCAGATAGCGGATACTGTACTGTAATAGGGACAACAATCTTTCAAAAGCCCGTCTATTTACTCACATACGTAAATAAAATTGACATAATCAGAACAAGGCAGCGTGATGACAGGCAAGTCAATAAGGCCAAGATCAAGTATATGCTGTCAATCATATAGGACACCCAACACCGACACCTCGACAGATATAACGTTGAAGTAGTTAAGGAATTTGTCTATCTAGGCTTTAATATTATTTTGGAAATGACACCAGCGCTGGGGTCATACGAATAATTATTTGTAAAAATAGTTTCTTATTAGGGCTCAAAGGGGAATTGACTAGCAAAGCTCGCTCGAACAATAAAAGTGACTCCATGTAAGACCTAAATAACTCCAGTCCTGCTCTATGACTGAGAGGCATGCAAAAAAGGATGAGGGTGCTCTTGGCTTGTTTGAAAGGAAAATCGTTCAGGTGATTTTCGGTCCTGGGTGCATAGACAGTCAGTCCAGGAGGACATACATGAACTCTAAAGCGACAATAACTTGGCCAGAAGAGTGAAGGTCCAACGACTGATATATGTAGCTGGATCATGTGGAGCGGGTATACGCCAAAGCTGTGGTCTGAAAAGTCTTTCAATCCACCCCTGGGGGTCAAAGCAGAAGGGGAAGATCGCGACTGAGGAGGCGCGCGCAGGTTGAAGCAAACGTCATCCAATTGAAGGCAGCTAGCGAAATATCGTGCTGGCTGGAGACGCTTGTTGGCTGAGACCCAAGTCTACTGCGGACTTTAGCGCCACCTTAAGTAAGTAACATGCCTATATAAAAATCATTTAGCTAAACTTTATTTATTTTTAAACGATTTTTAAATTATAAATATATTTTCATTGCAGAGCAAAGGCTAATGTTTATTATTACAAACTCCTAAGTTGTAGATACCTATTCAGAAGAAATAAAGAATAGTTTTTTTTAAATGAAAGTTTTCTTTAAAAAAGCCAGAACGAAAAATCAAATATGCATATTGCTGTAAGAATTCAATGAAATGAAAACGGGATCATCTATAAAATAATAATTAACAAAGAAAACATTTACAAGTAAATATTGTAGTTTATAATTTATTATTTTGAGGCATCCAGAATATTAAACAAAAGGAAATAATCATAATTCTATAATACATAAATAAATAAATAGCTTGGCGTTTTTATTTAATAGTTGAATTCAAAGTCTGTTTTGAAGACTAGAATAACATTTTAAATTATTTTTTTTATTCATTCCAAATAAATAACAAAGTGAATAATTAATATGACAAGTAAATTGAGACCTATTTACGAAATATTAAGTACTTTCTAACATTTACAAATGTAAGTTTTATTTTGAAACGCTTCAACACTTCATCAAACTTAATCTTTCCTAAAAAATTTTTAAATTACCATTTTATAACATATAAAATTCACATTAATTGTAAAAATGTGTGGAAATAGTCTAACCTATGCCGGTATTTTATTTTCGTTAATTTTTTTTTTGTCAAACTCTCTTTTCTCACTTAGCAAAATTTTCCAAATAAACCAAGTTAAGATTTGTTTTTTTAATAAATTCAATGATTCTAATATACTTAAAATCAAAAAACAGATATCAGAGGCTCATATGGTAGTAATTTAATAAATCTTTAAATTCAAAACTTATTTTCAAATTAAGTGTTTTTGTCTATATTTATTTAATTATTTACTTACGACTTTCAACCAAATTTAACCGCGCACCTTGTGTTTTTTGAATAAATACATATTTATTAGTGGATCCCAGAACTGGTTATTCAAACTCTAAATATTGATAAAATTTGTCCGATCAATTACATAAAAACCATTTTTAAAAAAATAATTTGTTTTCATTAATTTAGCATTTTCACCACACAGCCACCCTGACAGTAATTACGTGCGAACTCATCTCTAAGATTAAGAACGCCGAACATATTCATTATAATTTATTTTTACTGTTTTAAATCTAAAATTTAAATTTGCGAATGTTATTTTATAACGCTCATCTATATCTCCAGAATGTTAAGACCGTATTCTTTTTTAAATTACCTGAAAACGGCTGTTGTCTGTTTAATTTGTTTGATTAAAGCATAACTGGTATCAATTAATAACAATAAATTAAATATCCATCTGACGAATAGGATATGAAATATGACTGATAAATGGAGATGTCTAACCAGCAGGATCTGGGATCCGATACTTAATTTATTTCAGCTTTATACATAATATCAACAACGCCAGCGATTGCAAATTTTATGAATAACATATTAATTTTTGAACAGTTATTTTGCCACAAGATTGCGCTTAACGTTTTGACCGGAAGTAACAGAAAGTTCATACGTTTTTTTTTTAATTTGGTATTAATCCTTTTTAACAAATAGAACATATTCAATAAAGGAGTTATTTAATTTTGCTAAATAAAAGGTTTCGAGTATATTCATTGCAAATTTTCTTTATTTTTGTTTTACTTCCATGCTCTGCGTACATGTTCTTGTTTTTGGTATAAAAATGCATATTGTGATTTATCCTTGGTAAAATTTTCAAATTCATCTGAAAATAAATTTTTAAAAATCCATAATTTTTACGAAAAATAAGCATAATTTTTGTAGAGCTACAATAAAATGTGTATTACATAAAATACACTATTCATAAATTATCGCCACTCGAAAGAAATAATTTCTTATTTAGTGTTTTTTTTTACACATAATAGGAAAATGTTTTTCGTATCTAATTTTATTTAATTGTAGCAGACTTACATAGAGAATGACTGAATATATCAAATAATATAACTTCATAAGATTATAAATCAACATACATTCATTATTTAATAATAACAACAGTTTTAAATGAACTAGATTACACTGGAATACAATGTGCAATCCATTTTAATATTATTCAAAGTATTGTATATCAAGAAGGAAAAGGAGCACATATGTGCATCTATTCTCGAATATAAGATTTCGATTAATCCGCTCTGTTGCTGGTAAATAAGTTCTTATATATTCTAAAACATTAAATGCACAATGTAGCAAATAATATCGCGGACACGACCATAACTGAGCAACAAAAAGCGCCATCTATTTGCCCGAACATGCGTCTTAAAGCTTGCATCTTTCTCTACTCACAATGACTACTCATTACATGACATTTGGTTGACATTTAACAATGATAAAAAATTATTTTCTAAAACACCTTTTCATTTGATGTTGAAATCCTAACATGGATTAAATAGCGGTCATTAGAATCCATGCAAAATGCATCAGAAACATTCTGATTGATACAACAAATGTACCGTGATGATCGTTTGAATAGAACAGTTGTTTTCGAGTGTCATAAACGCTTTTTGGGCGGCAGAGAGATGCTAGAGAATGACAAACACATAGGAAAGCCAATTTGAGTTCGGACGCCTGACATCTAAAATGTACGTGATTTTTTTGCAGTAGACCTCAATGCTCCATCAAAGAATGATGGATAAGGCCTTAAACATCAAAAAAGAGACTATTCGAAACATTCTTCATGCGAATTTGGGCAAAACAAAGTTGGTATCTGTTGCACGATAATGCACCGAGTCACACAGCACTCACTGTTTGTCAATTTTTGACTCGAAATCAAGTGTGTGTGTTAAACCATCCACCGTTTTTAACTGATTTGGCACCATTCGACATATTTTTGTTCCAAAAATAATATTAAAGTTGAAAGAATACTTTTTTTTGACGCATGCGGTCATTCAAGCAGCTTCGTCACGGGTTCTGGAGCCAATTCCAGAAAATGAGATAAGGCAGGCATTTGATTCACTATTAAATAGCTTTAACAAGTGTGTTGAATCGGGAGGAGAATATTTCGAATAAAAACACCGGAAAATAAACAGAAATCGTGTTTAATTATGTTTTTTTTAGAGCTAGCTCGGGATATTATTTACCACATTGTGGAATATGCAAGCATGTAAGTGGACCAAGAAATCTATTTTTAGTGTTACTTCATGAGTAACAAATAAGATTGTCACGCTTTTACATGAAAAAAATAAAAGGATATGAAAGACTTTCACCAACTTGCATTAAGAAGATAAAATGACGAGAGGAATCATTTGTCGTACTCATTGAGATATTTTTAGAGTGAGCTTGATAAGGTTTGTCATAAGAGGTGTTACCTTGCATGTATCGTATATAAGTTTATGTGCATACCATTTCTTATCTGCTCTGCGATTCTTTTCACAACAGAACCTTATTATTCTTCTTTCAATTTTTTTTTAACTCGCGTTTTAAAACACACGCCAAATTCCTATACCAAAATTGGTTGAATAAGGGCTTTAATGCGGAAACGGTCTTAGCTATCGGCTATGTCTTTCAGGAATGTTCATTGGTTGTTGTGAAAGTTTGCACTCAAGAATTTCAATTCTGACCGCAGGGGAATGGAATGGTTGTCGATTTTCAAACTTATTGTTTTGCTTTCTTTTACATCCAAGTTGCAACGCGAAAATAAGTTTTACCATTGTAAGTTTTATTTAAGTCCCCATTTTTCAAAGTATCTTAACAATACAGGAAGCTTTTTTCTAATTTTGTTAAGAGCAATATGACCTTTGTCATCGCTATCTGGTATTCTATAATGGCATTCTAATATGGACAGTCATACAGATATACAGTGGTGGTCATTGAAATAGAGCCACTAGAGCTACCAGCAAAAGTCAATTTTTTCCTAATTTCGCTTAAGCTTCTACCAGAGAGAATCCTTTTTGCATATGCATGCACAAGAAACTTCTATTAGACAGTCTTTCAATTATCTGAACTAATTCATTTTTAAGCCGAAGTGGTCAGAAAAATAGCGCCAGTAATGATTTAATATCTTTTCTTAGCACAGTGTTTTAAAATGTGATCATATCGAGTTGTTCCAAATGGTAGCTATGAAATCTATTGTACTTCAACAATTGAAATTTGCTTACATTTTGTATCAATTTTTAGTAGCTACATTCAAATAAGTGAAAGAACAATTCGAAGAAATATTGTGGGAGTCAAGTCTTCATGGGAGAGTTAAAAGATTGAAAAGGGGTTCTTATTCTCGGCTGTTTCAATTTAAAAGGAACATTTGAGTTTATTCTCTCACTTTTGATTTTGCTAATGCATTTAATTCTTGATGATAACTTGCTACATTCCGAATAAATTTTATTAAGTTGTGGCCAATGGGAATGTATTCTAATCAGTTTTAATGCAAGAGAACAGAGGTCACTGTATTTGAAATGCGTAAGTTGGTATATAACAGAGTAAGAGTTTAGCTTCTTCTCCACCACGGGTGCCCAATTTTCGGTCTCGAATACTACAAATTGCCACTGACTTACATTATAATTATTGTTGTAACGCTTCTAACAATCCAATACAACCCCAATGCAACCAGTCTGCCCCAAAATCGGAGACAGATTGATCAATTGCATATCCATCCCCCATCATATTGTCTGGATTTTCTAACAGGATCAGAGTCACCAGTGTTAATTTTCACATAGCGATATTCATTTATCGCTTATATTTTCAAAAGCTTTCAAAACGTTCCAAAACGCAAACAAGCTTCGGATACGGATGGATGTCGACAACCCATGCAAACGAATTAAAGACGATGAACTTTTGAGATGCACGAAGAATATTATGTCGCTTAATAGGCCACGTACAGCCGAACAACTAGAAAATGCCCCAGACTGCTGCAAAGCAGACATTGCCGCTACCCAAAAATTGAGATGGGATGGGCCGGACAAATGGAGGATAAAGAACTGGGATACTACGGCGATTGTTATCGAGGCAGTTGTTGAGAGCAGACTTAGGCAAAAAGTTTCTGGCATGTGAACGACACCTTTAAGCAATCCACTGCCTGCAGCATCAAGCATCGAAGACAAGTGCCAACACTTCCAAAAAGTCGTCGAGTTGCACTCGACCTCTACGGCGAAACCCCTGGTTTGATGACAAATGCTGCTTCTTTGGTCTAAGAAGGCAATTAACTAGTAAAGCCCTACCTCGAACAACAAAAGTTACCATATTAAAGACCTTAATAATTCCAGTCTGCTCTATGGCGCAAAGGTATGGACATTAGCAAAAAATAGATGAGTGCGGACTTGGTTGCTCTGAGACAAAAATTCTTCGAGCATTGACTGTGGGTGAAGGAGGAGATACAACGACGACGGGATTGACATTTGATCTGTAAAAGTAGTTACAAGGCTAACAAAGAACAAAAAGTTGCTGATTATTTTAAAAAAGTGCACTCAAATTATTAAAATAAAGTTAATAAGCTTCACAACTGACAAATCCATCTTTACAATCAAACTATTTAACTATCCCAAACTTCTTTCTTTGGGGCTACTTGAAGTCGCGGGCTTATGCCAACTAGTCTCAGACAATCGCAGCCCTTAAGGAGAATATTCGACAGGAATACGAACAGTTATCACCGGAAATTTTGCGGAGCCATAGAAAATGCTATAAAACGGGCGCAAATTTGTACCAACACTGACGGCAGCTACTTGGCGGATATCATCTTTTCCACTAAACAAAACAAATTCTAAAGGACCAAATAAAGATTTCCATCACTCAAAATCTTTTTTTTTCATTAAGTAAAAAAGTAATTCAAAAACACAATTTGATGATCAATTTTGTGCCACCTTGTATTTATCACAACCAGAACAATCTCAACGTACTATGGAACCATTCTCGACAATAACCGTCGAAATTTTGAAAGAAATCCTGGATGCCAACAATAAAAAGCTCGTCAAAAGCCGACTTCCAAGTACTTCACGCAGAACTTACCGGCTTAAAAATAAAGTACGACGAAATCTCCACCAAAGTTGTTCGTCTGGAACGGCGAAACAACGAATTGGGGGATCATATGGACAAACTGTCGCAGAAAAGTTCGGAGGCAAATGTTGTGGTGCATGCGCAAGCAATGCAAAGTAGAGGCGAATTACTACGTTCGAATTGTTCTGAATTATAAGCGAGCTGAAGAAATGAATGTGTTAGAAGTTAAATTCAAGGGTGTTGCCCTTTTGAACGTACTAATTTACCTGAATTATATTCACTGGAGTACGGATTACGAAAAATTTTCGACACACTACAGGATCTAGAGTCAATGGATATACTACTTGTAAGTGGATCGGTTTCAACATTTTTTAATCCAATCCGCAGATCAAAATATGAAGTGTGTGGGAAAGGTGTCAAAACGCTGGAAGTTGCCGATGCTTTGGTTCCAAGGATTTTAATTGGAAGCTGTAAAGGAGACCCGAATGACGAGTATACGTTTATCCGAGGAACAGCGTGCTCAGTCATCGATTACTGCCTTGTGTCAAGGAAGTGGAACTCTATTCTGAGCAACTTTAGGATAGCTGCCCAAACTTCTGCCTTTGGAAATTTCTTATACATTCTCGGGAACTGAATGCTCAGCTCGAAACAACTGTGACTACTTCCAAAGTTAATATAGAGAGATAGTTTTCAGCCTTTATACCAAAACAATTCAAATCAGGAGCTGACTAATCCAAGGTTAGTGAACAATCCACTGCACATGGAGGACCTAACTAGAGTAATATGTAATTGAAGCAGTTCCAACAAATACTACAGACAGGCGTAATGATCCTTTCAAACAGATCTGCTTTGATGCGGATTGCCTTAAAGTCAGAAAAAAATCATTTTCGTTTCTTACATTGTTAAGGAAAAATAATACTTTTTTTTACAAAAATATGTATGCAGTAGCGAATAGAGACTTTAAACACCTCTGTTCTGTCAAAAAGAAACAAATGGAGGACAAACTGTTGCCGTCTCTAATTCGTCAGATTCGCTGAATTTTCGAAAGTCACCAAAGCTATCAACCGGAGAACCAATATAATTGCATCATCCTTACAAGCAACCAAACTTCGAGATAACTTTATGAACCTGCTCAACGTTCCTCAATTTTCACCTCTGCTCCACTTCGTTGCAACATTCTTTACAGATAGGCTCTTAGATGCGCCATTTACAATTTTTGAAGTACAAAATCTAATCCAAAAATCTTTAGCTGGGAAAGCTCCAGGAGATGAACGAGTACCAGTCGAATTCTATAAAAATTGTTCCAACCAACGAATATAATAGAATTTTTGAGACAGCGAGTGTTCCAGAGAGCTTCAAAAGAGCAATAATATTTCTCTTCACAAAAAAGGATCATATGACAACCCGAAAATTTATCGAGGCATTTCTTTTCTAAATACTTCGTCCAAGTTGTTTAGTTCCATGATTTTGAGTAGGCTTACGCAATGGATCGAGAAAAAGAAAATATTAAATGAATTTGAAGCTGGGTTTAGGAGAAACTATTCAACCTTAGACCTCATATTTACCCTAACGAACCTTTTGGAGAGCTTCAAAAGAAGGAACAAGAAGTTATATGCCTTATTTGTCGACTCTATTGCACGTGAAGCACTTTTTTATAAGGTATATAAAATGGGAATCTCAAGCAAAATTGTTAGTTTATTGAAATCGATGTACGATAACAATGTCGCGTAAGTACGAGTATGCGATGATGAGCTTGTTTCTGACGACTTTACAACGTAAATGGGAGTCCGGCGATAATGTGTTCTGAGCACGTTACTTTTCATTTTATTTATAAACGAGTGGAGGCAATTGGCGGAGGAAGAGGGGAAATAATCAATTTAAGTTACATCCCACATCGACCTGACCGACCAATTCCATGCGACCTATGTAACCTACAAGAAAGGAAGGATGTATACCATTTTATTGCCAGATGTCATATTTTAAGTGAGTTCGGTGTGAGACACTTCGGTGCAGCTACAATAAATTAAAATGATGCCCTAATTTCGAATGTGGTAGTTAAAAGTGCAACCCAGACCCACGAATAATAATCTGTTTTACGAATTAAAATATGAGAGATCTTGTTAAAGTAATCTGCGAAAGGGGTAGAAAACCGTGCATTTTTGACAAGAGGGTGTCAAGATATTTAAGAATGTGCATAAACTGCATACATTATACGTATGTATCCAAATAGGAAATAATCAAATACAACTGGAGTCTCTTCAGGCTTGAGTTTCCTATCATTAAGTCATTCAAAATCTAATTTAATGAAGAAAACAATTATAGTTTTTGCCGGTCAGTTATATTCTATTGTGATTGGCGGAAGTTGGCAAACTTTTTAAGATACTAGTATACAAAAGGAACATTTAATAATCAAATAAAATTTATTTATTCTTAAGAGTAAAAGACTCACTCGAAAAATATATGAAAGCTATCGATTAGACGTGTTTCTTTTCGCCTCTCCGTTGATTGTGTTATATCTCACTTAAGTTGCAATATCTGCAAGTACCCGCTAGTTCTAAAATAGTGAAATAAACTAGTGACACCAATCCCATCTCTTATCTATGAATCCAATCATCTCTTGCGACCCCTAAGTTAATAAACCATATAATCACTTTTCCTTAAAACAAGAAAATGCCCCGCTCGCCAAAAACTCGCCAGTGTAAAGTGCAATCGGCGCCTTTCACTATCCCTGTTACCACCTCTCAACAACAACAAATAACCAACCAGTGCAAAGTACAACAAAAATTCAATCTGAACCAAACATCTGAACAACAAATAAATCCTTTCGACCAAATTGAAACCCCTTCGACGCTTTCCATGGAAAGGCTGGATGCGAAACTTGTGAAACAGAGTGAGTTTATAGTAAATTTACTCTCATCAAAATTGGCGGAGTCAGAACAGAAAATCCTCGAAAAAATCGAAAACGAAGTTAACTCTATTAAACGTAGTATCACCGATTTAGATGAAAGAGTGTTAAATCTCGAAAAAAACCAACTCTGTATCGCAGCTCTTAAAAACGAAATAAACGCACTAAAACAATATATCGAAGTACAGGAAAATAAATCCATTGCTGCAGATGCCCTTCTATACGGCGTTTCAACTGTGCAAGGCAAAAATTTCACTTTACTGTTTAATAACGATGGCGATGGCGCAATAGTTAGCTCATCGGACTATCACGCAGACAATCTGGGTTCGATTCCTGGCTGAGTCACCAACAATTTTTCAAATCGCCATCACCCTTTCGGCGGGCAATGGCAAACTCCCGAAAGTAAAATTGCCTACGAAAAAGCTTCTAAGGAGTGCCGTTCGGACTCGGCGATAAACCGTAGGCCCCGCTCAGATGTGACAAAAATGACAACATGAGCAACACAAATGGGCGTCAAGAAGCTAGGCCATGGCCCATACCGGGCTGCCAGCGCCAAAGTGTTTTTTTGTTTTTTGTTTAATAACGATGGCGATGGCACAATAGTTAACTCATCGGACTATACGCAGACAGTCTGGGTTCAATTCCTGACTGGGTCACCATAAGTTTTTCAAATCGCCATCATCCTTTCGGCGGGCAATGGCAAACTCCCGAAAGTAAAAAATTACCTACGAAAAAGCTTCTAAGGAGTGCCGTTCGGACTCGGCGATAAACCGTAGGCCCCGCTAAGATGTGACAAAAATGAAAACATGAGCAACACAAATGAGTGTCAAGAAGCTAGGCCATGGCCCATACCGGGCTACCAGCGAAACAGTGTTTTTTTTGTTTTTTGTTTGTTTAATAACCTTTGCTGCTCAGTAACGTACAAGCCCCCTTTAAATTTAACTCCGCATATGACAAAAACTTCATATTAAAATCCATAACATATCATTGTAAACAAAAGAATTCACCACTATGCCTGCGAGACATCGGAATACATTCTGACGTTTACATACACATCCACGAAGCCCTAAGAAAATACAACCACTCGTTGATGAAGCGTGCGCTCGGCTACAAAAGGGGAAAAAAAATTAGTGTCTGTGTATTCTTTACGTGCGTGGTATCGTATACGTCAAATTGATCGCAACAGGAAAAGCTCATGCTGTTGAAACCATAGACTATCATCATAAGATCATCGACAGAGGTGAAAGCTCTGACAGCTTTACGACCGACCAGAGGCAACAGTAGCGGCCAACATATATGTTCTTTTAATTGTTTTTATTTAGTTTTATTTATTCCATTTTAATTTTTATTATACTTCTTGATTGTATTTTTATTTTATTTTTTTCTCTCTGAAACTTTCCTAACATTAATTTTCACTTTTTATCTATGGCAACTCAATACCGGGATTGTCCAGATGCAGGTGGCTGCGCCATATTACGATCGTTGGTTAGAGTATTTTCTAAACAAAAACACGGGCTTCAGATCTGCCACATTAATGCATGAATTTCGTTATCTGTTTGAAGGCTCCGGGGTCGACATTACTTGCGTTTCTGAAACTTGGTTCTCCTCTGTCTCTGATAGTGGGCAGATAAATGATAAACTGTATCGCTTAAAAGGCTATCAAATTTATCGAGAATCAAAAATTACAGAATTGATCGTGTTGGTGGAGGAGTCGCTATATATGTTAGAGTTGGTATATTCCGTGGTGTTAAAATAAAGTGTCGGTCCCAGCGTAATTCAAAGACGGATTACTTGTTTCTGGATCTGATTAGCAACGTTGATACAGTTCTTCTCGGAGTCGTCTATAGACCAAAGAAATCAGTCAACCTGGGTCATCTCACTTCCCTGCTGGAAGAAATCTCAGTTGACTCATCCAACGTAACACTGTGCGGAGACATCAACAGTGATCTCTTGGTGGAGCGTAATCTTATAGATAATATGAGTTCACTTAACCTTTCTCCTGTCAACTCTACTACACCAACTCACTTTACAGACTCTTCTAGTACACTACTTGACGTCTTCTTCGTAAGCGAAATAAAAAAAAAATCTTTTTTACGATCATTGTCAGTTCCTGGGTTCTCCAAACACGATCTTATCTACCTTACATTCGATTTTAGTTACCAGGTTGCAGCCAATACATTTAATTTTAGAAATTTTAGACATGTTGATTACCCTGTGTTGGAAAACAACGTGCGCAGCATAAACTGGGAGCAATTATATTTCATGTCCTCACCTAATCAACAAGTCGAATTCTTACAAACCAAAGTCCTGCAACACTTCAACTATCACGTACCCCTAAAGACAAAAACATCAAGATATGGACTAAATTCATGGTTTACAACCGGCATTCAAATAGTTATGAAAGAACGGGACGAGGCATACGACCGTTGGAAGCGCTTTAGAATAGATAAGCATCTCAGAGAATATCGAACTCTCCGTAATAACGTTGTCTGCAAAATTCGCGCAGCCAAAACACAGCTTTATTCTAAACGCCTGAACTCGTCATTGTCCGGTAAACAATTGTGGAAGAAACTCAAGGAGAATGGCGTGGCTAAGCAAATGAGTAGCCTTCCTGATAATGTCGATGGCAAAGTACTAAACAAAAACTTTGTATCGTATTCCCCTCCGATTGCTTATCCTCCTCCTGATGGTCACAACATCAACATCAGCACCAGTACAACGCCTTTGGAAGCCTTCGAGTTGTCTGCTATAGAGCAGGCGGATTTGGGGGAGAGTTTACTTTCCATTAAATCTAACTCAGTCGGAGTAGATGAAATGCACCCCAAGTTTATAAAGGTTATTTATTCTTCCCATAATATTACCGTACGTTATCCATATCTTTAATCATATATTTACTACGGGTGTGTTTCCTTCAGTCTGGGAGATATCCAAAATCTTACCTATTCCTAAGAGCCCTACAGGTAATGACTTTCGGCTAATTGCGATACTTTCATTCCTATCTAAAGTCCTCGAAAAAATTATGCTTAAAAAAATATATATGTATATTAACGCGAAGAATCTATTGAGATCTAAGCAATCCGGCTTCCGCGCTAAACATAGCTGCACCATAGCTCTTTTAACGGTAGTAGACGACATAAGACGTAACTTAAATAATGATCACCTAACGTTTCTAGTCCTCCTTGATTTCTCAAAAGCGTTCGATACCGTCAACCACGCTATATTATGCGATAAACTTTCGGAAAAATTCTGTTTTCCTCTTCTGCGGTGAGACTGTTGGCTTCGACACCCAATTACTCAACAGCTGTTCACTTGACTCGACCGACCATTGCGTTCGCCAGTTAAACTCTGACTCCAGAGTCACTGCTCCACCTCAATGAAGATCCCATTGAATATGTGGATACGGCTAAAAATCTAGGTATGACTTTCAACAAAACGTTAACATGGAGCGATCACATCAATAAATCCGCGGGAAAAGTTCATGGTATCCTTCGCTCCCTGTAGGCAACTCAAACCTTCACACCGATAAAAATAAGAATCCTTTTCACAAAAACATTTATCACTCCTATACTCACTTATGGTTTCGAAGTCTTTGGAAAGTGCGACTCTATCATCAGGCGGATACTTAATGTCGCATACAACAACGCCGCTGGCTTGCGAAGGTATGATCGCATTTCACACTTCTCTTATCGTATCTGTAGCCTCACATTTGATAGTCGTTTGCAATACCGGACAATAACTATGCTGCATAACATCATACATACGCATCAACCCCCCAACCTTTCTAGCAGAACAACGCCGTGTGCATCTGTAAGAACAGCGCAACTATTACTCCCGCGATTTTCTTGTTTAACATCAGAACGCCAATTCTTGGTAAACGCTACTCGACTCTGGAATTCCCTCCCAAGCCAAATTAAAGAAATAAAAGTGAAAAAAAGATTTTAAAGAGAACTCAAATCGTATCTGTCTACTTTGTAGTTTTTTTTTCACCTTTTTGATTGCTATGTAAAATTATTATCTTTATTGTTTTTTATTTAACCTTTGATCAACCGTTTATTCTTTCTTGTAACATTGTTAGTCTAATTTGCTAGTAGCTTTAATTTATATTTTTATTACATACTTCATTTAAATAAGCTTATCACTACCTGAAAAGATAATGTATCTTACTGTGTAAGACATCTTATAAAAAATAAATTGAATTGAATTGAAATTGAAATCTTTCAACTCTAATCGAAGTCACACGTTGCAAGAAAATAATCATCCAAAATATAATGATGATCATTTTCGGATTTATTTGTATATCTATAAGTCTGAGTGACAGTATGTTTGATTGTTTCACAAAAGTTAACGTTAGTTAAGAGAATTCAAAAGTGATGGCTATTTGAGTTTGCTCAAAAGGAAATATGAGTTTGTTGCATGACATCGATGTCCGCGTTACCAAGTTTTGATAAAAGCCGCATTTTAAGTGACACCCATTGCCCGTATGCGCCAGATTTGGTACCGTGCGACGTTTACCTTATCGAACCATGTATTCGATATGATTTTAGACTGTTCAAATCGCTGTATTAGGTCGCAAAAGGGACTATTTCGAATGATATAAGACAGTTTCTTTTTATTTTTTCAAAAGTGCTGCTTATTTTGGAACGCACCTTGTACATACAAATTTTCAATAAACAGTATAGCTATCTTCATCAGATGGACTGAGGTAATGAGAGTGTTATACAGGTCGAATCTTTTTAGTGTTTCTTGACAAGGCCTTATTACTAATGGAATGGAAACTTAAAAACCGATGTAGGGAGCCGAAAGCCCTCGCAGCTAGTACTCTATATGGTAGTAAATATAATAATAATAAATAATAATAATAAAAACTGATATAAGTATACTACTCTTCGTTCCTTCATCAGTTTAAGTTTGTTCCTCTGTTTCTACTAGACTAGCATGCTAAGAACAGGTTAAGCATCTCATTGACGCCCTCATTAAGTGCATATACTTTACATTATACTATAAATCAATAATATTTTATCTTAAATCAAAAATTGTTCAAAACAAATGTTTTTTTCCTAAAAGAAGTAAAATACAACTTAAATATAAAAATAAAAAATAAGTAAACAAGTAAACAAATATTACCAAATGAGATGTGTCCCTTGTTTGTATAATCAATACTGAAAAATAAGGCGTCACTCTGTTTCCTCGTAATTCGTGCACTGTGTCTTACAATTCTATAAAAGTTTTCTCTAGATATACTTTGAGTAGATAGCGCATAGAGCTAAAAATATATAAATATAATATAAACTTTTAAAGTGTGTCAGAACAAGAATTAACAATTATAATTTATTATATATAGGTATTTAATATAATATCTTTTTATTGCTTTCAATCCAAGCTTTTCAGATTTAGTTTCTTTTAATGCCAATTCGTATTTCTCATACTTAACAGTTTTCCCATGGTTGTGTGGTTGAAATCTAATATAAGATATTTAGATTTTCATAAAAATGTTCACATTTTAAGTCAGCGCTTCCAAAATCTTTTATCAAACCCAACTTCAAGCGCAAAGTCATTCCTCTAATACTACCAAAAAACCTTTCCAAATCAAGTCTGTTAGTTGATTCCCATTTAAAATTGGATTGCTGACCAAAGGGAGAAAGCATTTTTCAAGACCGCTCATTTTCAACGTAAACGATCCATTAGTGGTTCACAAAAGAATGCTGAAGTGCTGAACAGGTTTTCAATAAAACCCATGCTTCAAAATATAGTTTTGTATACAAACGAATTCGTACGGGCCCTATACGATCCGTTGCTTCTACATTTTTCTTGTATCACGAGATGTTTGGTGCCTGCTGAAATAAACATAATACGAGGGCGGGTCAATAAGTCCGTGACTTTTTGAATTTCTGACCTCTTTACTGAAACAGCAACACTGCTCCTGTCAACAGGCATCTGTCAGTTGACTCCTGTCAAAATTTAAACTTGCTGCGTCAGTTAGTTTGTGTTTGACAGCTATTTTTATCAGACTACTCACTAATTTGAGGAGAAAATGGAAAAAAGTGAATTTCGTGTGCTTATTAAGCATTATTTCTTGCGAAAAAAAACCATTACCGAGACCAAGGCTAAGCTTGATAAATACTATGGGGACTCTGCACCATCGATTTCAATGGTAAAAAAGTGGTTTACTGAATTTCGTTGTGGCCGTACAAGCACTGAAGATGCCGAACGTCCTGGACGCCCAGTTGAGGTCTCTACACCCGAAACAATCGAAAAAATTCACGATATGGTGTTGGCCGACCGAAGATTGAAAGTGCGAGAGATTGTGGAAGCCGTAGGGATCTCGCATGGCTCAGTGGTTTCAATTTTGAATGATCACTTGGGCATGAGAAAGCTTTCCGCAAGATGGGTGCCGTGTTTGCTCACAGTCGACCACAAACGCAATCGTGTATTGAATTGCTCCCTCATCCACCCTATTCTCCAGATTTGGCTCCGAGCGACTACGTCTTGTTCCCAAACCTGAAGAAATGGCTTGGTGGAAAAAGATTTGACTCCAATGATGAAGTCATCTCGCAAACAAAGGCCTATTTTGAGGACCTCGACAAATCATTTTTTTTGGAAGGGATAAAAAAATTGGAGAAGCGTTGGACAAAGTGTATAGAACTCAAGGGAGACTACGTTGAAAAATAAAATTATTTTTTTATCAAAAAATCTGTGTTTTAATCCAAAAGTCACGGACTTATTGACCCGCCCTCGTATATACACAATTTTTTTAACACCTTACTGTCCAATCAATTAGGCGAAACGTTTTCTGTGGCTGTAATAATGGAATCAAAAACATAATTACCATCATTAACTGTAAGTATAATGGGTTGTGAGTAAAGGCATAACTTTATCGAATTGTTTAATTTACTTTAGGTAGCGCCACAGTCCGGGGTGGACCTACATCTCAGTCAAAAAGCGTCTCCAGGCAGCCTGATCGTTTGCTAGCTGCATCCAGTTTGCACTTGCGTGCACCACCTATATTTCGGTTTTCCTCTACTGTTCTGTCCCTCGTAGGCGGTTTCGAACGGAACGTTCGTGTTCTGCCGTTCTATATTACTAAACCATCTCAGTCATTTGGTCTTTACTTTTCTTGCTAAGTCGATGTCGCTGTACAGTCGATACAGTTCGTCGTTGTTTCATCCCTTCTGCTCACCGTAAATGCAGATAGGACTGAAAATCACTCGAAGAATTCCTCTCCAAGCACTCTCATCTACTTTTGATAAAGTCCATGCCTCTGCGCTATCAAGGAGGACTGGGATTATAAAGGTCTTATATAGTGTCGCTTTTGTTGATCGAGAGATGGCTTTGCAGGTCAAAGAAGCATTAATCAGTAAGAGTTATTCTTCGTTTGATCTCAGCGCTGGTGTCATTGTCTGAATTCATAGCGGAGCCTTGGCAGACAAAGTCATTTCTGTCGAAGATGACGTTCTGTCCGAGGCGTCAGTGTTGGGTATTCGTTTAGCTTGACAGCATAAACTTGGTCTTGCCTTTGTTGGTCGCAAAACCCGTTTTCGCCGCTTCCGTCTCAATACTAGCGAAAGCGAAAGCGGTATGTCGTTTTATTTTTTGACATAAAAGGTCTGGAGTAAATCTTTACCGGTCGAATTGCAGGCCAAATCAAAATTTGATTCAACTTAAGATTACTCTAAATACTCAAATTGCTGATTGGCTCTGTGTTTTAACTGTTTCTACATATCCATCCGGATTTTGCTTGACAAACTCATAAGCGTGAGTGCTGATCAGCAAACAAATATAGTAGCACTAACACCGTGAAAGCGGACGAATTCCCTTGATGGAATCAACTAATAACCACTTGAGTGCGCGCTAATTATAAAAACAGAAAAAAACCGGTGAAATAAAATGCCGAAATTACCATATAATATTTTACGAGTATCTTCCAACATATTTGAGGCTCGGCTCGACAAGGATTTAAAGACTAAGTCAGAGTCTTGGCCCTTGACAGGATAACTGCCCGACAGCGGAAAAAGACAAAATTTACAAAGCAGAAACAAATCTCGGATGTGAGCGAATCTAGTATTAATAACTCGGATATGAACGTGGATGACAAACTGCGATATGTATTACGGCGCACATTTTGATGAGGATTTGTTGTTGGAGACAGACTTAAGCGAGAAGTGTTTAGTTTCCTGCATTTGAACGAGCAACTCGTAACAATCGGTATCAAGGCTAAATTTGCCAACATTAGCCTTTTATGCACGCTGGCGAAATATGACGAAACCAAAGATAGTTTTTTTTTTTTGGGCTCAGAATAAGAGCAATGTTCTAGCTATGGCATTAATATTGTCCTTGGCAACTTTAATACAAAGCTAGAAAGTGAAGTGTGGTAGTGTTGTGGGAACATATAGCCTGTACGACACCACCTCCGAAAACGGATTTAGGCTAATCCAGCCAGCGGAGGGCAAAACATTTTCTTAGCTAGCACGCGGTTCTCACATCTCACAAGGGGACTTGGAGAACTTCTGATCAATCAACCGTCAACCAGATTGACCACCTTCCGATCGACGCAAGACACTTCCCCAGTATTATGGATAGAGCAGATGGCTGCTCTACTTCATTGTATCAGAAATGCGAGCGCGGATACCCTGAACATTGCAAAGACAAGCTAATACTGCGAAGTTTGACGTCGAACGGCTACAATCGAAAGAGATCATCAAATCATTTTCCGATCGAGTCCCCTTAAACTTTTGAGCAGTCCACTGCCCCTGCCATCGAAAATGCCGGCTCTAATGCACTAGATTTCAATCGACCACCACAACGAAACCCTCGGTTTCGCCAGAGTGACTTTTTTTCTGTAGTACTCTTTTTTACTTAGTTTCAATTCAACAAACATTAAAATAAATTAAATAATTCAAAGAAATTATTAAATGTTTAGATAAAAAGTAAGCAAAAGGAAAAGAGCTCAAAAATGTAGTCCCTTGTTCCTCCTTGACAAACAAAACAAACACTGTGGCGCTGGCAGCCCGGCATTGGTCATGGCCTAGCTTCTTGACACTCATTTGTGTTGCTCATGTTGTCATTTTTTGTCACATCTGAGCGGGGCTCGAACGGCAGCCCTAAGAAGCTTTTTCGAAGGCAATTGTATCTTCGGGATTTCGCCATTGCTCGCCGAAAGGGTGATGGCGATTTGAAAAATTGTTGGTGACCCAGTCAGGAATCGAACCCAGACTCTCTGCGTGATAGTTCAATGAGCTAACTATCGCGCCATCACCATCACCCCTTCTTGACAAAACACAGACTAAAAACACTTTTCTTGCATTATCTTTAACGTGCATTATCCTTCGCTTTTACATGCATTGTCCTCATTTCTCTTTTTTTCTACCAATAGGGTTTGTTTGACTATTCAGTTCTCAACATTCCCCCCGGTACAACGATTTCCGTGGTAGATGTTGTTGTGCCCCTTAATTTTCACTCAAGTTTAACAGGGCGAGTTTTATAGCAGCTCGTTCCAGGATTCCATTACCAATCTTTACAGCAATGGCTACTCCTTTTGGATATTTATTCCTCTAAAGATCCTTATCCACTAAAATCACAAGGAGACCAACTTCTAGCGGTCTCACTGGGGGATGCAATTAAAAACGGTGTTTAAGAGCTGGCGACGAATCTTTTCCAACATCTGTTCTCAATTTTTTTTTCTACGTTGGTGACCGTATTTTAATACCTTTGCGTTCTCATCGTATTTCTCACTTAGATATCTCCGGATGTCAGCCTTAAGGAATGGTTCAGTGTTAAGTCCTCTGCAGAGTCAGCGTCAATTGGGACGTATATTAGCGGTCTGGAATTTATAACGTTTTCGGCAGCTACTAGGCAATTACTGTTTTGTTGTGGGCAGTGAACTGTGAAGAAATATTTTGAATGATCTTATCAAGCCTTCCCAGGCTCCGCAGGTAGATTTAAATTTAATTTTAATGTTCGACTGACAAATTTTTGGAAAATGTCTTTGAGATCTATCTTTTTTAGTTCTTCTCGCAATAGCCGCTCAGCCCCAATAAAATTTATACCTCTGTCGCAAAAAATCTTACTTGGATAGCCACGCCTTTGAATAAAGTCTTGGAAGCATAATATAAATATATCGGAATCCATTTTTTGGGCAACTACAATATGCACTGTTCTTACAGTCAGGCACGTTAATAGAACACTAAAGCGTTTTTGTTGATGCCTACCCACCATCACAGTCATCGGGCCAAAGTAATCTACACCCACAAACGTGAAAGAGGCAGTATATTGCGCTGCGTGCGATCATTCTAAGAGTACTAATAACTTCTTGAGTGCCCACTTACTATACCGAAAAAAAACAAAAACAAATAAACTGGCGGCAGGTAATGGCCCCATTTCTGGTGGGTGTGATTTTGCTGTTGTGTTCTTAAGAAACTGGTATTTATGTATTACGGACTTAACGAAGCGTCTCGATTTTGGAAGGAAGAATTTTCGTCTGACTTTGTACACCACACTTTTATTATTTTTATGAATAAAATCTTCATGGATTTGTCTGACGACAAGATGAGTCACGTAATGATTTCTCGAGAGTACTATTGGTCTTCTCATTCAATCACTTATGTAAGTAGCATCATCAATTCTTCTTCGAACTCGCAGTATTCCATCTTCATATGGTGGCAGATGTGGTATATAGAGCTTTTCGGATTGATTGTTGGCTGTAAATTTCTAGTTGCTTTATTTACTTCTTAGAGGTTACATGTTCACATACTCCGAACTTCATCACTTGCATAACAGAGGTGATGGATGGGTGGCTATGGCTTAAGTGGACAGTTCATAGACCTCCGTGAGGAATCTACTCGTAAAAGAAATAATAAAATAGTAGACAATTAGAGCAGATAGTGACAAGAGTTTCGGTAGCCTAGGTGGTAGTGCCATCGAACAAATAAATCAGGGGTCGTGGGTTCGATTCCCGAAAAGTTTTATAAAACAATACGAAAGTGCGATCGGACGATGAGCAAAAAGGAACGGTCCGCTATTCCAATAGCGGGACCGGCAGATGACGTAATCCGATGATCAAGCCGTAACAAAATCGAAAGAGGGAAGTTGCAGACAATGACTTTCCACATGTGTCCGACGGTGGAGAAGGCCAATATATGGGAGATGACAATACGTTCGCATCGCTCGCAGCCTCAAAGTCAGAAGACGAAGAGGACGAAGTCAATGTTCTCAACAACAGCATTAAAGAGCTGCAGCGAAGTGTTCTTGCCATTAAAGAAAAACAAATGGCAAGAAGGGAGAGAGAAAACTAGCCTGCGGAACAGCAGCAGCACGATGTCGAACAGACAAAGCCCAAATAAAAAGCAGGAGCCTAAGACAGAGCCAAAAAAATCACAATAAAATCAAAAACAAAAACCGCAACAGCAGCAGAAACAAAGGATTACACCCATAAATACCTTCAACATGGAACTCAAGGACACGATCGAGTTATGTAAGTCGGCCATTGGCTCAAACTTTTTTTTGTTAAGAAACTGTAATACATTGGAGCGCTATCATAAGATTAAAAACCTGTTAACGGATTCGACGACGGAGTTCTTCTCTTTGACCCCGAAGGGGGAAAAGCTGCAAACAATGCAGCTGAGCAAACTGGATGGTCTAAGGAGTATCAATGAACTAGACTACCACGTTCTACACTGGGAAAAAGTAAAAAGGCATGACGGCACGCCGCGTCAAATTGCGAAATGCAGCCTCGATGCGTTAAGTGCGGTAAGAACCAGTCAACTCTCTTGCGTTTTATGTAAGAACACGGGACACACCGCAAACTATCGGGGTTGTCCCAAATTCCAGTACATAAAAAGAATAAATCTGGTTCGGCAACAAAAGGTGGAAGTAAAGCGGGTTTCACCCAGTTCAGTGACGAGAACATGGCAAATAATGTCATCGCCAATGAAAGGGAACAACCACCGTTCGTTTCAAAGGAAGAGCTTCAAATGATCTTCGATACAATAAGAAGTAAGAAAATTGTGCCTAGACATCTCCCACTAGAAGCGGTGAACGTTTATACCACCTTGTTTAACAATGCAATGAATAATGCACTTTATCCAGCGCCAGAGCATTATGTTATTAATGCCGCATCTAAACTGGTTTCTGATATCCAATGGAAAAAGCCAAGAAGCAGTGCACGGGTGCCTGCCTGATTGACTTGGAGAATGCCTTCGGTACCATATGGTTAGAGCGACTCTTCTACAAGCTGAACAGACTGGGAAATAGTAAACCACTGCTGTATATTCTTTTCAATATACCCGTACTCACAGATTGACAGTTCATCGTGCAGAATGTCGATGTGACTTCTACTGGTACATTTCACATTCAAAATGGCCTGCACCAAGGTGTGGTCAATTCGCCGATCCTTTTCAACATTTACACAAGTTATCTGATAGGTTCACTTCACCATGCCATAGCGTACGTAGACGACTTAATCGCGTACAGATCAGGTCCAAAGATTGAGGTTATAAATATTCTTTTGCAACTTGACTTCGATAAAATTAAACGATATTGCGACGACTGGAAGTATAAGTAGGGTTAAGTAGGTTTAAAACTTATATGTACGAGTAGGTAGTTTATTTATTTATTTCTTTATTTATTTATTTATTTCTTTTTTATTATGTACTTCTAACACAGTAAGAATACACTTTTAAGTCTGTGAGAGATAAACAATTGATATTGATTAATTAGAATTAAATTTAAGTAATTAAGATAAAGATACATTTGATAAAATTGAATTGAATAGAAGAGAATTGAAATTCAAATGATTAGTAATTATAGTAGTATTTACATTTTATAATTTCTGTATATATATTATTTATTTAAGATTTTTACTTAAACATATGAAGTTTGTAAGTTGTATTTGCTTGAAAAGGATGCGGGGAGTTTAAAAATCTGGTTGCTTTGATTTGAAAAGAAGTTTTAACTCGCCGTTAAATCGACGTGCATCGTTCAGTTCTCTCGGATTACGGGGAAGTGAATTCCAAAGGCGAATAGCAGCAACGAACAATTTTCTTTCGGATGTTAGGCAAGAGAAATGAGGGAGAATCAAACAGGCAGATCTGTTAGAAGCCGAAAACTGGATTTTATTATAAAGGTATGTCGGTTGCCTTGTTTTTATAATGCTAAACAGAATACCAAGAGTACGAAACTTGACGTAGTTCTGAAACGACATCCTCAACAAGTTTTTTGCCAAGTGTGAGATGTGGTCGAACTTTCTGAGACTTTAGACATAACTGATAGTGCTGTTGAACGCTACCTGTAGCTTCCTTTTGCTCTCAGCATCACAGTTATAGAATATTTCATATCCATAAAATAACACAGGAATAACCAGAGATTTAGCAAGAACTAACCTTGTCCTCAGCGGTGTGAACTTTTGAGCAGTCCACAAAGTTTGAATTTTCGATGAATTCTATTGCTGAATTGTTCACCATGATGGCTGGAAAATAGGATAGCTCTAGCTATCTAGTTGAAATAACTAAGCATTTACATTTGTTTGGATTGAGTGCCAGTCTATTTTCCAAAGACCAGTTCGATATCCTGTGAAGATCTACATTCAAATCACTGGCACAGTTTCGATAAGTCCAAGATTACAACTTTTAGAAATTTGAATATCGTCGGCGTAAAAGTGCTTTGATGAATTCAAAATAACGGTTTCTATATCATTGATGTAGAGTGAGAATAAGAGAGGTCCCAAAATCGATCCTTGGGGAACACCTCGCACTAAAGGAAGAAATTCTGACAGAGCACCCTCAAGAGACACCGCCTGTTTTCTTTCTCTAAGATACGACGAAAGTAACTTTATAGCAAAGTGAGACATATTAAAGTAATGACTTAATTTATACATAAGAGTGGGGTGGTCGACCATATCGAAAGCTTTGGAGAAGTCTAGAAGGATCAGGAAGGTAACATGGTCTTTATCCAATTTCTCTCTTATATCTTCTACCACGCTCATTAGAGCAGTGGTACAGCTATGTTTTGCACGAAATCCAGATTGAACTGGAACTATAAGATTATTACGCGTGAGATCCTCACTTATTTGCTTATGCCTAATTCGTTCACACACTTTGGAAAGAAAAGGTAAAATTGATATGGGTCTGAATTCATCACCTGCCGAGTTCTTAGGGATTGGTATTATTTTAGCCATTTTCCACTGGCGGGGAAAGATGCCGGTCACAAAAATGGTATTCATTGTGTGCGCAATATATGGCAGCAGTAATGGCAATATCGCTTTAATGAAAACAGGATGCACTCCATCCACTCCTACAGCATTTGATTTTACAGATAAAAAACTATCTGTGCTTTCTATTGTTGTAAAAAAAAACAGTGTATCTGTTGAGACAGCGGGGCCACGATAAGTCAAATTTTGATCTACTGCAGAGGCTATAGGATGAATCGATAAGAACATACGATTTAGTTCATTGTTGTCAATATCACTGGGGCAGCTTTATTTTTGTTTACCAATCCCTAGCTCACGAAGGTAACTCCATCATTTGCAGCCATCTAACTTGGTGAATAAAACTGTGACTTGGAAGGTCTTCTTTCGCGAACAACACTATTTCTTAAGTGTTTGTAGACTTGGTGGAGCTCGTCTATCCGAAAGCGTTTCCATCGGCGGTAAGCCTGATCGCGTTGTAACATTAAGAGTCGGATTTCGTTCGTAAACAATGCCCTTGTTTTTTCCTTTACCGTTCTAGTTGTTATTGGGACGTGTGTATCACGTTATTTCGTCGTTGGCGCTGGAAACGAAAAACTGCTTTCAGCTTTGGCGGCATACAATCAATGCTATGGCAAAGGTGATGAAAGATTGTTTTCAAGTTTTCGTTGGGCAACTGCGGTATACCAAAAATGATGGCATTGGATGAAATTTCTCGTCGCTCGAGATCATCACATTGTTTTTGGAGATCAGCTACTTCACATTCGAGTGTCTGCGATTCAGCCAAGTGCGTTTTCATCTCCTCTCCTTGCAGCTGTACATTTTGAAGCGACTTTTCTACCTCTTTCATTTCCAGCTCAGCTTTCTCTTGTTTATTTTGCAACATTTTCGGAGACATGTCGCCATTTTTTTCGTGTGAATCTATCCTTCTTTCAATGAGCGAGATGCGATGGGAACTATCTACAGGCCAAACAGACATATTGATTTAACCCCTACATATGCGTTTATTGAACAAAATCCAATCTACTCGCCCAATGTTATTATCTGTGGCGATTTTAATAGCAATCTCCTGGTTGAAAGCCACCTTACGGACAACATGAGCTCATTTGATCTACACCCAGTAAATACCCAAGTTCCTACCCATTTCGGAAGGTTCTCAAGTACCTTGTTGGACTTGTTTTTTGTAAACAATACTGATAAAGTATTACTTTATGATCAAATATCTGCACTTGCTTTTTCAAAACATGATCTCATCTTCTCTACATATAACGTTGATATTATTGGTTGCACAAATTCGCCTAATTATAGTTTCAGGAACTTTAAAAACGTAGACAGGTCTGCTCTTGAACGCCATATCCATTGCGTTCCATGGGATCTCGTTTACGATATGCCCTCACCGGATGACCAAGTTGAGTGTATTCACAGAAACATAAACCATTTCTTTGACACACACGTCCCAATAACAACTAGAACGGTTAAGGAAAAAACAAGGGCATGGTTTACGAACGAAATCCGACTCTTAATGTCACAACGCGATCAGGCTTACCGCCGATGGAAACGCTTTCGGATAGACGAGCTCCACCAAGTCTACAAACACTTAAGAAATAGTATTGTTCGAGAAATAAGAGCTGGCAAGTCACAGTTTTATTCAAATCGCCTGAACACCAAGTTAGATATTGCCATTACTGCTGCCATATATTGCGCACATAATGAATACCATTTTTGTGACCGGCATCTTTCCCCACCAGTGGAAAATGGCTAAAATAATACCAATCCCTAAGAACTCGACAGGTGATGAATTCAGACCCATATCAATCTTACCTTTTCTTTCCAAGGTGTGTGAACGAATTATGCATAAGCAAATAAGTGAGGATCTCACACGTAATAATCTTATAGTTCCAGTTCAATCTGGATTTCGTGCAAAACATAGCTGTACCACTGCTCTAATGAGCGTGGTAGAAGATACGAGTATAAGAGAGAAATTGGATAAAGACCATGTTACCTTCCTGATCCTTCTAGACTTCTCCAAAGCTTTCGATATGGTCGACCACCCCACTCTTATGTATAAATTAAGTCATTACTTTAATATGTCCCACTTTGCTATAAAGTTACTTTCGTCGTATCTTAGAGAAAGAAAACAGGCGGTGTCTCTTGAGGGTGCTCTGTCAGAATTTCTTCCTTTAGTGCGAGGTGTTCCCCAAGGATCGATTTTGGGACCTCTCTTATTCTCACTCTACATCAATGATATAGAAACCGTTATTTTGAATTCATCAAAGCACTTTTACGCCGACGATATTCAAATTTATAAAAGTTGTAATCTTGGACTTATCGAAAACTGTGCCAGTGATTTGAATGTAGATCTTCACAGGATATCGAACTGGTCTTTGGAAAATAGACTGGCACTCAATCCAAACAAATGTTAATGCTTAGTTATTTCAACTAGATAGCTAGAGCTATCCTATTTTCCAGCCATCATGGTGAACAATTCAGCAATAGAATTCATCGAAAATTCAAAAAATTTTGGCATGGTATTCAATAGAACACTCACATGGAATAACCATATAAATGCAATTGTGGGTAAGGCATATGGAGTTCTTCGAACTTTGTGGACTGCTCAAAAGTTCACACCGCTGAGGACAAGGTTAGTTCTTGCTAAATCTCTGGTTATTCCTGTGTTATTTTATGGATATGAAATATTCTATAACTGTGATGCTGAGAGCAAATGGAAGCTACAGGTAGCGTTCAACAGCACTATCCGTTATGTCTACAGTTTCAGAAAGTTCGACCACATCTCACACTTGGCAAAAAAACTTGTTGAGGATGTCGTTTCAGAACTACGTCAAGTTTCGTACTCTTGGTATTCTGTTTAGCATTATAAAAACAAGGAAGGCGACATAACTGTATAATACAATCAAGTTTTCGCCTTCTAACAGATCTGCCTGTTTGATTCTCCCTCATTTCTCTTGCCTAACATCCGAAAGACAATTTTTCTTTGCTGCTATTCGCCTTTGGAATTCACTTCCGCGTAATCTGAGAGAACTGAATGATGCACGTCGATTTAAAACTTTTCTTTTCAAATCAAAGCAACTAGATTTTTAAACTCCCCACCTCCTTTTCAAGCAAATACAACTTACAAACTTCATATGTTTAAGTAAAAATCTTAAATAAAGAATATATATACAGAAATTATAAAATGTAAATACTACTATAATTACTAATCATTTGAATTTCAATTCTCTTCACTCTATTCAATTCAATTTTATCAAACGTGTCTTTATTTTGATTACTTAAATTTAATTCTAATTAATCAATACCAATTGTTTATCTCTCACAGACTTAAAAGTGTATTCTTACTGTGTTAGAAGTACATAATAAAAAAGAAATAAATAAATAAAGAAATAAATAAATAAACTACCTACTCGTACATATAAGTTTTAAACCTACTTAACCCTACTTATACTTCCAGTCGTCGCAATATCGTTTAATTTTATCGAAGTCAAGTTGCAAAAGAATATTTATAACCTCAGTCTTTGGACCTGATCTGTACGCGATTAAGTCGTCTACGTACGCTATGGCATGGTGAAGTGAACCTATTAGATAACCTGTGTAAATGTTGAAAAGGATCGGCGAATTGACCACACGTTGGTGCAGGCCATTTTGAATGTGAAATGTACCAGTAGAAGTCACATCGACATTCTGCACGATGAACTGTCAATTTGTGAGTACGAGTATATTGAAAAGAATATACAGCAGTGGTTTACTAATTCCCAGTCTGTTCAGCTTGTTGAAGAGTCGCTCTAACCATATGGTACCGAAGGCATTCTCCAAGTCAAGCAGGCAGGCACCCGTGCACTGCTTCTTGGCTTTTTCCTTTGGATATCAGAAACCAGTTTAGATGCGGCATTAATAACATAACGCTCTGGCGCTGGATAATGCGCATTTTTCATTGCATTGTTAAACAATGTGGTATAAACGTTCACCTCTTCTAGTGGGAGATGTCTAGGCACAATTTTCGGTATTCCATCGGTTCCCACTGATTTCTTACTTCTTATCGAAGATCATTTGAAGCTCTTCCTTTGAAACGAACGGTGGTTGTTCCCTTTCATTGGCGATGACATTATTTGCCATGTTCTCGTCACTGATCGACAACGATGTCATAATCTCCGGGTTATGTCTGCAGTAAATTGTCTGTACAAGGTTTTTAGCCTTGACAGCAGTTTTAGGTACTTGTCAATCTTCTCGTTTGACAGATTTCTGTTGGACGGTGGTTGGAGCGAATTTGAGGAGAGTGCTCTTGTCAGTTTCCTAGAGAAGTGTGTCTAACGCACCCTACTATAGTTGTAGAAATGACTTTGAACAAACTCATTCAATTCCGCATTTTTCTTCGGAACGGTTATTTCGGTACTAAGACCCCAATGTTCACTGTCATACACAAAAGTGCGAAGACAGTTTACAGTTCGTTGGTTCGTAACTGTCAGTTGTATTCGTGTGTCAAACAACAGGAGATCCAAATAGGAGCCGTGACTTAGAAACTACCCCGGACTGTAGCGCCACTTAAAGTAAGGTAAGTAGGTAATAGAAATAACAAGAAGGATCACTCTCCCTTTGACTGCAAGAAACCAACAACAACGTCTCATTAGATCAAATAGCGCAGATTTATTGCTTTGGGTCAAATTCCAAATCCCATTTAATCTTGCCTGAGTTAGAATGCATTCAACAGCATTCAATATTTCCGTATGGAAATTTAATTGCGATCCAGAGGTTTTTGTGAATAATTTTTCTTCCTCCCCAGACTGCAAAATGCTGTGTAATGTATCCGGACAAAATGAAAACAGACTGGTTTTTCTCCTTTTTTTTTTGCGTAGATGCTTGTATATGATTGCCATTGTATTGTATATGAGTACTGGGTGAGACCGAGAAGAAGATCGAGAAGACTAATTTATGTACTTTTTAAATAGGATTAATAGAAAATTCTGGAAAAATTGTAAGTATTATTATTCACATTATTATAATTCACATTTTGATATGTTTTAAAGTTAAGGAAGTCATTTATTTATCTAACTGTGTTATTTGCAAATATGTTCAAAAAATTAATATATACTTTGACAATTCAGTTTTAGTCATGCTATGCAACTTGTTGTGCTATAAGGTTCAGTAAAGTTTAGAAATATACAATGCAGAAGTATTATAAAGTGTGTGTTATCTGCAGTCTGTGTCAAGAATTTAATAAAGACTTAATATTCTTCAATTTTTTTAATGATTGTGAAAAAAAATGAGTGGTTATCAAAAATTAAAATAATTGATCCAAAAATTCAAGGAACTCCTTGAAACATTTTAAGAGAAATATGGTCGGTGAAAAACAGATCCGTGCGGCATCGTCTGGAGACTACCGGTGGGGTAAAAGAACAGTCAATCAATTCGAAATGAGCATACAAGTGTCAAACCACTCAAACTTTAAACTTCATGGAAATGATCGCAATTAATAGCACTACCCCGCTGGGCACCACGGTTGCAACGCACTCGTGTGATCCTAGAGCAAGAAGAAGTGCTTGTGTCAGAGCCCGACGGATTCCGGGGCGGGCAAAATGAAGTTTCCAAAATATTTTCCTAAACTTCGGTTTGCAAGTTGGAACGTCGGATCGATGACCTCAAAAAGTTTAGAACTGGAAGCGATTATGCGTCGCAGAACTCTACAAATCCTGTGCGTACAGGAAATAAAGCGCGTTTTCTAGATTTAAAAACTAAGGCATTTAAGATGTTCTACCATGGAACGGTCAATGGACGAAACGGTGTTGGAATCGTTGTGGCAGCGGATCTTCTAAACAACATCGTTGGTATCTTGAAAATAAGCGACCGCTTGATGAGTGTTAAACTCGTCATACACAATGAAACGTGGAACATTGTTAGCGCGTACGCTCCACAAAATGGATGCGACCAATCGGAAAAAGATACATTTTGGTCGGAGTTCGGTAATTTGCTTAGAAATATACCTATCGATGAGATGCTCTTCGTAGGCGGAGATTTAAATGGCCAGGTCGGAGAAACAAATGTTGATTATGAGGACTGCCACGGCGGTAAAGGCTTTGGAACCAGAAATTCAGCTGGCGAAGACATCCTTGTAGCGTGTAGGGCTTACGGCTTAACCGTCTTAAATAAAATGTTTATTAAACATCAACGACATCTTATGACCTATAGCAGCGGAGGCCACGAAACGCTAGTAAGCCAACACCGTCTGCTCATTACAGAATTTTTCACAGCGGAACCACCGAAAACACGGGCATCGTTTGGAAAGCCAAAAATCCGGTGGTATTATCTATCGAAGGAACGAAGCGCAAGATTTATCGCACTGGCTAAAGAAGTACTTCAACATATAAATGGTATAGCAGACTCACTTAGCCCGCAAGAAATGTGGAACAGCATGCACGAGGAATGCATAACACTCGCAAAGTCCCATCTAGGGACTATATCGGAATACCATCACGTTGGCAAAGAAACATGGTGGTGGAATGACGAAACCAAACGAGCCGTGGCCGACAAGAAGAGTATCGACGATATCGAAAAAGCTCGACTGGCTCTTGAATACGAGCGTCTTAAAAAGATCGCAAAGAAAGTCCTGGCTCGAACTCGAGCGGCAGAAGCGGAAAACCTGTACCAGGAGTTGGAACAAATATCCTCACGATCGGCGGATAGAAGACAAGCTATCCAAGAAGTTCAAACGTCGTACAGTACTAAAATGCCAAATATTTTTAAGCTCGCTGCACAGAGGAGAAAAAATTCAATGGAAATAACCTCGCCGAAATACATCAAAAACGCAGACGGTCGCCTATTAACAAATGAAAAGGAAATTTGTGACCGGTGGCTTGAATACTGCAAGGAGTTGCTTAACAAACAGTTTCCACGTGATATCGTGCCGACAGCTGGTCTTTTCGAGGAGGAAGTTTCGGACTTTTCAATCGAAGAAATAAGTATAGCAATTGGAAAAATAAAGCGGGGGAAAGCGGCGGGACCAGACAGCATTCCATCAGAGTTTTGGTCGAAGATGGAGGGGATCGGCAGCGTTTGGCTATCGAAACTTTTAAATAAATTAAAATGTGGACAACCTATGCCGAATCAATGGAGAAGTAGCTTCTTGGTTCCATTATACAAAGGAAAAGGCGACACTCGAGAATGCAACAACTACCGTTCAATCAAGCTTATGTCACACACAATGAAAATCGTCGAAAGAGTCTTAAACGAACGTCTTCGGCAAATAATAAAGTTCGATAATAGCCAGTGTGGATTTGTTGAAGGAAGATCGACGGTGGACGCTATCCAAAGCCTACGAATAATAATGTGTAAGGATTTACACATGGCATTTATCGACCTCGAGAAAGCATTCGATCGAGTGTCTAGGGATCTCATATGGGCCGCGCTGAGGTCTCAAAACGTACCGGAAACGTATGTTAGAATAATACAAGACATGTACGGAAACGTGAAAACTGCGGTTAAAAGCTCTGCTGGACTAACGAGAGAATTTCCAGTTAATGTCGGAGTGCATCAAGGAAGCGTACTTAGCCCTTTCCTCTTTGACGTAGTATTCGACTATCTTTTAAAAGACTGCATGCGCGAAGCAAATGTAACGCCAATTCTCTTCGCTGACGACGCAGTTATACTTAGCGATAACGTCGAAGATTTACAGAACGCCTTAGATTCATGGAGAAATGCGCTAGAGAGAAACGGGTTTAAAATAAGTCGTTCAAAGACGGAGCATTTGACGTGCCCATTTGCGCATCCGTTGCGACCTGTTCCGGATATAATGTTAGACGGAATAGTTCTTCCGAAAAGCACTATCTTTAAGTTCTTAGGATCAATCGTTAACATGGAAGCGAAATGTGACGACGACGTAAACCACAGAGTGAGTGTGGGATGGATGAAATGGCGGGAAAATTCGGGAATCTTTTGCGACCGAAAATTTCCACTTAAATTAAAGAGGAAACTCTACACCACGGTTGTTAGACCAGCTCTTATATACGGTTCACAGTGCTGGACAATGTACGAAGCGTTTAAAAACAAAATGACGGCAGCGGAAATGAAAATGTTAAGGATGTCTAGTGGAGTCACTAAACGCGATTGCATTAGATCTACGCGTATAAGAGGAAGTCTACATATAAAGAATTCGGTAACCGAACAGCTTGAGGCGAATAGAATAAGTTGGTATTGCCACGTTCAAAGAAGATCTGCGGAATATCCGGTTAAAGAGGCACTATCAACTACGGTCACTCCAACTGTAAGAAAACGAGGTCGGAAAAAGAATTCCTGGATTTCTCAGATGGCAAATGCGCAACAACGTCTGGGGTTAACCACTGAAGCGATCCAGGACCGAGCTTTATGTAGACGCGTTCTGCGGTCTGCGACATTAGCCAACCCCATAAGCGGAGCAGCAGCGATGCAGTAAAAATGGGAAACTCGTTACGCATAAGTTCGTATAACGAGGAAAGGGTTAATAAAAGGATAAGAAGAAGATGGTCGGTGAAAAACAATTGAGTTCCTTTTCTCGAGAGTTCAAGCGAATATGAAAATTTAGTGGGTTGTGTGGGAGCAAGTAGTTTTAAGCCGGAAGATACTGAAGCCATAGTTGCGGAAAGTAATACATGTTTAAGGAAGCTATAGATAATCAAGTCGAGCAGGACTTCACAAGTTTTCCAACTAACCAAAAAGCAACGCAACCCACTGCTTGCAAGTTGCAATCGGAAATTGGGTCCGGAATAGGACCGTGTTTACGATATGAAACAGTGCTTCCAAATCCTATTTTCTTTGTTTCGAATGAATTTTTCGGTTGACTTCTCAGAAATGTCAAACATTAGCCTACCAAATTTTTTCAAACCAATTTATGGTTTGTTCACCAACCGCCAGATAAGCCACAACTAAGCTTCATAGACATGTCTGTGCTACCTAGTTTTTATAATGTACTCTAAGCGGATTCGCGTCGATTTTTTCCGACAATCGCTAGCATCTGTGCAAAATAACATAGCTAATAAGTACGCAAACCAACCTTATAATTGTGCTTATGATGACACAATTATAGTGGCCGCAGCAAATGTTTGCGCAACGATTTCCGAGCTATCCAAAAACAAAACGAGAACACTGAGGATCAAGAGCAGACAGAAGAAGTTTTAAATTAAGATAAATTTCATTAAGATAATGATCAAAATGCCTACAATTTGATCAACACCAATCAAAAATAACAGAAACGAAATGCTCATTTATCCGTCGATATTATCCACTTCTGAACAAACTCGTGCTAATAATTCTCGTGTCACTAAACAAAGAATTACAGTTAAAAGTGTTTGTCATAAAATACCTTTAATTGGAAACAGATATCTGCATGGATACATTCACGCAGTAAATGCACAACTTGATTCATGAATACTTCTCATTACCCCTTGTACAAGATCTTTGAATGAGTCTGAGTGAGTGTGGGTATAAAAGTTGTGTTGTGCGTAGTTGTGCTGTCGACCGTCGAAATTCATACTCATTCACAGTCATGGATGGGCTAACTCACATTCACACTACTCACAAGGGTTGAATATGCGTGAAGGCTTGTGCGAAAATTCATGAAAATTCAGGTATACCTGTTAATTGAAAAAAAAAAACGCACAACAGAATCCCAGAATCGTCTGCGCAATAACTCGAGTAACTAGAATGATTCGAATGCGCTTTCCTCCCTTATACAGCATTCACACGTACCGAAAATAAAGAACGCTATGTGTTTTGGAATGTAGCGAAGGTGTAGAGAGCTACTATCAGTTTTGAATATCAAACGAACAGAAGGTCAATGTTTTAAGATACACTTTTAATTAAAGAATTTAACAAACCAATTACCATACCATACCACTGTTGCTGATGGATCGATGTTGTGCGTGCTCGGACTAAAATAAGTGAAAGTTTTCTTTAGGCAATGCAGCAAAAGCACAGCGAATGCACACACAAAGAGGAGAACAAAGAGATTCAAATTTGCATTGCGTGTGATTGTGAAGGCTGCTGCAACCTTGGTATTATTGGCTAGATACAGTGAGGGAAAAATTGTTACAAAGATAAAAATTAAGTTAAACTAAGGTGAAATTCAAAGAAAATACAAACAGTTAAAATTAATGAGATTACTAATGAACAAATTAATTTGAAAATTCATTCAAACAATTCAAAACATCCCAGCCCCCCTGGAACGAGTTTCAGGAACACGGAAAATCAGCCAATTTTGTTACAGGGCGTACAAATGAGCCCCTACTCGCTTTTATTGTAGCCACACGTACATGTCCGCCGGCACCTTCAATTTTCCCAAGAAGCCACTTAGCTGGAGGAAGGTTTGGTTCTTTCAGTACCACTATATAATCTGGCCATAAGCTTGAGCTAATATGCTGCCACTTCGACCGTGTCTGTAATGTGGTGAGGTACTCACTGCTCCATCTCTTCCAAAAGCCTTGCACCATACTATAATTTGGAGGTGGTTCCAATGTTCCATGCGATTTGTAGGAATGCCCAATCTGCTCGGTTCTGGCACAGCCTATGAGAAAGTGAGCAGGTGTTAAAGGATTTTATTCATCATCTGACATATAACATAAAGGACGAGAATTTAGGACGGACTCTTTTTGCGTTAGTACGGTATACAGATCGTCATATGTTAGGATCGATGATCCAACAACTCGACGTAGGTGCAGCTTTACCGATTTAACTCCAGCCTCCTATAGCCCACCAAAGTGTGGCGCGATGTTGTCCTTGGACAACGAGGCAATGATTGTGTTGTTGTGGTCCTCCGACATCACCAACCTGTGCATATCGGTGAGGCAGCGCCGAGCACCTATGAAGTTAGTTCCATTGTCGCTAAATATATTGGAACACAGACCGCGTCGAGACACAAATCTACGTAAGGCAGCGAGAAATGCTTCAGTAGTGAGGTCACTCACTAACTCAATGTGAATAGCTTTGGTAGACAGACAAAAAGAACTATGTATGCCCTTGACTTTCTAGGATAACGACCTCGGGATAGCTTGATCGTCAAAGGTCCAGCGTGGTCACACCCAGCGTTGGTGAATGGGCGACTTGGTTGGATTCGGTAGGCTGCTAGATAACCCATCAGTTGTTGGGTCGTCAGTTTCCTTTGCATGAAGCAGACCTTGCAGTTGGCTACCTAAAATCCAATACTGCTCTCGAACTATAGCGAATGAACCAGACACTCCGGTATGCAAGTGGTTGTTGTATATATCTGCTACAATGAGAGAAGAAATTTTATTAAATTTTGAAAGAAGAATGGAATGTTTTACTGTAAAATTAACAGTTGCGTTGATTCTTCCTCCCACGCGAAGGAGACCCCTTCGACAAAAGGGAAGTATTTGATTAATTTTGATTTGACAGTTAATTGGTGATTGTTAATTAGAGACCGTATATCCGCACTGAATGAATTTAATTGAATAGCTTTGAGGATGCAGATTTTTGCCTGTTGTATCTCATTTAGGGATAGGCCAGATGTACGACGATAAAGGAGGGTTGAACGACAATTAAAGGAAAACCAAAGACAATACGCGATTGTTCTTTGCATATTTTACCACGACGAAATATTTTTAACAAGCCTTTGTGTGATATCGGTGCGACCAATACTTGACCAATACTTGATGAGATGATTTTCATTTTTCGATGTCTGTGAATTCCGAGAGTTCTAAGGCGAATTTGGATTTTGGCCACTGTTCCTCCTTTTCCAATAGCCACGATGGACCGTTCCACCAAGGTTGTGGGTTGCCAGGTTGAACGGTATTACACCCCTCGACGCACAGTCTGCAGGGTTTGATTCCGGCGCGATATGATGCCATGAGTGTCGTGGAATCGTTTCAAGGATAGCAGCTGTGCGGCAAGCCATAAATGTTGTCCAGCGAGGAGGTGGTGAAGACAACCAGTGTAGAACGCCCTCCGAATCGCACCACGCAAAGGTTTTCGAAATGTTTGTCGTTATCGATGATTCGATGAGGTTCAAAAAACGGGCCTAAAGTAACGCACCACAGAGCTCCAATCTCGGGTTCGAAACAGGTTTCAGTGGAGCTACTTTGCCGCGATTATAGTGATTTTATATGACCCATCTTCGATTCTACATCGACTCCAAAGTTTATCAGCACCTAGCAGAAGATCGACTGGAGATGACAAATAAAAGTGAGGGTCAGCCAAATCTAACTCCTTGATGCGCGACCACAGTGAAGCGCCAAAAGAGTGGATTGGCAAGGCCGAAGTGAGCTTACTCAGAACGAAGGCATCAACGAGCAATGAAGTTGAGTTGAAACGCGAACACAGTTGAAGTGAAATACTTACTTTAGGTGGCGCTACAGTCCGGGGTGGACCTGGGCCTCAGTCAACAAGCTTCTCCACCCAGCTCGATCCCTGGCTAGCTGCCTCCAGTTTCGCACGCTAAGTTGGCTGAGGTCCTCTTCCACTTGCGTGCGCCACCTGAATCTTGGCCTTCCTCTACTGCGCTGTCCCTCGGGACGGGATTCGAAGACTTTTCGGACCGGAGCATTGGTGTCCATACGCTCTAGATGACCCAGCCATCTCAGTCTTTGGATCTTCACTCTTCTGGATAGGTCCATGTCGCTGTACAGTCCATACAGTTCGTCGTCCTCCTCCACTCACCGTCAATGCAGACGGAACTGAAGATCGCCCGAAGAATTTTTCCCTCGAAGCAACCAAGAAAACCCTCATCCATTTTTGATAATGTTCATGCCTCTGCGCCATAGAGCACAACCGGGATTATTAAGGTCTTATAAGGGGTGACTTTTGTTGTCCGAGAGAGGGCTTTGCTACTCAATTGCCTTTTTAGCCCAAAGAAACAGCGGTTGACAAGAGTTATTCTTCGCTTGATCTCAGCGCTGGTGTCGTTGTCAGTATTTATAGCAGAGCCTAGGTAGACAAAGTCCTCAACTACCTCAAAGTTATATCTGTCGAGGGTGACGTTCTGCCCGAGACGTCGGTGTTGGTTGTCCTTTTTGCTTGACAGCATATACTTGGTCTTGCCCTCATTGACCGCTAAACCCATTTTCGCCGCTTCCATCTCAATACTCGCGAAAGCGCCACTGACATCACGCTGCTTTCTCCCGATTATGTCAATATCATCGGCGTAGGTTTGGAAGGCGATGGTTTGGATTCATGATCTAAAGATGAGTTTGAAGACGACGATTGATTACTGGATGGATTGATCAGGATGGACCAGAGGGTGGTGACGAAATTTACAAACGCGACAACGAAATGTAGACCAACATTTGTTCGACGAATGTCCAACCTGAAGGCAATTAAAACAAAGAGAATACGAAAGTATGACGAGAATTAATCTCTAGCGCCACGAAAATGGCGCATTGGTACAACGCATGTTTGTTTTGCTCTTAGGACACAACGATTTAGCTTCCAAAGCTTCGACAACATGCGACCGTATCGGAGCGAGTGGTTTTGTATGCGACGAACTATGTTTAGTTATCGACCGGCACGATTCGAGCGCATCACATCTTGATTGCAAAAATGTCAAAAGTTCCTTAATAGCGCAATCGTTCCGAGAACCGACTTTTTCTGCCCAAGCTTGGTTAGTGTCTGGATCTAGCTTGTCTAGCAGCAGATAAACAAGCCATGGATCACGATCATTGGTTTTCAACGCATTAAGGTCACGAACTACCTCAACTGCCCCGTCAGTTATTTTACTTAACGTGTGGACATTGCTAGAGCTGATTGCAAAAAGCGATAAAAACGATTGTATAAATGTTTACAATCAAATGTACCCTATCGTACCGCGCCTCTAAACGATCCCATGCTTCCAGAAAATTAGAATCGGAAATCGGAATGTGTTTAATAAGGTTGGCCGCATCATCTCGAAGGAATGATTTGAGGCAGTGAAACTTTTGTGTTACTGTAAGGTTATTCCTGCTATCGACGGACCCCATGAACAAATCACGAAAAGTTGGCCAATCCTTATAACTTCCTGAAAACGGAGGTATTATTATAGGTTGTAAATTAATCGCAGATGAATTTTGCGTCGGTGATAAATTTAGTCGTCCGAGGAAGGTAGATTGCTGATTCACAAGTCGCCCTATTAATGAGCCTTCGGAATTTTTTTGAACAGCACCTTGGCTTTCGCGAATGTTTTTAACGTGCTTAGAATGCGCAAAAAAATATTTATCTTCATACGCGGCATACTCACTTCCAATAACCACGAGGTCTTTTCCTTTCACATGATTAATATAGTCATTGCGTAAAGACAAAAACTCTCACCACGTTTTTTCTAATTTATTCAACCGAATTTCTAAGAATTCGTGGGTGGTAGATTCATCGATGGTTTTCACGAAAGAAGATGCGCTATCTAACCGACCTCGTGCATTTTCCCTTTGGAATTTCAATTTAAGACAATGTATAAATAAAAGGGAATTGGCAAACGAGAGTTGTAGATCGAAGGCAGGAATTCACACGCGCAATTCCAATTAAATGTGTTTGAATAAGTCTAATTTTTCTATAAACGCGATTCACTTTCTATTTCGGCTTCGAAGGACCATAAATGTTTTGGAATATAGCGAAGGTGTAGAGAGCTACTATCATTTTTGAATATTAATTGTATGTTTTAAAATACAATTTTAATTAAGGGACTTAACAAACCAATTACCATACCATACCACTGTTGCTGATGGATCGATGTTGTGCGTGCTCTGACTGAAATCTTAGTGAAAGAGTTTTCTTTAGGTAATGCAGCAGAAGCACAACGAATGCACGCACAAAGAGGAGAACAAAAAGAGATTCACATTTGCATTTCGTGCAAAAAAACACATGCTGCGAAATGTATATGTAACCTCAAGCGAATAACTTCACACTCTGATTTTGCCTTAATATATGTCGTTAATGCCCCCCAAATTTGGATTAGAACTTATAGGTTATGCCTCAACTGGTAATCTTGAATACCATAGTAGGGTGTCCTGCCTTAACTTGTTCCATCAATACTCTTACACCATTGGTCCAGTAGCATTACTGAAATATCTTTCTTTCCTTAGCATTTGGAATATCCTGCCGAGCTCTTTATTTCGTTTCCATTATAGCCTACAAACATTTGAAACCATTGTTCCTCGGTACTTCTCTTTTTTTCTTCCCTCAAAATGCCAAACAACTTTACACCAAACTTGTGTACCCTCAACCATTATGAAAGCAAACGACAACCGAAAAACGAACACAACTGTAAAGGTAAATCTTAAAAACTTAATCGCAAGAAATTATGTACTTAATTTAAAACAGTTCCACAGCTAAGTTTCAAGGGATCACATTGTCGAAGCAACTTATTTTAAATCGGATGCCACTTGCAGTAATTTAAAACACCCGATTAACAACAACAAGGAACGGAAGGGTTGCAAAAGAAAATAGAAAATTCGACAAAAAGTAATGTAATCGATCGTACATTATTGAAAAATTTCGTTTTGCTGATTTTTGTTGAGAGCTTCAAATAGAAAGAAAACATGGAAAAAAATAACTTTTTTAAAAAAATGTCCGTCATTTTACGAAAAATCGAAATTTTGAAAAAGTAAGCGATCGGGAGCTTGCTGCAACAATTAAAAGCGTTGTTGAATTTTTGATGTCATAATTCGTGTGAAAGGATATTAGCTGTGTTTGCACGCATGTTAGATAAATTCGCAACAACACGATCCGTCCCCGCGTAAGAGTTCATCATATAAACTTGGCAGCACAGATATCTCTATGGCGTTTAGTGGTGGCTCATTTGTCAGTTGGTGAACGAACTTAAATTGCTTTGAAAAAAAAAATTGTAGGCGAATGTTTGACATTTTTGCTAATTCATCGCAAAAATTCATCCGAAACGGAGAAAATATGATTTGAAGGCACTATTTTATATCCGCTGAATAGATAGCGGACATATCCGCTTAATAGATATCGGATATAATTTGACTTAGCGTTGATCGCTATGTTATTGTTGTAATTAACATGTAAATTACTTGTTAAGAGGATAGCGGATTTGAAAAAAACACGACTATTGCAAACAATAGTCAAAAATAGCATTGAACGATTTGAATCATAGGATATCGATGAAACTGCGAGAGTCCATGAAGCATTGAAAAAAATGCCCTTCAATGACGAGATCTGGCAAGCATACAAAGAAATAGTTTGCACTTTTAACAAAAAAAAAAACGACACATATACTCTCTCTATCCCTCTATCTTACACACACATACACACAGACGTTCTCCTAAAACCTGTCTAAAAAATGCACGTCTTAAAACGTAAAGATATCACAACATTTTTATTTTCGTCAGTTACTAAGTCTAGAATTACTCACCAACCGAATTTATCATATGCATATCAACGTATCAAAGGTTAAGTTCTATTTCAGAGATAGCGGAATTGCTATTATTTTAGGTAAGATTTATACATTTTGTCTTGGAAAATAAGCAAAATTCAAATAATTAACTCTAAATTGGACAATATATGTTAAACTTACATTTGCAACAGATCTTAGAAATTCAATTACATCTTCGCTTTTAATTTTGCAGTAAAAATAGCATAGTAAGTAAGTTCTTAGGCTTATAGTACCACATCGGTGCTGAAAATAAAAATTAGTACCATTATCTTCGCACACTTAAAGGCGTATTTTCTAACTTGATCTAAAATTGCGAACAAATCAAGAAGCATTTTATTATTGACATCAATATTAAGCAACTCCGCAAATGTGCCCAAGTTGACATCACAATTTTCTTGTAAACTACAATACTTTGGTATAAGTTCTTCGTTTTTAGATGAATGAAGTAAGCTAAAAAAAATACATATAATAAAGGTATGTAACAGAGACAGTAAAGTTTACCCTAAATTAAATAATGCTCTTTCAATTTCCACTATTTCACCAGGAAAAGGAATTTTCATTTCTTTGGCGCGGTTCATTATAATACAGTCTTCAAACGAATATTCGGAAGTTGGGACGCCCATCGCTCTGTCGAAATAAATAAAATTGGAATAAAAATGTCTTAAATATTTATAAATAATATTATATCTATGATTGATTATAAATTCATAATTATAATGGTTACTATCCTAAATTTAAATTTCCTTTGTATTATTCATTATATATATGTATGTATACAACATTTTATAATAAAATAGCAGGGCAGAAGGAAAATTGCGAAATCTAGTAAGAAGAAACAGTTATATTTAATTGATTAGTAGTCACATATAATATAATGTTGAATTAGAAGTTGAAGTACACTACTTACTTCCACAAAAAAATATACGTTATTAGATAAAAATATATATTAATGGGATTCTTAATAGAAAGGAAGATAACGTTTGATTGAGATAAATTTTGTTGCGTGCAAAAGCAAGTAAAGTACGAGTATTTGATATGGAACTTTATCAGAAACAGTACAGAAAACAGTAGATATATTTTCAGTTTCACTGAGAAAATTTTACATTATTCAAAAGGAAAAAAAATAAAGGTCACAATTCACCACCAAAAAAGACAAATCGACGATTTTGAAAAATCTGGTATAAATCCATACTTTCCTTGACAACAATATCTTTTACCGATGAAACGTATCGAAATGAGAGCCAAACTCACCAAAGACATGGACAGACTCAGCGATTACAACACCACCATCGGGAAAAGGAAATACTCCGGAAGCTCGACATGATTTGTTCAGGAAGGACTTTTAAGCTTTGTTTCCCGCAAAAGACGCGATAATTGATTTGAATGCCTCATTGTATAAAAAGATATTTTAAACAGGGTCTTATGCTGGTGTCATACCGATATTTTTCGGATCTAGTTTTGGTAACCGCCACGAAAATGACGTCTTATCCATACCAGTATAATCTTTGTGTGGAAATACCAGTATTTTGTTGTAAATGTGGGATTTGAAATTGAAAGTAAGTAAATGTTTTTGCGGCAGCATTTCAAAATTGTATTTTTATCAATTTTTATGTTTCCATAACACAAAAACTGCAAAACGAAGAAAATACGAGAATCTACCTATATAAATACGTTCCACAGTAGTATTCGTGTATCTATCGTCAATATATAGTAGAATAATTGGTAATTGTTTACATAGGCGGAGCCCTAAAGTAATTTATATAAACTGAATTTTTGAAAAGTTCGTATTCCAAAAAAAAAGAACAGCATTGTGTAGCCTAAGGATAGGTAAAACATAATGTTCTGAAACACAAAAATTAAAGAAAAAAGTATATTGCAAGCTTCTGTATCTGTATGTTACTTACGGCGAATGTGACTAAAAAACGATAAATGAAATTCAATAATAGAATATTGTACCAAAATTAATATTTCTTTATAAAAAAATCACAAAGTAATGTTACCTTTTACAATAAGAGTATTATTTAAAATAGTGTTAGCTAATTTGTAACGCAAGGGATATAGTTTTTGAATGTATTGTATTAATGGGAAGAAAATAGTCTTTCTAAGTTGACTTGAAGAGGGAATTGACAACTCCACTTCACGAGCATTTTGTTTTAATTTTTGTGCCAAAATTGTAAAGTATCTTCTCTTTAATCTACACAAGAATTTTACTAGTAAATAAATAATGTCAAATGTCTGATTTATTTTATTAGTGTCTCCATTTTTTTTAGTTTCCATGCCTAGCAACATTTTTTCTATATCATCTCTGTACCGAAATTGTTTTCTTTGTTGATCGGTATCGGAAAGCCATCGCGTTATGTGTCTTTATTTTCCTTGCCTATTTTATTAATATATTATTTTGTGTCGTAATAAGTCCACCTAATATGCATAAAATTACTGAGATATTAAAATCATGTTAAAAATACCAGTATTTTTTCCGGTTTCGGTAAAAACACTATGGCGCTGGCAGCCCTGTATGGGCCATTGACATTCATTTGTGTTGCTCATGTTGTCTTTTAGTCACATCTGAACGGGACCTACGGTTTATCGCCGAGTCCGAACGGCACTGCTTAGAAGCTTTTTCATAGAAAATTTTACATTTGGGAGTTTGACATTTCCCGCCGAAAGGGTGACAGCTATTTGAAAAATTGTTGGTGACCCAGCCAGGAATCGAACTCAGACTCTTTGTGTGATAGTCTAATGAGCTAACTATCGCGCCATCGCGTGGCTTAGAAAAATGGCATTACTCTCGGGGACAACATGGTGAAAGCAGAGTTGTTAAATATTGTCAAATGCCACAAAGCCAAACTTGAATTATACGTGGTGAATGAACTGACGCAAATGGCAGGACATTAGGTACTACGAATCCCGCCACACTACTACGAGCTTAATTCAGTAGATAGAATTGATATGGGCTTAAGGAAAAGTATTCGTAGCAAGTCAAAGCAAAACGTTCAAAATCAAAGACGTGAAGCTACTATTAGCAGAAACACTTGAGAAAGTGTATGTGAGAAATGGCTTAGTTTAGTCAAATTCTTCTTTCTTTCTTTAAGTGGCGCTACAGTCCTGGGTGGGCCTGGGCCTCAGTCAACAAGCTTCTCCAGCCAGTTCGATCCCTGGCTAGCTGCCTCCAGTTTCGCACGCTAAGTTGGCTGAGGTCCTCTTCCACTTGCGTGCGCCACCTGAGCTTTGGCCTTCCTCTACTGCGCTGTCCCTCGGGACCGGATTCAAAACTTTTCGGACCGGAGTATTGGTGTCCATGCGCTCTACATGACCTAGCCATCTCAGTCTTTGGATTTTCTGGCTAGGTCCATGTCGCTGTACAGTCCATACAGTCCATCGTTGTACCTCCTCCTCCATTCTCCTTCAATGCAGACGGGACCGAAGAATTTTTCTCTTGAAGCAACCAAGAATACCCTCATCCATTTTTGATAATGTCCATGCCTCTGCGCCATAGAGCAGGACCGGGATTATTAAGGTCTTATAAAGGGTGACTTTTGTTGTCCGAGAGAGGGCTTTGCTACTCAATTGCCTTCTTAACCCAAAGAAACAGCGATTGGCAAGAGTTATTCTTCGCTTGATCTCAGCGCTGGTGTCGTTGTCTGTATTTATAGCAGAGCCTAGGTAGACAAAGTCCTTAACTACCTCAAAGTCGAGGGTGACATTCTGCCCGAGACATCGATGTTGGTTGTCCTTTTTGCTTGACAGCATATACTTGGTCTTGCCATCATTGACCGCTAAGCCCATTTTCGCCGCTTCCGTCTCAATGCTCGAGAAAGCCCCATTGACATCACGCTGCTTTCTCCCGATCATGTCAATATCGTCGGCGTTGCGAGTAGTTGGACGGACTTTTGAAAGATAGTGCCTCTTGTATTTGCTCGTGAGTTTTGCACTATTCTTTCAAGTACGATGTTGAAAATATCGCAGGACAGCGCATCGCCTCGTCTAAATCCTTTCTGGACATCAAGGGTCTCGGTGAGATCTTTACCGACCTTGATGGAGCAGCGTACATTCTCCATCGTCATCCTGCACAGACGGACGAGTTTGGCAGGGATGCCAAAACTAGACATTGCTCTGTAGAGCTCGTCTCTATAGATGCTGTCATACGCGGCCTCAAAATCGATGAATAGGTGGTGTGTATCGATCTGAAGCTCATGGGTCTTCTCCAAGATCTACCGTAGTGTGAATATCTGGTCGATGGTTAACTTTCCTGGCCTGAAGCCACACTGATATGGACCTATCAGGTAGTTGACGAACGGCTTCAGGCGTTCACTCAATACGGTGGATAAGATCTTATATGCGATGTTATGGAGACTGATGCCTTTGTAGTTGGCGCAGTTCAGAGGGTCTCTTTTCTTAAGAATCGGACAAACAATGCTGAGGTTCCATTCATCGTGCATACTTTCGTCCGACCATATTTTACAGATGAGTTGGTGTATGCTCGCTACGAAGTCATCGCCTGCCGCTTTGAAGAGCTCGGCAGTCAGACCATCCGCTCCAGCAGCTTTGTTGGACTTAAGCTTTGATATAGCTATCTTCACTTCACAAACTAAGATATGGTATACTTGCATGGGGCAATGCATCAGCAACACATATCAAGAAAATTCAAAAACTCCAAAACTCAGCACTGAAGAAGATAGGTGTACATAACCATGCTTCACGAACCCCGATTCTACATGACCTACGATAGAAGACAGCTGAAATGCAGTGTACCTGAAGTCCTAAACACAATTTCACAATATTAAAACTAGAAAGAAAGTTACTAAACATTTTTTCTTGAATGCAAACGTAAATACCTAAATATGAAACCTAATTCACCTACTAAACTTATCTTATCAATTAGGTATCAGTTTTTTTCCTTAATGATCTAATTATTATTAAAAGTGTGTATTACTCGTATATATTAATCTAAGCTTTCTTACCAAAAATTAATCACAAAACTGTGAAAAACAATCTTCTGCAGAAAAGCCTTTAAGGCTTCGCAGAAATATATAAAAACAAAAAAAAAAACTTCATCCAAGTCGGGTGTACGGAATTGTTGGTCATCATCGTCCAAATTGGAAGGTTGTTTCTGCCTGTATTTGGTCCGTTTGCAGAAATGGTCTTTCCAAATCCTCAGCATCGACTGCGATTCTACTACGATGTTCCCTTGTTCACATCTACAGGCTTCGGTTCGGGGTATGTTTCCGTGGCGTGTTATTTTTACCTTTTGGTAAAACTTCCGAACCTCATTCCTGGAGTTGCATCTCTTAATTTCCTCGATCGCGCGCTTCTCATGCTCTTTCTTCTTCCTCCTGAGAAGCCGGTGTACGTCTCTCCTCTTCCGCTCATAGAGCTCATGAGCAGCTCTGGTCTTTCTAAGCAGCGCCGCGTTATATGCATCTTGCTTAGCTGCATGTGCTTGCCGGCATCCATCATCGCACCAGGAGTTTCGTTGTGGTGGACGAGTGAAACCCAGCACATCAGAAGCGGCATCTCTGATGGCGTTTTGGCAGTGTTTCCAATGGTCTTCGATGCTTGATGCTGGCGGCATTGGACCTCTTAAGAGATTAAGAGACACTCGATTGGAAAAGGACTTGGCGATCTCTTGCGATTGTAGCCGTCTGACGTCGAATTTTCTCACAGCATTAGTTTGTCTTGGCGTAGTTTGGAATATCCGCAACCGTACCTTGGCTACAACAAGGTTATGGTCCGAGTCGATGTTGGCTCCTCGGAACATACGGACATCCATAACACTGGAGGAGTGTCTTGCGTCAATCGCAATGTGATCAATCTGGTTAACTGTTGATTGATCAGGAGTTCTCCAAGTCGCCTTGTGTATGTCGAGATGTGGGAACCGCAAGCTAGCTACGATAATGTTTCGCCCCGCCGCAAAGTCGATTAGCCTGAATCCGTTATCGCAGGTGGTGTTGTTCAGGCTATATTTGCCGATTGTTTCACCAAAGATACCCTCTCTTCCTAGCTTTGCATTAAAATCACCGAGGACAATTTTAATGTCATAGCTGGAGCATTGCTCGTAGGTCTTGTTAAGGAGCGCAGAGAAGGCATCCTTGGTGTCGTCATCTTTCTCCTCTGTGGGGGCATGCGCGCATATAAGGCTTATGTTGGCGAATTTAGCCTTGATGCGTATTGCTACGAGGGGCTCGCTCACATGCCGGAAGCTCAGGACTTCTTGTCTTAGTCTGCCTATAACAACAAATCCGCATCCAAATAAGCGCTGCTTTTGCCGTCGATAGCAATTGCCGTAATAGATGTCGCTTTCTTTCATCCTCCTTTTGTCCGGCCCATCCCATCGCATTTCTTGAATGGCGGTTATGTCTGCTTTGCAGCAGTCTAGGGCCTCCGCTAGTTGCTCGGCTGCACGTGGGCTATTAAGGGATCTAACATTCCGCGTGCATATCCGAAGCTCATTGTCCTTAAATCGTTTGCGTGGATTGTAAACAGTAGATCCGTCCATATCCGAGGCTTGTTGTTGCTTCGTAACTTCTTGTTTTTTTTAAATGGCCGGCCAGTTACCCCGGCGGCACAACCCCCAACCTGGACGACAAGTTCCATTTTTAATGCCCCTAGGACGAGGGGTCGGTTACACCGAAGCCAGTTACTCGTTCCGGGATGTGAGCGCTGCCGTTGGCCCATATAGGGCTCGTCCGCCACCATCTCTTTTCCAAGACCCTGACTAAGTCCTGGAAATCCTTAACGGCCTGAGCTCCAAATATGTCGGAGTAGCCCGGATAAGATCTTGTTTTGTTTTTTCCCGACACTAATCCTGATTTATGGCGCAGGAAACTCGCCAGTTGCCCCCTTCACTTCGCAATCTCTAGTGAGATTCCCAGATGGCGCCACGGGGAGGCGTGAAGTAGGGCTTATTAGCAGAGCTGCAAGATGTTCGGCTGCAGAGGCTCATTCTCGTTATTTTAAGAACCAGCACCTGTTGGAAGATGCTACTTCTACGAGGCCTCATACTTATCGTTGCCACGCCAGTTTAGTCAAATAGGGTGAATGTCGAATGTTAAATGTCGAGCCTAATATGTGGGATGTAGATTTTTTCAACGAAACGGCAAAAGAGGAAATTGTTATAATTTTAAATGATGAAAATGACAACAGCAATGATTTTTTTTCGAATAAGTTTTCTTTTAAATCCTATTATGTAACGTTCTATACCGCTAGGTACAATAAATAAAAATTTACCTTTTTTTCTTCAAAATAATGCAATCAAAACAAGTGGATGACAATCCTATGGTAATAATCGTAAGAAATTCTTGTCGACAAATAGGCGATTAGTATTGATTTAGTAGGAATAGAAAAATTTTATGTTATAAATTTCTCACATAGACCAATTTTCCAATCGTTTTACGAGTCCAAATGCAAAACATTTGATCTATTTAATTTTACACGATCAAGGACTTTACAGATGATTTCTGGAATAACTTTGGCCGTCCTGAACAGGGGTCATCTTTTACACTTGTTCTACCACGTTTGAATTCTGCAGCAAATCCAAATATTGTGGATTGTGAAAGGCAATCATTACCCAACACACTAATCATGACGGCAAAAGTCTTAGTGCGCGAAGGCCCTTTCTTTACAATTCTCTTCGGTTTTCAAAGAACTCACGAGTTGGTCAACTTGAATGGATGCAAAAAAGAGCTATCTAACAGATTGACTAAAAAAACTTCGTGAGTGTTTTTATGAAAGATCTGCCAACATAATTACAAGAAAAAAAAATTTCAAAACTTTCCGCTCTGGGCGAATTTTAGAACTTTTTACCTCACCGACGTACTTTATTACAGCATGCATCTTTGTTTTTATTCCAATTTTGACTGCCACGATTGTCTGTGGAGAATTACAGACGAGAACTGTAAAGGCTCTGAAGTCAACAGGGAGGCCGCCGGTAGCAACACCTTGCGATTGTCGGATACTGAAAAAATAGTAGGTAAAGAAAACCATCGTCAAACTGCTCCTTGAATAACTTTTGAACGGAGTCAAAAGATAAAAACAATAGGATACAATATTTTTAAGGTATACAAACAAATTCCTTCAATTCTGGCTTCGGATATTAAAAAGAGGTTTTACAAAAAAAAAAAAAACTCACTTCTGACACCTAAAGAGGAAAAAGAGTCGAATTGGCAAAGAGCACAGTAATTGGACTCCCAAATAATTTGAAGCGATAAATTCAGATTTGAGGTGTGTGTTGGCGATGAATTGGAAGGTGTACTTCACAACTCAAGGGAGGAATTTTACAAAGATTGTTGGAACCGAACAGTAAATTTTCTAGTATCCCAAATGATATGAAGATGCATGTTTGTTATAAAAACAAATAATCACTATTGCTAGAATTAAAGAGAAACACTCCTGCGACGAGTCAATTCAAAGTAAATCACTCGAAAACTGACTAAGTTACAGCCAGATTAGTGAGAGCCGGTAGCGCGTTCGGCAGATAATACGACTCGCTGTGGTTCGTAGTATACCGTTGCTAGCAACAACAACAACAAGATATCGTTGGGACAATGAAGGACAATTCTTTTTTGATTATGACGAAAATGTCTGTTACTTTATGAATTTTGTATATTTTTTTAATAAAAACTTGTGAACATATAGTCAAATATAAACTCTTTAAAAATTTCTTCATCCGATCCTTAAAAAATAAAATGTGCTTGTGCAAAAAAATTTGACCCTTCAGAGTGGCTTTCCCTCTCAACAAAGGTATACTCGTACAACGCTGAGTGGAGCAATACAACAACAAGCCAGCTTTCACTAACAATTTCCCCAACACATTTTTGTCCTAAATAAAACTAAAAATTCTGAACATTTTGATATATTACATTAATGGTTTGGAGTACAGAATGCGTTTGAAGTTGTTAGTTTTACCACATTCAGTACATCTTCTCCTGTGGCTTTTGATTTTCCCAAATTCCACACATTTTTCCCGTTTCCATAGAAAGAAATAAACCCATTAAAAACAATTTTTGATATGTTGTTAAATGTACGAGAGCCTTTTTCAAAATTTTCTATGTGAAGTCAGAATTTTTTTGTCACTTCGTAAAAATTGAAATTTGAGAAGAAACCAAAAAAAAGCTCCCGTCTATTTTAAGAAGTAACTAAGCCGAACAAACTAAAAGAGCATCATTCAAATTGATTGCGTAGTTTCTGCGAAAATGGGGAAGAAAAATTCTCTCAAATTATGATATGAGTGTTGAGTCCCCTTAAAACTACTTTTTTTATTTTTCTGGCAGAAAGCAAAAAACATCAAAATAAAGCCAGTTTACATTTGACTATACAAAACTATCCAAAATCCGTTAACTTACTTTTTAACAAATTTTCTCTCTGAGACAGAATTTTATCTTCAATTAATATTAAAAGTTTTTACATATTTAGTCCAAGAAGTACGCGAACGAACCTAAATATTTATGCGGACTTCAACGTTTTCGGTTGTGCAAAATCAATAAGAACATTCTTCTTGTCTCGGTTTTTTTATCTTTTAAGGAATTTGTTACAATTCCCAGAGAACTCGAAACTATTTTTCGCAAAGATTTTCTAACTGTTCTCAATTTTCTAATATCATCCCTTAACTCTGCCGTGCAGTGCTATGACCCCATTTCCCATTAAAAGATTTGTTAAACAATTAAATTATCATCTCTTATTGTCACAGTTCAATGAAACATTAAAAAGAATTAAAAAAAAAAACTAAGAACACTTAAAAACTATTTTGTTTTAAATTATTTAGCTCAATAGTGATATTTTACGCACTGAGCCTGTAACTGCAGAGCACACGTCATTATTGATACGATTATTGTAACTATATGTTACCGTTACATTTGTTTTGTCACCTAGCGTTCACAGGCCATTTAAACTAGTACATGTGTTGTGTATCGGTAAACGGGAGAGCAAATTGGTAGCCAAATAGTACCTTTAATAGCATATCAATTTTTCTGGCGGGTTAGGCTGCTGTTAATAAAGGATTCCCTTCTTTTCAATTAATAGATACTTTTGAGACCCAAATTTTGATTTTTTTTTGTAACTAATAAGTATTTTGGACAGATGATTTTTAAACTGAAGATTATCATCAACAAATAGCAGACTAGTCAAAGGTTGTTACCGACTCGAAATTCGACTGGCTTTTTAAAAATGGATTCGACCACCAACTGTCTTCTAATGCTTTCAACTGCAAGTTCTTCTTTTATTTGTACTCGTACTTGAAAATGACATTTTATGATTTTTTCCGCTATTCCTCCGTTGTTGATGACGACACATGCAAAGGGAACTGCCATGTTAGTTGATCAAACTCACAATGACTTACTAGTAACAAATGCTTCAAAAAAATAATAAGACAATAAAATTCTACTAGTTCAACCCGCCTGTGTAAACCCTAGGTAGTAAAATTACTCTGGAAAGAGTTTTCTTGTTAGAAGAGGTTAAAAATATAATGATGTAGCTGTTTTTATAGTTTTGCACAGCAGTTTATATATATTTACATTTGAATAACTTTAATTTATTATTATAGTTTAAACATATTTATATAATATATTTACTTTGCCATAACTGCTTGTACATTGTTGGCAAATAGCTTAGCATTTGCTTTTTCTTCCGCAGTAGGAGTATATACTGGTAAAAATTCAATTTCACATCTACTGTATAATTTCGTTAGTGTAAGCCATAATAATTTTATTCTAAAAATAATCAATTAAAAAACAATAGTCGTGTTTGGTTTATGTACTTACACTCCCGGACCATCCCATGTCCAAGTATATGTGTCATATTTGCTGGGATATCTTAATAAGACTGGTTGTATTGGTACACCAGGATAAAATGCTCCTGGCTTAAACTTAATAAGTGCAGAGCGGTTTGTACAAGTCCCCTCCGAAAATATGACCACCTGTTAGTTTTCATAAAATATAATAAATATTAATAACAAAAAAAAACATTTCAGAATAACTTTATTATTTCAAACTAGCCTGCGGCCAATCTTCGTTGGATTGAGCCCGTGAAATGATTTCTTTAATAGTATTTTGTCTTGAATTAGGATCCTCTCGCAATACATATATGGGCTGAGAGCAGTTAATTATTTCTTTAAGAAGAATATGATTAATATTATAATATAAATTTATTGTTACAAGTACTCACTGCCTAAAAATGGAATATTCGAGGTTTCCTGCTTGGCCACAATAGATGGTGGCCCCGTTACGACAACAACTATTGAGTCCACATAAGACGAATGTGGAGCAACGACGAGAATAGGTGCTTCTTTTGAAGATGCCCTTTCTCCGATGAACTTTACATAATGGAATGATCCAGATGCGTAAAGAAGGCGCATTGAATATGCAACTGCTTTCTGAAATTGTCTATAAAAAAAGGGAATATTTTGTTATATATTTATTAATTTATAACTTACGAATAATGTGGTCATATCAAATATAAATTGTAAGGGCAGTTTTTATATATATACGAATATATTTCCTCGCCAAAATTATTTCGGGTTCCAAAAAAATTAATTTTCTTAAGAAAGAAGAATGTTCGTTAATTAATATTAATATTGTATATCGTGTTTCTTCATGTATCGTATAAATAATAATCAGGGGAAAACCACACTTTGCTGTACACTTTTTGAGTCTTTACTGAAATTCTCTTGGCAAAGCTGCTCAAGAACTGCATCTTTGAACTCCCATCGCAGTCAATTCTCTGTGGCTACGGTTCCTATACCAGTTGGATTTTACACTAGTAAAACCAAAAATTCATTTGTAAACTGTTCTTCGTGTTGTACAACACGCATCTACAAAGACGATAGAAGCAGCACTGTGAGGTCCAAAGATCTCATAGTAAACTTCAGTGGGATACCTTAACCTTATGTCACAACCGAACTTTTATTTGCTGCACTAAGGGTAAACACGTCTTACAGAAGTAGAAATATAGGAGATTATAAATTTATAATATTGCAATGACAAAATATCATTAAAATCATACAGGGTGGTCCAGAGGGTTTTTTTTACATAAACTTATTATTTAATTTACTATTTTTAATGTTACCAATAACGCACTTAAGTAACATAATTTTCCGTCAAATTTAAACTGAAATTCAAAATGGCAAAAATCAACTTATCCTTGTGATGTTTTTTTTTTTTATTTTCTTTGTCTCAGCTATTAAATTTCCACACTGAATGTCCCATTCTAAAGTGTTAACAAAACTTGACGAAAGCAACCAAAATTCCATTATGGTCGGTAAAATGTAAGCACACATTTTTACCTCCATCAAATAATGTCTATCACGGTCTATTATTTTCTTCTAACGTTTGGAATAGACGTTTGAAATGCCCCTTTTGTCAAGTTTTCCAGGTACGTTTTGATCTCACCTTCGGAATTGAATTGCCTTCCCTCCAAATCGGTTTGGAGAAAGTGTAATAGATGGTAGTCAGAAGGCGCGAAGTCAGGCTAATCGACTTTGCGGCGGGAAGAAAAATTGCCGTAGCTAGCACGCGGTACCCTCATCTCGATATTCACAAGGGGACTTGGAGAACTCCTGATCAATCAACCGTCAACCAGATTGAACACATTGCGATCGACCTCCAGCATTATAGATATCCGAATGTTCCGAGAAGCCAACATAGACTCGGACCACTATCTTGTTGTAGCCAAGGTACGGTTAAGGATATCCCAAACAACGCCAAGAAAAGCTAATATTGTGAGGAATTTCGACGTCTGTTTGTCCGATCCTCAAGAAAGGGGACCCTCTGAGCTGCGGCAGCTACAAAGACATCAGTCTTCGTAACATCGCATACAAAATCTGTGTGAACGCTTGAAGCCCTTCGCTAACAACCATATAGGTCCATATCAGTGTGCCTTCAGACCAGGAAAGTCCACCATCGATCAAATATCCACACTATGGCAGATCTAGGAGAAAACTCATGAGGTTCAGATTGATACATACCATCTATTTATGGATTTTAAGGCCGCATATGACCGCATCTACGAGTATGCAGACGAGGTATGCAGGGCAATATTTGTTTTCACCTCCCTGCCAAACTCGTCAGTCTGGGCGCTTATTCATTTTCGCTGGAATCAGAATGTTCTGTAGCTGATACATTTGATAAGGAATCCTCATGGTTATCTGATGTATTGTACTCAAATGGGGGTTCTTCTAATAACTATAATATTTCTGATGTAATTTTTTCTTTTTTTTTTGTCTTAGGCGGTGCACGTAAACTAGTAGTAATTGAATCTGATGTTAAAAGCAGTCTATGAAATAAATCGGTATTGTTGTCAATTCTAGATGTTTTTCTTGTAAAAAGTTCCCCGTAGCCACAGTTTAAGCATTCTAAAATGCGTGATGTATTTCCATCGTTAGTTGTGCCAGCATTTTGTTTAGGTATATCTATCAGTAGGCCTAACTCCTTTCTTAACTGAGACCTGCTTCTTTTTTTATACAATTTCAATACATTCGAAAAAACTTATCCATGAATGAAGAGGGGCAATCCAAAAGAAAGGAAATTCGCGTTAACAGTCTTTTCTGAAATGCATCTTTGATTGTTCATTTCACTGGGCTTCGTCCCACATAAGTAATAAGTTTGTGTATGATGCGACAGCATTGCACATTTACCGTCTACTATACAAAATATCATTGTAGATTTGACAAAAACTTCTGTACTTTCAACCAGTATTTACGTTGGAAAGAATACCGCAACATCGTTTTCGATTCTATTAACTTCTGCAGCTATAACATCTGCTGATTCAAAAATATCTGGTCGAAGATGGAGCTGGGTTCTGCCACACAATTTTTTTTAACTTCGGCAATGCCAGCACACATTTTTATTGGAACCATGGATTGTTCAACTCCATCACATCCCTATTTTATAATTATATGCAAAACACTGTTTTGCTGTAAATTTAAAGACCGAAGTACTTCTTGAGCTGTACATAAGCGCACAACAGTGTGGTTTACAAGTTCTTGCAGTTTAATTTCAGCTGATATTTCCGTAATGATAGCATAGATGTTTAGCAACCTGAACCTTATAGTACGCTGGACAGAAGCTAAAACTTTCAGCTTTGGCTTGTAAGCGCATTGTTTTGTACTAATGCTTTGAAAGATTAGCATCAAGTCTTAAGGCAAGCGCTTGATCAGAAAATAATTCTGCTGGCTTTCGGAAAAAAGACTCATGGCCTCTTTTTAAGGTGGTACCTCTTCTAGGACAAGAAACAGACAGTTCCTTAACAATTGTAGCCGAATATTTTTTCCCAGAGTTACGAAGTTTTATTTCGGTAGCCAAAGCCAGTTCTTCTTGACTTCTGTTTTGGAGAAGGTCTTTGACCTTTCGTGTTTTAGACCAATAACTACAAGTACCAAACTGCTTTTGTGGCCTTCCACGTTTGTTTCCTGAAGTATTCTGAGAAGTACTAGGCATACAATCAGTCTACAGACTCTGAAAATTGAATATTTCTCTGAAACCAAGAAGAATTGTATTCCAAAAAACGACCGCGGTGCCTGCCAACTTTGGCCCATTTTACTACTTGCTATCAAAAATAGCATTAAATTTCATTCACTGTAATTTACTCACATATTCACATAACAGGATAATGCTCACTAACAATATATTATTAAGAAAAAGTAAGACCCGTTACACAATGCAGATAAACTTAACAAAATAATAAAATAAAATTTAAAACCTTTGAGGTCACAAATAAAATGCACTTGACACGTGAAATGCAGCGACTGATTAACACTTGTTGCTTGTTAATTTATGCAAAGCGTGTAACGGCAACTTCCAGATAGTATTACTATTAGTTATTATCATATTATTATTATAATTTATTAGCATATAATTAAATTACATACTAACTTATGTATAGAGCGCTAGCTGCCAGGGCTTAAGACTCTATTGTACATATTTAAATATCTATATTTAATTTTTTGATGAAATTGTGGATAAGGGTTATATTATTACAGGTAGGGAATTTCAGCAATTGACAGACTGATGGATGTGTGTTTTGATTGCAGAGTACGAGCCCCAGAATGTGGTTGATGTCGTACTGTCTAGTGCAGGTGTTGCATGTTGGGGGGAGGTGCCTTTAAGTAAGTGCTGGTGTGTAAAGACTGTGTGTCCCAAGCGTAGTCTTGTGAAGATGGTGTTTGATGTTTTTGAGGTGGAGGTAAGGTATGTTGGGCTGGAGCGATCTGGATTGAGCGACGAGTAATGATGTTGATAATTTTCCCAGTTCAATAAAAGTTTAGCGTCAAGTTTGTTCTTCAAAAGGCGTAAGCTATCTTGCTTGGTGGTAGCATCGAAAAATTACAGCGGGCACGGTGAGCAAGACCAGCTTCTGTGTCTGCTAGTTCGTTTCCCTTTATACCTATGGGGCTTGGAACCCACATTAACTTGATTTTTTTGGCTGCCTTGATGATGCTGTTGCGAATCTCCGAGATTATTCCAGTGTCTTTTTTAGGGTTTTTTATTGCATTTAGCGTGGACAAACTGTCAGAGCACAGTTTACCAGAGTGTTTTGCAGTTGTGGCTAGAGCAATGTGGGTGGCTAGGGCCTCTGCCGTGAAAACAGATGCATGTGTAGGTAGTATACCTGCGCTAATTAGTTTCCCGTTTTCTTTGGTAACTGCAAAAGAGGTGCTGTTGTTTACATTAGAGCAGTCCGTAAAAATGAATGTCCAACCTGTCTCCTTTAGGGATGAAGCAATGTGGAGGAAGTCAGTCTTTTAAGGAGTGTTGTTTTTGTTGTGGCACGCTAAGTCCAAAATTAGAAATCCTGGCTTAATGGTCCACGGAGGTACAGATGGAGTCTTTTCAAATTGCACTTTCTTTGGGAGGTCCAGACTTCTGGCAATGTTTATGGCTCTCGTTATAGCCGATTGCACTCTTATTGGACGCTTTATAGTTTTTGCTGAATCGATGACGTTGTTTGAGTGAAGAAGCCTTATGTAGAGTTTTGCCCCAGCAGCTACTGCGCTCTTCCACTGTAGGGAGTCCCGCTTCAACGAGAACATTTCTTACTGTACTTGTTCTGAAGGCGTTGATGCTACGACGGGCGGCTTGGTGGTAAGGATATTTGATTATATTGATGATTGATTTTGGGGCGTTACCGTAGATACGAGGGCGGGTCAATAAGTCCGTGACTTTAGGATTAAAACACAGATTTTTTGATAAAAAAATAATTTTATTTTTCAACGTAGTCTCCCTTGAGCTCTATACACTTTGTCCAACGCTTCTCCAATTTTTTTATCCCTTCAAAAAAAAATGATTTGTCGAGGTCCTCAAAATAGGCCTTTGTTTGCGAGATGACTTCATCATTGGAGTCAAATCTTTTTCTACCAAGCCATTTCTTCAGGTTTGGGAACAAGAAGTAGTCGCTCGGAGCCAAATCTGGAGAATAGGGTGGATGAGGGAGCAATTTATAGCCCAATTCATGGATTTTTGCCATGGCAACTGCACATGTGTTTGTGTTCGACTGTGAGCAAACCCGGCACCCATCTTGCGGAAAGCTTTCTCATGCCCAAGTGATCATTCAAAATTGAAACCACTGAGCCATGCGAGATCCCTACGGCTTCCACAATCTCTCGCACTTTCAATCTTCGGTCGGCCAACACCATATCGTAAATTTTTTCGATTGTTTCGGGTGTAGAGACCTCAACTGGGCGTCCAGGACGTTCGGCATCTTCAGTGCTTGTACGGCCACAACGAAATTCAGTAAACCACTTTTTTACCATTGAAATCGATGGTGCAGAGTCCCCATAGTATTTATCAAGCTTAGCCTTGGTCTCGGTGATGGTTTTTTTTCGCAAGAAATAATGCTTAATAAGCACACGAAATTCACTTTTTTCCATCTTCTCCTCAAATTAGTGAGTAGTCTGATAAAAATAGCTGTCAAACACAAACTAACTGACGCAGCAAGTTTAAATTTTGACAGGAGTCAACTGACAGATGCCTGTTGACAGGAGCAGTGTTGCTGTTTCAATAAAGAGGTCAGAAATTCAAAAAGTCACGGACTTATTGACCCGCCCTCGTACATAGGCCGTAGTCGATTTTGGCCAGGATTAAGGATTTTGAAATATTACATAGAGTGTTGATATGTGTGTTACATTTCTTATTATTAGTTAATAACATATGTTCTGGCAGCTAGGCTCTTCTTTAAACTGACACAGTGAGACTTCCAGTTGTACTTATTATTAACTATTAGGCCTTAGATACTTAAACTATTTACTCTAACAATGTCTATGTTAATAAATCCAAGTGATAATGTGTCGCTGTTGCAGGACCTTTTCCGACATACATATGTGTAATATTCTACATTTGTCGAGAGAAAGGCTTGCACCAGATGTGACAGACCATTTTATGATGTCTTTGACTAGCGATGTAAGAATATGTCTAGTTTTGGCTAGATCATTATTTTTACACAGCACGAAAACATCATCCGTTAAATAGTGGGGGGAATGAAGAATAGCTATTGTTGACCCTGATGCAAATTTTCCTATTAATTAGAAAACAACGAACATAGTTGTAGATTCTTGCGCCACTGCCCCAATCATTCAGGCTCTGTAGGACTAAGTGGATGGCTATTCGGTCGAATGCCTTTTCAAAATCCAGCGAAAGAATGGTAACATGGTTACGAGCAAAGAGTGCTTTGCAGATGTGGCAATCAAGGTGAATGATGAACCACAATAAACGATGGGCGACTATTTTATCTATGATGTTGGATATGTGAGATCGGACGACAACTATCTGTGATATTTATGTCTCTCTAACGTTTGGGAAGAGAAAGTATTGTAGCCAGCTTCCAATATTAGGGAAAAGTACCTGTTTGTAGATGTAATTGGCAAGTGAAATTAATCTAGACTTTACTACATGAGGAAGATGTTTCAACATTGGGTACGATATACGGTCTCTACTGGGATAAGGCTAGTTGTTTGGCTATCCTAAACCTTGGATGGAAGTGTTCGTCTTTAGAGTCATTTGACCATGTCTCTGCGAAGTGATTACATATTTCTCTAGGCGAGGTTTTTGAGCTGTCAGGTTTGGTAATTGATTTTTTCGAATATTGTGAGGCGTTACCACTGAGAAGTGAATCTATTTAAACTTTTGGCTTTATTTGTCTTTACTTCCTTGCGGTTTCCATTTGGATTGTTTATCGCTTCGGAGGGTTGCTAAGAGGGGACTCCACCATGGAACTGTTCGTTTTTGTATGTGCAGCTTGTTTTGTGGTATAGATACATTGCAGCTGTTCTTATGGCTCTATGTAGGGTTGCGCCCTCTTTATTGATATTGCCAGAGATTGATTTATGAGACAGGTAGTCTATAATGTGCTTGCTATAGCAAGCCCAATTAGCGTTTTCTGTTTTGAATTTAGGGTTAAATGGAATCTTCCAATTAATTGGGCCAAGGGTTATAGTGGAGATAATTGGAAAGTGATCGCTGTTGCAGAGATCATCCAGTATTTCCCAAGAGACTGCTGTATACAGTTCAGGAGAACAGTATGTTATGTCTATGTTTGTAAGTGTGCCGTGAGTGGAGAGGTGCGTAGGGGAACCGTCATTTAAGATTATAAGATTGGCATTTGCGTCACAATTTTCAACTTCTCTGCCCCTGGAGTTAGTGTTGCTTGAGCCCCACAGAACACCCAGGCTTTAATGTCGCCCACAACAATGATTGGGGTTTGAACCTGGTAAAACATGTTTAACAAGTCGTCGTTGGAGCAGGAAGGGTGAGCCTGTGAGCAATTAGCACACATAGTGCGATTGCATTCAGTAGGTTCATATGGAGGAAGGTTGCAACACACGTTTTAGGCCTGTTGCACATATTGAAAGTGTGGCCGAGTAGCTGGCAGCTGCAGCAGCGCATAGGGCTGGGAATATATTTCTGAACTTTAACTTTTTACCACCCGATATCAACGGTTTTTGGAGCTTGTGAGAGGTCGAAAGTTAGGACTAAATCTGAAGGGAGTCGTTTTCCATCAACATATTTTGTAAATTTATACACGTCAGTTACACCTTATGACTTCATCTCGACAATAATTTCCTTTTCAGGACATTTACCAAACAAGGGGCATATACAATTTCCTTGGAAGAGTTCAGGTTTGCGTGCAATTTTACATTGACAGGGCATTGATTTGCAATGTTGATTATCTGGAGGAATTTGTCCGCTGCCCTTTGTGATTTGGCCAGTATTATTTTAGTATACTACCATCTCTCTTAACTTATATTTTCGATGGCTTTGTTTACAATAAAGATGCTAACCGAAGTTAGAGGTTTGCTTGCGTCTTTTGGATATATCAATACTAATCTTGGATTTTTGATGTTAGTGTTCAAGGGGAGAGAGGGGAAATCGATGTCGATATTTAATTTGTTCTTTTTTGAATAAGGTTCAAAAGTTAGCGAGTCGTCATCAGCCAACTCCCTAAATCTATTCCCGGGTTCGGTTTTATTTGGCCCCGGGGACATGATTCTGTTTAAGACGAACAAGTGACACTTGTTTCTGAAATCAGATCACGTGGTATGGGAGAGGGAAAATGTAAAAACAGGTCAACACTAGAGAACGAGCGAGATAAAAGAGTAAGAAAACGATATCCGAGAAAAAAAAAAGAAATAGCCGACAAAGAAGTCACACGACGTTTACGCTACGGGAGCTAGACGGAGACTGTCCAGATAGTATACCGTTGGTCCAACATAATTAATTTAAATAATTCCTTTACCGCTTTATAGAAGAAGTGTTTTGCTAATAGAATATCAAGCGTTTGTAAACACATGAAATATTTCGAAAAATCAATTTTGCTCGCCTCGATGCGACAGGATTTAGACAAGGCGATGCGCTGCCATTCAATTTCTTTAACATTATACTTGAAAGAATAGTGCAAACTCACGCCGAAGTATAGGAAAACTAAGGCAATATACGGGGATATTGGAGTTTTCATCAAACACTGCAGCGGTACAGTCTATTGTCTTTGATGCATCGGTGGAAAATGAGATCCAATTTTTATCTATGAGTTGTTGCGTTAGGTCTTTATAGATCCCAATGAATATCTAGTTGTTTGTAGATGTTCTGTTATAGCTATGAAGCCTCAATATAACAGAGGATTCATCGTTCAACTATTGAGGATGTGCTTGGCATGTCGGACCATAGCGGGAAAGAAAGCGCATTATACACTATATTCCCGATCGTTGAAGTATTTTCTTCTAAGACAGTGCTTTTTGATAGTATGACGGGTGATTCTTGGGATGGTATGATTTTCGGGACGAGGAGAGCCGTGAGATAGTCAAGTCTGTCTTCGGCCGAAAAGAGAGCAATAAGATTATTCCGAGTCGGATGTTTTTTTAAATGTGACAAGCTTTCTGTTCGATTTGTCAGAGGTAACTGATTTCATCGTTCCACCAAGGAACGGATGTTTTCTTTTTGGAAAAAAACTTTGGGGGAATGGCTGTATTAGTTCCACTTCTAATAATTTCGTGTATGAGGGATGCCCCTTTAGTTATATTAAGGAAAGAAATCCAGGATGTTATGAGTTCCAAAACCATATTTTCAAAAAGACGCCAGTGGATTTGAAATTTTGGTAAATGCTGCCAAGCAAGCATGGAAGAGTTGTGCATGTGGTTTTGCAGTAAGTTTGGATGGAAATCATGAATAGATTAACATGAGTGAAAGTGTTGTAGGTAAAGGAGTGGGTAGGTTGACCATCATTTAATACAGTTAAGTTCGACTGTTCGAAAGTTTTCTTCAATTTTTGCCCATCTGTTGACATAATTCGAAGAGTGGATTACTTACTTTACTTTAGGTGGCGCTATAGTCCGGGGTGGACCTGGGCCTCAGTCAACATATCCCAGAAACTTATCTAATAAACTCAATTGGGGTACACCCGAATTACTTTTTTATTCTAAACATTACTTTCTACATATGAACATTGCTGTCTCGCAAGACCACGTAAATATGTATCTGTGGCATTTGATTTTAAACCCACACAATTTAAATAGTAAAGAACATAAAACTGAAGACGAATTTATGTTTTCAATTTAAATTGCTATTTAATACTCGCAAAATACGTTCTACTTTTTCTTGCACTTATCGGCTTATTAAAAAATATCCACAGTTTTTCGTGGAACAAAATTAGACTAAATTCAGCCAAAAAAAAACACATGAGCGAAAATCATTTTTAGCTTCAACTGAAATAATGAATTCTTCATTTGTTGCAAGTAAAACAAAAATATGAAAGAATTTTCATTTTATTTATTAAGCTTTAGTATGGAAACATTTCCTGCATATCTTGAGCATACACATACAATTCAAGCAGTCTACATAAATTACCTTACAAAGTCAGAATATTTTTAATTAAAAGAACAGTGGAGCAAAGGAGACTAGAAGAAACGGAAGTCCTTTATCTTGCATTACAATTGTTGTCAGATTAAAATTTTCGAAGGTATATACATTTGGCTTACTAAAAAAAAAACAATTGAGATGTAATTTAAGAAGGTAATTTAAAACAAAACTTAGTTATATACATATAATGTTATATAATGTTATACCTACAATAGAGGAGCAAAGGACTAGCATCTTAGGACTTCTTATCATCCAGTTTAAATAAAACAATGGTTTCTCTGTTTTGAGAAACTTGTTTCAGAAAAAAGTGGAACTCTTCAAAGCTTGAATTGTTTGCTTTGTAATCGGAGTTACTAAAAATATATTTACAGATGGTAACATATCTACACTAAACAAAAACGAAAAAGGAAAGTATTTACTTTTGATACGATAGACTAAAATAAGTCTGTGATATGGTATACAGTAATACCCTGAACTTACGCGAAAGATGAGACCGAGCGATAACAGCGTAAGTCGAATTCACGTAGGTAGGGGTATAATTTCGCATATAAATACAAACATATTAATTATTTTCAATTGGTGCCGGAAGCTAAAGAAAATCGCAATTTGGACAAAAATTGTTTATTAAAATCTTAGATTAACAAAGTAGTCTGACGACTCCAAGAAAAGACGACTCGACGAGATTTGAAAATCGCGTAACTCCGGGTTCACGTAAGTCGGGATAGCGTAAGTCGAGGTATTACTGTATATAAAATGATTTAGCACTAACCATTACAAGTCTTTACAAGGTTGATAGAAATTGAAAAAACTGGAGGTCTTACGTAAATGCATAAGACGGACTACGAGGTGTGATTCTATTTTCCTAATCTATATCTTTCGAATAGAATAGAGAGAAACAAATCCTTTTCTTTTGCATGGTTAACCTTAGAACTTTGGATGATAGGTTCTCCACTTCTTGATGGATGTTCTCCTTTTGAGCTGCCATAGTTTGTAGCTTGTTCACATAACCCAGTGATTCTTAATAACCCCAAAGAAAGAAGTGTAGGGCGGGTAAATCGGATGATTCTGTGAGTCAGCTTTAGCGATATTCTCGGTTTAACGAAAGATGTGAGACTTTTGAGGGGTTGCAGGGCTTTTTCATATTACTCTGGTTTTTAAGAGTTGTGAGTCCAAAGGGCGCATTGAACCACCAGTGGGAACGGGACGCGGAAAACGAACACGAAATGCAAGATGTGCCAAAATTACTGACGAATTGTTCATCAAAAACACCTTTACATTTTATTCCGCTTTTTTCTGGAGTATAGCATTCCATTTCCTTATTCAAAAAATCTTCTTTCTGTTTGCTTCACAAATATCAAAACCGAATTGACATTTGTAAAATCTATATCACTTTCTTTATACGTCGCGGTAAGTTTGGTGTATTATGAATACTAGCGGTGTACTGTGGCTTTAAAAGTCAGTTTATCGCTAGACTCCGTTGAAATAAGTTAAATTGTATGTATAAAAAATTCTAAAATGGAGAACGAAAAGTAACCCCATGTAATATTGTGCGAGTTTCGAAAAGGGTTGGGTGTTGGAACTGCAACCCAAAACAAAGAGCGTTTAATTGTATCGTGCTCCTGCTCTAAGGATCGTTAAAAAATATAATAGTTTGGGAGATTTCGCAATGGTGAGACGGTTATATGGCCTTGCACGTTCAACCCCGATTGAAAATTAACCCGAAGTTTTTAACTGGGGAGGAGATTGCTGACAGGCTTAGTATTGACAATTTGTCAGCATTTAGTCATATAAAGAAACTTGGATTCACGTTTAAGCTCGACACGTGGATGAGTCATTATTTGACGGAAAAAATTAGCTGGAGCGCGTCTCCGTGGAAATTAACCTTAAATGGGAAGTGGATTCTGAACTAGAACGTGCAAAGAAAAAGAAGCTGGAAACAAGTAGTTGACGATGCATGGCAAAAGCTGCCTTGAAATTTGTACTGTGAGGAACTCTCTAAGTTTAATGTAACAGTTCAAGAAAATTTTTCGGGGGAAAAGCTTCGAGCTTCGTCTTCCTTCATGATGAAGCCAGGCTACATGTTGCGTGACAAACGCTGCAAGAACTGAAGAAGATAAAATGGCAAATCCTTCAGCACCCACCGTATTGTTAACGTATACGAGATAAGTAGGATGCTAATTCTTCCTTTGGCTTTTACAGGAGTACCGCAAGATGAATGTACGCAAGATGCGTTTCGCTGCATACGAAAGTATGGCCGCCTGTACAGGAATTACTAGAAAGTTTCTTGAAACAATATTTAGGGAAAACTTTTTGTTGAATTGTAAAAACCGTGATGCACTGCTAAGGTAGGCTAACTAAATCAGTTACTGTAAACGAATTTATAGACCGATCGGCCCCTAGTTTCGTATAGTAGTTAAATATAATGCTACTAGACAGTTTTCTTTTATTTATAGCAGACCTTTATAATAATATAATTTGACGGAATGCACGAGTATATGAGAAAAAAAATGGATAAAGCAAGTACTTCCATTCCATTTAAGGTGGAAATCGTGCGAAGTTAGTGTATAACAACGATTTCTTATTATTGTGGCAATAAACTAATCTTCACAACTTTGGGGACTATATGCATTTTTTAAGAACATTTAAATTTAAAAAAAAGGGAATATAGGAAGTTGCTTGCGCTTCAAAAATCATATTCAGAAACTCAACTGCAATTTATACAATTTAATGTAAGGTTTAAATGTGTTACATTTTGCACCTTAGAACTGAGATAAACCTTGGTGAAAATAACTTTGCATTGCACGTTATGCATTTTAAGTAGGAACCAGTTTTCCATGTTTTAAAAAAATACGAAGAAACACAAAGCTCCAATCTTCAAACGAGTACATTTTGATTTAGTATGCATACCTACATAAAGGTGCTGAGTATGTTTTGAGATGAGGGGCTAGTTTAACGCATAAAATATGCGAATAGTAACCCAGGAAGCAATTTGCATCAAAAAGATTTGTAGCGCTGAATTTATTTGAAGGACGATTTAAAAGTTATGCTTTAATTATGTTCTTGCATAACATTCTCTGAGTCTTTAACTTAGAAAAAAGATTAAAAAAGTTAACTGAAAATATAAGAAGAGAAAACAAAAAAGAAAGTAAGATTTAATCAACAGTTTAAAATTCAATTCAATTCGATTTTATTATTATACAATATTAAGGTACAGTAATACATTTTATAGTACATAGATAATAAGAAAATAATTTCAACGGTACCATATATTAATCTTACAATTAAGTTTACAATAAAAAAGTAAAGGGTAAGAAGAAGAAAGGAGAGAATGGAGAGATCGGCTAAATTTAAGCAAAAAGAATAGGTAGAGGATAGTTTAGGTAGGAGAGAAATTAGCAGGAAGTCATTAGAAAAGGTTTGAGCGTTTTTAAAGCGATTTTCATTGGAGATGGTTCTGATATTTGTTGGTAGTGAGTTCCACAATTTTATAGCATAAATAAAAAATAAACAGGACGAATAAAGATAGTTATGATGTTGTGAAATTAAACAAAGTGTTCTAAGGGAATGACCAAAATTAAGTTTTGCATATATATACATAGGAGTCTTAGTTGTTATTATATTAAACATTTACAATGTTTAAGGTTTGTACCCAACAGGCTGTTTGCCTGCTGTGAAATGTGGTCATTTCTTCGTAACCCCTGAATATATCTTACCGTATCGTTGAATGCAATTTGAAGCTTGCACTGGGATAAGTAATCGACATTAGAATATACAACCTCAGCGTATGTAATTAAGGGTAGGATGAGACTTATTACAAGTTTCCGTCTAGTGGCAGTAGGAGTAAAAATCTGCACTTAGCCACAGTTTCCTTAGGCATCCATAATTCCTTCTTATTACATAGTTTATATGATCGTATCCTGATAATTTGAGTTGATAACAAATCCCAAGCTAGAAACAGCATGAACAACCTTTAATATGGAATCAGAGAGCACGGCACCAGGTAGAGTGTGGATAGGTAGTTTATTTTCAGATATGGATAGCTTCCGATTTGTCTGATTTTAAAAGTAATCACAGTTACAGACCACAAATAAATACTAGAGGGGTCCTCATTTAGGTTGCGTAAAAGTTCAGCTGTATTGTTAAATGGTCTGGCAAAGTAGAGCTGAACACTTTCATCGTAGAGATGGACTAAAGTATGTTTACAGACAGATGGCAGGTCATTAATAAACATACAAAAGATAATGGGACCAAGTATTGATCCTTGTGTCACACCCTGCTTCATTGTTATAACTTTCTGAAATCTGTTTGAAAGAAAGTTTTCACAAAGCTTCACTACATGGTTACCAAAACCAAAAAGATGTTGTAATTTCCAGTAAGGAATTTTATGATTAACCTTGTAAAGGGCCCTTGAGAAAACAAGCAGACAAAGAAGCGTTACACATCCGTTATCAAACTCTTTTCTTTTGACTAAATATTAACCATCACAGAAGAAAAATCGCCATACAGAAGGATGTTTTCGGTAACCTGTCCTGCTATGAGTGTGTTTTTTTTGCAACAGGTACAACTCGAGGTATTTCCCAAGATGTTGGGGAAGTTGACGTGGTAATGCAGTGGTTGATAATATGGGTCCGGTGAGAAGATGAAATGCCAATATTACTCCGCTTTAGCACTCTGTTGTTTTCCTTGCGGTATTTTGCAGCAGCTCCAAGAACAGCATTTCTTTAATGTGTGGTGTTGAATTTTACGACAATCGATGGTGGAGTGGCTAATGAAGGGTTGTTGTTAAGACATGTTTTTCACCACACAACAAAAATGACAGCATGATTGCAGAATTCAAGATCTTGAATTCCTAGTGTCCTGGGCTATGTGTCACAGCTTTTCATTTAGTGATTCTATTTACCCAAACAGCTTAACCAACTAGATTTTTGTGTATGCATTTTGATGAATATAACAAAAAAAAAAACACCGTGCAGGGGCTATGGCCTGTATGGGCTGTGGCCTAGCTTCTTGACACTCATTTGTATTGCTCATGCTCATGTTGTCATTTCTGTCACATCTGAGCGGGGCCTACGGCTTATCGCCGAGTCCGAACGGCACTCCTTAGAAGCTTTTTCGTAGTCAGAATTTTCCATTGCCCGACGAAGGGTGATGGCGATTTGAAAAGTTATTGGTGACCCAGCCAGGAATCGAACCCAGACTCTCTGCGTGATGGTCCAATGATCTAACTATCGCGCCATCGATCATCATTTTAATGAATATATTTTAATTTAAAATGGGAAAATAAAATGGAAGGAAGGAAGAAGTCAGAGTTAGATAAAAGTCAACTTCTACCGCAAAGCTTCGGATCAGTTCTCGAAGGAAAGTGTATCACAAATTTAAAAAGTCCCCAACTTCGAGAAACTGGGAAAGTTTTCGTGAACTACTCCAGTAATGTAACGCGGCAGTCTAAATGCCATTACTACCTATTCAAATTTAACATGTCACTAGATTCCACGATTCTTTGGAGAAATATGCGTCATCTTAACGAAGAGGCCTTTCAGGCAAGATATCCAGGCCCTGTGTTCCTGGGCGCCCCCAAAAATCTTATAAAAAGCAACAAAAAAACACAAAACCATTTTTTTCAATGAAGAAATTTTCGCTCGCAACACTTACGCTGTTTTCCCAACCCCAAAAGTACACATCTGTTAAGTCTGTTAAATGGCAGAAGCGCGTTATGTCCACATTAACATTTTACTTTTGTAAAAATGCAAATCAAAACCTAATCAATTTGCTAATATTGTACACTCTTGTCAAGGGCAGGACATTTAGTTTTATCACAGGTACTGAAAATCCCCTCCAATTATCCCCCCTTCAATAACGAAAAGACAATCGCCTGAGTTAACCCTTTCCGGATTTATGCCAACGGTTAGTAGTGTCTGTCTCTTTTCTGTCGTCTGCGAAATTCGGACATTTATTTATCTGCGGGAACATATTCGGACTACTGGATTTTATAGCCCGAATCATTTTGCCCCAGTACAGACTTACTGTAATTTTCTTTAATTAAATGTTAAGGTGTTTGATCAATGTCTTCAATGTTCTTTTTTTCTGGTCGTGTCTGTCAGTAAACTGTTTGTACAGTTCCTTAAGTCTCGAGAGCAGTCTACTTTTGTAAGCGTACAGTGCGTCGACTGTTGGAGTTCTGTACTTTGCGATCCGGTTTTCGTCTACCCGAGGAATAGTCTGCTCTATTGTCCGTTTGATAATGTCTTGCATCGTCAATTAATAACAGTCGATATCGTCGTTTGTCAAGTTTACATTAGTCGGAGGATCAATTTCATTCAAATGTAAATTCCGGTTTAAAATTCTGGAGAAGCGCGGCCACCATACCTTACGATAGTCGTATGAGTACACTTGATTGTACTGCTCTAGCAGTGTTTGCTCATTCGGGATCCGTGTTGTGGTGGCGAGCCAGTAGTGATCACTATCGTACTCTAACGCTCGCAAACAGTTTCATGTGTGTAGCTCTACGTCTGCCAGATCTAGTCTATTGTCTATAAGAGCCAGGTCCAGAAAAGAACCAGCTGATGGGAAAAATGGGATATTCGTCGCGTACAACTCAAGTTTGTACTCGATCATATTTTGACCCCACCAGTAGTCTAACTGGTTGCCCCTAGTGTTTGGTGGATTATTTCCCCATATCGCAGGTCTAGCGATAAGATCCTCGTAATAAATTATAATTTTCTTTCAATTGAGGCTGAAGGCAACGAAAAAGTATTTCGAGCTCTGTTATGAATTTAATGGGATTAAGTGCTTCAGGTGCGTAAATTGACACCACATACACTCGCCGCCGACTATGAAGAGGAATGCATGAATGATGCAGGCTTCCAACACCTGAAACTTCAGTAAATCCCCGCTATATATGATCATATGGCGTATGTCTTTCCGTAATAAGAACCATTTGCTCCTTTTGATCCGAATGTATACGAGTATGTTCGTACATATGTACGAGTATGTGTCTATTACCAGCTTAAAATTTAAATTTACAATACACTTGTGTATACCCTTAAAGACAAACAAATAACTTTTCGTACACAAGGCTCATGATTTAATAACAAAACTACACAATTACCTATATATAACAAAAACTGTTCAAGGAAAATTACTTAAGCTACGCAAAGTTGTAAAAACTAAATTTACTTAATAGATAAAGTAAACAGCTAAAAAAAACAGCGTTAATCTAGTACTATAAGAACACATTTGTAGATAACAAAGAACTTGCATCTAAAAGAAGGAGACTAATATTCCAATATTCAATTGTAAGTAGGCAACAGCGGCCATAAGGGTATACAAAGACGCTGAAAAAAGAGGAAAGTGAAGAAACATGCACATGTTAGCCTTATTGAGCACATTTTCTACAATACATATTGGAAACAGATTGTCTTGGGTTTGTGTAAAATTATACAAATACTCGTATATATACAATAATACACTGGTTCATACATGTCGTGTAATAGGATATAAGATATGCATGCCGAGCTGCTTATCGATGTTTATGCACTATTTAAAAGCCGGAGTAAGTACCTAGCAGTATTAGGAGAAAGGCAGCAGCCGTGAGGACGATAAAAAAGAGCTTAGTTTTGATAAATGAGGATTATCACACTGAATTGGAATAAAAGTGCGAGTTACTCGACGAGTTGGGCAAGTGTTCTTCGAAAGTACATCCAATCTTCTTACATTATTGGCTTGAAGTTTTTCACAAATCCATAAGCAACGTCTTCCTTTTTAGTATTTCAGAATTTTCTGGTCATTATACAAAAATAAAATGCAATTTGTATGTATCTTATCAAACGACATTTACAAGTCTTGCCTCTCAGGTGAAGAAGCAAGGCTTGTATAACAAACTGCTCACTGGATGTGACCTAAACGAGTTTCACTGAATTCAATACTTTAGCTGTTGATTCTAATACAATATTATTTTAAAGCTGACATTGTACCCCGATTTCGGACAGATAAATATCTTATTTATTTAGGCTCTGACATGGTATTAAATATTTCTTACATCGCTTGATGAAACTTAGACATTTTGTAGCAAGATTATGATCTTTTTAACGTAGGTGGTTATTGACAGACAAGCCCAGTATATATCTTTTTGGAATTTTTTTGTTTCCATTGCAACATTCCATTGATAATGGCTAGATGTTTATGTTTCGCTTTGACAACGGTAGCCAGAATGTTTTTTAAGCATCAAACTCCACTCTATTAGTAGTTCCTGAATAAGTAATGCTGTTGATATCATAACTTATACTCCCGTGCTACATAAGAGCAATATAAGGAGTTTGATGCCACGTTCAAGAGATCATTAAGTAATGTAGTAATATTTGTTTATTACGTAACAATATTTACAAGTTTAACAAAAATAACAAAAAATAAGCGTTGGCTTTTGCCGTCAGCGGAGAGAAAGAAATTAATAAATTTGTACTAAAAAGCTTCATTTATGATTTGTAGCCTATAATTCAGTGCGCATTTTAGAATGTTATGTACAGTGTTCCAGCTTTCGCCGTTTAGGATGTTTGTGATCTGATTTAGTGATAGGGCATTTTTTTCCCCAAAAGGATATCCTGATTGAATTTAATATGGGACACGTTCCAATAAAATGCCGGACATCCTCCTTCGCTCCCAGATTGCACAGTGTACATTCGCTTCTCCGTTGTTTCTGTATGGCATCTAGTTTAAGTGCAAAAGTTCGCCTCTGGCTTTGAATATTATTGATATGGACTCTATGCTGTTCCGACCATTAAAGTAGCTGTTTTCCCCAAGTTCACGCTGTAGTATTCTATACGTGAATCTTGATTGGCTTTGTTGACTTTGCGTCTTGAAACGCTCCCGTGTTGAGTAGTGGATTTTTTTAAGCATTTCATTCATTGTGCTCTCCCAGTTTGTTTCATTTCCGATTAGTTCGTGCAATAGCACATTGTGTTCTTGGCTAAGCCTTGACCATTCCGCAAAGAAATTAAGGTTTCGGTTTTTAAGATACATAGCAACCTTGTGAGGAAGAGGATGACTTGTTTGAGCAGAAACTTTCCTGATATAGAGGAAGTACAGTCTAAGCGTGAAGATATGTAGCGTTGGTAGTCCAGTTTCCAGGTGTATCATGTAAGTTGGTGTATTTTCAGCATGCCTTAACAGTTTCTTAAGGAAGTATCTTTGGAGTTTTTCTACCTCTTCAAAATGCCAAGCCCCCCACATTTGTGCTGCATAGCACATTATTGACCTCATTACCGCCTTGAAAATCTTGTACTTCACACTTGGTGCAACATTCCTTTTCCCCAGAATTCCTTTCCAGTTGCAATTAATCTAGCATTTGGATTCTTTCAGTTTCTCTAGCAGGTGTTTTTTAAAGGATGCTTGCGAGGTGATCAGAACTCCGAGGTATTTGTAGTCCTTGACTACATCCAGTTCCACGTTCTGCCAGGTCCATTTTTCATTCCTTGCTTGATGCCCCCATCCATTTTGAAAAATCAAGGCTTTGGATTTGCTGGTATTAACTTGCAGGTTCCACATACGGCAATACTGTTGCAGCTTATTAATCATAATTTGGAGCATGCTTGGTGTTTCTACGGGAATAACGATGTCGTCGACGTAGAGTCAGAGTTCTATAGGAAATCCCTTAAGAGACAATCCGCCCGGGAGAAATTGAACTAGATCATCCAAAAATATTGAAAACAGAAGAGGACTCAAAAGACATCCTTGCTTTACTCCAGAGTTTGTTTTGAACCGATTTGACAAGATGTTCTCGTCCCACACCGCCGCCGTATTGCCTTCGTAAAATTGTTGCAGAACCTTTAGAACTTTTGTTGAGACTCCTATGTTGCTGAGTTTAAGAAATAGTGATCTTCTGTCGATGGAGCCGCCTTAAAGTCTACCAAGAAAGCGCATGGTTTTTTCCCTCGGTCCAAGTAAATCCGAGCGATGTTTGTGAGAGTAAATATGTTGTCAATCGTGGAGTACTGCTTGCGGAACCCGGCTTGAAACTCGCTTAGCAGGTCGTTTTCACATATCCATGTTGTTAAGCGCTCCAAGATGACTCCTGTGAAAATTTTAGTAACAGCATTTAGAAACGAAATCCCTGTATAGTTGGGTGGATCGTTTTTGTATTTCATTCCGGTCCACTGGTGGATTCAGCAATTTTTCGAAGTTGTTCCATTAAAGTAGTCGCTTCAATTTTGATTCCTTGGGCGAATAACGTACCGTTCAATGCTTAAGCCAGTTTCCAAAAGGACTTGCTGTCTTTGGTGTACGCAAGTTTTAGCGACAAATTATTTATATAGAGTTTTTGTTTTTCTTGGCATATGATTTTAAAGCTTCTGTTTGCTTGCTGGTACATACGTTTTATGTAGTCGGTGCCTATGAGTCTTAGCAGACGAAGGCAGGCGAATGATTTTTTTCTGGCTTTTTCACATTCCCAATCATACCAGGGCTGCCTTCCTGGTCTTTTTGTTTCTGTTTGCAAGGGTTTAGCTGCGTTTAAGATGCAGTTCGTGAGGGTTTCCGTACCTCTAGCAGATAGAAGTTCGTTATTTTCTATGTTATTGATTTCCAGAGTAAGATTCGCTTTGTACCTTTCTAAGATTCCATCTTTCCAGCGTAATTTTGGAAGAAGACAATTTCGCTGAACTTCGGTATTGATTTGTCGCAAATTTAACTCTATTTTGACGGATATTGGTAGGTGGTCCGAGTACGTTGATTCGGAAACTTCTAGGTCTGTTGCATACTTAAGCCAGTTCCCCTGCAACAGACAGTAATCAATTGTTGAGCACGCGGTACCTCTTAAGAAAGTTAAATTTCCTTTTTGATCACTATTGGTTCGTCCATTAAGTAACGAGAGGCCTATAGTTTCGCACATTTCGATGATTTTTTTCCCGTTTGCATCGGTAACTGCATCTGTTGACTTTCTCACTTCACTCAGCGGTCCTTGCAGCAGCTCTGGTTCAGCATTTAGTATTTGATCATTCCCCACTCTTCCATTGAAGTCTTCAATGACCAGAATATCTGTCTCGCCCAATTCCAGCAGGAAGTTGTACAAACTCGTGAAATCGTTCATCCAGTTGTTGCAATTGATGTAAGTTGGAATAATATACAATTTAAGGTTCCCAGTTTCGACCTTTATTAAATGCCTTTCGAACTTTTTTATGAAGCAGCATCCGATCTTTGTTCCTAAGTCTTTTTTTAATTCCGAACAAGCATCCGCCGCTGGCCCTGCCATGTATAGAAGTTCTTACTGCTGAAATCCAAAGAAGAGAGTGATGATTGAAGTAAACCTCGAAGCGTTCCATATTTTTGCCAACGAACGTTTCAAAAAGTAAAAATATATCGTATTTATTTATAAAGTTAAAAAAATCACTTAATAGTAACTTATTGCCTAGACCTTCTATGTTAAACGAAAGAATATTAAAAGAAATAAGGATTGGACAAATGGCTGTACTATCAATTGTTTCCTATCATAACGCCTTTCAAGCCTTTCGCGTTTATATAATTTTCATCCGAGCTGGTCATATGTTTTATAAGATTTGCCACGTAGAAATGACTTAAAGTATTGAAATTTTTGAGTTCCCGTTAACGATGTGTTCCTATCAACCGATCCGATAAACAAGTCCTTAAAACCCGGCCAATCCTTATAATCGCCATCGAAGATTGGAATAGATAAATTTGGCAAATTAATAATACTTTGACGACTAGATAACGGTACGCGATCACTTAACCTATTTGAAGCTGTACTGGCCTGACCAGAGACAGGTTGGCGATTCTGAATTGCGTCGGTTAAGGCAGAATGTGCCTTGAAATATTTGGTCTCATATTCTATGAACTCCGGTTCAGGGTCACATAATCGGCTTCCGACGTATATGCAAAAAGGTCGTTTTGAAAAACACTCCATGCTTCCTCAAGCTTTTCTAGCCCATATTCAATTAAAGAGGTTGGAATAGATTCTTCAACTGATTCCGCAAAATTTTCCGCGCACGTAATACATCCTTTGACTTGACCACGTTTTTGTTTCAAGATATTCATTTTTTGTTTTTGATATTAGATTTATGTACGTTGAATGTTTAATTATCGTTTTACGCTCGTCTTTTCAGAAAACTAAATTTTATTAGTGATTTGTCATACTAATTTTAGAAAAATCACATGCAAAAGTTTTAATGTCATAAATTTTGTGATACAAAGAGAATTTCAATTTTTATAAAAAAAAAAACAATTCATCGTTTATACAGACCACCTGCTTCGACTCAGAATGCTTCTCAACACATGGAGAAATCACAAGTTTGTACATGCACGTGCCCTCAATCAGGTTCACATTAAAGTCAATCACTTTCTGTATCAGCTTAAATTTCACACAATGAATTTCACCAAATGGTTGTTTTTTTAATTTTTAATGATGAATAATTCTGTAAACAAAGGCGATGGGATGGATTTTCTTCGATTGAAAACTGAATATCATGACCATCGAAAAGATTAACGAAATCTACTGCGAAAAGAAAGAGATGAAACAGAAAAAAACAACAAACGATGAAATAATTTTGTGGTTTATTTGATCTTGCTCAAATGGTGGTCTCAACCACAATGCCCGAGTTTTTTTTGCTTTTACAGTCCGTTTGATAAGATCGTATACGGCAAAACTCGTTTATGAAAACCGGTTTGGAAGTGGCATTTGCATTGGCAGATAAAAAAATACTTTTGCTAAGATGCTTTGAATAAAAAAATTTAAAGAGTATTCAATTTTTGTCAGAGACGGAAGTATTTAAAATGAGTGTCGCGTTTGCATCACGTTATGAAGCAGTATTCTTGTGCACGCATTCAAAAGGCCCGAAAATGCGAAAATGTCATACGGAGCAGCAGCTAAATACACGAAAAAGTCAAAAACATTGGTTACAAGTGGGTGCACCGTTATTCCCAAGTTAAAAATGTGGATGATTTGCCGGATCGTGGATCTACGCTAAAAACAACAAAAAAGCAGGACAAAATGATTCTACGCGTGTTTGAAAAAAATCCTCTTCTATCGTTACGTGGAGGACAAGGCATTTTACGTAAAAGGGGTCTAAATGTGTGTTGTGATACGATACGAAGACGTTTACTAGCCAATAATGTAAGATTTCGAAGCACAATAAGGAAACCACTACTGTCAAAAAAAACACGTAGAAAAACGACTCAGTTGGGCCAAGGAGAATTTGGGGAGAGATTGGAACAACGTTATTTTTTCGGATGAATCTTCTTTTTGGGCATGGTCTCCCATCACTCATATCTGCTGTACACAAAAAAAAAAAAAAAAAAAAAAACACTGTGGCGCTGGCAGCCCGGTATGGGCCATGGCCTAGCTTCTTGGCACTCATTTGTGTTGCCCATGTTGTCATTTTTGTCACATCTGAGCGGGGCCTACGGTTTATCGCCGAGTCCGAACGGCTTTTTCGTAGGCAATTTTACTTTCGGGAGTTTGCCATTGCCCGCCGAAAGGGTGATAACGATTTGAAAATTTGTTGGTGCCCAGCCTGGAATCGAACCCAGACTCTCTGCGTGATAGTCCATGAGCTAACTATCACGCCATCGCCCTGCTGTACACAATAAATAAATTAATCCAGCGGACCGTCAAACACCCGGCAAAGGTGCACGTTTGGGGATGCTTCACAAAACAAGGATTTGGCAATTTGTTCATGTTTACAAATAATTTAAACGCACCCAACATGGTCAAAATTTATAAGAAGGCTTTATTACCATCTGCCCAAAGGTGGTTTAAATGGAGGAATGAGAATTGGTTACTGGAAGATAATGACGCGGAACATCGCAATCGTTTGAAAATGTTTGGGCATTCATGAAGTTAAAGCTGCAAGGAAAGAAGATCTCGACGGTCAAACAATTATCACGAAAAATACGAGTTTTATGGAGATCTTTGTCTCAAGATTATGCTATAAGATTAGAAGAAAGCATGCCTCGAAGACTCCAAGCAATTATTGATAATGGAGGAGAGTGGACAATATATTAATTGAAAAGCATTCAAGTAAATAAACAAAATAAACCAGTACAATTGATTTTTTTTTATTATTATAAGTTCTTCTTTAATTTTTGTCGTATACGATCTTATCAAACGGACTGTACATTAAACTGTTTGGTTTTTTTTCTTTTCTGAACATATTTCTTTTTTTAAATACTTGAAGGTGTTCTGAACATCTTTATTCAATCCTATAAAGTGCACCTTCAACTCTGAACATTTAGTAATCAAACTATTACACATTTGTGGGTTTGTATAATTATTATTTAGAATTTTGCTCCTATTAGTAAGTAAGAATATACACATTAAAATCATTTATTTCAGAAGAAAACAATTATTTTAGAATATTTTGACAAATAAAAGATCATTTGTTCCTACAATATGCGGCACACAGTTGCATTGGGTCAATACAAAAGTTAGTGCCCGATCAGACAGACCAGACATTTTTTTATATGTTGGAATACTGTTTGTTTTATCGAATTTTATTATGAAAAAATTAAAAATAAGAATTTATCTTCCCAGACTTTCCTTTTAGAGTTAAAATAAAAACGCGTAGCTGCGAAAATAATAATTCTAACTGCTGTTTATTATGTTTCATTCCTATTTGTACTCGTACATACATATTTCTTGTTAAATGATAACGGTTTCGCCAAGGTTGTTATCTCTTACTTAAGCGAAACGGAGTTCCGCTCAAGTGAAACCCCCGGACGAAGATGAGATCCCATGAAGTGAAATATCAACCTTCACTTGGTAAGATTTGTCTTATTTTTACATATTGTATAACAAAAAGATAGATAAAAGTAATTATTACAATTATGGTTATTTAAGAGTATGTTGATCTTTGATGAACTTTATATTGGAAATGTAATTCTTTGAATTTGGCTTAATTTCTTATGTGGTTGATTTCTAGGTTTTCTAGAGTTATTTCTTTGACATTTTTTTCTTGAATTTCTTCAAGAATTCTTGGTACGCTGTGAACATATAATCGGCTGTGATGACTTTATTGCTGTTTGTAAAGCAAGACATCTTCTTGTCTTCTTATACTTGTCCTTGACCGATTATCTTTTATCCGAGGTGTACAATGTGATTCGATTTCGCCTTAAGTTATATGCAAAATGGAAACGAAATCCTACTGACATTGATTGGAAGTTATTGTCACGCGGCATGCCAAAAAAAGATATTTTCTGTCCAGGCTTAGTGTACACCAAGACCCGAAAAAGCTTTGAAGTAATTTCCGTGGCATTGGAATCGGCAAAAGGAAATATATTGTTAATATTCATGACCCTGAAAATTTCAACTAGCATTTGTGTCCAGTTTTTTAGATACGTCAAATTTAATACCTAAAAATGAACTTCTGTACAAACCTATTAATTCTTTAGATTTTAAATTTGCAGCAGAGTCTGAAATTATTGACAATATCTTTTTTATTTATTTATTTATTTGTAATGCTTATGCACTTTAAGATACTATATCTTATAAGATAGTGAAAAGCTAATTAAGAACAATGAAAGCTAGCAGGGTAGTTGTACCAAATTAAAACTTAACTAGAAAAATTTATAAAGGTACAGATTAAAATTCATAGTAATTATGTATTAGTTGCTTTGCATACTTTTATCATCGAATTTAAGAAAGTCTTCGTGATAGAGAAAATGTTGTGGAAGGTTTTTAATAACGTCAACACTATTTGATGTACATTTTCGTAATGAAAAGCCTGCTGAGGCCAGGGCCGATACCAACTCCTTTTGCGCCTTTAAACACGATTTAGGATCGTGAGCACCAGCCAGAACGTCATCGACATAGAAGTCATTTTTCAGAATAGAAGAGGCTACAGGACATTCAGCTTCTACGTCAATAGCAAGTTGTTTCAAAGTGCGTATAGCGAGGTAGGGTGCGCAATTTACACCAAACGTTACTGTCTTTAACTCATAGTCTTGACACTTGTCTAAAACAGACTTTCGAAAGAGGATTCCTTGATATGATGTATGGTCAGGATGTACCCAAATCTGCCGATACATCTTTTCAACATCGGCGCTAAAGACATATCGATACAATCGCCATCGTAAGATGAGGTTCATGAGATCAGATTGGAGAACTCGCCCAACATGAAGAATGTCGTTGAGACTTACACCGTTACTAGAAGAGTTCGACGCATTGAAGACAGCTCTGATCTTAGTGGTGAGGCTCTCTGGCTTAACCACGGCATAATGAGACAGAATGACTTCTCTGCCTTATCGCAAGTTTCGGGGGCTTGAACGACCTTCATATGTCCTAGGATGAGGTATTCCTCGAGCACATCATTGTATTTAGAATAGAGATCGACGTTTTTAGATAACGATCTTTCATTACGTGAAAATTGTTGTAAAACGATTGCACGAGAATCACCCAACATTCGGGAAGAACTTTTTAAAGGAAGCCGTACAATATAGCGACCGTTGATGTCCCGTGTTGTTGTGTCTGAATAAAGTTGTTCGCAGAAATCGTCTTCTTTGCTAAGTGCTTTGTGGTCTGAAATTTCTTCCAGTTTCCAAAATTTAGAAACTTGATTGTCTAGCGAAATTTCAGAGAAGTAAGATAGGATGGTATTCGATCTATGAACATTTCTTTGCAGTATTGGACCAGATAAGATCCAGCCAAAGGCAGTCTTTTGGGCAACCAATGAACCAAAAACATTTGGTTTTATGCCGTCAAGAACAATCGATGGATATATATCTGCTCCAATTAAGGAATCTATGTTGGAACTTTGGAAAGGAAAGGAAACGTCCTTCGCGACTAATATTAAAGGAAGGTAAATTGCATGTAAGGCGTTTTAAAACAATAGCATTAACCGAGGCCGTAGAGAACTTCATATATCTCCAACTCAAAACTAAGGAGCATAGCTTTGAGGAAGTTGTCGTAACAACTGCACTCATACCGGAGATATTAGCTTGTATGGGCTTTACAGGAAGACGTTACCTTCGCTGTGCATCTTTGGAAATAAAGCTCGCCTCCGATCCAGGATCAAGAAGAGCGCGTAGGGTAAATTTGGTACCGAGATAATAAATATCAATCAGAGCAATAGCAAGAATAGCACGTTCACGATTTTTCGAAAAGAATGATTGGACTTGTAGATTGGTTGGATTGCTTGTGGACTGTATATTTTGTAAGGAAGTAAGTTGTTATAAACTGGTATGCAGGGCATTCGCAGTAAATGAAGAAGATTCTTGCTTAGCTTGCACTTCAATCGGATTATGCAGAAGTGTATGATGACGTTGTCGACAAAGCTTGCATGTAAATTGACTTTGGCAATTCTTCACTGCATGGGTTGATGAAAGACAATTCTGGCAATAATTAAGCCTTGTTACCTTTGCAATCCTATTGGGGATCGAAAGTTGTAAAAACTTCCTACAAAATCCATTTCTGCCTAGTCTGAATTATCGCGTGGTTTTTTAATTGATTGCTCCGTCGTTTCAGGCAGGCGATTAGAACACAAAAACACTAAATTTGGGTCCCAGGATTTTGTATCAACCTTATAGGCTTTGAGGACCGAGAGACAATCATTTATTTCACTTTGAAGTTTCTTAAGATTTTTGCCTGATTCTTCAGTTACCGAAGGGAGATTGAAAAGCTGACGATTTACCAAAATCCGTTTATTTTCATAACGTTCTGACAAGGCATTCCAAGCCAGATCAAAGTTATCGGCTGTAAGGTCAAATTTGCAAACAATGTCATGGGCTTCGTTTTTGGTTTTAGATCGTAAATGAAATAATTTCTGTACCGCACATAACTTTGGGTGATGTTTGTAGATAGCGGTGAATAGGTCGCGAAATGATGGCCAAGACAAATAATCACCGTCAAAAGTTTCGGTGTTGCACAGGGAACTTTCACACATAACATAGTATCGAGAGATTTTTCTGGTACACCATTTACCACTGTAGCTTTTGACTGAGGATTGTTTACTAATTCATCCTCTAAATCGTTATCTATTAATTTTAACTTTCGAATTGAATCTATGATTTCACTTAAGCACTTCACGTAAAGAGTGGATGAGGAATTGTATTTACCCTTAATGGCTTGAATGTCTTGTTCGGAAGCAGAGTCAGAGGCTTGTAAGCAAAACGAATAGGACTTACCGATCTCCGATCATAACTCTTTTAACTGAACTTTAGAAGCCTGTAAAGAGGTCGTTGTTTGATTTACGATGGGAATTCTCTTAAAGCACTTGCGAAACTCAAGTAATTGATCGGTAGAACTCACAAACTCATCTAATCCAATCATTATATTAAATAAACTTTCAATCAGATGCAAATCTCACTCCAACTGCTGAAGAGATCGGAACACGTGCAAATAAAACCACTTGTTTAATTTTCGAGCGACTTAGAAAATGAATATAAAAAACTATGACTTCGAATTATCTCTACTTGCTCATATGCTTTTAGATACACAAACTTTAGGCGCAGAATTTTACATTTAAATGAATTTTTAATTAAGAATAGTAAATGATTAGCACTTATTAAAAATGAACTTCACGTACCTGTTTTACACTTCAAATTGATGATCTTAGGCTTGATTAATAAACACTTTTCTTTCGCTTCTGGTGAGTGCAATTTGATCGTGCAGGTTAATGAAGATGATTATGATTGTTGAATTAAAAGAGTTTTTGTCTATGCTCCAGAGACAATTATAATGTGGAAATATGCCCTTTTTTTTATGTTGATGTGATGGAGGATTATGATTTTCGCGGGGCGAGATGTGAAGATCCTGGTTACTGATCGTTGATCGGTGATCGTGTCGATTTGATGAAAACGATGAAATTAGACACGAGATGCTAAATCAAGTTTAATGAATTGATGACTTGTGCGATGAGTGTGATAGAATCTTGTACTTTTGGATCCAGGGCTTCAATGCAATTGGTGAATGAATCCAATATAATTTGATTCAGTAATCGATGAATTATTCAGAATATTCGGTTCGATTGGACCAAAATGTGTGGGTGCTTTTGAGTAGACCCTAGGATAGGCGCTGGTTAGGGAATTTTCCTCGTAGAGGAATTAGATTAAAAAGAAAAAAAAGACAGAGTTGAGATTTCTGGTCTTTATTAGATCTAATAGAGCTCGACGTCTTACCTCGTGGAGGGTGATCGATAGAGGAGAACAATCTTGGTTAGTATAAATAGGAAATAGCGAGATTTATAATGGGGTTTGAATTGTAACAAGCAGCGACCTCTTACATAAAATATTATAACTATTTGAAACTTACCGAAATAAGGAATTATATGCTTTTCACATAAACACGTAATGTAAAATAGGAATAACCAACAATTTAGGTAACATCAAGCGCGTTTTAGTTGGAGTAAAAGCCTGTGTTAACCATAAATTCCGTAACACCCCATATACCTTTCCAATGGCAGCGCTGATTCCCAAGTTAACTTGCGATTAAAAGTGACCCCAAGATTCTTTGCAGTCTCAATATAATCTATTGAAAATACGAAAGATCCAGTGGTTTCTTCGATATGACTAGGCACTTCGATTTCTTAGCGTTTAGAGAAAAACCATTAAGTTCAGAAATTCGTGAAATTTCCTCAAGATCTTCATTGATAGAGCAAACTCCGTTCTCAATTAAACCAAGTGGACAGCTCATATACATTTGAACATCATCAGCATACATATGTGACGAACAGTTGTTTATAATGGATGGAAGGCCATTTACATATAATGAGAACAATAAGGGGCCAAGTATAGAACCTTGAGGGACACCACTAACAATAGCAAGAAAATCGGCTATATTGTCATTGAGCTGAACTGATTGCATTCTGTTGTTTTATTAGGATGTAAGCAGCTTTACTGCATCTAATGAAAAGTTATATTGCCGAATAAGCTTTTTACATAAGATATTGGGATTAACCATGTCAAATGCCTTAGAAAAGTCTAGGAGAACCAAGAAAGTTACTCTTTCTTCATCTAATGCTTGTCGTATATCGTCAGTAACACTCAACAGGGCGGTGGGACAGGCGTGTTTCGCACGAAAACCAGATGGCTTTCATGTTCTGAAAATTCAGGCGCAGAAAGTTGGTCGTAAAGCAGACTTTGCTCAAATCAATCACAAAAAATAAATCTAAAAGCGTCGGTGTGCGCCGGAAAAGTGAGTGGGAGTACTAACATTTGTTGGTATTAGGTTGAACATTCTCATACTGCTGGTCAATAAATTAGATGTAAGGAGATTACTGCTGAAGTCTCCACAAAAAATTATATTAGAGGAAATCAACGATATTTCCTCCAAAAGAGTTAGGAAGGGAGACATGTTAATATATTGGTTGGGCCTATATATCACCTACCAAATCAATGAATAAATATTCTATCTCATTGTCTGATGAGTATGAACACCTCGGCTTACGCTTGATTGAATTCCGGACATATATTGCAACACCACCACCACTACGGAATTTCTTGTCCGAACGATAGACACGATAACCCATAAGGCAGCAGGAAGTATCACTTAAATCACTCGCAAGAATTACGAAAAAAAAGAACAAATACTATAAGTTTAATACAATTAATTCCCAAAATCAAATTCAATTAAATTTTATTCTAAATTCAAACAGCAAAATAATATACTATTCATGGAAAGTTTAAAAAGCGCTAGTGTATTAATTATGTTACAACTTCTTCTAAGCTCTCGATGCAGTCAACTAATACAGCTGATTGGTTTGGATGACGTTTCACAAATACAGCTCCTCGTGTAGTAAACACGGAAAAAAGTTGTTTACATTTCTTCAAGTGCAAAGCGTGTTTGAGAATGGATCGGTTATGTTGTGATAAACTCTCCCGTATGTAAATATTCGTCGATGTCGTGGTATCAAAACCGATATCTTTTAGGCAAAGTGGTTGATTGCTATTTTTACGATAGATCGCGTTAGATGTTAATACGTAGTTTTTATCAAACGTTGAATTAAATTTTAGCACTACAGCGGAATTGTGTGAATCGTTTTTCTGATGAATACGGTAAATATAACGTAGTGCTGGAGGTTTAATACCAACTATCGTGCATATAAGACTGAAAAAAGACTTTGAATTTTAATTTCATTTCATTGTGAGTGGACGTATTTTTTAAAGCGACTTGATATTTTTGATCTACTTTCGTAGTTTAAAAGTTTACCCCAGTAAAATTAAACCAAATTGAAAGACAGTGACTTTAATAAACAGGATCCTAAAAGTATAATAGTGCAAAACCTCATCTGTTTATTACATTTTATTTTTATATTTGCTGTCCCTTATCAATTCCCTCTCCCATTTCAATGTATGTGTGCAATCATTGTGGCGACAATCTTCCTGCTGACGGAAATTTCGCAGTATCGTGGAGAACCATGGGCGCACGAAGGGAGGCATGGAAATGGCAAGTCTGCAGAAGTGGTGGAGATGGTCAAAGTATTGCGGCTACAAACAATGTGGTAGTGGCTTTATCACCAACACCAGTAGCACAATCTGCTAAAAGAGTGCGTGCTGCCAACAGTCCCGATAACACACATACCTATGATGATAGGAACTCAGCTGTCTTAGCGGGGATTAAACTGTTAAGAGCTGAAATTAGAGATATTACAACAAGTTTTGATTTCTAAAGTGTAAAATACGATGAACTTAACACAAACATGATAAAAAACAACAACCTAATGGAAAGCATCACTAAAGAAATGAACGAATTAAGAGATAATAACAGGAAAAAAGACGAGATAATAGAAGACATGCAATCACAGATTAACTCTATGGAACAACAAATGATTAAAAACAATGTCGATATAAGACATATACCTCCCACAACACACGAAAACCTAGTGGAAATTATAAAAGGAATAGGCAGAACTATCAATCACGAAATACAGGACAATGACATAACCGATATATACAGAACAAAAGCAAAAAACCCGGATAAATGAACAATAATTGGATCCTTTGCTTCTAATATTTGCAAAACACAATTTGTCAAACAAGCGCGCGCCTCTCGATCCCTCAGACTGAAATCAATACTCCAAAACACCACCAATAACAGAGATGCAGTTGCATCAGTGCCCGATGCCACCGTGTACGTCAATAATCAGCTGACGAAACAAAACAAACACTTACTGTGGCTGGAAAAAGAAAAAGCAAAATCCGCAAACTGGAGATTTGTTTGGCAGAGTGCGGGAAAAGTGTTGGCAAGAAGAAATGAGAGCACGATGCCGATTCTGATAAGCAATGTAAATGATGTAAACAAAATAACACACATACAATAATTTCGCTTTGTGTGTATTGAATTGCGAAATGCAAAATATTTTGTCAAAATGAAAAACAGAAATGAAAACAATCATTTATATGTTGACTTAGATTGTAAGGTAGTACATGGTTTTAGCGGCATCAATTTAAATGAATTTAAAAAAAAAACAAATTTTAGCTGTCTACACCATAATATTAGATCAATGAGAAAAAATTGGAATGCGTTCTGTATAAATATAAAAGATCTACTTTACTTTTTAAAAATTATTATTCTTGTTGAAATAAACATTAAAAAAGATGAAAACAAATTTTATAAGCTTGAGGGCTTCACACCTGAATTTAAAAATAGAAATCAGCAAAGAGGTGGCGGAGTTGTCATATTTATAAAAGAGGGGATAAATTATGATTTTATAAATATATATCATATATTTATATATGATTTTATAAATATATATATTTCTGCAAATAAGAATACCGGGCGAAAATAAGTACGTCTGTGGAATTTATAGACTTCCTGGTTCTAGTGTGGCAAATTTAGCAAGGAGTTTGAATATAGTCTTTCCCTAAATGATAAGGAGGACAGTATCGTTATCATGGGTGATCATTAATATAAACGCTCGCAATTATAACAAAAATCATGTAAAAGATCGTTTTAATCGTTTTAACAAAACCTATGAATTAGAATACAAAAGTTTTAGAAACTACTTAAATAAAATAATACAACAGCAAAAATCAAGCTCTTATAAAAACAAATTCAACAATACACGGTTAGACCCACGCAAAACATGGAATCTGATTAACGAGATGATGGGTAGGAAAAAAGCCGGCGTTGATGAAGTCATTATTAAAAATTGTCCTGGAAATAAATGTTTAAGTGCATTATAAAATGAATTTGCTGAACATTTCGCAGGACAAACTATTCGGATTTTGCATAACTGTGACACAACTACCTCAGATCATGTTGGCGCCACAAATCCTAACTCTATTTACGTAGAGGATGCAAACTCTGAGGAGGTACACAAGTTTTTGAGACATCGTGATATTAATTAATCTGCAGGATTTGATGGCATCAGAGCAGATGTGTTGAAAACCCACTCCGACAAGTTTGCTCCAATAATTTCAAAAATTATAAACCTGAGCTTACATCAAGGGAAGATTCCTGTTGCTCTTAAGACTGCTGTAGTGCGTCCTATTTACAAATGTGTTCGAAAAAGGATATAGGCAACAACAGGCCAAATTCTTACCTGCAATTGAAAAATGTATGGAGGAAGTAATAACAAGACGTCTGGTAAGCTTTATAGAACGTAAAACCATTAAACATGACAATCAATACGGCTTTCAAAAAACAAAAGTACAGGGAAGCTTCTTGGTGAATTCGCTAATACAATTCATGAAAGCCTTAACAAAAATCACCATGTACTGGTGTTATTCATGGACTGTAGTAAAGCCTTTAATACCCTTCACCATCAAAAACTTATAGCAGCCCTGGAAAAAATTGGTATTCGAGGTAAACTGAGTACCTGGCTAATAGACTATATAAGCGTAAGAACTTTTCACGTGAAAAATTGAAAATAAGTACAGCAGTAAAAAGGAAGTCAAATACAGAGTTCCCCAAGGATCGAAATTGAGCCCGATACTTTTTGTTCACTACTCAAATGAACTACTTCATGTATTTAAGAACGCTATCCCATTTGCTTATGCAGACGACACAGCCATTGTTGTACGACACAGATGTTTGAAGACGGCGACGCATATAATGCAAAGGAAGTTTTCGAAAGCCGTGTAATGGTGCCACGACAACGGATTAATAAAATAATTCATCGAAAACCAATATTATGCATATTTGTGGATCACATCATACTGTTACTTCCGATAATACTGTCCTTGAGAACGGTAAGTGTCCCAGCTCATCTTCGAGACAGCCAATAGATATCGTTGAAAATTACAAATACTTGGGTGTAATTATTGACAGCCATTTCAACTGGAGTAACCATATCGACAGCCTACGGTCGGACTTAAGAAGTGCTCTTTAGGGATTATTTCATCTGCGCTATTACACTACACCGGGTATATTAAAACAAGTCTACTACGCACTTTTTGAAACAAAGTTGAGGTATGGTATACTTGCGTGGGATAATGCTTCAAACACTCATCTCCAAAAACTATAACGGATCCAAAATGTAGCGGTAAAGCAAATAAGATCTGAGAACCCGCGTTCCTCGTCCAATCAAATTGTAGTTAAGGTTATTAATGTCCAGAACATTTTTAAGATGTCTGTGCTGCTAGAATACAGCGATGACTTAAGTTTTAAGAAAATCATTAACCACGAGCACAACACCAGAAGACGGGCCCAGAGACTACTGCAAGTTCCAAGTTGTTATAACACATACGGTAGAAGACAACTTATGTGCAGATTCCCGACATTGTTCAATGAACTTCCAGCTAACCTGAGATGCATCACAACTTTTAAAACAAGAAAAAAAATGTTAAAAGATTTCTTTTTGCTTCAAACTTAACTCTAAAATTGTTTAAGTCTAAAATTGTTAAAATTAAATTGTTTAATTGGTAAAGTGAATCGAAAAATTTAAAGTCACTTAAATATAAATTATATTTGAAACTTAACCTTCTGCAGAAAAGCCAATAAGGCTTCGCGGGAAAAACAAACAATCGGTGTCAGGCAGAATGAACATTTCAACTTGGACGATGTATACCAACACTTCCGTCCACCCGACTTGGATGAAGTGTAGATAGCAATATTTAAGCTAAAGTCCAACAAAGCTGCTGAGGCGGACGCCCTGACCACCGAGCTCTTCAAATCGGCAGGCAATGACTGGATAAGGAGCATTCACCAATACATCTCTAAAATATGTTCGGATGAAAGTACGCCCGATGAATGGAACCTCAGCATTGTTTGTTCCGTCTGTGCAGGACGACGATGGAGAATACACGCTGCTCCATCAAGGTCCGTAAAGATCTCACCGGGCCCTTTGATGTCAAAAAAGGATTTAGGCAAGGCGATGCACTGTCATGCAATTTCTTCAATATCGCACTTAGAAAAATAGTGCAAAACTCTAACACAAACACAAGATGCACAATATTTCAAAATTCGGTCCAATTACTAGCATACGCCGATGGGTATTAACCCTGGATGGTTATCTTTGGTCGAGTCGACAAACACCTCTGATCTTTTTTTTTGCATTTTTATTATTTTAATTCGATAACTTAATGCTAGACAAAAAATAAATTCTCAAAATAAGCTCAATTTACTTTACAATATAAATTTTGCTTACTGGCCCTCTAAGCTACACCTATCACCTATCTAAGTCTTTCGACTAACTGACGTAATTTATTTATTATTTTCTTAGATTAATTATTTAGCTTGAGAACTAAGAAAATATTAAAAAATAATAATATAATACTTAGTCTACTTAAATTATCCTGATCTACGTTACGTAATTAAATACGTACTCTTTTTATATTTTTTATAATTATTATTTTTTTGTTACCCATCTCCTTTTTTATATTTTTTATTATTTTTTTTATATATTTTTTTCTATATAATTTTTTGTTTTTATATATTTTTTATTTTCTTTTTTAACTCTATGCTTCCTCAAATTTATTAAACTATGTAAGCCGGCCATGGTTTAGTTATTAAACAAACCGCCTTGCACCCTCATGGCGCTACACCGAACTGGAAATATTTAATAAAAAAAAGTCCATTCACTAAGTTTTTTGAATAAAAAGTTGTTTTCTTAGTTTTAATTATATTTAATACATAATAGTAAGCAAACTTCTGTACGTTACGTTGAAAGACATAGGTTAAGTGTAATGTTGAACTTAGAGTGCCCGCATGGGGCCAGTAAGTTAGAATAAGATTGTTTTATTTTAAGTTATTTAAGCTAATTTTTAAGCATTTTTTTGTCTAGCATGTAAGAGTCATTGAATTTTTGAAATAAAAATGCATTAAAAATGAAAAAAAAAATGACACCGAACTGGAAGGAAACGACGAGGGAATTCTCTCTTATTCTCTCTAATTCTCTCTAAGCAACCAAAATTCATGGTGCAGCAAAGTAAAATCCCTAATGTCGCGACTCCTTACCGTCCTACTGAACCAGAGACGCCCCACACTGCGGTGTGCGACGTTTCTGTCGTAGTTGAGTAGCCTGTCCGCAGCTGTTCGAGCTACGTGAAAGATAAGCGGTACCGTTTATTTATCTTAGATCAGCTGTTTTTTTTTATACAAATAGAGGAACGCCTCTTGGGGCACAAAGCTGTTAAAGCGCACGCTCTCATAATATAGGTCATTGGGATAATAAGCCCCAGAGATCAGATTGTTCGTAGAGGTCATTGCTCTGCCAATGTGCCCTCGAATGAATTTTATGACGAAATTGTCCATTCTTATAAGGTCTATTGTATAAGACTTCATTAGGATAGAATTTTATGTACTCAGACTCTGGTGTCCTGTATAAACGAAGACAAGCCCTAAGGCAAGCCCTCTCAAACATCCGAATCTTTTCCAAAAGACTTGCTCTCACGTTGAACCACACGGGACAACCAAACACAAGCATAGGCCGGATGAGGGCCATGTAGCTGATTACCTTCACCCTCGCATCTGCCTGCTATAAAACAGCCTTTTTGTAAGGGCAAAAGCAACTTTGGCTCTGGCCAAAGCAAAATCTATATGTTTGTTAAAATATAGACATTGATCTAGCCAGATCAATGCAAGGGGCTGCCCGTGTTGTCCAACGATCTGAAACTTTCGCCAATTCTTTTTGGTATCCGCAGATAAAGGCGTCCTAAAAAAAATGTTTTCCGACTTCTGAAAGTTCATCTTCCACTTCCAGTCAACGCAATATCGTTTAATTGTATTGAAGTCACTTTGTAAGAACATATTAATGACCCCGATTTTTGGACGTGATCTGTACGCGACCAAGTCCTCTGTGTACGCTATGGCATGGCGAAGTGAACCCACGCTTGAACGCTTGTGCAGATGTTGAATAGGATCGGCGAGTTAACCGCACCTTGTTGCAGACCGTTTTTAATATCGAATATTCCAGCAGAAATAAGCGATGGCGATGGCGCGATAGTTAGCTCATTGGACTATCACGCAGACAGTCTGGGTTCGATTCCAGGCTGGGTCACCAACAATTTTTCAAATCGCCATCACCCTTTCGGCGGGCAATGGCAAACTCCCGAAAGTAAAATTGCCTACGAAAAAGCTTCTAAGGAGTGCCGTTCGGACTCGGCGATAAACCGTAGGCCCCGCTCAGATGTGACAAAAATGACAACATGAGCAACACAAATGAGTGTCAAGAAGCTAGGCCATGGCCCATACCGGGCTGCCAGCGCCACAGTGTTTTTTTTTTTTTTTTTATTCTAGCAGAAATTACATCGCAATTTTTTACGATGAACTGTCTGCTAGTGACCATATTAAAAATAATGTACAGTAGTGGTTTGCGTATGCCCAGTCTATTCAACTTGTAGAAAAGTCCCTTTAACCATACAGTATCAAAAGCCTTCTCCAAGTCAAGCAAACAAGCACCCGTACATTGTTTCTTGCTTTTGTTCCATTGGATATCGGATACCAGTTTAGACGCGGTATGTGCGATATCATGCCCCGCCTTAAAACCGAATTGATTATCCGGAATTATATTTTTGACCTCAACCCACTTAGTCAGAACTCTATTGTTCACTTTTTCTAATACCTTCCTGATATTGATTAGGAGTACTATCGACACCCAAAATTCACCCTTTCCTCTTTAATGTGGCATTCGAATATCTTTTAAAAGACTGCATGCGCGAAGCAAATGGAACGCCAATTCTCTTCGCTGACGACGCAGTTATACTAAGCGATAACGTCGAAGATTTACAGAACGCCTTAGATTCATGGAGAAATGCGCTAGAGAGAAACGGGTTGAAAACTCGTTCAAAGACGGAGCATTTGACGTGCCCATTTGCGCATCCGTTGCGACCTGTTCCGGATATAATGTAAGACGGAATAGTTCTTCCGAAAAGCACTATCTTTAAGTACTTAGGATCAATCGTTAAACATGGAAGCGAAATGTGACGACGACGTAAGCCACAGAGAGAGTGTGGGATGGATGAAATGGAGGGAAAATTCGGGAATATTTTGGGACCGAAAATTTCCACTTAAATTAAAGGGGAAACTCTACACCACGGTTGCTAGACCAGCTCTTATATACGGTTCACAGTGCTGGACAATGTACGAAGCGTTTAAAAACAAAATGACGGCAAAGGAAATGAAAATGTTAAGGATGTCTAGTGGAGTCACTAAACGCGATTGCATTAGATCTACGCGTATAAGAGGAAGTCACATATAAAGAATTCGGTAACCGAACAGCTTGAGGCGAATAGAATAAGCTGGTATTGCAACGTTCAAAGAAGATCTGCGGAAAATCCGGTTAAAAAGGCACAAGCAACTACGGTCACACCAACTGTAAGAAAACGAGGTCGGAAAAAGAATTCCTGGATTTCTCAGACGGCAAATGCGCAACAACGCCTGGGGCTAACCACTGAAGCGATCCAGGACCGAGCATTATATAGACGCGTTCTGCGGTCTGCGACATTAGCCAACCTCATAAACGGAGCAGCAGCGATGCAGTAAAAATGGGAAACTAAGTTCGTATAACGAGAAAAGGGTTAATAAAAAGATAAGAAGAAGAAGGATGCACCACCGCTGTCTTCCAATGCGCTGAATAATGTGCATTATTCATTGCATTATAAACAGTGTGGTGTAAACATCCACTGCTTCTATTGGGAGATGTCTAAGCACAATGTTCGGTATTCCATCCATTCCAACTGATTTCTTATTTCTAAGTGATTCAAAGGTCGTTATAAGCTCTTCCTTCAAAATGAACAGGGGTAGTTTCGTCACGTTGACGATGACATTATTTGCCATTATTTGTCATTGAACTCAGTGAAACCTGGGTTCTCGAATCGCCAGTTGAAAAATTTCATTTCGAAGGCAGATATTGTGCGAAAGGACCCAATTCTCCAGGTCGCATGTTCAAGCAAGTGACCTCATTTCGTTTGTACACATTTTGGAAAGTCGCTCCTATAGGCTCTACCTTCTCCTGCGGATATTCAATCACAAAGTAGTCATCATCATCTACAGCTTCTTGTGGATCTACACCGGCTATTAGCAGTATTTGTTCACTGTCCGTCCGGCACGGAAGGTCATTTTGACAGTTCCTCCGAAACATTGTATTTATTTGCGGGAACATATTCGGGTTGCTAGTATTTACAGCTCGAATTTTGTTGTTCCAATGCAAACTTACAGAAGCCCTGTAATTTGCTTTTATTAACATTTGGAGGATTTTGATCGACGACTTCAATGTCCTGATCTCCCGGTTATGTCTGTCAGAAATCTGTCTATATAAGGTTTTTAGTCTTGACAGCAGTCTAGACTTTTGTCCATTGTTCGTTTAACTGTCTCGTCCATTAGTGTTAGATACCGGTCAATCTCCTCGTTTGACAGATTCCTATTGGGACGGTTGGAAGAGCGAGGAGATGGCTCTCGTAAGTCTTCTGGAGAATTGTGTTCAACGCACTTTAATATAATTGTAGGAATGTCTTTGGACAAATTCATGTAACTCCGCAATTTCGTTTTAGACCGGAATGGTCTCTGTCATACACAAAACTACGTAGACAGTTGATAGTTTGTTGGTTCGTGCCTGTCAGTTGTATCCGTGTATCGAACAACAGGAGATCCAGATATGAACCGTATCTGGGAAACGATGGACTGTCCGTCGCTTTTAAACCGAGTCGATACATAACACCATGCTGACCCCACCAATTTAGTAGTAGGTTCCCTCTAGTGTTTGGTATATCATTTCCCCAACCTCTGTGTTAAGCGTTAAAATCTCTGCCGATTATGAAGTAATTCCCCTCCAACTCCAGTCTTAGGGATTGAAAAAGTATCTCGAGTTCTGAGATAAATAAGGTTGATTTAGTAGCTTCAGGTGCAGACATGTACAACCGCTTTCCGCTTCGGAGGCGGATGTACAAAATGCATGCCTCTAGCACCTGAAACCTACGTACTACACTGCTGTAAACTCTTTTAAATGGCAAATAATTTTTAATGAAGATCGCAAGACCACTTCGTTGTGTGGAGTTGGGTTGGTTTCTTCCTACTATTTCATAACTTCTGTGTCTGATTTTGTGATTTTTGGTAAGCTTAGTTTCATTGACTAAAAGCACATCAGAGGCTTGCTATTTAAACAACTTGAACACCGTGGCTCTTCGTTCGACCCTTATCAGTTAACTTAACATTCAACGCAATGACCTTAAGGGTTTGCTCCGCCAGTTCCGTATAATTCGCACGAAAGCTGGCTCTTCTCCGTTGCCCCATCCCTACCTAGAGCGCATTCCTCCGATTTGTGATCCTTTCCACACTTCACGTATCGAGGCTGCATCTCACAGTTCTACGCGGCGTGCCCGAACCTTTGGCCCTTCGTGCTCTTTCGCTTTGAGCAGTGCGGGGAATTCCACCGGATCGGTAGACGGTTCTAACCTCCTCAGCAGCATTGATTACAGCTTTTCACCTTGCGGTGTGAAGGAGAAGAAATCCATGTCTATCTATACTTAAGCGTTTTATAAAGAAATTGTTGCCTACGGACGACTTACATAATTCGATTGTTTCATTTTGAAAGTATTGATAGGTGGAAGCCTTTTCTTCGTAGACTATTGTTGCTGTTGTTTTTTCTGATGTTGTGTTGGTTGTTGCTGCTTTTGTGTTTGATGCTGTTGTTGTACTTTCTGCCGTCGTGATTTCAGTTGCTAATCTTCATGCATTAGCCGAGGTTTTGGGTTTGTTGCTGCTTTAATTTGCCCAGCTGCTATTGAGGCTGCTTTTCCATTTGCTGTTGTTGTTTTCTTTCGGAGTGATCTTGCTCTCTTTTTCTTCTTGCCAATTGTTTGGCTTTGATGGCCAGCACCCTTTTTTCAACTCTTTTATGCTGCTGTTAAGGTACTCCACTTGCTCATCCTCGTCCTCGGATTCTGGGGGCGCCAGGGAGGCAAAAGTATTATCCCCTAGATAGCGACCTTCCCCACCGTCAGAGTTGTATGTGTACTCGTCCATATCTGGATCTTGATGCCTTCTTTTGCTGCGGCTTTTGATGTTCTTGGTGCCCTTCCTTTCACTTCACCTGGCAGCTTTTCGGTTGAGGCTAATAGAGAGGACCGCTTTACTGGTTATCGATGATGGGTGGCCTGAGGTGTCAGCCTTATTATCGGCTGATTTAATTTGTAATTCGGTTGTTGGCATAGCGGAATGCTAACCTGCCTCCATCACGTGGTCTTATTCCACAATTAATATTTGTGTTTGAATTTAAAAGTACGTAGGACAAATAAAAGAGAAAAAGAATACTCTTCTCGACTGGGAATCGAACCCGTATCCACGGATTGCTAACCAAGTACACTTCCACTGGGCTAATTGGAGCGCTATATGTATTGCGTTATATATTTGTTTTATTACTTGCGCCAGCGAAATAAAATCGAAACACGTCTATTTTTCTTGAAAGTCGGTGAACGACAGACAGTTACTGATGTGCAAAAAATAATTATTCGGTATTTACTATTCGATACTTGAAATGAGTATCGATACCAAATACTGCTCAAAAAACGTATTCGATACTGATTACTGATACTCATTTACTGATAAACATCAAAGAAGCAATATAAAATTCATATACATATGTAGATGCAAATACGCAGCAACCCAACAGCAACAGTACGTCTTGTTTCCCCTTCTTCATTATATTCTACATTGCGATTGCATATGCATCTGTACACTGTTCCATTTTTCTCTGCTCCTGCTCCCTTTTGTCTCACCGCATCAAACGTCTCAGTCTCACGATGTTTCATATTATCATACAGTTCAAATTTGATTACTTTGATAACATTTATCCACTCATACTTTTTAACCGTCAATATCGAATACCAGGACTCATTTAAGTTGATTGATTACTGATTGCTGATTACTGAGTTTAATAATTCGGAGGGGAGTAGATTTGAGTCAGATATAATATATATAGGTATATACAGTCATGTGTACTATAGGTACAAAATTTAAACATTTTTGCAAGTAGGAAAATGTAGGCGTTATGTTACAGGTCATGAAATATTTATTTTTAATAGATAATCTGAACCACATATGTATGTATGAACTTGTATGTAACTTTTATAGTAATTCGACACCGTCGTACTTGATACTCTGGTTCCAGAAAATTAATTTTGACTGGGAGACCAAGTACTTGGTATCGAATACCAAATACCGAATACTGAATTTGAAGTAATCAGTAATCATTCGTTACTCAAAAGTAATCAAATTGCACACCACTACAGACAGTGTCGTGGTCCACTATGATTCCTCTAAAACTATTCATCCCTTCTAATTCTCTCTTCCTACAACACCAGTTGGCGGTGGTTTCTACCAGTGAACGGATGTATGCTTTTCTGCGATTATCGGAAATACGTTGTTCTACAGGTATGTTCGTCGAAACGACGGAAAATATAAGTTAACACGACACTCCACTCAATTCACAATTCTTTCCCACCCCCGAATCGATCGGTGCATGTTTGCTGATCCCAGCAAGTTCATGCAGCAAATGACCACAACCCGTTTAGCTTAAAATCCTAACAGTACATATTTCCCATTTTTACCGCAGGTATAAATAAGATAGCAAGAAGTAGAATAAGTTGAGCTGTAATAAAACGAATAAAATTTATTTTTGTTGGTAAAACTCGAAAACCATAGTTTAACTGGCGCCCGAGTGGGGGCCGTGGTTTAAAAAAGTAGTTTAAATACTTGTAACAAAGCAAGTCGTTGAGTTTCCCGTGTAGTTACTTCGCATTGCGGCACGGTTTCGAAAAAAAGAGGAAAAATTTATTAAAGCCGCGAGTGAAAGTGACAAGTGGTGAAGTGAAGTGACGACAACCCAGGAAAAGGCCCCCCAGTAGTCCAGCTTCCAGCTCAACAAAAAGGTGTCTGAATAACAGACAGCCGATTCCCGGGAAATGCAGATACTACTTTTGTAAGATTAAAGTTAAAAGTCCAAATTAAAGAAAAGTGTTAAAATAAAGAAATCTATTGAAATGCTATTTTTATTGAAAAAAAGAATTAGTAAAGTCAAAAATAACATAAATTTATTAAAAGAACTTCTAAGTACCAGTTATTACCCGAATAAGAATTCATTTTTAAAGCTGTTTGAAATCGAATAATTTTTTACCTAGTGA